>RSEF01000004.1:82369573-82437433 GCA_003993805.1 Himantopus leucocephalus | reverse complement strand
CTGCTGGCAAATCCCCTTGGGCGGGGGGGTTCGGGATAAACAAATGGATCATTTTAAAAGCAGCTCTCTCCGGCTTAAAAGGTGGCGGCAGCTAGGTGGGAGGCTGGTCCCTCTTTTCAGGATCATTCCTGTGCACAAAGCCAGTAGTGGTTAGAGTACGGTGCCAATGAAAGATGGCTAAAAATTGGGGGGTGGGGGTGGTGTCCGAGGGGGGAAAGGGAGGGCAAAGGGGAGGTAATCACCCTTTGGCGGTGAAGGATGAACTTTATTTGTTGAATCATACTTGCAGGAAAGTGCTGGGAGCGGAAACCACGTGAACGAAAAGTCCTCAAAATATAGAGGAAACAAAATGGGCTCATCTGCTACATGGGAAAGTGCAAGGTTTAAGAGGGGAGCCTTCAAATTACCTGTACAAAAAAGCCCTTGAAGCGCAGACTGTGTCTTTATACACAGCTGTAAAGTATCAGGCATTATTTACAGTACTGAATAAATGTAAAAACAACAATAAACAGCACTGAATTAATCTCTCATGTAAATTCATTCAAGCAAATGGAACCACTCTAGGAACAGATTTAGTTAACTAATATGATTAAGAGAATAACAATCAGCTGCAGTCACAGCGGTTCTCAGCTGGGGTGCTTTGCAGGAGCGCTGCGGGATCGCCCATTTCACAGATGGGGAAATCAAGGCACGCGCCATTACGTTTGCTAAATTTATGTGATTATCCTGAAAAATACTTGAGCATGATATGGCTTCACCCACTGCCAAAAAATTAATTCAAATCCAACTGAATGTAAGAATATTTTAAGACAGATTTGAAAAATTCCAGTCTCACTGGCATTTGGCTAAGTCTGGAAAATCTGAGTTATCTTTTTGGGATAAAACACAGAAGTTCATCATTTTATTCTACTGACCGCTAATCTGGATCACAATTTATCTTTGATGTACCAGTCGCTGTTTAGCAAAACTGTTTCTGTACGCTCTTGTGGAATAACAGTTTCCATAAGAAGTGACGTATTGAGCTGTTTTATAGACTTCCCACAGCTTCTGTCACTAAACACAGAGCCAACAGATAATACATGGGGTATTTCACTTCTCTCTTTAAATGCTCCCCAGCTATGTAGCAATGCTTCGCTGTTGCTCCAGTGCCATTGCAGGGGATGCTGAGTTTAATAAATAGCATGAACAACTTTGGCTCAATAGTGCTGCAGTGACAGTGACAGGGCTCTGGCAGGGTTCGCTGGCTGCACAAGAACCCTCTAACATGGCTACGTACCTAGGAGAAAACTTCCCTGCGTCTACCTTGTACTCTTAACAGATCCCAGCAAGGCTACCTTAAAGCCTAAAACCAAAAAAACCCAGAAAAATTACAGCGTTACAGCACTAATAGACACAGGTTTTATGGCTGAAGTGCCACCTACTTAAATAAATGTCAAAAAAAAATATAAATCAACCCACCAAAACTGTGGATTTTGCTTTGTTTACAAAGCAAATCCAAGGAAACATATTTGCCCAAGAAGGAACACACTGATTTTTGTAATTAAAATGGTGGAATTTTGCATAGCTTGAAAGCAATATCTATTTTAAAGGCTTTTTGACTATGCTAAAATTCACCGTTTCAAGAAGTTACACATGGCAATAATATTAATATTTTTCATTTTGGCTGGGGTGGGGAGAAAGGAAGAGGTTGCTTTAAAATAAAAAAAAAAATACAAACTCAGAGTACTGAAAGTGAATGAACAGTAGGATTTGCATTCATGATTGGGAACCCCGGATATTCCCCCACACCCTATATACAAGCTTCCATGTACGGGTCTAGTGCAAAGCAAAAATATGCAGTGGTATTTTAATAATTCCCATTGATTAACTAGTAAATTATCGCACACCTACAGCCCACCGGCAAGAACCGAGTCCCAGGGTAGGAACCTGCTAATTACAGGCTCCGGCAGCACTTCCAGTTGCCTGTTATCATGTAGACCAGCATGATGCGCAGAACAGAAAAACAGAAGGCAGAATCAAAGGAAAATAAAGTTACAGGCATCCTGACAGTGTCATCTCGATTCCCACTTGGATCTGCTGCCTTTAAAGTTTCGTGTACTCTCTGGGAGTGAGGGTTAGGGGGCACGCAGCCAGCCCCGCTGCCTGGGCTGCTCCAAACTCCCGCACCACTGGCATCAAGCCGCTACCCAAAGCGGCTGTGGGGTCAAAGGCAAACATCTGGCTCAAGATTTAGGACAATCAATAAATTCCTTAAGCTTGAAAAGGAGTTTAATGTGAGCAGAGGAAAACAGAGGTGGAGGAAAACAAGAGGAAGAGGCTAGTTAGTCTTCCGAAATCTGAAAATAAGTGTATTCCTGTGCATGCGTACTCACGGCTGCAGACAGGTGAGAAGACAGCATGTGCAGAGTTGCATTTACACAGGCGTGTGCAGGTGCGAATACTGCCGCACCTCAAAGCAGAGCGCCTTACCCACCGCTCAGAGCCCAGAAAGGAAGGACTGTGACACCACCTGGGTTGCTCAGTCCTCAAATCTCTGCACCACATAGACTCACCCGGCCCCGCGTGGGTGCTGCATCTGCGCACGAGAAGCGGCACAGCAGAGCAGAGAGGCACCGGGATGCGGGCCCGTGATTCCCACCAAGGAAGGGGGGCCGGGTCAGAGAAAGGTGCCCTCAGAACCCACCAGCAGAGGCAGAGCCACGTTTCGGGTCCCTCTGGCCAGGCACTAACCACACAGGCCCCCGACACCCCAAGGACCCTCAAGACATGGTGCGCTGAACTGGCTGATGTCTGGGTGCCAGATTGCCCTCTCCTGGGCAGAAACAGAAGGACCCACGTAAGTCAAGGACTCCACTCTGACAGCTCTGGAGGACAATTTCCCTTCATTGCAGAGGGAAGCATGGATTTGGTGGAGCAGAAGAGTGCGGATACCCTTCGTTTGCGCCTACCAGCATGAAACCTGCAGTGCCTACAAGTAACTGAGATGCGCTACCATAGAAGGACCAAAAACCAATATCAGAAACTTCTTCCAGGACACATGGAGGGAGCGAGAAGGGATGAACCAGCGGGGTTTGTTCATCTGTCTCTGCTGTTTATGCTGTCACGCGTGGTCAGGTGCTGCCTTCTGGTTGTGACTATTACTTGATCCCTCGGCACAGGGCGTCCCGCACAGCCTGCGGCGCGAGAGCACCCACGCTGCTGCCCACTGCCGTGCCACACGCCACGCCGCCAAGCAGCATCCACGGCCCCGTAACGCAGCGCTGCCAAAAGTGCCACGCGCAGCTGAGGCACGGTCCCCGCTTTGCCAAGCAGACAATCGAAGCAGCTCTGAAGGCTGCACTATTTTTAATAACCACTTAGTAATAATAATAATGCAGAAAAGAGATACAGCTGTAAATAGGTGTAATTGCTGTATTTATCCCTGGCATGCGTTGACTGTTCAGTCTCTGTCAGTAATCAGGTTTATAAAGATACATTTAAGGTGGTTTGTAGCTGTTGAAAAGACAGGAGAGGAGAGATTGATCTTAGTTAAAAATACACAGCAAATTAAGAGCTAAAAATTAGAGGAACTTAAAATGAGATTTCTTGAGAATACTCAAGGAAGCATGAATTTCTTGAAAAAAAATAACAAAATTACCTTTTCAAACTGTCCTTCCTTTATACAAAAGCCAGGTAGCATTGAAGCTTTTTGATTGAGTGACCTTAGGTAAAAGAACAAAACTGTTTTCCTATGGATGCTCATGAGTGACTAAGTTAAAATTGCGCATTAAAAGTTGGGATGCACAATGAAGAACCACCAGCAATACCCCATGATCTGCAATACATGCTCAATTGCTGAGCTCAAACACCAGATTTTGACAGGTTTCAGAACTGAATACTGCCATTAATTTCTACAGCTATAGAGTGTACCACATGCTTGCAATTTATAAGAAATCTAGAAGCTGTAATTCGTTTGCATTAAATATTAATATATCGAAATAAAAAGCATATTCCGGAAAACTGTCTTTTCACAGACAATTTGTGGACAGGAAACTAAATAAATCTGTTTAATCCATTGGTAAAAATATTTGCTGGGCTCAGTATACACTTTCAGGCTTTTTCCATGTAGACTACTTTTTTTTTTGGTCGTGATAATTGTCCTTTTCTGTCATTAATAAATGACATGATTATTTTTATCAGATAAGTTTTTAAAAATCCATAAGTGGGGCCCACCAAAACTACTATGTTTCAGAGTTTACAGTGCAGCAAGAAGGGTTCACATCTTTTAAATGCTTCAGGCTTTTTGCAAACTCAAGCCTACATTGTATAAATTACATATAATGAAAATTTGATACATATGAAAATTCTAAGAATTCTCTTCACCTATTTAATGCTGATAAATTAGTTACAGCTCCAGCACTCATCAATGATGTTAGAAGTACCTCCAAACAGATGATAACACAAAAGGGATTTTAAATATTTTTTAGTTCTGTAATGTACACAACATCTTTGTCCGCAATCAAAATGGATATTAAATTTTGTCTTGGAACTTTATGAATGCTCAGTTGAATGCAGCCGTTGAGGAGGCAGCCCATGTCTGCCCAAGCAGCCTGTCTGCTTTACCCACATGGTACCTGCACAGCACCGGCGGCAGACGGAGCTGGGGAAGAAAAAGTGAGACAAACTCGAAGTGGCGCAAATCATGTCTTGGTGTTACAGTGAAGGGACCTCTAAACATACCAAGTTACAGCAGACAAACCAACTTACCATCTCGCCGATTAAGCTATGGTAAGCCAGCGTTCAGTGTGTTTTAAGTGTCCTGCCTTTGTGCCTAATGCAGAGGGGTTACTGCTCTGGAGGAGCTCTCAGCTGCAGAGTCCAGCTCTTCAGCTCACAAGGGATGTTTGCTTTAAGCACTAGAGGCTTCATTTTGCTCCTCACTGTGCTGTCGGTGTGACACCCTGAGTGGGCAGTACACTTGGGAGACCTCCACCTACCTGCATGACACCTGGTCACTGCAACTACAACGTACATTGTGACCATGCCAGAGAGGACTCTTGTCAAGGGAAATAGCTCCATGAGGTGCTGGGAGGAGAGGTTGAGGTCCCAAGTGTGAAATATTCAGCCCTTGACATCCAAGGGAGCTTCCCTGGGCTGCAATAGCTTCAGAATACCAAAGAACACCTGCCCATTGACAGAACCAGATCATCTTCCAGACCAGTATAATGCCAAAGAGACTTTATATACCCGGGGTTTGCTGCATCGCTGAGGGCACCACGAAGGCTGCTTTCCAGAATGCAGCAGCTTCAAGAACACTTCTGTCTTGTTTTGTTCCATCTCCTCCATGTTTCCATGTTCACTCCATTTCTCCCATTTTCCTTCATATCATCCATACTTGTCTGTAGCCCCTTTTGGAGCACAGAGTTCCTTTTCAATGAATCCTTTCTAAATAATCTGCCTTGGTAGTTTCTCACCCTACACACTTCCCACCCCGCACCCCAGCTGCTGAAGTTTGGGGTGGATTGTCACTGGAGGCTGGTGCTGGTAAGTGCTATTTGAAGCAACTGAGATTCTTCACCCAAACAAACTTGCTCAACAAGTTTAGCTGAGTGTGTTTTCCTCTTTTCCTTGAAAAGCTGATGCTAAGGGTGGTGAATCCAGAGCAGTCAAGCAGGGAAAAGGAAGGGATGAAATTCCTGTCTTTTGCCTCTTGCAGCCATCTCCCAGCAGCTGAGGAAGAAAACAGCCTTCAGCAGCAGAGAAGACAGTACTGCAGTTTATAGCATTGGCAGACAGCCAGAAAAAAAAATCCAAAGCAGTGGTGGGGGAGGCTACAGGAGCAGACTGTGGTCTGGGAGACTGACCCTCCAGTGAAAAATCAGACAGGGCAGCAGAAAGGTAAGGACCTGAAGAGTCTGAGCCCCTTTGTGATACACTAGTTTCCCTTACAGACAAGCTAAATACGAATTAAATGCAGGTGGCGCAGTCACTCAGCTCTAACGTGTTATGTGTTATTAAAAATTTCTTAAGTCTATCTCAGTCCAAAGAAGAATCACCATAACCACCCCTCAATATAGTAAGAAATAAGCAACGCCAGACTTCAACACAATATTTAAGCAACCCTTCCTCCCTAACTTGCCCTCACAAATATATGGCAGCATAGCCTGCCTGTGACAGATTACAAACTGAACCTAAGAAAGGGAACAGATGTGTGAATATGAAAAAGAGATACTCATTTTGGCTAGCATTTCCCCAAAAAGTTCTAGTCCCTACCTGGAAAAGCTTAATATTCCTTCTACATACCCAACTCCACCATAGTGATTTACCTGTTACACACCTCACTCACTGCTCAACTTTCAGCATATTTCAATTAGTTGAAAGCTTACTTTTTAAAGGACTCAACTGGGAGCACTCAGCTTTGGAGGCATTTCAGTTGAGTGCTAATTAGCAACTAGCTGACTGTCAACTTTCTTTCTTCGAAGAGAGGGAAGGGTTGGTGATTCCCTTCTGAATTACCTGGCAATCAAATACATGTTGAAATTTATTCATTAACTTATAATAATCATCCCTAGCACTTCTTTGGCAATTTTCATCTTCAAAGCACTTTATAAACATTCATAAAGACACTGGTGATTAGCACTACGACAAAACTGTGCAACTTCCTGCATACGGGTCTTTCTCCCCATTTTACAGGTGGGGAAGGTAAGGAAGAGCTGAATGACTGAGGAAGTCAGTGGCCGAAATGTAGTTACACCTCTGGAAATTATGGATTTGTATTTGGATCTTGCACAGCACAGACATTCATACTAAGCGGAACAACTGATGGACAGACAGGACAACTGGTGTGAAAGGGAATGATGCGCGGAGAAATTCTGTGCCTGGTAGCAAGGTGAGGTCAATGTGACAATAATTTGGATCTTGTAATTAGTCCTTTATCATATAACTGAGCCAAGCTTCCACCAAAGCCTATACTGCATTCACCTTGTTGCTTTGAACCAACAGTTATGCCTTACTACAAACCAGGCAGTGCCACTCTGTTTTATTTATTCGATTATTTTAACACCAAGTCCCAACAAACAGCAGAAAGAAATGTATGTTGGAAAATATTATTTCCTACTCAGATTTTTCTGGAGTCTTTTATTTCATGTTTCTAACTCATTCTTCATTCTTTATAAAGATTTGATCTTAAGCTTAAACCTTTGCAGTTGCAAAACACAAGCCAAAACTTGCCAGGAAATGAAAGCATGCTGAATATGATCCATTGAGATTCTGGATATCACTGTTGCAGGTACTCTCTACGCTGTTGTAGACTGTACACTCAATATATGAAAAATGCAATCAGTTACCTGTACGCATATTTTGTAGACACAATATATTTTTTTTTAATTTGGCCTTTAAAATTTAAGTATATGTTATTGATTTAAATTTTATACTTTGAAATGTTACCATGCTCTGCAGTGCTTGAATTTTGCCAAGGCCTTGTACGGCTGCATAAATGTGACTGAAATAACCAGGAGTTTTGCTTGGAAAATCTGATTATGCGGCAAGAGCAAAATGTTCCAGCTCATGAGGGTGAAAGACTGGCTGTGCCTCTCCTTTTAGTGAATAATGATTTTGCACAGAAAAATAGAGTCTAAGCAAAATATATACTGAATAAATCTTTATCTCTTCTATGTCATAGATTCTGTTCCTTCTACATCTCATACCTTCCAGGCGTGTTAGCCAGTGACCTATATCCAAACAGTGACCAAAAAAGTGACCACGTATCTAATTCAGTATTTGAAACACACCAGACGCATCTTAAACATGCCCGACACGTGCTTATTGCAGAGAGCATGGAAAGATGCTGACTTCTCCGGAGAAGCAGCAGATCTGAGCTCCCTCTGACTTGTAACTCAGCCCACATCAGGAGCTGCTGCCTCTCCCAGAGACAGGACACCACCAACCAGCTGCTCAATGGCAGCAGCTGCATCTCTCAGCTTCTGCTCTCATCGCTAGCTTTGATTTTTGATTCCAAGAGTGCATTCTGCTCTCTGCTGTCTGTTGTCTTCCCAGCATCATCCCATCACACAGATCCTGCAGCCATGCATGCCCATTTATACTGGTGTATTAACAAGCTGCAGCTGTGCAACAGCTTCCGGAATTTTATGTACATTTGTCCATAGTTCTTTGATTGTGAAGTTTGGTGTTTGAAGGTTATTGATTAGAAAGCTTTGTTTCTAATTAGAGAAACAGAAAAAACCTCCAGCATACTTTATTTCCGCCTGACACTGTACCCAGAGAACTGGCACAACACGTTGTCCGCAGCAAGCCTTCTTCGGTGCAAGCGTCCTAATAAATATTGCCTTGTTTTCAACATCTGGTTCATATTAAATAAAACTACAGATGTGAATCCAATAAAGATAGACATTTTGGAGGGAACATAAAAGGCTTTAAATTAACCAGCAAGACATTTCTGTTAATTTGCAAAAGTAAAAATGCAAGTAAAATTACCACAGGACCTGCAGCCAAACTTTCCTGTGTCTTAGCTAGAAAGGGTAGCACAACGAGGCCAATTATTTTAAAATCGCCTCATCCTTAATATGCCATGAAATTTCAGACTGAGTTCAGGCATTACAATTCTAACTCTATGTTTTTGCATTTTTAAACTTAAAATCTTAAGATTTGGGGGGAAGGATAAATGAAAGTGTGAGAAGGGACATTTAGTCAGCTGAGGAATTATGAACATAATAAGGACAATTACAGGGCTGTTTTACCTTAACAGCGTGAGCACTGAAATTTTTCTTAAGTCTTCATACAACCTTTGTATTTCATGTATATGTACATCCATTATAATCACACCCTAGTTAGTAATATATTTTACACAGAGATCAAAACAAAGGAGGTGTTCACATGCATTCAGTTAAGTCTACACTGAAATGTGCCATTAAGAAAAACAACATTTAGATCCAATCATTTCACTTTTTGATGAACTGAGTTTAGATTTTCAGAACTTCTTTGCATTATGGGACAGACCAAAGTGTTGCCAGCCATATCTGGGGTCACTTACCGTTTTCTAGTGGAGTAATAAAAAAGCACAATGGGACACGGGTGTCAGGATGAGTACATGTTCAGTACGTGTAGTCAAGTTCATGGAAGGACATGCCCGTGGGCTGTCTCCTTGCTGCTACCATTCCCTTTGCAAGGTAGATGGCAGGTAGTTTGTACATGATCTGCAGTCACACCTCCCTTTTGCAGGTCAGGCTTTTCTAAGTAGTTTCAGGAAGCACATCTAATTGCAAATAAGTCAAAGACAATAGTAGTTTTTTGAAGTATTCCATACTTAAGCTTCATTTTTATTAACTAATACAGTGGAAACATTTTAAAATAAAGTTTCCTTGTTGAAAACTTGTCCAGACTAATTTCTGTGTATTTACTGCTGTTACCTCTTTCACACTTCCCAGAAGGTCTTAATTGTAAATATATCCACTATGGCACAATTTCAAGCCTTTGCCACTTCGGAAACTCTAAAATTCAAATTCACATTAATTTCCTTGATTCAAAACAACCAAACTGAGTCACACTGGAAAAATCTTGAAGTATTTCTTGTCTAAAGCAAAGGCAGGCACCTGCCGCTTTAGGGAAAATGCAAGCTTTTACAAAGACATAGATTACACTGTCCTTACAGTCTCAGAGTGTGGCAATGAGGCCATAATATAAAAAGGAAAGACACCTCTGCCTCCTCTTCCAAAATTTTTATTTGCATGTATTTGGTTTCTTCGTGCATCTCCCACAACCGTTCTTCAAAGAGAGTGCTCACTGGGATGAAGAAGCAAGAGGTTAGGCTGCAGTAGGAGACTGAGTGATTGTACTAGCTATTTCTTAGATTTTTACAGTATATGATGGTGTTAAATGAAGTTTAACAACCTAAAATTTAAGTTAATGATGTTTCCTGAAAGAAACAGGGAGCATATATCATACATACAGCTTGACGTAATTTACTGCTAATTTCAGAATGGCATTTCCATAGGCATATTGTGCTCAAATCATATTTTGCCGTTCCTACACATATCATAAGATCATCAGATCAATGGAATCTGGCAGTGCATATCAAGGCCGATACGGTCTCCAGTGTGTCCTGTGGCACCGATTGCCCAGCTGTGCAGATTGATGCCTCTAAAGTCCTACATGGTAGTTCACGCAGCCAGGTCCTCTTCTGCTGGAAGTGAGGAAAAGGGGCAGACGGCACGCCCCGTTGTCTTCCCAACACAGGGTTAGGACATCACTGCAAGGCTCACCCATGGGATCCTGAAATGCACCTGTCCTGCGGTGTAGACATAATCCTCGTCATACATTGGTTAACACTAATCAGCTCGTACAGCGATGGACTGCAGATAGGGACAGGCTATTTCACAAAGGCTGGAAAGTATAGTTCAGTTCAGCCGAAGGCATAGATACAAAGACGCTTATTTTACCAAATCCTAATGAATCTTCCTCTTCACCATCATCCTGCCCTGCAGTCTTCATTCTCCCAATCCAAACTCACCTTTTTCTTTTCCGTCCATTCTATTCAATTCCCAATTTTCATTTTCCCCTAATAGCCCATTCCTTACATCTTATGCTGAACCAGAATATTACTATCTTCCCTTCAATTTCAGATATTTCTGAAACACCTACTAACTTTTCCCCTGACGCTGTTTTCAGACCTCTCCTCCTACCCAACATCTACTCTGCTTCAACACTGTTCCTCCATCCTTCACCAACATTTAGTCGTCTTTCTTCAGCCCCTTGGTAGGTCTCAGCACTTCTGGCAGAATGCTAGGGGAAGCTGCAACACACAAACCTTGTCTGGTCACAGCAGTCCAATGATGTATTGTGCGTCATCAATCCCACAGAAACCCTGAAGTACGTAAAATATGGTAGTGGCAGCCAGCCCAGAAGAAACTTTCAGATCTGCTGATACTCTGCCAGGATTTCGTGGGAGATCAGGAAAGGTAAGAGGGAGTGCATGGGAAAACAGAGAGATAAGAAACTTGGAATTATATGGAAATTAGCGCAGCCAGTCAAAAAGAGTTGGCTTTTTTGTTTTGTTTATGGTTTTGAAAAGGCAGTGATTTAGGACAGAATATTTTTATTTTATAGGAAAGCAAAGTGCTGCAGGTTAAAGTTTGATATCAGGTTCACTGTCAATGTGAAGATATACTGAAAGTTTACTCTACTGCTACTGTGATCAATCATCTGAATTCAGGTCACAGTTCCTTGAAATATGCATTCAAGGCTTGGATATAGTCAGAGGAAAGAGAGGAGGCAATGGCGTTCACAGCATGATCTGTGGCTTGTAGTCGTCAGCCCAGAGTTGATGTCCATTCGCATGCTCAACCAACTCCTGTTCTACTGCTAAGCCGAGTAGGTTACAGACTGTTGTTTCTCATGAAAGCTTAGTTTGTCACAAAAGCTTAGTGATTTTTTTTGAGGATAGAGAAGGCTGTTGTGCCCCATCTTGTTCTTTTTTTGTACTTGAGATTCAATCTTAATTTTAATTCCCTTAAATAATGCTCAAATAACATCCTGGACTTATATTTTAGTTTTACTTTTACCATGACTCCATCTTAAATCAAGCATTGAAGATCTTAGACACAAAAAAGAACATCTAATGGTATTGTCAGAACTAACCTGGAGACACACATGAAGAAACCTCAGATGAGTTTCAGATAAATATCTGAAGTTTTGAATAATGGATTGGGTTAAAAATCCTGCCTTTACAGATTTCCTATTTTTAGTGAAAACTGGACAAAAACCCAAAGCAAAATGGGAACACTTACATCAGTTAAAACCACATGAGATCACATAGTTAAAGAAAAAATCTATCACCTGCAAAAGTTTTCTGTTGACTGTCATAAGGCATGTTACTTTGATTCCAGGTACACATGTCTCAGCTGTCCTAAGCCCACTTAAAGGTGCAGGTTTCTAAAGGATGTTTTTTATGGCTACACTACAAGGTTCTGCTTCAGCTGCAGAAGGTCAAATGCTGTATAATTGCAAAGCGGGAGAAGACAGGCCACAATGCAGTTTTTGTTTACTCTGATCCTCTCTAGCTGCTGTGGGGGACAGGATGTGTTCTGCTGGTCAGCTCAGACACACTGTATTTACGACTGCCATCTTATACAGATAATCACTCACTTTACACCCACAATCCCATATTTTCACAATACTGGATCCAAGGAAGCACTTCTGTTTTCCCATCTTCTGCAGCAAATGATGTGTGTTTCTTATAGACAACAGTCTGTATTTTAACTACTCATACTTCAGTTCTGAGAGTTATGTACCTTTAACAAATCACATCTTCTGGAGCAATGTCCAAATGCGGACATTTAAACACATGTTATTGAAAGTTAGTCTCCATTAAGCTGAGCAGTATATTCCAGCCAAATGCAATATGTATTGCCTGCTTGAATTTAGCAGAAGGTCTTTATAAAAGCATATTTAAAAATCAGGTCAGGAATACCTTAGTCTGTATTTATCTTTCTATACTCCTTGGTTGTTTTGGTTTTTTTTTTCATCTGATGGTGGTCCAACATAAAACACAGAGTCAAACCAGCAGAAACCCGGTGTCCTCATCTCAGCCAACTGTCACAATCATTTGGACGTCGAATCCTTCTCCTTCTTCTATGTTCTACATTTGGCTCCAGGACTTTTCCTGAAGGAAGGACAGAGCGATGCCCTCTTAAATAGTGAGCTATAACCTAGTGTTTAGGACAGAATCCTAGGAACTGGTGTATGGACATGTGAACCCCTTAAGCAGAAGAGGGCAAAAAAATTTAAGTTTCCCACTTTGTAACCACAGAGCAATTGTACAAACAAAGGGTGGAAGCAGCACCACTCCTTATTTGTGTGGAGACAGTGGGACGGTGAAACACATACCAAGAGAGTGTTGAACGTAATAATCAAAACCAACAGTGGTATACAATAGACCACCCAAAACACAGCTGTAATAGTTTTTCAGCTCTGCCATGGAAACAATGAATAGAAACAACAAGCAGAATAGTTTTGAAAATAGCATTTCTACTTTTCAAAGTAGAATTTTAAACTTTGAACCAACCAGGATAGTATTTAGAATCTCTTTGCAGCTATAATTTTTGCTGCATGAGGTCAAGTGGGCTAACAGCACTGGAGAGGCGTAGACCCTAGCAAAGTGATAGGTTAGCGTGCTGTGTAGGAGTTAGGTACGTTAGAGAAGCTGCTTTAACTGAATACTTCCTAGTATTTAAAGAACTGCATTCAGAGGTAATGGCTGTCAATACTTAATCAGAAAAACCATCATTTTATATCATACAGAGGTTATTACATGGAAAAAAAATATATTGGAATAGTTTTGAAGTCTTTCCATTTTCATTCTGCTCTAGAAATAATGAGCTTCCTGGTAGCAAAAACACTTTGTTCCAAAGCAAGTTTGTAAAATTACAACTAGAGTAACTTTGCAGCATTTCCCTAGCAGGCCTTGAAGGGTGTGGCAGACGTGTGCTAAGAAAAGGTCCAGCTGATCTGCATCCTGAGAGAAGCACGGGGTGATCATAGTTCAGATTTCCAGAGACCCTCTGCAAGACTCTGACCACAATCCTGTAGGGTGGCCTGCGGGGCCACCTCCTTTCTACTGTTACTAAGCATCAGTACTCAGGATTTTCTGAACATAGGGGAACGTTCTCAAGAGACCATGTTCATAACTGGGTATCTCTCAACCCACGTGTGAACCTTGCCAGCCCTATCATAGAATACTCACTACACTTTATCCAAAAGCTGCACTGAGTGAGAAATTATCTATTTTCTTGCGAGCTCTTCCAGGAACTTCATCAGTATAGTAGGCCTTTCAAGTGGAGGAACCTCTTGCAATACTGATGAGCTCCCCTGTTTGTTAAATAATAAGGCATAAGTGCTTCCGTTTTGCGTATGGGTTTTGAAGTATGGCAAGATTAAGGCTAAAATTTGTGAATTCCTCAAGTTTGGGGTGCCTCAGTGATTAGTTGCCCAACTTCAAATACCCAGGGTTTGATTTCCCTGAGCTGTTGATCATCTGCCACTCCTTCAGATTTCATCTACAGTGAGAACTATCAGTACTTCAGACACCTATACCCCGATTTTCAGAAATAAAGCCAAGGAAGAAATTACTTTCATACCTATTAAAGCTTCACAAAAATACTGTTTTTCCCCAGTCCAGGTTGGAGGAAACGTTTGGAAACATTAGGTAGAAGCACTATCATAACACTGAGCATAAACATCTGAAGTGCAAGTTTCTGCTCTGAACCTGATGGTTCAAACCCAGACCTTCTCTGAATGTGCCCTATATCACAGTATTGGTTGCATAGGGTGGTACTATCTCTTTCTCTTACTTAAAAAAGAAATTCCCTGCTGAACTGAGACTTTCCATCAAAAGCAAGGGGGAATCCAATCCTATTAAAAAAAACTTTCGATAAGGCAGCACTGTCCTGTGACCCCTTCCTTTCTTCCTACTCTCCCCAAAACGTTTGACAAAAAGAATATAAATCTAAACTAGCTCTTATCTTAAGCTTGGCAGATGAAAAAGCACTTTCAGAAGCTAGTTATCACACAGGGATAGAACCACTCCACTTAAGTTTCGGTGAGCCATATAACCACAAAAGACCATCTGCCATCTTCCCGCTGTCCTTTCTGCTCTGCAAGAGCAGAGCACTACATAGCTACTAACTTTGGCAAGTCATAATGCTGGGGGGAGGGTTCCCAATGCCAGCTTCATTCATTAAAAATCCGCATTCCTTCTTTGAAAACCTTCCAGCCTGAGCCCCACACGAGGCAGAGACTCAAGGAAAAATTAGGCTGGAGCGAAGGGTCCCAAATCCCATCCTTAGTGGAGCCGCAGTGAGGATAGGCAGAGTTGAACAACCCAAGGGTGTTCTAGCTGTTTTCAGCATTTGAAGACATTTAATGGTGTTCTAGGGGGAAAAAAAAAAGTAAAATGCTGGTATGTGGTGTGACTCGTATGGCCTATGTGCGGTACTGTGATATTTAGGGACAACAGAGCTGAAGAAAAGAATTATGTGATAAATTATACATATTTCTGTAGTAATAGAAATCTATAGTAACAGAGATTCAAAAGGGCACAACATTTATTAACAAATTCAAGCTTTAACAAAAATGTAAGGATATTTTTTCCACTTTAACTTGAGGAAAAGAAAAAAAAAAAAAAGACTAGTTCTCTCCTAAACTTCTGTGCCCTCTCACCCCCAACATCTCAATCTCCCCTGAGCAGGCATAGATCATGTCTGCCTCAGAACGTAAATACACAGCAGAGCAACAGAAGAATTAAAATTAACAGACGAGTCCAAGGAACAAAACCAGCTAACAAATGTATCTTGTTAGACTGCTGTCAGAGAACAAGATTTTTATCAGAAATGCTGTTTTTCAGAGGACACCAGGATAATTTCCTCCTAATAAATTTCCATCTTATTGAGAGCAGCTAACGTTCTGCCAGTCAGAGGGAATCTCCCAAGGGTATGGCTTATGCAGCTCTCCTACCAGTGGATTAGATGTATGCCCACGTTTTAAAATACAGTGAGTGCAGAGTACCTCTAAAAGTGCGTTTGGGTATTTTTAAAAACACACAACAGTGATAGAAGTTTGCCCCGTTTTAAAAAAGATTCGCTACTTTGTTTATTGCAGTCTTTTCCCCTGAATTCAGAGGAAATGAGTGTGCATAATTCCACGTTCCCTGGAAGGCAAAAGGAGAACATCGGTCTAAATAGTTTGTGGTGTTGTTTTGCAATTTCCATGAATCAAAGCATTTTTTTTTTTTACTGCATCACCTATAATTTTTCATAAATCTCTCTCCTTTCCCTTTAAAAACATTTAGAGGGAAAAAAGAACTGTGTGTCATAGGGTATTAGCTGATTAGTTCATTCAAACAGTGCTAATTATAGGTTTAATTGCTTAAATGTGAAAGTCATTTATTTAAATTAGCTGCATCAAACATACAGTATGCTCAAAACCTGAAACATTTTGGTACTGGGAACCAGGGTTATTTTCTGTAAACAGAACATGCAAAATATAAGATGAGAAACAATGTGCCTCTATGCACTGATCGGCAAACTCATTTAAACCCCAAACTCCCTCCTCCCCTGCCTCTGGGGTCGGAGAACAGCCTCATTTGAACAATGACTAATGGAATGCACTGAAATGTGCGGAGGGTTGAAAGGAGAAATACTATTCAAGCCAACAAACTCATTTCATTTGTGATTTAGAGGGGCGCTGCACCTTTCCCCTGAACTCCTCCTGAGAAAGAATGAATAGGCATCTCAAGGTTATGTAAAAACGGGTATTTCGGGTGGAAAACTATATTGGTTTTTAAAATAATAAATGAAGAAATAAATAAAGGTTTGTTATGTCATAAAAATACTGAAGGGAAAAGATGTTTGAACCACAACAAAAAGGTAGTCAGAGCTATAGTGACTATAGCAATGACAGAAAGACTATGCTTGTGAATTAAAAAATATGCTGTATTAAATACACAGCATGAGAACTATGATCAGAGTGCAAGAGATGGACTCGGCTTTTTAATCTGAAAAAAAAGGGAACTAAAAGAACAAAATTTTAAAGAACAGAAAACATTAGATAATTAACATACTGAAGAATGCCTGGCTGCCAATCCCTCCATCTTCCTGCATTGACAAAAGAATGCATATATACATATAGATAGACGTTTATTTTTTAAGAAAGAATTTTTTTTCAAGGAACAAAGAGATTCAGAAGCGCTAGATTCCCCAGACATATCAGTTTTCATGTTCTGTATCTCTGTTCCGTCAGTAATCAAGTTGTATCTGCATGTTATTGCATTTTTCTAAACCTCCAAGTTGATATTAAGCTCCAGTATTCTCAACAACATTATGGAAGTACACACAGCAGCAGCGGCAAAGGCTGGTGGATGCAGAAAGCTCCTCTTAATTTAATAAGGGTTTTTAAACCGAACGCTATGCACCATTGACTATGCAGGAAAGCTATTTTTTGCTGCAAAAGTTCCCAGCTCATGAATATCCTTGTACGCTTCTCTGTGCACAGCCTCTCTCCGTGCCCCCTTTTCCTGCTGAGAGGGTCATGTGGCCACAGGAGAGCCTGACCCCCTGTTTACATTTCACTGTGCAGATTACACAGTGAAGAATAATACTACAGCTGGTTACTGCTTACAATTATTTAATTTAATAAAAAAAACCCCAACCAACACTTTAAAAGCTGAATTTATATAAATCCATCTGTCTCTGTGTCTCTTTCTCTTTCTCCGCATGCAACTTGCCATTTATGTTTGACTTGTAAATTTTATATTACAAGCTCGGAGCTTCGTTTTTGGGTGGGGAGAATAGTTGTACCTTTTCTCCATCCAATGCAGAGCCTTAACTTGGAAAGCTTAGAAAGTAAAAAATGTTTGGAAATCACTGTGGCCATGTTTTAGATAAGCAAAGCAAGGCAGGGAGAAGGTACAATCCTAACATCGTGCAGCAGTCAGTGAAAGAGGAAGCAATATGCTCCCATACCGGGGGCTGAGCCAACAGTTTAATCTCTAATTTTTAGAGACCCCTACTCTCCTGACACACAGTGGTGCCCCCACAGAGAAGCAGGTTTGAGGATGTCTAAGCAAAAACTCAGCCAAACATAATAGCCCAAGCAAAAAAAGTACCAAAAACATAGTATTGTAAATTTAGAAAGAAAGTCCTGTGTAGATTTTGCTGAGATTAAATTTAAATTGAGTGGATTTCCAATGTGATCAGGGAACAGCATGTTAAGGGAGAGAGTTGGAGACATATCCTCAGGGGATTTATGTGGTTATACCTCCAGATGATCCCACGGCAGTTGGAAAATGAGATACAAAGGGCTCTATTCTGCCCTCATTTACACAGCACTTAACTCTGATTTTCATGCCATTTAAACAAGAATGTCATGTAAAGTGTCTTGATCATTGAAAACGGTGCCAAACACATATTCTCCCCTCAAGATTACTGTGTGCAATTCAGATCATGGGACATTTACGTGAGTAGAGCTGGCCTTTAAAATAGAGGTACAGACATTAAAATAGAGGTTGCAAGGAAACTAATCTGAATTGACCTATTCCTCAAATACTTAGCCAAAATAACCACGTAAATTACAGTTTCTTTAGCAGTTTTACATTTGTATTTGTCAGAGCAAACTGGTGTTTGTATACTAGACATACTTCATATAAATGCGTAGGGTTCAAATGCAACGTCCAGAATGCTGTCCTTGAGGACTATCATCTAATTTGCTAATATATGTAAATCTATGATATTGCCAGTAAGATGCAGTAAGAGGGATGCGTCACATCTTCCATTCGTCATATGATATCATGGCAATATGTCTCCTCATTCTTAGGTGTTTTAAAAGCTTAGCATTTCCCAGTTACAGAGAGTTATGTTGCCCTCTGGATAAAAGATGGAGAAATACATGGCAATGCTGACTTTTGAAGGACAATTATTCTACAATATAATAAATACGTGCTATGTTTGTCCCCGCTTAGCTGTGCCGGTACATGTTAGGAGCAGTCCTGTTTTACCTTATTCCCATTATTTTAATCCTCAGCCACTTAAATGAACTTGAGACAGTCAGCTGAAATTTGTTGATATACTCGTGGCTGCATTTCAGTCATTGACTTTATTATCACCTTATTAAACACCATACTTAAATTAAGGTGTGATACCAGCAGATACGGTCCTGTTCTGGATAGAGCTGTACTTTAAAAAGACCCAGCAGATTCTGTGAAGGCACACGCTACAGGTATCCGTAAAAATCATAAGCAACTATGAATGCAAAAGGCAAGATAAGGTCATGAGTCTCTTCTTAACCTTTTTTTGCCACTTCCTCGGGCTATGTCTGTATTGAATTTGGGTGCTGGGCAGAAGAGCAGTCTAATCCAGCAAGTTGTTTGCCCAGTTTTATGCATTTACATTGCTGTCTTTGGATACTGGAGACTGACCTAAGGGAGGGATGTTACTCTTATACTCCTATATTACCTTATACCTAAAACTAAGCAGAAGCCTTCATTTATGAAGTATGGATAGGAAGGAAACTGGGTCTCAAGGCTCAGCTTAGAAAATAAGGAGGAGTCTTTAATTAATCAAGAACCTCTTCAATACACATTTTGACCCATTTCAATTTATGACTAGGTTTTTTTAAGTACTGTTTGTTGCATATCTGGCCACTTTAGAAAAATGTTCTGTTTGGGAAATAGATAAAGATAATGCAACCGGAATGTACTCAGAACTATGCGTTACAGCAGCAGTGAAGCATTTTTGTGCCCCTCTCTTTTCAGTTTCTGCAAGTAATGCAGCAAATAGATTGTGTGATGCATTATAAATTACATGATACATAATAGTAATCATCATCACTACCCAGAATGATATAGAACATAACAAGAAAATACCAGCAAATATTCAGTGAAAGCCAACTTTGAAATTTTGCATCAATTTATTCTAGGAGTTAGTCCTAAAATAAAAGAATGGAAAAAACTATCATGTAGTCTACTTAAAATCAAAACAAACCACAACATTTCTGTTATGCGATGGCTAAAACTGAACAGCCAAAGATCTATTTTGTCACCAGATTTTAAGCAGCATGTATACTTAGGAAACTAAAAGCATGTTTGAAAAAATTCATGGACAGGTGTAAAAAAGGCAAAATTGCTACACTCTTACTCCTTCTCTAGCCTGTAGGCTGAACTTCTTGCCAATGTTCAGTGAGCACCCTTTTTTCCTAAGAATTCTTCTTGCTCTCTTCAGGCTAAAAAAATGCAGATATATGTCAAAGTAAAAATAATGCCCACTGAGAAGGGAGAAGACCTTAGATTTGTTCCCCAAACTGAATTAATTTTCAGTTTGGATTTGTTGTGAGTTCTGTGGGGGAGATTAGAGAGATTCTGGCTGTAGTGATTTTCCCTGCAACGCACCTTTCTGTGTGCTATAAAGTGACCAAAAGATGGTGTAAGTTTGGAGGGAACATATGGTCGTCTTTTCCACATATTGTCTCAGAATTTGTACAAACAAAGGACGCATGTCTCAATTTCTAAAAGCTTTTTCTTTTATAGAAAAGTTGGTAGAAATCAAGGCTAGCAAGGGAGTCTGGTACTACTTTCTTAGTCAGTGAGTACTGACTTGATTTTTATATCTCTAAACGTTATTAACTTTACTGACATCAAAGAAGGCTCATACCCTTAACACAATATGAAGAAAAAAGGTATCTGGCTGCACTGGCCTCATGTTTCATTGTACTATCACATCACAAGCTGCTGCACTCATAGAAGAAATCACATATCCTCCACAAAAAAAGAGAAGAGAAATGTATATATAACAGTCTTTGAAAGTTCTGTAAATGCACATTAGGCACTGACTGCATTTCACTGGCACAATACACACCGCTCTGACAGCAAAGGCACAATGTCATGTGTCTTTAGCAAAGACAATAGAGAAGACAGAATTTAAAGTTGCCATTAGGGAGCACAAGTGAATAAGCAGTAGTGTTTCTGGTGGGATCTCCCTGTGAATTTTTAAAGCATGATAATGGAACCAGAGCACCAACTATTCTCTTCAGCCATATTGAGCACAGGTAGAGTCATCATTCCTAAAAATATGTGCACAGAATCATTAATAGCTTACTTAATTCAATTTTTATGTCAAATACTTGCAAAAGGAAAACAGAACAAAACATTAAAATAAACTATTGCCACTTAAAAGAATTGCACCATGACAAGAATTTAAGTGGCACAAGAAAAACATAGTTTTGTTCTTCCATGGTAGCACTATAGAAGCGTCCTTCTGCACCCCACACAGTCCTTTGGGGCGAGAGGAGGAGAACACAACCCCCAGGTGCGTTCTGCTGAGCAGCCGGGGCCCTGGGGCTGGGGTGGGGGGCTCAAACAGCCAGCTTCAGACAGGCAAAGGCTTCTCCATCTAACTTTTCATCAAATCGTCTGAGACCTAGATATATATGTTTTCCTTCTCAAGTAGGGAAACAAATCATGGATGCAAGGAGATAATTATTTGCCTCCAAAAATTGCTTGTAGTGATAGGAAGAGGATAGAAGAGATAGGACAAGTGGGGTTTTTTGTTGGTTTCTTTTCCCCTGAAATATCTATCACAAATGTGGGACACAAGCCACACATTAATAAGATAAACTCTTAGATATTATGATTGTCTCAGCTATGTGTATATATACTTAATAGAACAGGGACCATTAGAAGCCATATCGCTAGTAAAGACCTCTGTGTTCCTGTAAATACAGCTGAAAACATGATCACAGGGATATGGCATATATCTTAAGTATTGCGTGTACATATGCACTATTTCAAAAATACCATGAGTTTCATTGCCAGGTATAACCTTGCACAAACACTGGACAAACGTGTGTATGTAGGTGGTAGCACTTCACTGGAATTGGCAGATTGCAGCTAATCTAATGGTGTAACATGATACGTGTTTTCTATTTAATGTGTTGTGAGAAATCTAAACGCGGTTAAGATTTTTATTTTTATTGCTTTCATTTTCCCTTTTTCCCAATGTTCTTTCAGTAGCACAAGCACTGAAAGCTGAACAAACCCTATAATGTGATGTTTAAAATAGTTACCATTTTTCAGGAGTATTTTTTAGGAGGTGGTAGGGATTGAGAGATTGTTTTCTAAATTAGGAGTCCAAGATTTATGGGCAATTTGAGTGGTACCTGGAAAATCGAAGGAGTGGGAAGGAGAGAAAGAAGTAATGGTGTTGTATTCCAAGGCGGAAATAAAAAGCTTTTGTTGTCAAATTCTTGTTGCCAAGATTTAATACTTTTGCTTATTTATCTGAGCAAATACTTAAACTTGTTCATCTCAATGTTGAAATACAGCTTGCAAAAGCCTGGGTCAGGCTATCAACTTGACCACTAGCCTCTGATGAGGTAGCAACAGAAAAAAATGTCACATCCCTTGAGTACTGCGCTCAGATACCTGAAACTCTGCCCCTAGCATGGAGTGGCACCGCATACGAGCTACAACACAAGTCTTAAAACCTCAAGTATAAAGCTGAAGTAAATACGTGATATCCACGTGGCTAGACTGCTACGAGATCCAAGGTAATATGGACGCAAGGTTCAGGCTGCCCGTAACTCAGATCTCCCTGTACCATCTCCATTGCTCCTGCAAATGCAAAGGAGTCTGAGCTGGCAGCTGGCTCCAGGGCTAGACCTTCTCCCAAAGGCAACCCAGAACAGTTGTATTATTCTACAGAGGTTCCTACAGCACACTCAGTACTGTCTTGCTATGTTATGGAGAAACACCTACAGTTGTACAGGAAACGCCATCGCTAATACTGTGTGTCCTCTCACTCGCTCCCCATGGGAAGAGCTTGTGCTTTGCTTGGTAGAGTTTCACAGTTGCTGTCGCTGTTGCTTTTGACATATGTGTATTGTTAAATATTTACATTAGAGAGGATGGGGTCAAAGAACAGTGCCTCGCAACTGGAGCAGAAGGCAGTGAGGTCTGTGGGGATATTTTAAATTTCCAGAGTTCATTCCAGTTTGAGATCAGCCCTGGAGAAAGTTATCCTCTCCATAGCGATGAGATTTCCGCTTAACATAAGAGTGCTCCATTTTTCAGATAAGTGCAGTGAGCAACAAATTCCTTCCACATCTTTTACATATCCCGGGCAAGGCAATGAAGTATAAGGCTGAATATAAGCAACAGCTGCCTGAATCTGATTTAAAAACTAAGGGGAAGCCAGTGAAAGCATCAGAGGACAGATCTGATGTGCTCACAGTAGGTTGCCTTGTTGAGAACACACTTTTAAAAAAGTCTCTGTTCTTGGAGGCTCTTACAGGCTGAAGACAACATAATGGGTATCATACACATTCAGAGTTCATACAAGAGTAACAAATGTACAAGTATCTGAGTGTAGATCCTCAGCTGGAGATGACAGTGAGTATTCAATGCATAACCTGCATTCTGGGAGTTTCAGTGTCTGCAAGGGATTCAATAGTATTGTCAACCTGCAGCCTGAGTTCACCAGTTCCTTGATGTATGCGTTGATGTAGACAAGAAGGTAGAGAAGGGACACCTGTAGACCATGGTTGGCCAGTTGGCACTACAGAAGTACGACACCCTACGTAGTCCATTCTGTGGATCTGGGCTGTTTTCTGCCCTTCTGGGAGACAAGTACAGCGGAATGCTTTGGGACTATATCACATCACAAAATCAAACCTGCATTTACGTATCTTTCAAAAATGCATGCATTACATTTTCTTTCAAAATTACAGGTTTAGAAGTGTGGAATAGATACCTTCAGGCTGCTATTATTCTTTGGCCAAAGTTACTGATAACTTACCATAATCACTCACCCGGCTCATAAGCACTCACTCACTGTTCCTACAAATGAATCACTTTCAACATTCTGCTTTTGTCCTTCCCCATGTAATTATTCCTGAAAATAATCTCTCATCAAGTAAGTAAAACCTGGGCAGGGCCACTCAAATTCCATGAAAATGAATATAGCATTTCGTGAAATCAACTATTACTTTGTTTTTTTCATGCTTCAATTTTCAGCTTCCCTTCAAATTCACATTCCATGTCTGGTGCATTTTAACTCAAAGACTTTATATTTAATAGATTATTATCTCTAGCTACCTTGTTATTTGTTCAAAAGTTGTCAAAAAAATTCCATAGCTATTTCTTGAGGAAAAAGGACCAAAGTTTATTTCTTTTAAAATACTAAACTTCAGTCATTTTAAAACATACATCCTATTTCATACTCATGCCACACAGTGTAATCCTCTTTTTGTAGGGTTTTAACTGTAAACATCTAATTTTAACAAAGCTTAAGTAATTTATTTTACTATATATACATCCATATATTTTAGAATTTAAAGATAAAATATTTAATTTTCATTTTCTCAGCATCCACAGGGAATAAACAGGTTATGACCTGTCTATAGTTGCATCCCAGTAAAAATATCATATTATCAAAAAAACCCTGATATTTTCAGATTTTTCAGAGACCATATCTTCAGAAGAATTGAAGCTGGCAATTAAACAGAGGCACCTGGAAAGTAGCTCATAGAAAAGAGTTCATCTGTAATACACGAAATAGTGCTACAAGACAGTTACACGTGACCTATTTATTCCTTTATTTGGGCAAATAAACTCAGTTGTATTTCACTCGGGAAGTAGAGAGTATAATTTGTATTAAACATAGTTTCATGCCTACTTGGTGTACGGCAAATACCTTGCCATGGTGCAATTTGACAACGTTACAGTCATGAACAACCTGGACAAATGAGCTTCTAGCAGTTGCCCTGTTTTCCGGTGAATTTTAGAAATGCATTTTATGGCAATAGCAGCAACTGCGTATTTATTTTAGACGATCCAAATAATGTATTACTGGCTAATTAGGGAAGAGATATTTACTTACAATCTTGCAGACATAGTTTACTAAACGGTTCCATTTACTGTTCAGTATAGTTAAAATTTTAGTACTTCTGATATGGTACCAAATAGGCTTAAACAACTGTGACAGCTGGAAAGAGGCAGGCTTTTTTTATTTGACTGTTTTGCAAGCTTCAATTAAATACCCACAGTTGAGGCACTGTCATAAAAAATCATAAAACTCTTCTATGGTAGAAAATAGAGCCAAAATAGTGTTATTTTTTTAAGAAGAATTTGCACGAAAGTTTAGGCTACTTAAAAACAATCCAAAACATCCACTTTTTCATAGGTACAGGGACTGTGGGAGATGGAAAAGAGACTGGAAGACAGGAAACAGCCTCTTATGTGCACACATACACAAACCACAAACACACTATTACAAATTCTAGCCATTGAGCAACGTATATATTACTGTTAGTGCCACAAGTATATCTCAAAGCCCTTACAGAGCATCCCACTGTGTCGGAACAAAGAAGAAAAGAAGATGGGTGCCAATTCATGTGGGGAAGTGGATTAAGCTGGAATGGTTACAGGAATTCTTGCTCTGTACTCTGTGTCCCACCTCTCTCAGAAGTTGGTGTCCCCAGAACAAGGGCACACAGAATTTCCACAATCTGCAGCCAACATTTTAATTTGAACCATAATTGGAGCTTTTTTTAAGATCATTCTCCACAGCGAGATAAAAGCAGCCAGCATAAGGGTTAATAACTGCATTAGAATAGGTTTAAACCTCTGAAAAGTAGCCATCTTGGCTCATCTCAAAAGGATTTTGCCATTCTTGGTGTTCTATCTCCTAAAGAGAACAGTAAACCCAAACCCCTACTCTGTGTGTACATAGCCGGTGAAAATTGTTTCGGAAAGCCTAGAGTAAGAAAGCTGGGTATCAGAAGAGACTGATAAATTATCCTTGGGCCTAAGAGCAAAGCTGTTGGTCCCGGTTTGCATTTGACAGGCACAGAGAACGGGAACTAACTGTGACAAGATTGAAATGGCTTACCTTTCTTCCTGTGCCTAAACTGGTAAAGTTTAGTTACTTTATATAACTATTGAGAAAATTAATTGCAGATGAAACTTTTTTATTCCAGCTCCATGCATTTGCTAGCCCTTGTCTTTGCTAAGATTGGTGTTGGCTGGGTAAAATGGAGGAATAAGATGTTCTCACTGAACAGTAAATTTGCTGCAGAATGCAATTCAGTGGGGAAACAAATAGGTTTGCTCACAAAAATCAGAAAGAAATTTTTGTGTCTAAAATTGTTGATTATTAATTTTCAAAATAGCTTTCTTACCTTGACATATGTCTTTTAAAAAGACTTAAAGAATTCAAAATGAAATTAAATGTTTTATCTGAGGTTCATCTAGCAGTTTTAATTATTTACTTCCTGAAAAGCAGACCAATTTTTGTTTGCATTCTGGAACAGACCTCAAAAATCAGTTATTTGCCTAGCCCACTTGAAATTTTTCAGTCATTTCCAGTGAGAATAAATCCAGTAACCCGACTAAGAGTGCAGGGAAAATCTATAACTAGTCTCCAAAAGAGGATCTGGACAAATAACTATATGATCTCCGAATGCTCTGTGTTGCCACTAGACTGTGATATCAAACACCACACAAGAAATCAAATTGCAGAAAGAGGCAGGAGCATGGATCACAGTACCTTGCTAAGGGAAGATGCCCCCATTCATCCCTGGCACACAAGACCAGCCAAAACTGAGCATTCAGAGTTATGAATGAGGAGATTCGAAGGAAGACCGCAAAATGCAAAATATATTATGGTGAAAAACAAATGACACTCATCCACTAGCAAATTGCCAACATGTCATTCCTAATTTGCTATCTAGTTTTATACGTGCAGATAGATCAGGCCTCTTTCACTGATATGAGTAGAACCTAGGGCAAAAATAATATTAAGTGCAAAAACGTGAACTTGAATTTCTATTTCTATTACTCTAGTTCACCTGCCCAGTTGTTTTGGGGGAACTTTTTGACGAAATTATCATCTTCAAGCCATAACAGAAATGCTGTAAGATTTAAAAAAATCTTAGAATTTGTGCATCTTTTGAGGATTCTCTTTGGCAAGCATTGACACAAAGTTAACTTCAAGTTTGTACACACATTCACACATCTTCTGTAGGACCAAATCAAACCTGCAGTGACCAAAGAGCTGTGAGTAACACGAGAGAGTCAGCTCTAAAATATGTGAAGGAAATGAAAAAGAAAGTAGTAAAACTACATGATGAGAGGAACGTCCATTAGATTTAAGAGTGTTTATTTTCATTATGTCTCTGATACTGGTTTAAAATGGGCCAAATCCAAATGTAGAGGCATATGCCTTCAAGAGAATTCTCTGTCTTCAGAGAATTCGCTAACAGGAAAGCTTTAAGAGCCATTGAGTTAGTCTTTGGATTTGGAATTGATGTATCTGCCCTTTGCATCTTTAAGATGTTGCACAAACTACCTTAATTACTAAATAAAACAGTTCAGATCTCAGAGGAGAAGTATTATGTCTTTGGCTAAAGGAAAGGGAATCTCATGAAGCAATCTAAATGCCTTCAGGTAATGCAAGTACAATTGCCAGTGAGTTACGTGCATGCAATTCAGAGCAAATTTTGGGGCCATTTGATGCAATTAAGTATTAATTATTTCATTTTTCCCCCCTAATAGATCGGTTTTAAAAAAAAAAAAAAGGCTGCACAATGATGTGCCCTTCTGCCCCAAAGTGAATGAGACTGTAGTTTGTCAGGCATAGTCTATTCTGCTTCCCCTAAATAGCATGATGCTAGAAAATGATCATGACCGGAATACTTCTAAACAAGCTTCCACAAATACTGCAAAACACAGTGGTATGAACGTGAACACTTCATATACACCATTAAAACTGTCAGTGAGGTAAGGAGGGTGGAACTGCCTTCTGAAAGAGTCCTGTAAAGAAGGATGGCAGTGATCCATGATGGTTTCTCTGGTAGCAAGTTGTTTCAGGCTTCTCATGTGAAGACTGATGCCTGAGAAGAGGCTGACTGCAGAGCCCCCTTGCTCAGGAGTTCTGTAGATCAGCAGACAAGGTTGCATGAGAAATGCTGTAGTATCGGTGGCGAAAGCAAATGCATCTAACAATAAGACTCCACTTTCAGCCAAGCAGTTATACTGTTCCACGTTCACGGGAAAAGAATCAGAAATTCAAGCTTTGTGAGGTTCACCTCATAAATCCATGTGAAGTTCCCCACCTCTTACTGGAGATTATTTACTGCAATGTGAAGAACGTAACAAGGCACAGAAAGCCTCTGCTCAACAGGTTGAAAAGCCACAAAGCTTCCTTTCTGTCTGCCTTTTCCCCAGAAAGTGAATGGGAGATAAACGCCTGTTTCATCATAAAATCGGCTCCAGTGAAGCAAATTAACTTACTCAGGTATTTAAAAGACGGAAGTTTAAATTCTCTCCTAGGCTCCTTATACCCAAACTTGTTTCCTTCCGGGACACTTGCATATATTTCTTTCTTCCCACAGAGACCTTTGTAATTCGTCATTGCTGTCAGTTTCTTTTTATTTAAGAAGCGAAGCTGTGACAGGGAGTGGGCGTGGGAGCCATGTGACGGGAGGCTGTGCAGGCAAAGTGATTGCTAAAGACATGCCGACCTACCTGCCGCTGACGCTGGAGCTGCCTCTCAGCCCCGTGGTCACCCGGCCACCGCAGGCAGCGAGGCACCCACGTACCTCCCCTCTGGATGCACATCAAAGCAGTCAAATCTCGCTTTCCCCCTCCCCCCAGTGTTGGTAAGGAATGTGCAGTATCTGTTTTAAAAACGCAATTTTACCTGGTGGTTTGGGTTGTTTTTTTTTTAACCACCAGGGTTTCTTAAAAGATAAAAAAGCTCCTAAATTACCACAGGGACCATTTAATGCCTAGAGTAAATCTTTCCTCTGTTCTCTTTATGCTGGTTTGTTTGTTGGCCCAAAAAGCCACAAAGCTGAGTGTGTGACAAAGGGAGATGAGGCATGGTCTGCAGGGACAGGCAGAACAGGGCAGCACAATGCTATCTGGGGAAGGAAGCGTGCGAGGGCAGGATTTTCCTTTTTTAGGCCAGTATCTGGAACCTTGTTTATCCCAGGGTTGGTTGGTTGGTTGGTTTGCTTGGGTATTTATTGAATGCATCTTAGTCTAGTGAAAAACTACAGTGATGTTCCCAAAGCTGCCCCTCCGGGTTCTGCAGGAATCCATCCTGGCAGACAGATCTGCAGACTTGGAGGAAGTTCAAGTATTTTTCAGTATATCAACAAATATGACAAGAAATCCCACTATATTCTGAGTGATGCCATAATAATAAGTGAGGAAGAAAGTAGTAACATTAGATAATCCCCATAGAAGACTAACTCTTTGATCTGCAGCATTTACATGCATGCCTTTACACTTTGTACATTGTAAGCATTTGATTTCTTACCAACAAAATACAGCTACAACCTCCACTTGAATGTTCCAGAAATAAAATTCCCCTTTATCCGGTTATATGCCTTCTAAGCACTGAGGGAGAAAACTGAGGCCTCAGATGACCACAATGAGTAAATGAACAAGTTATCAGACAAATGCCAAGAACTAATAATGTCTATTTAGTTTAGCTGCTTCTACATATTAAGTCAATTATGGTTCTGCTTTCTCTACAAGAGTCAGTGTGTTTTCACGATTTTAACACTTTATCTCCAAACACGTAGGCAAGCCTGACACCGGGGCTTGTGTAGATAGGGAGCGTTAATAAGAACATTTTCATCGCCCCATTTCTGTCTGGTATGGGAACTAAACCTACTTTCACAAATAAATTTTGCATCAATTCATGTGAAAAAAAAAAATCATTCTCCATTGTGTCCTTGACCCCCCCTAGGCCTAGATTTCTTTTGATTTTATTCTGTCCAGGAAACGTTCACATACTTGAGCAAATGGGAAATAATGAGCTATGACCTCTCGCGATACTGCTTGTCTGGTTACATCAGAGAATTTTCAGCAAGGGAGCCGTTTCAATGGGTGTCAGCGTAAAGGAAATGACTCACTAGGCTGGCTTATAGCTGCTTGTAACTACAGAGACTGTTAACTAAATCCTAAATAAATAGCAATAAATAATAGAAAATAAATCATGTTTCATTGCTAGCACTAAAATCCAGTACATGTATTATTAAAATTAAATGGATACAAATAGTCAATAGTCTCTGAGCAACAATTTTTTTGAAATTAAATAACTGGATTTTTTTATAATCATGAAGAAAAGAGAGGAGGAAACAAAGAGAGAGAAAAAGCCAAAAGGAAGACATTTTCCTAGGCTGTAGTTCCAGAGTCATTTTTCCACAGGCTTTACATCACAGAGAGCTCCGATTCAGAAGAAGTTGAAAATGTATGTCTCCAGAATACTCCCATCACCTTTCAAGACTTCAAGCAGGGTTTATTCGAGGTTGGGAGCAGCAGTAGTAAAAGGAAGCAGTTAGAACCAGGACACATTCTTAGGACATTATAATGCATATTATGCATTGTCTCAGCTTGACTGTGAACAACGCACTTGAAAATGAACATCAGCTAATTAGTTGCATAGCATAGAGGAGGCTTGAGCCTATTTCATTTACTGCACAAATGATTTCAGAGTTTTTTCTTCAACTCAGAAGAGGCATAGCCCTCCACCCCTTTCTTGGATGTGGAATTTTACATGTGACATGGCGATGCAATCTGGAACAAAACAGAAACCCTGGAAAGCCACAGACATAAAAATAGTGAGAAGAGAATTTTAGCTTCCTTTCTGCTTAAGCAAGTGTCTGAGAAGCTGAAATCTGGTTCCTGCTAAAGAAGTTTGCATCTACACCACAAATGGCACTGCAATGTAGACATACTCTAGGCAGCTGTAAAAAAGCTCACTGGTACCATATACTATTTAATTATAATAGCATGCAGTTTAGTTTCTCATCCATATGGATACCCCACAATGAATTCCGTGCTGCTGTGGGTTCTCTCATCTCTGAGCTCATCTCTGAGCAAGCTCACCTAAAACCCACGGGGTACCTTTACACTGCAGTCAAGCCTGCCATAGACGTACCCCAAGCTTATGCTTTTCTAGGCTAAATTCCTGTCAACCCCATTCAAATGACGCCACCACGTTTGAAATATAAGTACTCCAGTTTCCCCTCTGACAGACCACAAAAAGGATAGTGAAAAATTGAAGTCCAAGATGGTAAGGGCAACAGCAGTCGTCTTCTAGCTCTGTGCAATAGCTCTCATACAAGGCAGCTGGCTACTGGGAAGCTCTGTGAGCGCTATAATATAAATACAATGAAACGACAAGGTTCTGCCGTCTCTCATCCCTGTCACTAATTGCATACTTTCACAGCTCTCTCTGAGCCCTAAAACTCTGTAAACACCAGAAATGTGAAAGTTTTAGAAGATGACTAACAGCCTGAGAAAAGTTGGAGTTACAGATTGGGAAGGCGTAAAATGGAAATAACGCATGACTGCAAAAGAGGCCTTTTTTAGTTATTCCTACCGCTCCCATACAACTTAGGCAAAGCGTGCAGCAAAGTAATGCTCAGTGGACACAAGCTAACTAGTTGTTCTGCCAGGCCAAGCTGAAAGCCTCCATGTCGTGTGGTGTTGACCCTGTGGTGACCACCTAGACCATTTACCTCACACCTACTAAAGAAGCGAAAATGTCTCCCCACATCCTGACGTACGCGGTGTGTACTAAGGGAACTTTGCTACCAAAGCAAGCCTCCTGTTCTCACATGCACACACACAGCTTTTGAATGAACGTTGCTGAACATCACAGTAATCGTACCAAAACCCCCAGCATTTGATTCCATTGATGATTACAGAAGTTCAGCAAGTGATACATCTAACAACAGCAGTTCAACAAGGCCAGTATGTGACTGTATGTCATACTGGCACTTCAAGCACATAACAACATTTTTCATGCAAACTGAATGGGGGGAAAAAAGCTTCATAGAGGAACTTCTGACTTTGCATTTGAACTTTTTTTTTTTCCATTTCATTCATTGGTTAACAACACAAGAATTAAAATTGGAAAAATAAGTTAACTATTGCTGAAATATGGCTACATGGAGCGGACATGAGCACCATATTTATGTTACTGATCATTAGCTATGAACAAGTTGATCTCAGTCATAGATGTTATTGACAACTGTGGAGGTATAGCTAGGGAAGAGGGTCTCCGAATAAAGGGAAATTCCCTCTTTGCTGAAGTGAGTTCTTATCCAATTCTTGGGTAAACTCATTGGACAATTACGTTGTTCTTACCTCAAAAGCAGCCTCCTCTCAAATCTGGATGGTGTTTTCTCACAAGTATTCATACAACAAATAAAATGGAAGGTTTTCTAGCTTTTCTTGTAATTCATGTATTGGGAGGAAAAAAGAAATATGCTAATATTTAATGAATTTCAAAATTCTCTTTCTACTCCTAAAACTAAGGTACAATGTGACATCAGAGCTATGTCACTTTTTTTTTCTTCTCAGGAATGACAGTAGATTGTAGTTGTCAGTCTGAAATTTTTTGAAGTAGTTGTCTCTAAAATAAAATCTTACAAAGCTAGAAAATGACATCTGAATTTCTTGTCCTTTGATTTCTCTCCCCTTGCTAATGCTCTCAGTTTTGTTGTCATGAGAACATACACACTAATTCCCCTGGAGTGAACCTTCACAGCAACTTTTTTGATACAGTAGATTGGACATTTCTTACTTTTTATCATTTGATTTCTGAAACAGTTTGTTAAGTTTTCCTCCAAAGGAATGATTTTATTGATTGCTTCTATGCCTGCGAAACATATTTTCTATACTAACAGAGATGTTTGCATTTTGTCTTTGTAAGTTCAGCAGTTGAACTCTAGTAGCACAATTTTATTTTTTCTTCCAACTAATGTCTATATTAAGGATCTCCTAACCTTTAAGGCAAGCATTTTCAAATCAATTATGTTGTTTTTCAAGAGGCAGGCTAGGGAAGAATTGAGAATCCAAGTTAAATTCTATTTACTCTTTCACAATCATTGACACGTTCACAAGTGATTGGCTAGGAAAAGTCCGGACAGAATGAACTGAGGAATGTAATTGAGGAGTCTGAACCAGGAAAATAAATTAAAGAGAGACACTGCATAAGAATAATAATAACTTCTAACCATGATTTAGCTGTTGTAGTGGTGTTGTAGTGTACATGAGAAATAATCCATAAATATCTAATAGAATTCAAAAAAAGTGATAGAAATAGAAGACCAACAATATTATCTGTTACATACTGATGGAATGAGAGAAGTGGAAAGTAAAATATTGAGTATATTTTTCTGTATTGTTTATGTTGGATAAGAAGTTAAGAAAGGTCTCAAGAAGAATATTTTCCCATATTAAGAAGTCTCAGGGACTTCAGAGTTTTATACTTGCCTGTGATAAGAGATTAACAATACTGATATTCATTAAAGAAAATCCAAATAGGTTTCCTGCGAGTAAGGAGTGCAGGATTGGACTCATGGTCTATCTGTTTGAAAAAACCCTACCACAGAAAAGCAGTTCACATTGATCACCTGTGATCTTTGCATTTTCCGTAATTATGTCAAGCAGAGCACACCTTATTTGGGAGAGCAAATTATTGTTGTTTTAAGCTTGGACTGGATAGGAGCAGGCGGCGGCTCATAGAAGTGGAAGCAATAGTCAGAATACCATGGTCTCCTTCTGCCACTAACTGAAGCAATGCATTCTGCTCCCCATCTCCCTAAACTAAAGCCTTTCCCATGAATGATTGATACGTTTTTCTCTTTTATTGTTGAGAGTTCAGAGAATACAACTGCAAGGCACAAAAGCTTCCATACAGGTTGGATTTTTTTCCATAACTATTAATTAACCATTATTTACAAAAGCTACACTCAGACTCATCTTAGAGAAATGCTAATCTTTCAAAGATGAAGATGAATGAAGGAAAAGGTATCAGTGGTGAGACCTCCAGCAGAGAGCCTGTGGTCAATCTGACCTTGAAGGGGAATGTCCACTTTGCATGTTGAGCAGGGCTGTTCAGTGCACGTTGGTTTATGAAGATGTAGCTCTACTCTTTGCCCGCTTTATATTTTATTTTCTCAGAACCATTTTGTGAAATAGATTATACAGATTTCAGCCAGTGGTAGCCATTTGTCAAGTGTTACTAGAGCAATATGCATAATTACGTGTATTCTGCATGTGAATGGAAGAGAAGATTAATCCAGACCTGAGTGTTAGAAAACAGTTCCAGCTAGTCTAAGCTGAGCACAGTCATAGGTACAGGAGAAGTCTGTGGTATCCTTACTGGATAGAGAGGTTTTGGGAAGAAGTGTTTACTTGAGGCTGAGGCTTCAATAGCATAATATTCTGTAGCATAAAATTCTATAGCTTGTACATCTGACGCACACAAAGTCAGAAAAAAACCCAACCCCAAAATGCAGAATAAAGCAGAAATACGGCAAGAGTTTTTACACCTGTATTTTGCCACCAAGCAAACTCAGAAAAACACTGTAGACGTGAAGTGCGTTTTAGCCCCTTCCAAGTACCAGTTGCCTTTGTAATAATTTCAAAATGATAAAAACTTTTTATTTTTTATTTATTTATTAGAATGAAGGATCCCCAGTGAGAGTTTTAAAGACATTAAGACATTAGAAACATTTGCAGCCACTTCATTGATTTTTAAAAGAAACCTAAGCAATGCAATTCTGTCAGATAATTAAAATGGTTCTTTCCAGTTGCACTGAATTTCTTTTGGAGGATCATTACTTTCCTTGCAGCAAACTTTGGTACTTTGTTTTAAGGTTTCAGATTAAGGGAAGAAAAGCTGAGGGGAGACAATAAAGCTATACAGCAACACCACCATATGTAGGAGCACAGACCTTTTGGTACAGCCAGTTAAAGCAAATACCGTCGACTGAGCCAGGACGTGAATGCTTTCTGATGAAAAAGTCTTATGGACCGGTATTTCCAGAAAGAATAATATCATAAACTATACAAATAAAGGAAGTGATATTTATCTTTCTTCTTATGTCACATATTAAAAAGAAATAGTTACGAAGGATAAAGTTTACAGTTCCTCTTACCCACTCGACAGGGGACAGCCTCTGACCCTGTGATTGTGCAGTCCTTGTTAGTATTAGTTCTTACCGCTATTCCCTAGGCACAAATGTGATTAGAAAGACTTCTCAAAGGTCACTGGGCAGAACATCTATTCTCTGTCCTAAGACATGAATTACAGAAAAATAAAGCAGCGAAGAAGATGACTGAACCACTGACAAAGCAGAGGCACAGGACTTTGCAGACCTGAACTCAACACCCTGCTCTGCTCTGGCAAGGCAGGCAGATGGAGATAAATGTCTTCAGTAAGTCTTCAACATGCCTAAGCATTTCAGCGTGGTTTTTTTTTTTTTTTTTTTNAAATCCCATTTGATATTCCTCTGCTTTCTCAAGTGTCTAGACATCTCTGAAAACCTGTTACTTAGTCTCCTGGAGGGATAGCGATACTACCTTATTTAGGTGCTGAGAGTCCTGAGCAGTCATTTCAGAGACTGTAGAGTACAAGTCAGCATGGCTAAGTTAACAGCCTAACCTTTTTTACAGCTCATACTGGAATCCAAGGCAACAAAACGAGGCTTAACTTAGACAATTAAAGCTGGACAGTATGAATTGCATTAAGTTTTCAAAATGTAGCTAATACTCACTTATTCAGAGAGGCCTGGGGCAGATGTACACACTACAGGGTATGAAACTTGTATATTATGGTAATGGAAAACATGAAAATAGACAAAGATAAATAACCACATTTGAAGAGTGCACTCCATGAATCTCTTAAAAATGAAGACGATTATCTTACTACAATATTTTAAAAATATATTTAAAAGTTAACCTTGTAGGATAGCACCAAAAATTCTGATATTTTAGGTTATTGAGATGAGAACCCTGGATTGGAACTGAATTAATTAATGCAATAACAATCAGAAGAATCAGATTTTGCTTATTCCTAAGTATCGGGGGCTGAACAAATAAACCCATTCGTAGTTGCAGCATTCCCTGTTGCTCCCTCGTTTAGTGCAGAGCCATTCAGGAGTCTCCAGCCTGCACTCCTGGGTTAATAAACTCTGCTAATATATGTGTAAAGATGGGGAGATTGTGTCCACACCTCTGCCAAAGCTCATCCACCAACCAGGTAATCTTCCTGCTGGTAATGGACAGTTGACTATAATTGCTTATTTTTTTTCATAAGTATATAAACCAGAGATAGCTAAAATGAGACAAAGGGAATGGCTCAGATGAAATCAGATGTGACCTTTTCAAAATGGGGAGCATTTCAGTAGTTTTAATTAGAAGCCTAGGAACGAGAGTTAAATAAGCTTGAAGATACCTGCTCTTTCAGCTGAGCCTGGTGAGCTGGTAGGAAACTTTTAGAAGCCTGCCTACTTTACAGCACATAGGTTTTATAGCCTCTCACTCCATTAAAAAAATAAATAAATTAGAAGCCCCAAGGCAGCCACATATTTAGAAGCAATGAAAACCCAACCTGTCTACCTCTAAAGCATTTAAAGGCAAATGTATTTGGGCTTACAATCCAGAAGTGAAAGCACAGCAGTATGAATAAAAACATTGTGACTTTGCTGTAATCTGTGTTGCTGCTCATGGCACAAGTCTGAAGATCAAGAATTCATTCTGTGTTTCTTAATATTTAATACAAATAAAGAATCACAGTGCTAACAAAATTAACATTGTGAACAAACATATCTCATTACAATGTCAAACTACGTAAAACCACAATGGAACATTCCAGGGGAGTCAAAACCAATTAATTGTATCAGAAAATCTACCAGACTACAAAACAGGGAGGCCTATGGACTTCTGCAACTGGTTCAAAGATTAAAAAAACTGCAACACAGCATGGGGACATGGGATAAAGTGAGTGGGTTTAGAAAAACTCAAAGGGAACTGAGACGTTCATGCCCAAATTCAAAACTTACCAAGGTTTAGTAGACTTTCTTTTCAGTTTAGGACTGACTTTCTAAGCAACTTTAGACTGCTTCTCTTTCTATAAATAAAATCATGCTCGCAACCCATAACTTACACTTCATTTCACAAAACTGACCACAAGTACAGGACTGCTAAGAGAATGATCTCTTCTTTTACCCCTTTATGTCCCTGTTAATAATTTAAGTCCCAATGTGAATCCTGGAATGGAAAGCAGATAACCTACTCTGAAAGCATAACCACTTCTGAGCCTTAATTGTAGCTTGAATCACTCATTTAAAAAAAAAAATCTAAAAAATACTTCTCTACCTTTTTGTTTTGATGACTGCTATCAGATCTGCAGATAGGTCTCAAGCTGCAGGTCAGACATGGAAAAGGTACTATTTCTTAGTATGCTCATAACATATAGCACAAGACATGTATGATCACAAAGTAAACTCAACCATAGACACTTTTAATAAACAGTTATTAATTGGAGAAATGTGTTATCCCAGGACTGTATGCAGTCCTGAGCTCATACATTGCAGACTTGAATCACTTTCATCATAGAAATACCAGGTAAATAAAAGATTAAGCTAAAACAAGGTAGATCACTAATAAACTGAAAATCAAGCTTTATGTACCTGTCTCCCCGCGTGCATTTTTTAAGTACATTTACGTATGTATTAGTTGTTGTCTTTCACTCCTGGCAAGTATCCAGAATTGCCTGTCTGTAGGAACAGTTAAGGAGCCCCCATCCCTGAATAACTACTTGGCATAGTAGGATTGCTAGTAACTTGTGCGACAGGCTTCCTATTAAGGACTTCTCAGCTTCAAAGATACTCTTGAAAACAGGAATTAAACACTTAGGTTGCATGCTTTGGAAGTTTAGCTCTGTGTCTCTTGATCATCATCAAAGTTACCCGACAAAAATATTTCTCCTTCAATTTGACACAAGTATTAGAACAAAAAAAGATTCTGTACAATATTTTAAAGACATTAAAGGGAGCATTTCCTAGCATAAAATCTGGCTGCTACCATATTGGTTTTGTGTTCTGCAATTCTAACAATATTCATAAGCCTGTTTATTGAGGATGAGGAAATAAATCATTGTGGGGCAATGTAGTTTACCATTACCATTACCAACCCATTATAGGGACTCCTTTGGATTCTCTTTTTTTGACTTTTGTGAGCTAAGCATCTAGTCTAATCAAATTATGGAATCTGCCCTACTTGCTTCACAAAAGAAATATGGTTTCTTTTGTCTTCTACTTGCCGTTTTCTCCCTTGTCCAATTTGCCATCATACAAAACTTTCACATGAAAGAGCAAACTTTGTAGAGGTTCTGTTTTTAATTACTTCTCCTTCTTCTTTCTACTATCTATGTATGAAAGGGGAAGGGTGGGGGGAGGCTGGTGGTGTCTAACACACATTAGAAATACTGAAGAATTAAAAGACTTTTTCATGCCAATGAAAATATGAAGGAACTCAAAGTTTTCCAAGGCAACCATTTCCCACAAGACTTGTGTTCTAAATGATGCATTTTCTAGAGCATAGCGGGAAAATGAACCTTCCATAAAATTTAGGAGACAAATACCCTGCTTTTTGGGGTATTAACATAAGGAGGTATTCACTTGGATCAGATATGCCCAACATAACTGAAAGATACATATTGGTGTATAAAGAACAAATTTGTAAAGATGGTTAATTAACGGAAAATAAAGATACTCATTTAGTGGGATTTACTGAAAGAGATTGTGTGCAACATCCAGTGGAGTCAAAGAGAGTTAGACGTCAAGCCTAGTTTTATTAGTCTCATCAGAGATCTATTTCCACAGACAGAACCTCATCTAAAACCCTCCTTTGCTAGGTTTTATCAAAATATGCATCACACTACATTTTTTGAAATAAAATTCTTGGGGTTCATTTTCCCAATTCAGGTTGAAAGTTGCTTCAGTAGTTTGTAGGATTATGAACACCAACTAAATGGCATTGTGTCTATTTTCAACAATGGAATTTGATAAAATCTATATTCTGCATTAGCTGCAAATTTACGCAAAGGGATATAGAAGAAAGCCAGCAATGTCACACTACAACCCTTTCAAGTGAATATCTAATCTGGGTAACTTTCACAAAAATGCATCTGAAAAAAATGTCAGTGTTATTTAGCTTAAGATGGGAAGCTGAACAGAAATTTAAATGACAGGGGTCTTTGTAAAAAGAGATAGTGCCATTTTTTAGCAGAGATTTCTCTTCACAAGTTTTTCAAATTATATGTTCTTGTGAAGGATGTTAAATGTCTGGGTTGTAAATTTCAAATTGTCACTGCATGATGAACTCCAAGATGAGACAGGAAGGAAAGAATTACTTGTTTTTAATTCAAACTGAACATAAGCTATTGAAAATTCATATTTCATTTGCGGATTTTGCTCAACATTCACAGGAGCTGGAAGTGCTACTTCAAGGCTAGGTAGCAGAAATAAACCAGAAAAAAAATCTGAGTTATGCCACTAGTATTTCATCATTTTGAGGTAAAAATTAGAGCTAGATGAAACTGAGAATTTCCACTTTTTAAGAAATTTTCAATAAACAATTTTTTTATATCTGCTTGGAGTTTAAAAAAATATTCTTTACTGATAAACTCCAGCTATTTAATTCAGTTTGACTGGTGCATGATGCATAGCATCAAAGCAAATTAAAGTGTTCTAACCCAAGAAGCTATAAACATTCCACTATGGTTCCATCAAAAACTTTTAAAATGAAAATTCATCAGAAACAGCTGATTTCCCATGCAAAGTTTCATTCTGAGAAAACATTAGTTTCCAAGAGAAACACTCTTGGCCAGCTCTAGAAAGGATGCCATGCTGACAAAACACAAGGTTCTACCTAAAATTTTATGTCTGTAAAGAATATGAAGAGCACGTAACATAAGTATCTCAAGGATTTTCTCCAAAATCTGGAGCAAAACCTCACTTGGTTTTGCATTACAGCAAGTTGCAGACATTTGACAGGGAAATGAGAAGAACAGATTTTTCTCTAAGGACCATGAAGACATACTGGGTAAAAATGTGTGTCAGGGGACTGGACCAACAAGATTGGCCTTGAAATTGTTTCATAGTTCAGAGAATTGTGATCCTCTGCACCATTAAGTCAACTCGTATGGCATTGGGCAGGCACAACCTTTCTGTACCTCAAGCTACCCACAGCTGTTTCTTCTAGGGCTGCTGTAAGGCTCATTTAGCTTTTCTAAAGGACTCAGAATCTTCTGAAAAAAGATGCAAGCTATTGCATGCTGTCCAAATCGATCTTGGCTCAAGAGCTGTTTGTCTTGGAAACAGTGAAGTGTCCAGGCATGTTACTGCAAAAGCCCCATTCTTCGCAAGAGATTCAAAACAAAGTACTGCAGTAATATGGGGAAAGCAGCTAGTTTAGTCCCTTGATTGTCTTGATAAGAGGAATTGTAATTATTCTGCCAATAAGAGGGGTGGATGGAATAGAGGAAAAAATGTTTACCATCAACAAGAGAAATAAATCCCAATTTACCACCACAGAAAAGAGTAATGGAGAGACTGCTGATGGATTAACCTATGCCTCTTTCCCCTCACTCTTCCTAGACACAACACACGATGATGTGGGTTTATATATATTTTAAAGAGAACTATTATGGATCTTTTATGTAGTGGAAATGTTGTGTACTCTAATTCAAAAGGGATTTAAGGAAACCAAGTAAAACCGGGGAACTGGGGTGGGGAGGGAGGGGAAATAAACTTGAACAAGTACCTCCCCGTACATCAGATTCAGAAAAGCATAGCAAGTAGTTTTGTGCAGATATGAAATACAAGCATGTTTTATTTATAGATGTGTTCCCCATGTGTTCACCTGTGGAATTCATTCCAGTGTACCAGAAAAAAATATCGTAGTGGCCTCATAGCCACCATTTGCTGCACACTCCTGGCAGTTTCAAAAATGTCTCGGAAGAGAATGCATTCCAGCTGTCTCCTGCACTCATCCTCCGCCTGAGATGCAAGCGTAACAATGCAAAGAGAACAAAGCTACTCCCCTAACAAAGGCAGCAGTAAATACTGGCAAGGAAATAAGAAACAAAATATTCCCTTCAAACATAGGGAAGGCACATAAGTTCACATTTTTTCTTCTGCGTGTTTTCTTAGTAAGGGTTTGTGTATCTCAGAGATTAAAAATGTAACACATACTAGCTTCAGTTGCTATGGTAATTCTGTTGGCTTTTTTTTTTATTATTATTATTATTTAACTGAAGAACACCGTAAATAGCTATATAAATGTCCAGAACACAAAACACAGCTTTGCCCCAGGCATCTTTTATTTACACACCCCTCTTTTCCGGCAAAACTTTATTATTGTTGTTTTTAATGAATATGCACACTCTATGCATTGAAGCAAAACTGAAGCAGAGAGGTACAGGAAATTGAATCCCCACTAATGAACAGCATGGTATTTGAGACTGTTTCAGAACCCAAATGTCACAGATGTTCAGGTGGAAATTATTTGTCATCTTACAAATTCAGAAATGGAGGATTATGAACAGTACTTTCAGATTCACCATCTTTGCAGTACCACCAAGTCACCACTAGTGGAAAAGGACCTCTGTGGTGGATGTCGTGGTGAAAGAGGATAGAGTCAATGGCTTGAAATGAGCATTTCCTGCCATGCCTATAAGCGGGAAGAAAGGGATATTGCTATGCATCAGAAAACTTTGCAAATTAAAAGTAGCCAAAATCTTGAACGTGCTTACACTCATTTGAGTCAAATTACCTAATTTAATAGGACACTGAGAGTACCTGTCTGCTTTGACAGGCATTGGCCCTAGGCAAGCATCATTAATAGAGGAATACGTGCTTTTCTGAAAGATTGGAGAGATGAAATTACCAAAAAAAAAAAAAAAAAAAAAAAAAAGAANACACAAGGAAGGACCATCTCCCCAAAACTGGTTTTGATAGCAAAAGGTGTTCAAGCACAGCCATAGAAATGCAGAAGCATCACTGTAGGTCTAGTCAGATCCACGTTCGGTGTTGTAGCAAAGTGTGGAAGTGTCTGCCCTGTGTGCCTGTGTGCACGCAACGCTTTTCAGAGAGCAGGGAGCGGTAGCATATAAACAGCAATCCATCAAAGTGTGGGTGGAGCAATGCTCAGGAGAGCAATTTTAAGATGCAGAAAGATGCAGAATACAAAAGCCGCAGGTTATGGAAGAAGAGATGATTAAAATGAATGGTTGGGGCAATACAAGGAGAAAGGTAAAATGTGAGACAGAAAACAGCAGACAAAAAGGAAAAGAAAAGAGGCAATAAAAAGATGCAACATTTTTTCTTACAGGACATGTGTCATGGTTAGAGGGATATTGCAGCTTTCTGCTCTTTTCTGGTGAGTGTTATCCTAGGCCTTGTCCATCTGCCCTTTCTGGAGAAGCTTCAAATACATTGGCTCTTCTCAGAACAGTCCCTAGACTGCAATACTTTCACTATGCTCTGAGTATCTCCTGTGCAGCCTGATAACCTCCTTTCCATCCCCCACCACTCTGCACCAAGTGGGATAAATAACAGTCTCCTTAGCAAAAAAGTTACATTCAACAGAAGGAACGATTCCCTTAAGGAAAATGTTTTTAAAAATATCAGTCTGTCCATACATATATTTATGTGCCTTATCTAAAGGCATATCATTTTCTGAAAAAATAGGTAGGTCCCTTTTATCCAGCCACCTCATGGGTCCTCCAAAAACTATCCTACATCTCTCCTCAAAAAGTCAAATAGCCAGTTTATTCTTCTGCCTTCTTGAATTTTCCCACCAAAGAAGCTTCTGAGAGCAAGTGAAACAAAACATAAAATTGACCAACCTGTATAAAAAGAATTGTCTCTCAAGGTAAATGGTTTCGGAAGTGGCTAAGGTGTGGCTTAGCTTTTTCATTCCTCTCTCTTTTCCCTCTCACCCTGCTATACTAAACATATAAGTCTTTTTTATAAATAACCTATAGCTAGGATTCCATATGACATACATGTGTCTCAGATTAGCTACACAGAGTGTGCTTTTTGAGTAAAAGCAACAGTGCAGGTATTTTCAGAGCAGTTAATAGATACAAACAAAAGGCAGTTTACTTTCTCCTTCTTCATGAAGGTGCCATGTGGCTTCTCCATCTCCGAAGCTTTATCAAACTGTAAAAGAATTAAAACACACTTTTTTATTGCTTCCTCTTCAAGTGTCAGTTATTCGGTTGCTAAGGAAACATGAAATGCAACTACATAACTCCAACATACCAAGGTTCAGCTCTGCCTGATAGGAGTGATAGAGAAAACCAACGTGGTGAACAACGGAAATACATTCCCAGGCAAATAAAAAGAAGTGACTATTCTGTGTATAAGAGAATCTCAAGACATGGCTCTAAATGTTGTTCCAGACCCTTTTGAGCAGTGCTGCTATTTCTATTTATTATTCACTATCTGTATCCTAGCTAGCCTCTTCCCTTGGCATCTCCTTCTCCCTGCTCAGGACCACTTTGGAAGACTTGCACTGATTTTGCAAAGGTGTAAGGAACTGACCCAGCCGCAGTCAGAACCTGCACACTCTGGTCCCAACTTCCCATGATTATGGCGTGATTGATTACAGGCTACATCCTCAACTGTCAGCCTCTATTCTGATCCTCGCAGTGCCTCCTCTCAGCCTGACCTCATACCAATAACTATAGTTAGAGTTTCCCCTGTTCGGTGCAATTTCACCACTGACCAGGCCTGTGCAAAGCGAAGCACACAGAGCAGATGCAACTTACAATTTCTGGCTAAACTCTAAATATGAACAACCGTTTGGTTTTGAAAATTAAATTTACTGTACTGCTGATTCATTTCAAATACCAGTCGGTCTTCAGGCCAAGAATACTGCTGCTTGAAAGGCAGCAGTCTCAGCAAGGATGAATTTTTAGAGGCAGAATGAAAGACAAATTTGGATGACTTGCAGCTGTGTGCTCCAAACTTGATTTTAGTATAATTAGGATTTATTATTTGGTAAGCATTGACAATGTGGTCAGCTAAGTAGAAGACACAAATAGACTGAAGTTAATAAGGTTTCAAAGAAATGGAATCCAGGAAACCCACACTTGCTTATGCCCCTGCAAAAAAATTATCCAGACTTGTGAGTATATGCACATATGCTTATAAGAGGGATGCTGAAGGCTTTTTATTGATGTTTATTGCTTTGGGTCTCTCAAAAGCAGCTAGATTTCAGGAGAGATTTGAATCTGTGTTGTTAACCAGTATCCCAAGAGCTAACAATGCCACTGGCAAGGGCAGGCTAGCTCAAGAACAACTATTATCTTCAACATATTCATTGGTGGTTGAGATTAAATGAAAGGAACTTAATATATACCTATGTCTGTTCTTTCTTAGTCGGAAACTGCGCAAACAAACAAGTGGAGAGGCCTGTATAAATCTTACTAGTCCTTCACTGAAATTATGGCATTTGACTTTTTTTGCTTATTTTATTTTATTTTATTTTATTTTATTTTATTTTATTTTATTTTATTTTATTTTATTTTATTTTATGCTGAGAAGTCCCTCCTGATAATCACAGGCATTTTTTAATGTAAAAAAATTCTAACATTTCTTACAAAATTTGAAACTGCATCAGCTAGAGCTCACGTGGCACTATCAGCCTTACTTGCTCTCCCAGGATTTCCAGCCTGTTTTAGAAATCGTTCTATTCCTAAATATAAACACATTCAGATATTACTTTAAAAATCAAACATAAAATTCCTGATCATATGCTTAGCAAGAATATTTCATGTCCTCCCAATCAGAAAGAAAACAAGAGAAATGTTCATGCCTGTACATAAAGTAGGCAGTAGTTTAACAATCAATTAATCTATCCAGGATATTTAGATGGAGTCAAACGTGTTAAGTGGTGCTGAGGAAATACATAATTCAGAAAGTAAAAAAACTGCTATAGCATCACATTTATAATTCTGTTCTACAGTACTTATGCTCTTATGGCATTAAGTTCTAAATTAGTTCTAGTTTTAAAAACACGTATGACAGGCAAAATTTTATATTGAACATATCTATATAAAGGCATGCTTTTCAATTAACAGCATTTTTAAAAAAAAATCTGTTGGATTCACAGCCTTCCTAGTAGCTTGTTGGGGGTTTTGGTTGGGTTTTTTAGGGGTTGGAGCAGGGGGGGTGGCTTTGCAATCATTACCAAGATAAAGTTTCCAGTACAATAACCCTAGTTAATGTCTAATGCTTTCACTTTTCTTTTACATCTACGTTGTTCAAATGTCAGTGATTTTAGCACTGAGTTTAACCTTTACACATTTTTCTCCTCTTACTCCTGAAATCTTTCTGGTCTCTTTCCTTTGCGGGGTTTGGATGACAGTGGACTAGAGTGCCTCATGCACATACCCACATAGCTGTTTTAATTCCTCCAAGGCATTTCATGGCAAGTCTACTGAATGACATTGTTCTTTCAGTGCGGACATACAGAACGACAGCTCTAAAAGCCTGATAGATCCTTGGAGGAATGTTACAAACAAGGCAAAAGCCCACCTTTGTGTGGACTGCAGAGACCTGGGAGGCCTTCAAATACTTTGCTATTTCTTCACAAGAGTTTCTGTGAGTGAAGTGGAGAACTTGTAACCCTTCTGGTTCAAAAAGCCACATTAGCTAACAAACCAATACTAAAATCTGGAAGCACAGTTAGGAGTCACCGCTCATGAATCATACCTCCATTGGATAACCTCAAGCAAAATCTTTAAGATCAGATATAAACCAATATTCCCCATACGAAAAAAGAAAGTCTATTTTCCTTAATAAAAGGCTACTCTGCATTGGAATATTTCATTTTTAATGCCCATCTTATCTCAGGTAAAACTGGCCCTTTTTTAGGGGCTCAAAGTAGGAACGAAACGTAGTCTGAAGTAGTCAATTTTACGTTCTCAATAAAGGTCAAGTAGAGATAACATGAAGACAGCTATGAATCATCTCTAGTTAACTATAACTCTATAACAGCTATTCTTTTTTAACACCATATTTATCCCTGTAGCCTAATGAACCTCACTTGAACGTTCATCCTGTTTTCTGACAGGGGAGATGAGGCAAAGAGAAGGAAATGAAGTGACTTCCAAAATTAGAGATGTACTGCAGACCCATGCAGTAATACAATGCAAAAGTCCTTATCTGCTGTTTTACCCACTGAGTCATGTTGCGTCCTCCATGACTTGGAATATTAATTATTGACTATGCATGTCAGGGTGGAGGCACTGTTCATGTTCTCTACCAATATGGTTGAAGTTGCTTTTCTTGAATACTATTACATACTGCTGCCTCTCTGTAATATAGAGCTCACAGCTGGTTTCCGAGTTTCTCTGTTCATTTTGGTAGAGAATTCTGATTGAAACCTCAATAAAAATAGCAGTTTATCAGCTGATGCTTAGCGCATGCATTCCATGGGGCTGGCTAACACCATAAGCTTGGTGGTAAATGGTTAGCGTGGATGTTTATTTAAACCTGGCCAAACCTTTCTGGTTCTGGAAGCTGTAAAACTCCTAAGGCTAGGCTTATGAAAAAGTTGTGTGCTAAGACGATGAGCAAAAATTCCAGACTATATTAAGGGACTTTGCTGAGTCTAAAAGACAGGGACAAGTTACCAGCCTGGGACCAGTCTAACAGTGAAATAATCTGGAAGGGGATTTTCTTACTGCTGCCATCTATGAGTTTGACTGGGTCCCAGAGGAGCTGAAAAGAGTCTTTTGCACATTTTGATTATTTCTACTGCTATTTTTCGTCCGCTTCCAAAAAGCAAGATCACAAAATCCCACTTTTATCACTCCTAGAATACAGTATAAGCCCCTAAAATGATAGAGAAAAATCCAGGTGTCCAAGAGGACACTGTGGGTGAAGCCCAAGTGTCCCTTTTTTCCCGGCATCTTATTCAGTCATTATAGCCATACATTTTAAAAAGTTCAGTTACCTCATCCACCTAGGTGCTATCAGCAAGTCTATGAGAATTTCTTGGAACGTGCATCACTGGAGTACACTTTCTTTGGAGTTTCTATTGCTAAACTCTGAAAAAGACACGCTGTTGGTAAAGTATTAGTTTTCTCCCACTTGCTCAAACAGCAAGTTTTCAGGTATAATGCTTAACTGACAGAACTGCATTAACATTACATATTTTGATATACATATATACATATGTAAACATGGCCTACATTTAGAATTCAACTAAACCTCAGTTGAAAGATATCAAGTCTCTGCTGAATTTAATGAGAGTGGGATCAGGCCTTTCCTATACTTATTCTGCAACTGACATCTATATGCCTTCTCTTTACCCTGTTTCCGAACCAAACCTAGTGAAATCAATAGAAAATGACATCACTTGACTTCAACGTAAGAACAGTTGGTCATTTAGTCAAAACTGGTAGCTTGAGATCATTTCAACAAATCCTCAAAAACCAGGGTGGGAGAAGTGAGAAGTCATCTAGTCTACTCCCTGCTTCGGCAGACTATCAAATATAACTACCACATTCCTGACAGATGTTTACCCAATCTGCTCTTGAAATCTCCCAGTGACAGTAACTCCACAATATTGTTAGGCGATTTCTTCCCAAGCTAAATTATTCATATGAGAAAAGAATCCCTAATATCTAACCTGAATCTTTCTCTCTGCAGTTTGTGACCAGTATTTTCTCTGTCCACAGCAAGCAGAAGAGTTTCTCCAGTGAAGCCACATCTTTCTCAAAGTGTTATGCTTGTAAATGGGCACAGTTCTCCAGCTGGGGCAACATCTGTGCTGACTAGATCAAAAAGAGGGACCAGACAATAATCATCTCTCCATCCCAGTAAAACAGCTGACCTTTCCCCAGCAGTGTGCCATTGCTGCTTTGTGCTACCCGCTGGTAAATGTTCAGTTTGCAATCTACTGTGCCTCCCAGACCTCCAGGAACATATCTGAGCCCCTTGTTCCTTATCCTGTCTTTGTGCAATTGTTCATACCGAACCCTGTCCTTCTCTTCCTTGAACTGCATGCTTTTTTCAGATTATTTCTCAAGATCAGTTGGAATTGTACCTCTTCCTTACCAAAAACTTTTGTTTTCTCCCAGCTAGGCACTGCGAATTTAGTAAGTATTCTCTTTCTTCTGTCATCCACTTCATTGTTGAAAATATGCAATTCAGCCACACCCAGGAGAGATTCTTGCAGACCCCTACTCAGTATGTCCTCCTCACTTAACACATATCTACTATACATACTGCTTTTCAAACAGTATTTTATTCAGTTTATAGCGATTTCCTCCAGTCTGTGTCATAAGACAGTGACAAAAGCCTCATTACAGTCAAGACGTATGACATCTATTTCCTTCATATTTACGATGTTTGTTACCTTATTAAGAAAAGAAATTAGACTAGTTTGACACATTTAGTTTGTAAATCCATGCTAGCTCTTATTGTTTTCCTTGTTATATGGTTGCTAACAAACCTTCATTATTTGTTCCAGTGCTTTTCCAGGAACTGGTGCTAAGCTGAGCGGTGTGTAACTCCCCAGCATCACTGTCACTGTGCTTCACAGGTAGCTACTGCATTTTTCTTTTTGCTACCACCACATTAATGAATGAACTGCTCGCTCAGGGTTGTGGCACTGCTGACACCTATTCTGTGGCAAATTTCGTCGGGTCCAGCCCAATTTAAAATGGACCTACATTCCTTTCAAATTCATTAATTAATAATTGTTATGTCTTCACAGTGCGTGGGCGGGGTGGGGGGTGGGGATCGGTTTTGTTGTGGTTTTTTAATTCTAAACTAATCTTCAAAACATTTTATCTTGTCTTGCCAGGATACCAAATACAATATGAATTGCCTAATGTGTGCTCTGATTATTCCCTGCAGCACTGTGAACATTACACTGACTGACACACCAGCAATAAAATGCTACACAGTAAAGTAAGTCACTAAAAATCTAACATGTTAATTACAGAGGCAATTCTTTGCAATAACCCTGAATGAAAGACAGATTGTGGGAGAAGCCACTAAAACAAATGTAAAATTTAGAGTATTTTTACTTTACCTTTCTTAATATTTTTAGTTGAAAATTTTTTCTCAGTAAATATGTGTGATAAATTAAATATTCTGTCTTGCAATTTCCAAAGTACTTATTTCTATATTTTTCTGTTTTCCTAATAGTCATCCCAATCTCAAAGACACAAATATCAAATTTAAAAAACATGTTAGTGATAATGAAACTCAAAAATACCTTTCTGCCATGATCATAATTGTTTGGAGTGGTTATTTGATTCAAACCAATTTTAGTATACAATTATCTTTAGACGTGGCATTCCAGAGACTGCTCTTTACTACAAATTTGACTTTTCTTTAATTATTCATGAGATATGCCCTGATGATGTAAAATATATTCCAAAACCTACATTTTTTTTAATACCAAGGACTGCAAGTAAATTGGTAGCCCACAGTAACAACATATGTTTATAATTATGATTACCATCAGGGAATTCAACCTTACTGAAGGATAGAAAAGAGGCCCAAGCAGGGAAAACCTCAAAAAGTGTGTGGAAAAAAAGAAGGGGAGGAGAAAGCTGAAATGGGAAAACCACTCTTGGATAATGGAAAAGACTCAGTTGTAAAAATAAGCACAGCTTTCAGTGGAGGCTGCTACAGAAATTTCAATATTTTGGTGACCAAGAAATATTTAGTAACAAATTCTTCTTTTCAGTATTGTACTGATTTTGTGCTACTAAGCCCTAAGCATAAATTCTTTGAATTTGTCACAAAAAACTAGTAACAGATCAGCTACCTGACAGCAAGATTAAAAAGCTACAAATGCTGCTTTATGTTAATGATATAGTATGCCTACACTTAAAAGTGCCATAGTTAATGCTGAATTGAGGTTTCTGTTACAAAACTCATTTTGAGTGCTCAATAGCTCAGCTGTTTGAAATCACACTGAGCTGAAGTTGGCAAGCTTCACTTGTGTGTGCACAGAAGATATGGATTTTACAGCACATAAGAAAAAATCACTAAGTTCTGGGTGAATCCTGAAAGACTCACATTTAGAGTTTAGCTTGACTGAGGAAAGCCCCTGAACCTCTCGCATCTAATGAAACAAAATGGAAATATTCAAGAAATGTCACTGCTCATTCTATTAAACTCAGCAGGTTCATAAATAAAAGTTCCTCAGGGTTACAAGTACCCATTTATCAAAATATTTTTTAGCAAAAAAAGAAAAATCCTGCTTAAATTCAGTAAGTGGATGAAATGTACTTATTTTACTTTTACTAGGAGAAGACAAACAGTAAGATTGAATTCAGATTATTTCTAACAAATCCCATAAAGTCTGAGATCTTTCTTTTATTTTTTGTCCTTAGATTAATTATTTTCTAGAGAACTTCCAGGCTAGGTCAGTTTTGCAATCTTAAAATTAGATAAAATTTAAATAATAGGTATCTTACATGATCAAACCTTGTGTGGTAACTTCAAAATGGTGCTAGACACAATTCACAGTGACTTGTTTTATCTACTTGTAATTGAAGAAAATCTCTTTAATGTTGGAAAAGGACTGAAGTTGTAGTATTTTTGGATCTTTTTACACTGTTACAGTGAATTAGAACATGAAGTTCATGTGACATTGTGAGAAGTAGCTCTCTTACCTGGCTCAGGCCTCACTCAAAACATGATTCACCCCTGAAGAGGGCACACTGGCCTAAATCAAAGCTGAGTGGAGGTAATGAAAGGAAGACTATTTGGCAACTGTAATGCAAAAAACCCAAAATAAGCTGCAATTCATTGTACCTGCAGGGCAGTCCCAGCTCGCAGGGCTTTAAAGATGTATATCTTCTAGCCCCAGCGTCAGGGTTCATGTGGTTACGACTGAATCTCAACTTGTATTTTTCTCTTTCATCGTTTGTAACAATTACATTTCCACACCATGATTGTAGAAAAAAATGTCTGATAAAGAAATGGTTCAAAAGCAAGTCAACAGAAAGAATGCAGTTCAGAAACTGGACAAAATTGAAAAGGGGCAGGTTTTCAATAACATATTGCATATGTCCTCTGGAGTGTTAGGTAAGAGAGGCTTTAAATTAAGTTAACTTCTAGTTGAACCGACTGTAATTTCTGATACTTAATTGGAATGCAAAAAGATTAAACAATAATAAATAACAAACCTCATGGTAAACAGTGTCATGCGCTATTGGTCAAACACGTTCATTAATTCTCATACCCCAGGGTTACTATATTGCGGAGGAAACGCCGTGGACTGAAGTTTTAGCTTTTTTAGTAAGTGTTCAGGTTCTGCTATGAAGTGTTTCTGAAATACAGTAACTTATATACAATTTTATAACCTCATCTAGAAATACTATTGCTCCATCCAGCCAAAATAGTCATTGCCCTTTTGAGTCATCCAAAGCTCTGGAAGGCCATGGACATTGGCTTTGTAGCAGGCAGTTATTTAACAGAAAGATCCCTACAGGAAGAAGTCACATTGACCCAAAGACTGACTACACTTAGAAGGAGGTGTAAGACACAACTTTGTGACAGAGCCAGGAACAGCACCTGTAAATAATTTTCTGTTAAAAGAAACCTTTGACCACATGAATTTCCTGGAATAAAGGAAACTGGGAGGAAAAAAAAAATCCTCTCTTTGAATTCTTATTTCTTGATTTTGTTTGGGACCTGAGTCCTCAAAGTTATCACTGTGGTAATTACTGGCTACCTCTGGCAAGTGTGAGGCTTTCTTTGGATTTTATAACCCAGCTTTCAACTTTTTCCTTCAGTCTCGCAACAAAAGTAATGTTCCATTACTACGTAATAAATAGCCAAGCCAGTCTTAGGCCCTAAAAATCTATTCCCGGTCAAAATGACTGACTACATGGCCCCGTGTTTCTTTGAAACGCCTTTACATAGTAGTTACGTGGGAAAATCTTATGAAGATCTTTCATTCTTGCCTATGTAATGCTGACTTTATCCCTGCATCTTGGATCTGAACTAGCATTACATGATCACTAACAAGATGAAAGCAAATAGTGCTTCAGATTTTGAGAAGTGGGAACTGATCACAGTTCCAGTTGACTTCAATGGTTCTTTGTGTGCCTCACATCCCTGTGAATCACATCCTGAAATGCTGAGCAGGTATGCCTTGCTGAAGATTTGTGATCTTAGCAGTGAAGTTTTATTTCTGAAATCAACTCTCAGAAGCTAAAATGCTTAACTTATTCTTATATGAGAAAAACGATGACGAATGTATGACTTATATCCTTTATATCTAAGAACTGACCAGCCTGTTTCCAAAATATATGATGGATTGATCAATTTGAAAATAAATCTGAAAGATCTTTTCAAAAAATATTTAATAAACTTTAAGTATTTTATAATCATGCCAATGACTATAAAATTAATACATTGTTATATATATAAAAAATCTTTACATTTTCAGCTTCACAAATGTTTGGGAATTTAGTGACTTGAAATTGTGACCACAATCATAAACACTATTTTACTATTTAAATAAATGATATCTGAAAGTCATTTTAGCCAGATCCCTTATATTGCTCCTGACTGATAAAACAATCAGTCTTGAAAACTGTAATAATCACATAATAAGGAAACAGTCTGGAATGAGAATACTGCAGGGAATAATATTGCAGCTGGGAGTAGAAATCATTATGCAAATTATAGGAAAACAGCAAAGGTCTCCAAGACTTTCAAAGTCCTCTAGATCCTAAAATTATTTCAGTGGTGAAGGGTTGAGTGCACTCTAGGAACTGACTTCCACTGTCTGTTTGTTGTTTGATACTCATGATTTATAAGCAACTGAAACATTTTGCATTCTTTAGTATGTTGGTTCAAGCTTCTTATGACCTCCTGTGTCATAGAGTCGGATGAGATTTTCTTCCAGTTCTTCAACCCACGGACCTCTAGAGACAGAGGATTTGGTTCTGCTTCTTGACTGATTGGGGCTCATGGGATAGCTCTTTGCTGCTATGTGGAGAAAGATGTTTTTTATTTCCGCTTCTTCTGACATATATACAATGTATACATGTTTAAAGTATGCATTATAGATGTCAAAGATAAAAAGAGAAGTATTTAGAAGAGCTTTTGCTTAGGAATTTAAGTTCTTTGTATACAAATACGTTCCTCAAAATTATATTGCTCCCGCTTGCATCTTGAGAAAATGGAGAGTCCCTGAAACCTGGGATAGTCTGAGTGACTACAATATTGAAGTACCTGATTATATGCCAGATGCACAGGTGGCAGTGGAGGGGCACTTATTCCACTGCAACTAAAACCACAGGGTGACACTCTCTGCTAAAGACAATACCTGGTTTAGTGCTATTGCTCAGAGGCAAAGGATCTTGAATGGAAGCAGACCAATGTGCTATGTGACAAAGCCCATAGCAAGGATCTCATTTAAAAAAACGAGCACACACACACACACACACACACACACTACAAAATGATAAATTAAACCAAATCCAGGACAAAGTATTCCTTAACTTTGCAATGTGTGGAGGAGAAATATATTATGAGGTACTTCCAGTTGGAAGGCAGATGTGGAAACTCTCACCTAACAAATAATAACAAACTTGTCTTGCAGTTCAGCCAACAGTAATAGTAAAACAACTTAAAAGAAGTAGAACCCAACATGAGATAACTATCTTAGACTCTTATTAATAATAGTTAAGGTCAAACTATAAATTTTAGGTAGGATGCATAAGCATGACAAGTTGACCTTTAATATGGGCAGAGCTTGATACCACCAATGACACATAAGCATTGAAAGCTTCCAAACAGCTGATTTCCCAAAGCTGCAGAAAGTTCTAAGCAAGACTGACAGGGCAGAAAAAGTAAAGACAACAAATAAATAGAAATAAGAGCTTTTTTAAGAAGAGCTCGTTATCTAGCCAAAAGAAAAAAAAAAAAAAAAAAANAAAAAGCCATGCAATCAAAAAACAGGAAAATTTGGCTGGGAGGAAAGCTAAAGGCATTCAGAAAAATCCAGGGCTGGCAGACCTCCTGGTAAATATATATTTTTTGTAAGGATATTATTAACAAAAGGGATTTTTAACAATGTATTGACTATTTCAAGGTGACAAGTTGCTAAGACAAATAGAAAAAGCTGATGCATTCTTTAGCTATGACAAAAGGTTATGTACAGTGACACTGGGATGATTTTTTTTTAATGCATTAGTGTCATAGCTGGATGTTAAAACAATAGCTACTTAGAATAAATATTCTGAAGTCAATGGATCTCAGTAATCTGCAACCAAGTATATTAAAGAAATGGCCGAGAAATTGTTCGTCATACTGATGTTAATCCATAATAAATCTTGTTGTATTAAGGAAATTCTAGATGATTTGCAGAGTGCTACTGTGCAAATACTCAAAAAGTACCAAGTGATAAAATCAGATAACTATTGGCCTAGGTTTAATCCACTGATTAAACCAATGGGATATCACATTCGCTACTAACCTGAATAAAAATTAACACAAAGAAGCCTCAATAATGCCAGTTAATCAGTTTTACTGATAATAAATCTAATCAAATCTGACTTATTTTTAATAGATTAAAAGTCCGGCAAAAGTTGAAAAATTGATAAATATAATTGAATTGAATGCAATATACTTAACCTTTTAATAAGGCACTAGCTTGTAATGTGTAACAACCCAATTGAAACAGGAGCACTCTGCAATATCAGTAAAGCCCATATTATATGAACGGAGTTCCAACCAACTGATCAATTGCTAGCATGAGGTTTCAGCAAGGAATCCCTGAGTAGGGATATTTATAGTGGCAGTCCCACCGACTTCTGTGTGGCTTTGAAGTACTCAAATTTTCTTTCCTTTTTTAATGATGATTTGGAAATAGTAATAAGATCACTGCTTGTCAGATTTCAAGTTAAAATAAAACTTGAGGTGGAAGGAAGATATAGAAGAAAGCAGAATGATGCCCAGCCTTAATAAGATGGGGACAACATTAATACCTTTCAGATAGCAGAGACCTCACATCTAATTACCTGGACCCTCTAACTAGTGTCTGGACTCCAATATCTATTGATATCTTCCATGTATTCCAGTGTACAATCCCCTTTTCCATTCTTTTTTTAGTATAAGAGGGCTGTAAAGATTCATACAGCATGTCCACACAGGGGAGTGAAGATCAGAGATGAATGAGCTTGTTGGGATCAAAACAGCTGATGCTGTTTAAAACCTGGAAGCAAGGCTGAACTAACATGTGTATGCCACTGCTGGACTGGTATGGTGCCGTACTGCACAGCACTGAGGGAATGGAACTGATCATCTTACTCGTTAAGGGAATTCTCTGTTGTGCTCCCCTGTGTATCAGAGGCACAGCCATGGAGTCTCACAACTTGGGGTAATAAGCAACCATGAGCTGATTGAGTCCAAGCTCCTGTATATTGAAATACATGGGATGTCACAGTTTTTCTACTACAGAATGAAAACAACAGTCCTCGTTTATATATATAGAAAATGAGACAAAGGATTTGCACAACTGCAGTGAAAGTCATAAAAACTCATCTAGTAGCAACTGCTACTACTACTGCTTTATCATCACTGTTATACATGTTTATACACCTATGCCAGTAATAGGCAAATTTCTCACTATCTAATCCCATTCTTTTTCAACACTACACAGGTATTTGAACCATTCTTAGGATGCTGTGATCCCACAGAACTCAGTGCAATTTCAAAGTATAAGAACATTGCCTGAAAAGTCTGTATAGGTGCTATACACTAAGTAGCTTTTGCCCCAAATAAGCTATTTTGTGCACTGAATAATATAACTGTTAAAAGACCCTCACCTTTTTTTTCCACATAATTCACCATTCTTTTCAATATATTGACTTCCTTTCTCAATTCTTCTTTTAGCCCGTGTCCCCCCATATTTGACTACTCAGATTGTTTCAAAGGAAGGACTTAATATTTGTAATTCTAATATTTTAGGGATTATTTTTGCAGGGACTTTTAAATGGAAGAATCATGAACAGAAGATAATTCAATTTGCAAAAGCATGGTAAATCAGTAGTTCAGTAAACAAGGTGAATAAAACTTAGAGAGTCAAAACACCCAAAAGAAACCATAGTTTACCAATAATACAGTAAGAATTATTCAGCAATATCTGTAGTCATGACACTGACTGGTTATTGTATTTGGATCTTGGTAATTTCTTTTAGGAGAGAAAGTGAGTAGACAGCAGGCACCAAATTACTAAATTATCCTATTACACTTTTATATAGAAATGTACAATTCATGCAGACAGACTTTGAATAGACTAGATTTTAACAGCAAAGTAGTGCAATTCAAGCTCAGGCACCAGCTAGCAGCAAAGATATTTTTCACCATCTGCTCTTGGAAAATCCAGATTCTCATTCCCAGTGCAGCCCCCCCACATCTTCTCTTTCAGTGTCTGTCTTCCATCCTAAAAGATTTCTAACCTGGTAATACTTCTGAACCCAAAACCCTGTGTAAATTCATGTCCCTCCTTGAAACCAATGGCAAAGCTCACTTGGACTTCAATGAGCCCAATAAATTGCCCTTTAAATTGTAGAAGTCTGAAGTTGGCCATCTGGCTCCAGATGGTCTGAAACTAGTCTTTCAGGACTGATTCTCCAGAGCTATCTCAGAGAGCAGATTCCATTCCTGCTGGGACTGGAGCCATCAAGTCTAGAGGCACTTCGCCAACACAAATGGGAAGCCACTTCTACCAGTGAACAGCCCACCTGGTATTCAGTCAGAACTCCTTAACCTTCCCTTCACCAAACTGCTGACATTTCTTTTACCAACAATTACACGTACCCTCCCCCCTCAAAACAGCGGTGGCCTAATTTATATGCGATTTTACATATGCAAATAGCATTACTGGGGATCACCTAGAAAATAATTCGTTCTAGTTTTGTGTATCTCTGCATTATTTTCATTGTATATTTTAAATTATATCTTGTTAGCACATTCAGTACCATAATATCAAAGATTAACATGTTTTGATGTTTTTCAGTTGGGAGGGTCTGCCTGTAATCTAATTTAGGCTCAGTTCAGAAAAATCGTTTCTTTGTGTGAGCATGAGTAGATGCAAATAAACCGTGCTTTCAGTCCTATATACCTCAGTCCCTTTCAGTTCCTATACATTTGTTCACTGGGCAATTATGTACCTGATCTTTGCAAGTGTTTTATCTACCACTTATAAACTATTTCATTCTTCTATATAACATGAATTAGTGGTCATGATTTCCCAAAATATCTTTTAAAAAGTTCACGTGTATTTATATCAATGTATTTTTAATGCAAAACTGAACAAGCCAGAAGTCCTCTGCTTTTCTCCAGGAAAAGTGCTGCTATTATGCAGCCTCTAATTTTAACCACATAACCCCATCAGTTCTGCAAAGACCTCTTGGTATTCATTCTATGGAATTAAAAAGAAATGACATGTATACCACTGATGGTACTTTAATGAAAATAATAGAATTGTGGAGGTACTGGATTGAAGAAAAGCAAATGAAGTAACAAAATATTCATGAAAAAGAAAGAAGAGTTATGAAATTTACTCTTGCATAAGTTTGACTTCTATTCCCAAGAAATGACATGGAGTTAAAAAATTGCAAAACTATTTCAGGATAATAGTAGAGCTGACTGAATAACAGGAAAATTATTTCACAGAAAAATAATTTCAACATTGTTTCTATTCCACAGTGTACTGAAACTCAGACCCATTTCCTGTTAAAAGTAAAAATGAATTTTCACGTTTTAAAATCAATACGAGAATTAACACAGAAACCTCAGCTGAAGCTAAGCAAATTCAGACTAGAGAAAAGGTACATATTTCTGCAGCAAAGACAATTAACCCCAAAGCAATTTACCAAGGTTTGTAGTGGATTTTCTATTATTAGAAATGTTTAAACCAAGAGAAGAATGAGTTTTTGTTTTTTCTGTCTGTTATTTCCCCCCCTGAAATATAATCTATCATTCAAGCAGAGCCACTGGACTCAAGGTAAGTTTTAAACAGGGGACAGACTAGACAATGACCATTTGAAGGCCCGTCAGCCTTTAAAACTCTTTAGCTAAAGTCTACAGAGGAATAGTTAATGACATTAAAAAGAAATACCTTGGGCTTTCATTTTTATTAAGAATTATACCAAATGTGACCATGAAGTACAGCTTTGAAAACTTTTCTGAAACTGATTTATGAATGCTAATATTTGGAGATACACCTAAAATCTAGTTAAGACAGCTGGATATCCCAAGGGATCGGTAAAAAGATAACGAGTTTCCCTCTAAGTCAGTTTGAATATCACCAATATTTTGCATATTCTGTAAATGGTACCTATAATGCTTTCAAAGCACTTCAGAAAGGTGGAAAATCATTATTTTCCACTTTTTATAGTTGGATGAATTGAAGCCCAGATAAATAAAAAAACTTCCCTAAGGTCATACAGCTTGTCAGAAATAAAATTTACAGTCCTCATACCAAAATCGCTTCTCCAGCCACTAAATGATGCGAGTACTGCAGCCCTCTTGCTGTACGGGTGGCACAGTAATGAAGGAAAACTCAGTTTTTAGAACTCTAGACCCAGGCCTCCCTTTTACTCTCATACGTACACAGCCTGTGTTTCCCAGGCCAAATCTTTCTTTTGCAGCACTCACCAGCCTAGATGAGTGTTTTACCCATTCACTGTCTTTCATGTGAGCTATGAGGGAGGACAGATGAAGAGAAAATAATGGCACCACTGCCAGTCAGAACATCTGAATCGACCAGTATATTTATTCCTTTAAATATCTGCTGTCTTGTAATCTCCTTGGAGCTAAACTGAGTCTTATTCCGTTCTTCGTACTGCAGTAATGCACTTTTGGCACTTAATAAATGAATAATGATTTTCAACAGTATTCAGGGGAAAAAAAATCGCATTTCAAGGCACTGTTTGACAAGTGCAACATTCACTACACTTATCAGACAGTATTTAGAGTCACCATTACAAGCAAATAGAAAAGTTCCCTAATTGCAAAGGTTTAACAAACATTTACTCTCAGAATCTTTATAAATCAGTAAGTAAACATAAACACTCTTTCCCCTGAAAAATCTCATTTTGAAAGATGTTTTATAGTCTTAAGTATGTTAATTCAGTGGACTAATGTTAGAGTTTAAACACAGCCATCTCCTTTCATGCACACATAAATCTCTTCCCATAAATGTGAAGGTCAGGCTACAGTCAGGCAGACCACTTTCTTTGAGAGGCTAAACACCCACTTGGCAGCCCAGATGCAAACTAACCACCTGAGCTCCAGCACTCCTCTCAAAGCCTTCTCATAATCCTTCATTTGTAATCCCCAAAAAACAGATCATATCTCCCACAAGTCTGCAGGAAAGCTCCGGTGAAGGCTAAACAAGGCATAGTGTAGAATCATTTACAGAATTCAAGTGGATTAAAAAAAATTCCCTCAACACAGTAAGTTATCTACTGGTATAAAACTATTATGATGGAACTTCAAAAGTATTTTGAACAGATACATGGAAAGTATCTGTACCTGCTCAGAAATACTATGGATTGTCAAAAAGAATTCAACAGTTTCTAAGTTCGTTCTCCACATTGAGTAGTTTTTGCATTCAGGGAAGACAATCCTATTTTACATGGATTTCCAAAGAAAGATGCAACACACCAAATACACATTTCAAGCCTCAGCTTGTTTGGGAAAGCCAAACCAGAGATTTACCAATCACCTACTGTAACTCTTCAGTGTCAAAGGGCAGCAGCACAGCAACCCTGGGTTCTAGCCCTTCCTTCGTAAAAAGTTAATCGGGATCACAGAATCACAGAATGGTAGGGGTTGGAAGGGACCTTTGGAGATCATCTAGTCCAACCCCCCTGCCAAAGCAGGTTCACCTAGAGCAGGTTGGACAGGAACGTGCCCAGGCAGGTTTTGAGTATCTCCAGAGAAGATGCTGTTGTTACACATAATGATGTTAACTTTAAGATATTTTCTGTCTTTTCTACTTGCAAGTCACTGGAGAGCTACACTTACATAATGATTATTTACATTCTGTTCCTTACATATTTTAAAAAGTGGTTCCTATTTGTATTTTTAAGTCCTTGCCACAGCCTCTCCAAGCCACCTCCAATGGAAAAAAAAAGCTTTTCAATAATTTAGATATCCAACCACCTGAAAAAGATTCAAGGTCCATGCAGTGCAGTTATTCTGCCATTTCCACAAGTGGTTTAAAGGCTTATCTGAAATACAGCTGAAAAACTATTTTTTTTCCTGCTGCATAGTAAATCTAGATTAAGATGAAAAAGAAATAAATGGTACTTTAAAAAAAAGGTAAAGCTCAATCACACTGCAAAAAAGATTCCAGAATTGAAAACACATCTTTTGGCAATTCCTAGGACTTCAATTCCATCTTCATTCTCTTTGACTTTTAAGTGTTCACCACTCCAGCAAACTCCTTTATTACTTAGCTTTGAGATTCCATATTTCGTGGTCTTACTTTTGTCCTTTGCTTCTTGAGTGTGTCAGTGGGAACGTGGTATGATCTGTCCCTGAATTAAATATAGTAAGCAGCTCATTGGAAATCAGTTTATGGTCATCTGACTGAGTTCAGCCTTTAGATTAGCTGCTACCATAGAGTTTGCCACTGGACTGAATCATGGCAAACAGCACTTTTGGTAACGTGTTTTTATTAATAACTTCTGCTTCAAAGCTAAGCAAATCCACCACAGTTTGGTCTCACAAAAGGGTAAGAAGCAAACAAAACTATCAGAATCTATATTAGTTACATAACCCATTCTGGGGGTGGCCTGGGACATGTGAAATCTGACAACAATAGTGAGTTGTTTGGTTGCTTTTTTCTTCCCCCTCCACCCCCCGAAATACTGCTTTGCACTAATGTGCCTTTAATAATATCTCCATTCTCATCAGATAGAGTTATATTGCCAGAAGTCTGGAAGGAAAAAAATTTCTGCTAACTTCTTCCATCTTCATGCATTTGCAAATACACAAGCTGTGAAGACTGATAACCAAACAAGAAAAAATACCTAATTTTCAGTAGTTTAAATATATAAACTAATACATTGGTAGATTTTATATATATGTGTGTGTTGAATCTGTGTTGAGAAATATATGTAACTACAATACACATAATTTGCAGTTGTATTTGCTGACCCTCAGAGAATCACAAGTTATAAGACTAAGCCGCTTTTTGATATTGATACAACCTACGACTTCTTTGTTGGAAACTTCTGAGGCCTTACAGTTTGCCATATATTGTACAAAACTCCACGGGCCCTTAGGCTCGCCGGTTGATGACTTCCACTTCAGTAAATGATATGTCTTGTCAGAACTTCACAAGAATCTCTTACGTAGTTGTCTTACCTTACTGAGCCCCCATCCCCCATTTTACTCTGACAACATGAATATCAAATTCTTGCTGCTACCCTGCAAGCAGTGATGATTTCTCTCAGACTGCCTTGGTACGCAGAGACAACAGCTCCACCAAACTTTTAAAACGCCATTACTTTATCCTTTAAACCCTTTCTTAACTTTACTTTTGCTATGGTATTTACAAATCTCTTCCATCTGGTATTGATCAGGAATTATAAGCTCTACTTTATTATTCCACAGTGTTCATTTAGCTTTTTCCCCACTATAACCTCATTTCTCTGTTTATATCCTGGCACGTATACTGGAGGCACCATGGGACCCAGAGGCAGAGGTTGTGCCTATACTAGTAACATAAATGTGCCCAAGACCATACTATGGCATTGAGGTCAACAGGCACACAGAATGGTGTGCAGCCATACTATAAACCAGCATGAGCATCTAAAAGAGGGAGAACACTTGCAAACAGCCTGTTGGGAGCGGTCCCTTACCTGTGCTAATTTCTGAGCTATGTGTAGGAATCATTTGGGAAAGCGCTAGCAGGCACAGATGAAAACCATGCCAGGAACTGTTCTCCCAAAGCACCAACAGAATGGCAGTGCTTGGGAACATTCCTGGACGCTGCTTAATTTACAAGTACAGCCACAGCAAACTCTCTTCTCCTTTCTCATTGTCCATTTGTACTTAGCACAAATTGGTACAGGTGTTTGATTACGTCCCAGGCACTTCCATAACACAACAAATGAAACTGTGTAGAAACTGCTTTTCTATTGGTAACAGTTGTTTCATATAACTTCCCAAACTGAAAACAATACGCTCCTATAGAGTGTAATTTCTTATTCTAATGGCCATATGAAAAGTCTAGCAGGAGCTGAAAAGAGATCAATTTCAGCAGGAGCTGAAGAGATCAGAGACCAAAACTGATTTCAAGTGCTTGAAAAATGAAGGTATAAGAAGGTTAGATGTCACTGTATCTCAGCTGGTACAATGGAATACAAATCATGAGAGATACTATTTGATTACTATTTGATTTGATTTTGTTTGATTTGAGTGAGTGAGTGATGCCTGCAGGTCAAGGGAGGTGGTCCTTCCCCTCTATTCTGCACTGGCGAGGCCACACCTGGAGTACTGTGTCCAGTTCTGGGCTCCCCAGTACAACAGGCATGGACATACTAGAGACAGTCCAACAAAGGGCCACAAAGGTGATGAAGGGATGGGAACACCTCACATATAAAAGACCTGGGACTGTTACGCCTGGAGAAGAGAAAGCTCAGGGGGGATCTTATCAATGTAGATCAATACCTGAAGGGAGGGTGCATAGAGGACAGAGCCAGGCTCTTTTCAGTAGTGCCCAGTGGCAGGACAAGAGGCAATGGGCACAAACTGAAACACAGGAGGTTCCCTCTGAACGTCAGGAAACATGTTTTTGCTCTGGGGGTGACTGAGCACTGGAATTACCCAGAGAGGTTGCAGAATCTCCATCCTTTGAGATATTCAACAGCCCTCTGAGTAAGGTCCTGGGCAACCTGTTCTAAGTGGCTCTGCTTGAGCAGAAGGGTTGGACAAGATGACCTCCAGAGGTCCCTTCCAACCTCAGCTATTCCTTGATTCTATGATCACCAAATTTCCCATTCAAACCCATTTGAAACCTCAATGGAAGTTCATCAGAATTTTATTTCTCTCATCTTTACATATTAATTTAGATGCAAACAGAAACTCTGTTGGGTTGCTGAGGAGCTCCACAGGGAAATGTATTTGCCAACCACTGCTGACACAAGTGACCAAGTCCTTATCTCCATATAGTACAGGTTGCCAAACTCTTTTTTCTTTCTTTTTTTCTTTCTTTTTTTTTTAATGCTATCACAATGGTAATGGAAGCAGATTCCAGATCTATGTCCTGACATGCCAGTTACACATGCAGGATTTTTTCAGGCAGCTACTGTGGGAATCTGTGATATAGCAGGCTATTAAGATAGCAAAATGCTTTTAGTTCAAAAGTTCAGAACCTTGGTCTCCATTTAAATAACCTGGATAATGGAGAGTATAAAAATTTTGTTGGCAAGATATGAAAATGTATTCTAGCTTTTGACATATACCTTACAATTACAGGCAGAGATTAATAGAATGAAAAGAAAAAAATGTCATGGATTATGCAAGCTAACATGTCTTAAATGCATGTAGGCCTGAAGCAAAATGGAAACCAAACAGAATTTGGGTTTAGAAAAAACTTTTAAAAAATCTCTTTGTATTTACAAAATATATCTGTCAAATTCCAAAAGCTGGTGAATCAAATTCACAAAGTAGCTTTCTTTAGTTTTCTGAACCTAGAACCAGAAGCCATCACAGTGTGCTTCACTCAAAGCCTTAAACAGGCTAAAATATAGCCAGGCTTGAACTAGGGGGATGAAGGTTGGGGTGTAATAAGACTGGCTTTGTCTATCTGTACTTTGGTCAAGTGGTCCATTTTTTCAGTTCCCTAAATTCATCCTGTTTGATGTGTCATGTTACGTGCGTTACTGATGGCATCAACACAGGTAATATTATTCTTAAAAAAAATTCATTGTTAATGAAGCTGACATATCTACAGTTCCTAGTGGATCAGTTTGTTCTCTGTAGGTGCATATGTATTCAGGTACACTTCTCAACACTCACAGGCAAGGTATGACATAAAAAATTGCTGTAATTTAACTGTTTTTTTGAGTAAGATTAGTATTCATAAAAAGGTTAAAACAGTAGGCCTTTAACTCTATCCATCATTGGAAAGAGAAGAAATGCAGTACTCCAAGGTGCTTCACAAGTATGTCTCAATCCTAAATGTCAGAACTACACAATTTTCTAACAATTTCCACCAGGAAGGATTTAAAAGAAAATCATCACAGTATATATAATATGGGTACACCTTTCATGAACCTGAATAAGACCAATGAACTGTTTCAGATTGGACAACACCATCTTAGAATCACACAATCATAGAATTGTCTAGTTTGGAACGGACCTTTAAGATCAAGTCAAACCATCAACCTTACGTTGCCAAAGCCACCACTAAACCCTGTCCCCATGTCTTGCATCAGACTTCTCCATAGCAGCACAGTACTCTACATCTCATTACTAAGCCCCTGAACACATATCTCAAGGCTTTTCAATATTTGAAGTCAGTAGCTCTCCTGTTGGCAAATATAAATGCAATGTATCTGGAAAAGACAGTCTTGTGTATTTGTCAACATTTTCTTTTCCTTTTCAGTTTGGCAGTGTAAATTCTGAGGATAAGTGAGTGAGTGGATGGGAAAAGAGCCCAAGTGACACAAGGGAATTGACATGTCAGTGCCCATTGTTGACTAGAAGCTCCTTAGTATGCTGTTATGAATCAACAGACATTTCTACATTCACACTTACATAGATCTGTTATAAAAGGCATCCCAGAGCTCTGTTTCATCTTGCTTGCCTTACAATGTTTATATGCTGCCACTGGGACAGAGAACAGATGTGATGGATTAACTAGCAATAAATCATATGGCAGAGAACACACAGCATTATCATTCTAAAGAGGTAGCATTAAGTATTCCTCTAGAAAAAATAAGAACATTCCCCTTCTTCCTTGAAATAACCCTTTCTTTACCCCATAAATGACCATGTCTCCCTGTGTCCCAAATTCCAAATCTATCTGGACTACAGTAGCACTTTACTTCACTTTTAAAAATTGTATTATGTATTTGCTCAAGTTCAATGAAAATGAACATTAATCATAGCCTTCAAAGTAGTGCTACAGAGCACCATGTCCCACCATTTTCTCTTTCATTAAAACTAATGAAGAGAAAGTTTGTAGAACTCCCACCAACAAACCAACAACAAAAATGAAACCCTGCCGGTCCAGTCACATCCTCCCCAGGGAGCACTTCTACTCCCCCGGCATCTATTTTCTGATGGCGAGATGCCGACTCCTACAACCTCCACAAGGAACCCAAGAGTCATAACATCCCCTCATTAGTATTTGCACACCATCTGGTGACTATTACTGAATTAACTTCTCATAGAAAATAAGGTTTCAGAATATAAGTATAAAATCAGACTTTGATATGAAATCTTACTCTTCTCCTCCCTCCCCTTCCCCCCCACAATTGCAGAATTTTTAAAAGAGAAAAAAGAGGACTGTGGGGCAGATACAGTTAAAAAGGTAAAGAGTCTTTCAAACACCCTCATTGCCCTTCTTCCCAATTTATTAGGGTATGATTTAGTGCACACATGAGCTGTATGGGTACAGCTCTTACTCTGCATTTGCTTTTGTTAAATAGCAGGCACACTGTTGGACACTGGAAAATACTGAGTGATAACTTTATAGTAATTTTACTCCAATCTAACATTTTTCGTCTGTGAAGGTGCTCATAAGATTAAACCCCTGTGTATTTCATTTGTCCCGGCAAGTCCCCAGGTGCTGCAAGGGCCTTCAGATTTTGAAGCTCATTTCCCCGGTAGTACTACCCTGGGAGAAGAGAATAAGGTCTATCTTCAGTTTTGAGTCTTCAGTGCCAGTCAAGGGAATTTTTTTTCCTTTGGGAGAGGAAGGGAAAAAGAAAGAATGGAAGAGATTTCTTTTTGGTTGTTCGATTTCTTTGCATTTAGTTTAGTGCCATTTCTTTCAACGGGAAGAAAATCCTGGCAACGCACATTTGCCAACTATTTAATTTCATGGATTGCCATTAGAAATTAATCACAAACTACAGTTAAGAACAAAGCTGTGACAATGCAATATAACTGATGTGGTATTTATTAGTTAAAAGAGAAACAAGTGCTCCACAAAAAAAAAAAAAAAAACAAACAAACCAGAGATAAAAGTGTCTATTCAGATAAACCACTGAGTTTCAAAGAAGCAAAACTCTTGATGCTATAGCAAATTTAGGAAAAACAGCTGTTCAGGTTACATGCAGCATTTATCTTTTAAATGAAATACATAGGTAATATTAAAGGAATTTTAATGCAACTGCAAAAAATTAAAAATAAAATACCAAGGACCATATGGTACTGCCATAAAACATTTACGTCCAAATATTTGCTCTCATTCTCATCCAATGAAAACAAAGTCCTAACTAGGAAGCAGAACTCATTTCTCTCCTAACAACCGGTAAAATATCCCCCTGCCAAATTACAAACTACAGCAAGCAAATGCCTCCTCGCTTATCATAACTGAAGTCAAACTTTGTCAGAGAAGGCAGGAGGAGGTATCTCTAAAGTTGGACCAAAATACTTTACCATTCACCAGAACACCTCAACCATACTGCATTCCTTGTGAAAAAAACTGCAGTGAGGAGATGTGGTATTAGTAAAGATGATTTTCTCTCCAAAACACCTAAAAAGTTTAATGTGAACATTGAAATCTATGGGTTAGTAAAGTTAAGCATATGTGCAGCTGTTTGCAAGATCAGACTCTTAAGCATAACCGATGACGATTCAAATTTGTTTCTTAATCAATACTTTAGCCAAGAGAGATTGAAAGTTATTTTAATTGCTGGTCTTGGAAATGTTAGATGTCTGATTTCAAGTTTAAGGGATCCAGATTCCACAGGTTAAACCTCTTTAGATATAATGCTGAGCATTCTGGCCCAAATCCAACAAAACACTTAAACACATGCTTGACCTAAAACACAAAGACAGCTGCAGAGAACTTAAAAGTTAAGAATTTACAGGACTGGGGAAAGAATGCTCAGTACCATTCAGGATCAAGGCTAAACACCGTCAGTCTCTTTAAAGGACCTGGATTTCTGAAGCTTCTTCCTTCTATAATTTAAGATAAAGGTATATGACAATGTGATGACGTTAAAACCTGACTATTTTCTTCTGGCCTTAGGATCATTTGTATTAACCATTCATAAAGAAAGAAATGAAACCCTAATGATATTTCTGTAATTTTAGAAGGGGGGAAAAGATGAGCAGTGTCTTAGCCTAAAGTAGGAGTACTGAGAACAAAACATGACAAGCACGCTGATTCTCTGATCTCAGTACAACTTAGCCCATAATTTAGGTAATGCCATAACAGGCCAAGATGGCATTTTAATTACAAGAAATTCACACAAACACAGAGACATAAATAAATATAAATATCAAGCAGGCTTTCTAAAAACAAATAGAAGTTTTCAACTTGTGGCTTTAAACAGACCTGTTGCTTTGTATAAAATGCTCCGAGGGAAAAAACAAGGGAAAAGATGTAGCCACTTCCCATCTTCTTTATGTTAGCTGGCTCTGAGAAGTGTAATTTTAATGCTACAGAAACGAATCAGGAAATAATTGCCAAAGAAGAAGTACAAAAAAACAAAACCTGTAAGAAAGCAACTGCAGTATTACATGCAGTGGATTTAGTGATACTATTATGAACCCAACAAACTATCAGGATATTGTGCCATTTATGGCATCTGGAAAAGTGAGGCACATCACAAACACCATCTTGTAAATGCTTATACTCCTTATCACTGGGTATCTCTCAAGTGTAGACTCAACTGAGTCATAAATTACACTGTGCATGCAATTACACTTTCATCAGAGAAACTCCGTTACTCCTGATCTGATTGCACAGAGCAGTCAGCTCTGGGCACACTTCACTTGCACTGAGGGCATGTTTACACCAGGCATTGGAGCGCAGCGTCCACATCCTCAAAATACAATTCACTGAGCACTAGCACAAATTCGCACTGATTTAAGATCCCTACAGCTGTGCCTTCACAGTGCAGTTCCTAAGGCATTCAGCCCTTCTGAAAAACAGGACTTATTAGCAGCATTTACACTTTACAGGGCTGGAGCATTGCTACTTTGGGGAGCTGAATCACTCTTTCCTTCCTGACCAGCATCACTGGCACTGTACTGGGTGCTCAAAGAAGCAGGAGTGCTTACCTTCCAGTGCATCAGTCCCAGGGAAGGGGACAGCTCTATCCACAGTGCTCGCCAGGGAAGATCATACTCGTGTCCCACAGTGCTTCAAGTCACAGGGCCACAAAAATGATCAGAGAGCTGGAGCACCTCTCCTATATGGACAGGCTGAGATAGTTGGGGTTGTTCAGCCTGGAGAAGAGA
>RSEF01000004.1:82338532-82369473 GCA_003993805.1 Himantopus leucocephalus | reverse complement strand
AAGACAGAAGAAAGAGAAAAAGAAAAGAATATACTATTTTAGCATAGTTATCCTGTTTCAACAGTTAACATGCTGGATGCTATCTTAAAGGATACTGATTAGTTTTTCCTTCAAATTTGTCTTTTCATAAACAGATGGACAAATCTATTTAAAACTCGTTATAACTTAAACCATCGAATATCGTGTATACACATCAATAGAATTTTCTGTTGTCTTTATCAGAGGCTATAGCATTGGTCAAGATATGACTGAATTCTGATCTTGCCTATGCTGAGAGGGAAAATGCAGTGGAGAAGGATCAGACCTTTATAATGAGAACTGGATTACTGTAGGGATCTTGATTAGCTCACACTGTATTCTGAATTAAGAATTGCAGTTCACAGATAGAGATTCAACAGTTTGAACTCCTAAGGATTTAATTACCGAGACTAATAATACAAATGTAACCCAGGAAAAAATTTCAATGTTTTCAGAAATTGTTTTTCAGAAGAAGAAATGAATATATTACTAGGGGTTTTTTTGAGAAAAAAAAAAAATAAGGAGCTGATTCTTTAACGAAGCTTTGCGGATTATCTTTTAACATGCCATACTCAATAGGATCAAAAATAAACATATAAATAAATTATACATTTGTCTGGACCCCATAAAATGAAGTTAAAATTTCTCCCCAGGCAGAGGTTGCTACCATAACAAGATGACCCTCACCTGTATCTCTTTGAGATTCGATCAGATAGTACAGACAGACTACAATCTACAACAGAAGCAGATAAACTGTGTTCACTGATCAGCTGTCCCAAGTAAAGCAAGTGCTTTCCCTATAGGAGTTAAAAATATGGCAAACATCCTCCCAAAACTAAGTAATAAGGAGTGGGAAATGGCCATTACCATAACAGGCTTTTAAATTTCTCTGCCCCAAGGAGAAAAACCTCATTTTCTGCTCAAATCCTTCAGTTTCTTCTTAAATGGGTTCTTGCTTTTGAGGAACATTGAATCACCAGCTAACGCCAGTTGCAGTCTCCAGCGAGAAAACTAGTAAGCAGTTCTTGAAGTGAAAACAGACACTTGCCACCCTGCTCTTGGAGACAGACACTTCTTGCTTCTGATCACGAAATAAAGTCCATGCACTCCTTTCATGTAAGAACAAGTTATTTTTCCATTTAGAACGAGAGAGAGACACAGACATGGATAATCAGGCTTAAATCTTATTTTAGTCCCAGGTTCTCACATTCAAAATAATCATGCTAGAAATCTTTGGAGTAAATTCGATCACTAATCTAATCCTTTAGTTTCCATTTTCATTTACTCACCAGATGATTCCAAACAGCAGTAAGAGCTGCATGGACTGATTTCACCAACTAGAACATGGTTTGATCAAGTAACCAGCAGAAGGAGAGGAAAACTTAAAAATGTGAATCAGAGAGAAAAGGTATCAGAAGACCACTTTGACATACTCTCAGCAGCTTTAGTGTATATAGTTTTTTGGTGACGCAGTTCGTGTTTTGGACATAAGTTGTCCATCCTGTAACAGTTACAGTAATATATTTGCTTTCTTAACAATGAATTCCAATTTATATTTTCCTAAAAATGTTGTTAATGTGTGGATTTTACTCTTCAATTGCCTTTTTGAAGTAGAATAGAATAGAATAGAACAGAATAGAATAGAATAGAATAGAATAGAATAGGATAGGATAGAGTAGAAAAGAACAGAACAGAACAGAACAGAACAGAACAGAACAGAATAGAATAGAATAGAGTAGAACAGAACAGAACAGAACAGAACAGAATAGAATAGAGTAGAACAGAACAGAACAGAACAGAATAGAACAGAATAGAATATTTAAGTTGGAAGGGACCTACAATGATCACCTAGTCCAACTGCCTGACCACTTCAGGGCTGACCAAAAGGTAAAGCCTATTATTGTCCAAATGCCTCTTGAACACTGACAGGCCTGGGGCATCAGCCACCTCCCTAGGAAGCTGCTTCCAGTGTTTGATCACCCTCTTGGTAAAGAAATGCTTCCTGATGTCAAGCCTAAAGTAGTCTAAAATCTAAAGTCTAAGTAGTATGGCTATTAGGATTATCCTTCTACAGGGAAGAATGACTGCATAGAGAACAAATAGAATTATGGAGAGCATTTTGTTTTTACAGAAGATTGAAATACCTAATTCTGCATTTTCTCCAAACATTTCAAAGCTTGTTTCAAACTTTTACTCTCTGTATGAGTGAAATTATTATTTTTATGTTTGTCGTCACATCCTCATGATATTCATAGTCTGATTCAGATTCCTCTAAAAGGAGGTACAATGTAAGTGCTGCTTCCTATGGGCTACTTTTAAAGCAAGGGCACAGAGCATGACTTCATCTTCCATTATGTATATCACGCATTTCTAAATGTGATATCAGTGCAGTGTAAGCAGCTAAATACATCCTTGTTTGCGTATATGTAGAGTGAGATTTGCTGCTACTTCCACAGCTGGCTAATGCAATGTCTTAGTGGTATACAAAAATTGTAAAACGAGGAATCCCTGATTTATCTTATACAACAGAAAAAAATGCTGAAAGAGAGCATTGTATACCATTTACAATTATTTAGGTCTACAATTTGTAATAGGGAAATAATGGCAGGAAAAAATGGGCTGGATGCATTTTTTCAAGTGACTTGTGAGAGGTAAAATAAAGTCCCATGTTATTTTATTTTATTTAGGGTATTAATTTTACTCAGGTCACAGGCAAACAGCTACACTTTCATTAATGAAATGCTCTTAAGCTAATTTCCATTTGTATGCAAGCAACATCATCGGGTTTAGTACATGCACACAGTCCTACATACTTATACCGATATCTGCATGAGAAGAAAGCGAACAGGCTGTTGATTTATTACACACAAATTGAATGAATAAGATAACATTTTATTAGCGAGATACCATTATAAAAATGACTATAAATGGATACAATACAAGTGGTATATGGCCTTATCAGTAAATCTACTGTATGTTAGGACCTGGTACATGTTGTAATAAAAAGATAATTAAAAGTATTGAATCACAGAACCATACCAAGAAATAGCCCAGTAACAACAAGCTCCATTAGTGAGACAGTATGTACTGCCAACCAGGTTCAAAAAAGACTGAAGAGAGAAGTCAATTTTTTGGGAAGCATAAAAAAGCCTAAAGTCCAAGCAGTAAAAGAATAAAGGGGAGTATTTTCCTGACTTTCTCTAAAAGAAACTAAAAATATTACTTGACACAAGGATTTCTTGTTTGAGGAGCTTTATCTCATACCCTTAATGTGCGTATTTCTGGTAGGGTGATAGTCATACTCTTTAACTGCTGTAAGTAATATAGCATTCTGGAAACCTGTACAAATATTTCAGGGGGCTGTTTTTGTGGCGTTTTTCGGTTTTTTAGTTTTATGAATAGCACTGTCTGGCTTTGGAAATATACCCTGTCTTCTTCTCCTCATCCCTCCCCCTTTCCCCTCAGGTCAACTGCTTCCCCTCCCTCCCTCTGGTCAGTTTAATATGGAGATGCTGCCTGAGCCCTGTTGTACAGAATAAGCACACAACATTTCTCCTGGGAGTTGGTTCATGCAAAACACTGCCCCGCTGAGAGAGTGGAAATTTACCCATAAGACATTCTTCCAGCAGCAAGACTCCAGAGGAAACCTGATCAGAATTTTTAAAGACATGCCTTGATTTGCTCTATAATTCCTTCAAAGTTACGTGGGGAAAAAATATAAACCAAATGTTTAAGGTTTGTTATGCTTGCTCTTTAACAGAAACAGACCGAGATATAGTCTCATTTGGGGATAAAAACTGAGAAGAAGACAGCAGTGGATTATTTTCAACAGATTTTCTGCTGCTATGTCTTCTCCTGTGATTTCTTTTTGTTTTTCTTTCTTCTTCTGACTATCAGTTTATAGTGTCTGCAGCACTTCAGCTGATCGATACTCCAGCTCTCCCCCCTCCACATGCAGGCAGAATCTTACTGGCTTTAAGATGTGCAGGTGGTATTTGCAGAATAAAAACCATGTATTTTTAGTACTTAATTTTGTGTCACTGATTTATCAAAAAATGTACTTCCAAGTAACATAGAACATAAGAAAGGTGGTGGTTTTAAGGTATTATTTCCTAAAGACCCTTGAAAAAGTGTGTAGGAGATCTATATAGTGAACTTAAAATCCCTTTAAAGAAACATTTAATTTTGGGCCTGATCCAAAGTCCAGTGAATGCTCCTCCTTACTTCAGTGTGCCTTGAACCAACATTTTATTGTTTAATCTTACTCTGATCGATTTCGGCAGCACAGCTCCCACAATCTTTTATTATCATAATAAATTTAACCTTTATATTTTCATAGTACCTACAAGCTGCAACTAGGGTAGGACCCAGTGTGCCAGGTACTATTTAGAAACTCCATTTAAATGACAGTCCCTTCCTTCAGAGGTTTCAGTTGTTACAGTCAGTTTGCCAATTGACGCATCCCAGAGTTGGATATCAGGCAATGCTGGCACAGTCAGACCTAATGAATCAGTGAAGTTAGCCAGGTGAATAAGGACTTTGCGGAACTAAAATTTAATATGACAACATCTTTAGGAGAGTGAACACATCTACCTTTTAATCTTAAGCAAACAAGCAACTCTAAATAAGATATAATACCAGAAACTTCATTTTCTCCCTTCACTTCCTGCAGCAGTACTGGGAAACTATGTGCATTCTGGTGACCGTGTTTTTTAAATTATATCAAAAGTGGATCCAGAAGTTACAAAAATTATGTGAGGGATGAAGACCTTACAGTAAGGGTTGAAATTTGGTGTATGTAGATCAGTAAAAGAAGATTGAGATACAATTGCAACATTTAAACACCTTAAAAAGAAGACATGACCAAGCTGTAAATGGCTCTTCAAATTCCACAGAAAGAGATCTAAGAGGGAACCACGACTGGAATTCATATCTAGATAAAATAAAGACTGGAAGGAAGGTGCAATTGTAACAATGAAAGTAATGGATTCCTGGAAGTATCAAGAGAAGAAGTAGATACCCTGTGTCCTGATAACTTTGAATGAAAAAACCTAGAAAATCAGAGCTAGCCAAACACAAGTAACTGGGTTTATTGATGAGATAACCAGTGAAATTCTGTCACCTACATATAAGAGGTCAGACTACACTACTGATAAATTTAAGGATCAGAAGAACCACTTGCTCAGATAGAAAGTAGGATTTTCTTATTTATTTTGGTACTAAGCAACTTGGATTTCAGCTAAAATGTTTCTTAAATGTTTTTGGAAAAACAAGGGCTTGGGGTACATGTATGTTTCAGCTCTTGTAGAGCACATTGCACCTCAACCCAAAACTTATTTTTTGAACTCATCATTATTACTATATTTCCTAATTCCACTTTCTAAGGACTTCCCATAGTTATGTCATATTTCTGACTACTCATCAGCCATGTATCGCTTTGTTCCCCTGACTGTAGTGAGATACTATCTAGCCCAGAGGAAATCTTTCATCTTGCCCAAGTGTCCAGCTATGCAATGCAAACATAAAAACAGGCATCACAGTAAACGATGACTAAGAAGCACATTCAAGACACTTCTCACTGTTGTAACGAAGTAAAGGTACTTTAGATGAACTATAGATAGCCCAGGTACAATTTGTTCACTGTCATTATTCTGAGATGCACAAATACTATTCCAGTTTGCTGTGGTCTGCTCCACAAACCTGGGATATTGGTGACTCGCAGTAAACCCAGTACCAGGCGGAATCATTGAGATGCTGAACCACCCCAAACTGAATCACAGCTGGAGGATTATCCTGAATCACAGGTGGAGACTCTTAACTGTGGATGGGACCAATTTCAGTAAGCATTACGTGATGCATTGTATAAAACTTAATGAGGGATAGGGGACAATTTAAGCATTCCTGGGAACTGGCAGTCTAATTTTTCTCTGACTCGGGAGTGTGTAAACTGGCATTCACTTAATCACCAAAAAGTATAAACTCTCCATTCTTTCATATGATAATGCAGAAGGACAGACAGTATGAGTATCTCCTTATATCCATAAGCTCAGCATAATAATTATTTACTTCTCTCTCTCTGCTCAGTATGTTCCACACTTACCACGAAATAGTAACAAGACAGAGGTTAATAATCAAGGAGATTTATTTTTAAAAGGTATTTTTGCTATGGATGGTTGCCAGGAAGAGAGGGTCCTCTCATTCACACTGCTCCTCTGTGTTTTTATGCGGAGGCACTCTACCTTTGCATGGTTCGAATTCCTCAGGACAGCACGCTGTACTTCTAGTTATGAAAAAGCTTTAACACAAAGCACAAATCTCACAACTGGCCTTTTTGCCTGATGTCTACATGTAATATTTCTGTCATTCTGTGCCTATGGGTGGAGGTCTCATTTTTTTGAAACTTCCACTCACGCCACTTGAAATGTTCACCTCCTGATCCTCAGAACATTCTGAACAGCCTTCTTTTCTTCTCATGAAGGCTGTGCAAAATTCATTACAAAACTAGAACACCGAGAAGGTGTACCCTAGTGGTATTTGCACTCAGTCTCCAGATTTTTTTTGCTTTCCAGTCTTCCAAAAAGCACACTCCATAGACATTCTACAGCTACTTATGATCAATTTAGAGTTCCATTCTTTTATCCACACATCCAGTAAAAGGATTCTTAAGTTAGCAAGAAGAGGTTAACCTGGAACAATGGTCCCACTATTAAGGTCTATTAATAGATGTTCTGCCATCACATAAATATTCTGTGTCTTCTAAATATTCAGGTGGTGTGGACCTTTCTAGACTATCTTACATAGAAACTATGAACCTTCTACATTTCATGCCATCACTGGAAACTTCCCTTTTTCTGTCAAAAGCCTGATGCTAGGCACAAAGGCCACACATATGGGGGAAGATCCAGATCAGTAACATTAAGTACACAAGTCTTTTGACTCCTAAAAAAAAAAAAAGGTCCCTGGATTGAACAGATGACTCAGATGTCCTGTTGTGTTACAGGAGAAATAGGTGTCTCATAATGAGCGAGAAAACTTGCACACTAAATCAGCAGCTACACACAACTTAAGCAACAAGGAATGCTTGGCAAAGGCATGTGTTGCAATTCTTGCACTTCTTGGGAGTTGAGGCCCTGTATTTGGAAAAACACTTTCAATAAATCTGCTTTTGCCCTAGACCTTATCATTTTCTTCTGTGCTTAGAAAAGCTTGCTTCTTTTTCTTTTTCTTTTTTTTCTTTAAAGAGTAACAGAGATTTTAAAATTTTGTCTATGAGTGGGAACAGTGACAGTGATTTGGAAGGGGAATAGACGGCATCTTCTTGAGAATCAGTGTAAAGCATTGTTGTTTCACTGTGTATATCCATGGTTTCTCTTTTCAGCAACAACATGGTGGGTAAGAGTATGTGACAGTAAACTTCTGAAGAGCAACTGACCGCAGGCTTTCTATGGTGCTAAGATAGCTTGCACATAGAAAAGAAACATAGAAGCTACTCTGCCTGACTCCAGGTGTCACACCTCTGACAGCTTCAGGAAGAGGTCCCAAAATAAAAAACACAGTAGCCCCAAATTCATAAAGCATTTCTATGGTCAAAGATATGTAGAAATCTTGGACCAGACAATATGCTGTTTCCAAACACTGTCCGTAGAGTACAAGCAAAACCATTGTTCATCAGTTACTGTGCACACACGGTGTAGATAACTAAAGTGTAGTGATTTGAAAGTGTAAACCTGAGTATAGAGCATAAACTCTTCTTTAGATTGTATACATTGGACAAGGGCCATGTCTTGGCAGTGAGAAATACACATTGTACGTAACAGAGTACCACCACGGGGCTTAAGTAGCTATAATCATCCAGATAACACTTGTTTTATCTGCATGATAAAAGTGAGATTCAGCATGAATCTACCAGCTTAAAAGCTCTTTAACAGACAGTGGAAGGCAAAGGAAATAAGAAAGTCAGCTAGCAATTCCCCCAAGACACCTCCATGTCTGTAAAACTTACTTTTAACAGAGAAAAACATGTANCTGTGAAACTTACTTTTAACAGAGAAAAATATGTGTCAAGTATGTATGTCTATGCCTCTATATAGCATAAGACCATAAAGTTCACAGAAGAGTTTGAGTATTAATATCAAATAATTTCCTTTGAAAATTTCTTTACAAATTCCTGCTTACATCAAAACTTTACACCAAGCCATACAGCACAATACAAATTACATCAATTAACTACAACATTTGTATGCTACACTAAGAGTTAGCATACAAAAATACCTGTAATACATGAATTGGATAGATAACACAGATATAAATTTAGGCAGAAATTACCCAAACTTTGTGAGTTAAAAAAAAAAAAAGTAAATTATTTAATTTCCATTAATGAGAATAAGGAAATACGCTATTGAAATAAAACCTTTCTAAAAGCAAAGAGCAATTATGTTTCATGCTCAAAAGACCACAGATTCCACATAAAACTCACAATGCTGCACCAATTATTTGGAGTTCAAATTCCCTTATTGTAGCAATTGAAACAATCTCAAAGACTCCAAAAATTACCGAGTTGAAAACTGTGTTCTTTAAAGTATACCATGCATTCATTTTGCACATAAACGATCTTAAAGTGTTTCAGAAGGTGCTGTACTTTTTAGTTTTAAAAGTAAAAATAACATCTATCACTTTAGTAACACTGTTAGACATCTTTTAAATAGATATTTAACAGAATTACAGACATGTTGGAGAAGATGGCTTATATTCACTGAAAAGGCTACTGTAGTGCATTAGTCTTTAGATAAAGTAATAGGATCTTTTCCATGTATTAACAATCCTCCATACAAAAGATTTCTTAAAACTTGTTAAACAGCTTTATCAAGTCAAGGTTACAAAGCACAAATGGGTAGCTAAATGATATGTGGTTACTCAAAAAAGGTATTGCCTGAATCCATACAGATTTTGATTGCATTAGGAAAAAGAGGAATTTGCAAGCTTTGCTTCTTTAAAACTAAAGTATATGTTAAAATTTACAACGGCATAACAAATTGAAAGATAGTCCTGGAGTGCAGATTTTTTGGCTACTCACTTGCTTCTAAAGAATCTTTATCGTACCAACGTGATCTAAGCTGCAATGCATTGATTTGTCCCCTCTGACATGATCTGAGGTGAGCAAAACACAGAGTCCAACACCACGCTGAAACCTCCAAAATTTTTTACTGACTTCACATTTGCACCTCTGGTAATTGCAAAGTCTAGCAAAATCAATGCTAATTTTATGCTATAAACAACTGTTTTAAAAGCAATATTTACTTAAATAGGTAGAGGTACATACTATTCTGGTCAAATTCCTGTTGATAGCAATAACAGCTGCATCATCAAGAAGGTGGCTACATATATATAGCTTCTAGCATTTGCACATACATATGCACGTTTATCTACCCAATATCCATCACCCCACCGATGACTTTAAGTACTTCTAAATGTGTATTGGTTTCCGGTTCCCACTTCAACTTCTCTGTCTTAATCAAGAGTGTCCAAAATGACTCGTACACCTATACCTACCGTTTGTCCATTCCTCTGGTTCAAATTTCAAAGCACTCAGGATCAGGAAATATAAAGCCAGGCGTTTGGCCAGGCACCCAAAAGTAATAGAAAAAAATACGCTGTGTGGAACAAACGATGAATCAGTCTTTTATTCATTTTTCTGCAAGGTTTGTAGCAAATAAATGAGCCTTTCTTTTTGGTGCTACCACAGCATAAAAAGAGAATCACTGGAACATGCTGGAATAGCCATAAAAAGTGAATAAAAAATAGCAAGAATGGCTCTCAAATGCCTACATAAAGCTAAGTCAGGGCTATAAAAACTGCTGCATCTAATTCCATAATTTCTTTCTGTGTTTTCATGCAGTCACCCATTCCAAATTGTCCTGGAGTTCACTGTCCAAGAATATTGCAAAAAATCTTATCTAATCCATAATACAAATTATTTTTTTATTATCATTATTTCCTATTGATGTCATCATTGCTAAAAAAGGGTGTTAACTTCAAACTAAATAATTACTCGAATAGGACATTCACCCTTTTGCTTCCCCTCTCCCAAGATTTTTTATAGACATACATTTCATTTGGTTTTCTGTACACCCCTTAACAGTTTGTGAATTTTCATTCCTCTCTAAGATATGAATATATTATACTAAGGGATATTATATAAATGAGACCATTATTCAAAATGAGAACCTTCTCTACTAACAGCACCACTATTTGCAGAGTATGAGACAAAATAAATGTCTCCCATGAGTGACTAAATGCAAAATAAAAAGTAACCACTCAACTTTAATAGTTTAAAAATGCTATTAAACATAATGGCTCCTCAACATTCAGGCAGCACTATGTTTTAAGTGATCTTCATTTTTAAAGAACTATTTTATTTACATTTGAAATATTGATGGTGCATAAAGTTCTGTTCATGTAGTAATGATAGTCAAAAGTATTTAAAATAATTGCCACAAGACCGAAGTCATAAGTTTGCTCTGTCCCTAGGCCAGTGGAGACTCCAATGCTGAAAACGTAAACATCTGAAGAAATAATAAGAAACACCTACTCCAGTCTGTGTAATTCCTGAAAAAGTATCTGTGGCTTTCTTAATGACTAAAAGAAGAAATATCAAAGCAAAACCTACTAGGTTATTAAGCAATAAAGTAGTAACTCAATCTGTTTTTTTTTTATTAGTTGAGGTGAATTCTGGCTCTGGGTATATATTCCCAGAAATGAACTCTTTAGGTAGTAACCTTATCATCAAAATTTATGGATGTAAAGGAGCTGTTTCAAAATACCACAAAGATCACGCTTGCATTTAAACAGATAAAAAGAGAGAAAGTTTATTCTTAATTTGTGATGCCATATTTAAAAATAAATTCACATTACTACTTCTTGTGTTGCCCGGGGCTGATACTCAAAATCTTCAGGAGGCACAACAACCTCAAACACAGATTATTTTGTCACCTGATATCAAGCCCAGTAGCCGTGCCGGCGCAGCATCCATATACTATATGTACTCTGAGCAACAGCAGAATTTGTGGGAAAGCAAACAAATACACATGACACTTTAGAGGAAAACAAAAAAGATTACAGGTCAGATTTATGAGTCCGTGGTCACTTGTGTGCCAGCAGCATATAAAGCTGCGTGGGCCTAGAGTAGCCTGGCAACTGATGTGAAGTGGCCAGATCTGCAGGATCTGTGTCTCCAGTGAAACACCGAACTCCTGGAAAGGAACCAGGGCACACTCAGAGGCCACAGCTGGCACACAGTGCGAGCATAAGCTATAAATTGCGTAGCCTTAATTTCTCTTTTGCTCAGCTGAATTTATCCTGAATTTCTGTGTAGTTCCGCATCTTCCTGGAGAGTGCTCCAGCTTACTGCTTTTCAGGGCAGTCAATTAAAAAAAAAAGAGAATGGTTACATCCATTTACCAAAAATGTAACCAGCCATGAGCAATAAGGGCTTTGAAACATGCCAAGAACCAAACACAATGTTACCTTAAGGTTGGATAAAAAATTCAGAGGACACGTAACCTCGGAAAAATTCTCAAAAACATGCTAGCCTGAACTGGGAGAAAGGAGACTGAGTTGTCATCCTGCCCAAAATTAGCCAAGAAGCTGAAACAGATGAAGAGGTCACTGGTTAAGTAAGCAACAGAATTTTGATTTATTGGGTTTTTTTCTTTACTATCTTTACTTTCTATTTTGTAATCAGGAAAATCAAATTCTCAGATCATCTAGAATGAATGTATATTTATTCTGGAGCAAACAGATCAGAAGAATTTTCTTTTTCAAACAATAATGTTTAATTGTTAAATATAATAAATCTAGAATGCTTTTACATTCATAGAGCAAACAGACAGAGACTTGGAGTCAAATGTTTTAGAAGCAGGCAACCCTCAACAACATTAGCACTCTTAGGGGTAGAACGGGTCCCGAAGAGCTGCAAAATCCAGCTGGGGAACTGCCCCAAACACTGGGGCAGATGGAGAACACTTCTCAATGTAAGGAGTGACTGACTGTGAGTTTGGGATATTCTGCAGTGTTCCTCAGACTTTTTCACGTGTTGTTATTTTTCATTTGTAAATTTATTAAGGTACCATTTAAAGACTGCACTGAAAGTGAGGCCAATTGGGGCAAACTTTGCACATACGGAAAGCTAAAAAACAAACAAACATACTTTTCACAGTATTTGTGAATTATATGAAGTCACAGGATAGGATAAGAAACAGATTTAAATTACTTGTCCAGTATCACATAGCAGGACAGGGACAGAGCTTAGAGAGAATCCAGAGATATATCCGTGTAGCAAACTATTTACTACTTTGCTTCCCCTTGCCTGCGTCCCTTCCTGGGTAGGTGGTGGCCATTTACATGCTCCAACTGCCAACATTTTGCTGACAGTTCACTTGCGCATCTGCACTGATTTCTGTCCAGCCAAAGCCACATCTGGCATTTCCAACTGGAATAACTCACAATTAAAACATGGGCACCACTAATTTCCATTCCCAGCTCCTTCCTTTCCTTCCTCCTGTGTCGCAGTCAATACCACAGTGTCCTCTGCAGACATCACAGATACCTGCCCTCGCACTGAAGCCCTATCACCTGATATGCTTCTTCCTTCAAATAATTTCTATAGTTGCTCCTTTCTTCCTTTAAGAGTCAACACCCTCTTCTCACGTCATAAAAGTCTCCATGTACCGTTCACAAACACAGCACACTGTAAAACGCCTCTGTGCTTTTTCTAATCAAATTCCTTCCCCGTATTTTGAGTCTGTCTACCAGCAACCAGTTCCACCTTTTTTCCTAATATCTGGCCTTTTCTTCAGAGCCCTGCACAGCTCTGCTTCCGAATGCCTGCCTTCATTCACATCTCCTCTGCTTTGGTTGTCATGGCTACAACACCAGCCTCACATCCAGACTTCCTTTTCCCCGTTGGCAATTTCAGGCTTTTTTTCAAGATACCCATGATATTTGGGTAAATCCGTTAAATCCGTTAAATATTCAAGCCTGCCTCATGACCAACACCTATCATGACATCTGTACAAGTGTGTCAGATTTTTGGTTTTGTCAATCAAGGAGGATCTTCTTTGATTTCCAAATCTTCTGAATGATGGGTCTTCAGTGAAGTCTCAACATTTCTTGCAGACCACCAAACACCCTGTCACTAACTTACAGCTCGGAACTGTAGTAAAGCAGTAGGGTCTTGTGGGCTGCCTGCATATTTCTTATGGTAGCCTTGGAATGAAGTTTGGAAAATGGGGCAGGGGGGGTGGTGGTGGTGTTTGTCTTATTTTCACAGAAATATTTTCAGATCAATGAGACTCAACAGGCAGGCTTCAGGCTAAGTTCAAACCACAAGACACGTCCATCCAGGCTGCAGCATCCTATCTTGTGCAAAACAGCTACTTGGACAACAATACAGCAACTACCTGCTTCAGAGCTTCTGAAAATGGCATGCTTCTGTGAAAGCAGAAGGTGGAAAAAGAAAAAAAAAGCACATCCTTCCTTCGCACAGCCTGCAGACGCTAAAATATTCAGAGAAAGGTCTGCAGCAGATCTTGCAGCTACTGCCATTTTTTATGAGGAAAGGAGGGCAGTGACACTCCAACATAAGATCTATTGCCTTTTGTTGGGGGAGAATGCAGGGAAGAAGCATCTCCAAAAAGCCAGAGTTGGTGTTGAACAGTGGAGACTGGAAGATATGGCATGGCCAAGGTACCCAAGGACATGTGGGAAGGTGAGGAAGGGAAGACAGTTCATGAGTGAGAGTGAGACACAGCCCTTCTCCCTGAGCAATACAAGGACAGGAACATCACAGAACTGAGGCTGCAGAGTTTGATTCAGCTGTAATCACATGATGTGATTAATCTTAAGTATCTTCCATGTCTACTTTTTATCTCCAACTCTCTCTCACATGACTTCACTGGAGCAGATACCATACTTTCATTTGTATCTTGCCAGAAAAAATAAACTATTTGTGTACAAAGCAGCTGCTAAACTGTAGTCAGTATCTCTAGGGATCGGGCTATTTTATGGCATGAAACTTTTAGATTAATAAGAAAATGATTAACCTGCACCATTCTCACATCGTTTTGGATTTGAAGTTTCACCACATGCATCATTTTTTTATGTTGTTTCTCCTAGATTTTTAATAATGTCTCTAGTTTGACTTACAGCCCTGATACCACAAAATATTAATAATTTCTAAAGAGATAAGATGCAGGCAAACAAAGGGGGGGGGGGGGGTTGTACGTTGGCTAAAATTTTATTTACAGAGATATCCTCAATTTGTATCAGTCATTGATTTTGCAGAGAAAACTTGAAACAATAATTCATGCTGAATGTACTTTTTCCTTATGGATTCTTTGGTATGGCAGAGCATGGCTGCTGTTAACATGGCATCAGCTCTCAGCCTTCACCTTTTAATGGTTTTCAGTGGAGGGAGCAAGAAGAGAGGGGCACACACCCATTGTCATCAGGGGCATTTTTCAACATCACGACAGGTTCTCACTCGCAGGGTGGCAGCTGCACTGACAATAGGTTGGTTTACACCTGGTGTTTTCTTGAGGGAGAATAACCCAGTGACACTGGACAGAGCACAAGTCACTGCAGCAGTGGTGGCAGCCTGTCCCTCTTACACAGGCATGGCTGATGAATCAGAAAAATTGCCTGTAAAGCCCATAAGGCTGTGACCCTTAAAAGTTGCTGTGGCCAATTAATTCTTGGGATTTTTATCATTTTATTTTCCTCAACATTTTTTCAAGGCTAAGCTTTGATGCTTAGGGGAATGGCAAAACAAGATTTGTCTTTCCCTATCTATCATATAAAGACATTGCTGTCTAACCGCTCACTGGTTCAGCACATGGGCGTGTAAGCACAGAACACAGATACCTCCCAATCCCTGGGGAGGTTCGCATCTTGAGCTCTGTTGCTGGGGCTCATCTCAACTCATCTTTACCTTGTTGTGAAAGTAACATGAAATGACAACACTTCCCAAATAAACAGAGACTCCTTTTGTTTGTTATCTTCAAACAGTGTAGCAGACTAAAGGATGAACCAGAATCCCTATACTTTAGGGTTACTTTTCTCTCTATTTTAGTGAAAACCAAAGAACCTTTCATTTTCTGTCAACCCAGGCAGTGAAATACATGTATCACAGGCACACCGTAGTTCAAACTGTCCAATGTCCATGGTGTTTGCATCCCACCAGACTGCACTCATGGAAATTTAGTTTTCCTTCCAGTCTTCAGCAGTCTTTCTTCGGTTCTCCAGCACATTTTGCATATACATTTTGTAGTTTAAGCAAAGCTTCATTCCTTTGGTTTATAGTTTTCACGTCCAGGGATACATATTTATCTAAATATACAACTCCAGGATTTTGTCCCTTAGCACATCTCTTCTAAATCACGCAAAACTGCTTCAGTTCCAGTCAGTCCATCCAAACTTATCTCTGTCCATCTGCCGCTCCAGTGCTTGGTAAGGTACTTTCCATTTCCTTTGACAAGACTTGATCAGAAACAGTTGGCTTACCTCAGCAGATAACTCATTTTTTAAAGTAACGACCTCATCAATTCTTTTCTATTTACATTTACAGGGTTGTTGCCATGTAAACTGTCACTGTTAGTCTTTGATTTCTGGCCCAGTGTAAAGGTGAAAAGATGAAAGTAAATAGACATGCAATCAAAACAGAAACTGATGCTTATGCAGACTCTGTAACACCAAGTAAAATTCAGTTGTTCATAGGCACATTGGCAATTGTCACTGCATGCAGTGTAGCTCTCCATCCTAGGTGCCTAAGGACGGTAACTAGATTTTAGATAATGCATTAATATCTCATCTAATGCTATATTTGTAGGTGAGAACAAGACAGCAAGAGAACTCTCTCCAAACAGTGTGCAACAAGAAAATACACTAGTGCATCTTTGCAGCAATGTTTAGCTTAGATCAGGCCAGGAAAACGATTCTGCTATTTGCAATGATATTTACTGCTAATATTATTCTTCTCCTATGTGCATCTTCCTCTTTTCTAACTCCATTCTATCATGTCCCCGTGTTCAGTTTCCCCTGGTGAAGAGGTCTTTTTGCACCTTCCTGCTTCCTCCACTGGCGTCCCTATCTTCCCTGGTGGCTCTGCTTTCAGAGATCAGTTGCAGTTCTGTTCTCCCTCATGCAACAGAAGCCACCAAATAAACACTGCTAAGTTCATTCCTCCTTTTACAAACCTTAGTGCTCTTTATAAAGAGGTTCGGACAGTTGTAGACACAGTTGGAAACAAACAAAAAAAGAGAAAACTCTCCCCAGATAAGCAGCCAGGATCGCATAGGATATCAGGGTTCTCTCACGCACTCTGAACTTCAAAATTCCCCAGCACCTTTTGTTCCTCTTGTTCCCTTCTAATTAATTCTTTGAGTGAGCAACTGGAGTTTGATCAATATAAAATCTGTGATTTTTCTAATTGTGATTCGTTACAGCTTCTCTAAAGTGGTTACTCTAAGAATAAAGACTAACCTTTTCAAACCTCTCATCCGGAAATATTATGATAATGAGCAATGCCTGAGCTTCACAAAGGATGCCTGCAATATTACTGTACTATTGAACAGACAGATCATTTGTAAAAGTAAAAGGTTGCTTCCAGAAAAGGCATCTTTATGGAAATGTTTAGCCCTCTTTAAATTAACAATTCGGGTTTATTTCTTATTTTAAGAATTTACCAGAAGACCAGCTAGATGATAACATTTGCTTTAGAAATGACATACTACTATTTAACGTGGAGAATAGATGCTTATCTCTACTCCAATTCATGCAACATTTTTGCAGGAATAATCTATAACAAATTAAGCTTCCCAAAATGAAACATACTTGTCCATGTGTGGAATGTGGGGAGGAAAATGCAAGCCAAAGCCTATTTAATCTAGTGCAATTTGTATGAATGATCTCATAGCCACAAAATAAGTCCATATTCAAACATTTTAGTGTTAGTTATCCAACAAATATTAAAAATGGCATTTGCGCAATGCATAGGGATGTTGATGTTACAGAACGTCAGACACTCTGCTTGAGGTTTTTTGGAACAGAGGATTTACAAACATTTATTTTAGGAGGTCAATAGTGCATTCTCTCTCTTGGACAAGCTATCTGTGATGCTATTAGGCAGCGTTATTTGCATACATCTATGCTTATTAAAGATTTTAAAAAGCAAACTTTAGTTTGAATTTTACCACAGCACGGAACATAATTTTTTTTATTTTCAAAATGAATTCTTCTAGTCAGCTACCCCATAACGTCTGTGCAGTGTCATTTTATGGCACCCACGTTCCAATACTCTAAAGCACTTAGACAGTATTGTTGACTCCAGTGCAACAATTTGCATACTTAAAAGTTAAGTACATACTTTTTGGGACCTGGGCCTAATACTTCCTTTCATTGTTTGTATGTATTGCAAATGGTTTCTGTTTCCTTCTGGATGCGGGATAGCTAATTATGTTTTAGTCCCTGGGCATCCAGCAAGCATAATATAAAACCACAAGCTTATGGCTGTTTCTTACAGCAGTTTTGTCCCAGCGCAGGCTGGCTGAAGGTGCAGTTACAGGCTTCCACTCCAGAGCAGCTTCCTCCCAATATCCAAGGAAAGTAATCTCCTGGCTATGCTAACAGTCATCCAAAAACCTACCATATAATCTAATTGAACTATCGATTCCCAAGCTAGGGCTTCTATTTAACATTCTAGAGAGAAAGAAAAGAGAGAGAAAAAGCTTTTGCAGACACAGTAACACAATGCTGCACAAACCTTCCTTAGCTTCTGTTGCTTTACGTTCATTTATCATAAAGATTATGCAAAAAAATATAGTTACAATGATAATGACAGTATCCCCCTCCTTCTCTGAAATGTATTCTTCTTTTTATTTCAAGCTGCAAATTCTTGAACAGGGAATATGCATTTTCCTTAATAAGAAAGAGTCTAACTGCAAGGAGGAACAGAAGAATGGAAAGTGCTCCATCACAGCATCACCTCACATTACTTATGCGTCTAGACAGCTGGTGGTACTATCAGTACAACAGAATCTTCCTCAGGTTTTTTTTGTTTGTTTGTTTAGTTTGGGTTTTTTTTAATTTAAGAGGAGAAAAGAAGCATGTACTTTGCATTTAAAAAATTCCATCAGAAACCTACTTTATCTTTCATTCAGATTGCAAGATCAACGAACTCCCTTGATAATTATTTCCTATGAATATTAATTAAGTTACTACTACAGTGTGTTTACTAATCTTTTAGAAATAATGCAAGCATTATGGGGACAAGATATTAGTGCCATGGAATTAGAAAAAATATTTTGAACATTTGACCAATAATAGAGGTTCTATTCTGGCAATTCTGTAAGTGCAAACCTTACAGTTATTTTACTGAATGCTATATATGATAGCAATGTGTGACATGCCTCCATATTTTTGATAAAGCAAGTCAGGATTATTCATACCAATATCAAAGGGACCTACTTACAAAAGTATTCTGTTCTGTTATCTGATCCCAGAATATTTAGTTCATATAACTGGAGTGACTTAAATAAGAAAATACCTTCATTTATCTAAATGGCATAATAAGATTTGTTCTTTCTGGTCAAAATATTTCCTTATATCATAACATATACAAAGTAAGAGATTAAAAGCACTTCTCAATTGTTTCTCGGTAGATTTATGTATTTGGAGGTCTTTTAAGTCATAAATTAAGCAACTCTAGGAAGGCAACTTCTTCACAGAATAATTTAAAATCAGCTCCGAAAGAGTTTCTAGTCTGATTTTTAAAACATAGTTGTTGCCAGAAAATAACACTGGGGGTTCTTCATACCACACTTTTTCACAGCTAGTTCGTAAGCTATAACAAACCGCTTCCTATCTGCCAGTCCCTGAAACTTCCCTAAACAGTTAAACAACACGTTGTGAGTTAAGAGCTACAGTTTAGGCTTGTACTTTTGCTTTTGGGCAATGAAGCTGAAAAACAGGACATTTGGCAACAACCTAAACGAGTATTGTTCCTGCCTATTTTCCACTGGGATTATAAGAGTGGAAATTTTAATCTTATTTAGGACAACAACCTATCTTCAAGGGAAAAATTTCTTTCTACTGGTGAGGTGCGTATACACATAAGGGGAATGAAGTGACATACAAGCCCTAAAAGAGATTTCCCCAGAGAAGGAATTACTTCCTTAGGGTTCCTTTGCAAGCTGTGATGAAGGAGCAGTTGTGTGAAGACAGCCAGGAAAGGCGTTGCACAAGGCAGTGATCGAAGCAGCACTGCACTTGCAAGGCATTGCAGGGAAGTTGCTGTAACTGCAAGAGTGGCGACCCCGACTTTTGCAGGAACCAGTTCTAGAGCAGCCCAGTGTAAGGTGGACAAAAAGGAAGCAAATTAAATACCATAATGCCATTTCCTCCTAACAGTCTTAAAAAAAATCTTAGCCCACGTTTTCATTGAGGACTGTGCACCAAACACTTTGCGCAGTTTAGAAGCAATGATTGCTTCACAAGAGTAACCACTGGGTGAGGAGGAGCCTAAGGGAAAGAACAGCCCCCATGCAGCTGGCCCAACACCAGCCTACATCAGCCAGAGGTTCGTGCTCCATCCAGGGCAGAGAATAGCTGAATGAAGAAGGTGTGGGAGCACAGACATATGCCATCAATGAATCAATCAAAGGACAAGCGTACATATATTGCTGGAAACATCACTAACTCATTTGGTGCTATTTGAATATTTGCTGCAAACTAAGAACGCCGAATCCCAGGTCCTCATGTCTGTTCAGAAATGAGGGTAGAGACACTACTGGCATCGTTGGTGCAAAAAGGGTCTTCCGCTGAAGGATTTTCTTCAGTGTTTTTTTCATGAATAACAATCAGTCCTTGACGTTTTTTGTAAGTTCTAAAACTGGTGTAGTAATATATAGGTAAGTGTTCAAGTCTATCTCTCATTCAAGTCTGCTCTCATCACCTTTTCTGGCTATTTACTGGTAAACCGTATTAAAATTACTCTTATTCTGTTGGCAGCAGTTTGGCCTAATATGACTAATATGTATTCTCTATGAGAACTGGCCGTAATATGCAAAGCGAAGAGGACCATATGCACTCCTTTTAGTGTTTGTTCACTGCTAGAAGTGATGACCCAAGACTGCTGAAGCCCAGGAACGTCTCTAATTTCTCCCGATTTACCCTTGTTGACCAAAGTCTATGGGTCTTAGCAGAGAATTTGGAAGTAAAGCCCAAGAGATCCCAGCAGAAGGCTACCTTAGCTTTCATTCCCTGCAAAAATCTTTAGATCATCATCTAAGTTGTCCTCCATTAACTGTTCATTTGTGTTCTTCTTTATTATTATTTTTTTCCCTTGTATTAAGGAATCATCGAAACAAACTCCTCATCAGCTGTTTCATAAAGCTGATAAAATACATGGATTCTACATTGTTCCCCCCATACCTCAAATCTTGAGGGCTTCACCACAGCTGTCAGCGATAACTGTCAGCACTACTCCTCTTGATATGTAAAGAATTAATAAAATATGTAAATCCTGAACAGCTCAACACAACTTTGCCCTATTCAGCAGAAAGACCAGGAACTTTCAGTCAGGAATTTGGCTGAAGTGAAACTGTATCCTGTTCAGTGGAGTACAGAGCAACTGTCTGTAATGTTTCTCTCATGTTTTAGCAATACAGAAATTTCTTGGCCTACTCATGCTCCTTCACTATGTTGTTCTGCTGAAGTTTATTGAAATGGGCTCTGGCATGAAATGCTTTTGCCCAGCTAGCCCATTTACTAGAAAGTGCAGCTTCATCTAGTGACTACTAATGAGGTATGTTTTTTGTCGGGTATGTTGAAAAGCATCTTCAAAAGCACTTTGGAAAGGGCTTAGGCTGCAAGCTCAGGCAATGAAAACAGATATTTTAGCCATATACAATGTTGTAACTCACTCCTCCCTCCCTTACCAGCATTACACTTCACTGACATCCCCAAAATGGAACATAAAAAAAAAAAAAAAAAAAGGAATTTGAATTGCACCTTTCTCCTCAGCACAACTGCAACAATTATACACACTTTACAATGGCCCAACATCACTATGAATCCACTTATTGAGGACATTTGTGATTTCCATCATGTCAGAGGCTGTCAGGCTACTTTCTGGAATTTGACTACATAAACCAGCTCCTCCTTCTGAGGCAGTCTCACTCCTCTGTCTAATTTCTGTGCTTGCAGGAGAAGATGTAATTGAAGATTTTCAGAGCTGATAAAATCTTGGAGACTACCAGTGACAGAAAGATTCAAGTATTAGTTCCAGTGGTGGTACCACAGTTCAGTGAACTGTTTCCCCTTAAACAGCTCATAATTATGTTTCCAGTTTATCTTTTTCTCCACAGTTGCATAAATTCAGAGAACCTGTGCAAGTGTAGGATGTTTTGAAAGGAACAGTACAGTTAAGGGGTTAAAATGCCAATAGTCTATTAAAACCTCTTTTCACAAGTTGACAAAGTTCACAGACTATGTGGTAATAATGCTGGTAATCAAACCAGTAAATTCTTTTTAAGTAACCATCTGAATAGGAAGTGGAGAAATTTTATCTTTTAAAAAGTCTTATATTGTCATATTTATTTCTTCCGAAAATTGTTTTTTTGAAAAGGTGGAAAGTTGAGCTGCCTAACACAATCATATCAATCAACAAACATAGGATTTGGACTGTATCTCCTATTACAATGCTAGAACTCAGTCCTTTCTTGCTTATTCTTCTTTTCTCCTTCCAAAACCACTTTGTGACACCTTGAGCATGAAAGCAGCCAAATGAAACCTGTCTATTCTTTCCAGTCTTCTGAAAATACCTGAATTATAGGGAAAGAGGATGGTAAACTTCAAAAGGTTCATCACATTATACTGATCATCTATAAGGGCTGTTTTACTTGCTTCTGTTAATTTGGCTTTACAGTGGGCAGACACAGCCTTGCAACAATAACCTGCCCACTGCAAAATCCTTGTTTCAGCACTGAAGCAATATTGTCTTTTGGTCACCCGCCCAGCAAGCACATGAATCATTAAATTCTCAGTCAGAAAAGATACCTGTATATTTGGAGAGCTGGCAAAGAAGCAAGTGCAGAGGAAGTTCTTGATAGCAAGAAGACAGTTTTCCCTGTTTGAATTAAAAAAGGAACAAATTGTGTTTGCAAGCAGCTCCAGAAGAACAAGGTACATTTTGCCCTACATGTAGGATTCTTGAGCAGTAAATGTCATTTCCCTTTCTAACACCACCTTTTTTCCACAGCAGCATGCTTCCATTTATACATACACACAAGAAGAATATTCACTAGCAATGTACATATGCGCACAGATCGACAGTAATTTGTCTGATTTTTCTGAGAGTTCATCTGAGAGGGCTGCAAAGCAGCGCTTGGGCTGTAAATAGAGAAGAACCAATGACAGCCAGAGAGCCATGAGGCCCTTCCATCTATCAGTCATGTTGTCGCCGCCCTTCAAGACAGGTGAAGAAGCGTCAAATAATATTTGCAGCAAGTTAAGCATTCCCATAAGTGCCAGTAGGAGTGTATTGGCTCCAGAGACCTGTTTTTAAATTTCTTCTTTCAGCGAGAACAATCTCAACAGGAACTGGGAAGGCACATAACTTGTGTGTCTTTTTTCCTTTAGGTGACTAGCTTCCATCAGGACCTGAGCTAGAGCATGAAGTATTATGGGACATTTGAGAGACAACAGGTGTCTAATGCAAATAGGTAGTAAGTACAGGGTTGTCAGTGAAGATAGTAACATTGGCACATGAAATAATAGTAGTAAGTAATTGAAGCAAGGAAAAGGAGTGTCAAATGAGACAGCTGAATTGGCATGCGAGTCTCTCATGAAATAGTGAGAGACGTTGGTTTGGAGATTCAGACTGTCTTTTGCCATCATTTACAGAGTCTCTTTCTCCTCCTCTTAAATTGAAAATAATCAGACAGGCAATACCATCACTTAAATTTAATCTTGGTGATCTGCAGATGCTCCTGCCCACTAACATTAGGACAGGGGCTGGCTGGGTCAATTTTTTTTTCACCCTACTGCCCAGCCTGAGCTAAAGTTCTGACAGCAAGTTATTGTTTGCTTCTGGTATTTCTTCTCCTTAGCTAACACGTAAAATTTACACCACTACCTTGTTTAGGCTAGCAGCTTAACATATACCAGAAATACATTTTATAGGTAATCTCTGTTCCTTTGCACAGATAACCCTGCAGTCTTCACTCCCGTGAGCTTGGCAGGGAGGTATTCTGCAAGGAAAGTGGGAAAGAGCCCTCTTCTCAGTGCCCTTTGGTGACAGCCTGCAGTACCTCTGCGAAGCCCATCTGCTATCACAGCCAGCAACCCTGCGCTGGAAGAGCCTCCGCCTTTCTCCGTATGGGAGAACCCCATTCCTAAATCGTTTCCTGCACAGCAATGTGCCATCGTGCTGTACACAGAGAGTTAAATTTCTACACTGGCACCTCAAAGCCAGCTCTCAGTCCAGGAAAACAAAATTACATAGGTTTTGTGGCAGACAGCACACTTTATAACATGAGAAAAAGAAGTGAAATTCTGCCCACAAGGGAAAAACTGCAAGGGAAGCAACCCAGGAGATTATTTTGGGTATGCAGTTATGAGGTAGTTTTAAAATAAATAAATAAATGGACCAGCTAGTATATAAACATGACTGAGGAAAAATAAATATTCAGGCAGGTTCAGCTGCTTCATTATTTCCCCCGATGCTTTTCAGACATCTTCACTCTCAAGTACTTAAAACACATACCAAAAATATTTGCTACTCCCTTAAGCCATTTTTAGCCTACCTGCCTAGTACGCAAATACAGTTTCCTTGCAACGGCACGCTGTAGTATTGTGTTAATAATTTTTCCCCCAATTCCACTGAGATACCAAGAGAAACTTGAAAGGAAAATCAAAAATTAAAAAGGCAAAGGGATCTTCTAATATATACTGTCAAACAGCTGTGAGGCCTTAATCCTAGATGCCTTTTTTTCTCCTTCCATAACACCTACTCAAGATTTTTCTGTTCAGTGACAAAAAGATGCTCAACCTGAAAAATGAATTTTTACAATATGCTTTTTTAAAACACAGTGATCTGAGCGAATGTTCTCTCACTGACTTCAAAACTGCACCCGGAAATCGTACTTCACAAATTCAACGAGGAAGTGACTTTCATCCTGTTACCCCTTTACCTTATCGCCCGCCACCATTTCCTCGCTGCAGCGCGTTTTTGCCCAACGCACCAATTCAGAACTGTTGCCAACAGATGGTTTGAGCCACATTTTCACTTAACCATCATGGACCCAAGCTGGAAGGATCTTTGAGCGAGAAACACGTCATTTATATTTATAAAAGCTATGTGTACTTATTCCACTATATGTACAAACAAAAAGCCAAAGCCTTTGTTTTTTTTGGTGTGTTAAATGCCCCGTGTCCTCCTGACACAGGTGGGGACAGAAAACACTCCCCAGTTTGCAGAACACAGTTTAGAGGATGAAGACTGAGTGTGCCCATTTTAAATTTCCTGTTCTTTTCAGTAAAAGTGCATATCCCTCAGCATCTTGACAGAAAGAAGCACAATCCAGGTAAAATGACAGAAAAAAAAAAAAAAGATGTCCATGGCACTGGTTTTGGTTCATTTTTCCCTGCTGGAGTTAAGAGGTGGGTAGGAATGTTTCTCACATGATATTTCTATCAGCTCTTTGTGTTAATTTATCAGTAACTCCAGGAAATACAGGTACTGTCCTTGTCTATATAAGGACAGTGAAAAAAATGAAACCAAATTAATATCTAATAGGAGTCATTAAGCTAAGTTTAAGCAGTTTATGTGAAAATCATACTTTAAAAATAAATAATGTTTTCATTTAAAAAACAAACCTATTTAAAATTAAATTTCAAGTTATGACAGTCTTTGTGAAAGGCCTATGAGCAAGGTTAAAGTGTCTCATTAAAACCTTAATAATACAGTTTATTTTTCAATCACAATTTATTGCAGTAGCCTCTGAAGACCAGGGAGAGAGGATGTTCTCTTTACTTCTACTTATTCAACTAGCAAACTCAGTGATTAGATAATGAAAAACAGAGCAACCACCTATAACCTGAAAAAATATAAACTTATTTTCCCCCTCCAAGATTAAGGCTAGAACCAGGTGTTAGTGAGTGAGATCTATTTCTAAATCCTGGCAGACTCAGTCCCCAGGAGGTATTACATCAGTTCCTTCATTGCAGAAAATACTCCTTTTTTTAAATAATTATAATATTTACATGAAACATATTTTGATAGACTTATTTACTTATACATGCAACACGTTTAAGTAAACTGATTTTTTTTTAATTCTCAGTACCATTTTATATCTATTAACTGAATTTCGATCGCCTCCAAAGGTGTTCAAAGTACAAATCACTGCAATAGTAAAAGAGTCAATGCCTGAATCTACTTCAGATAATAATCTGAATATATGCCTCTTTTTTTACAAATACATTAAATAATGTGCTCACGGGTAACCAGCAAGGGTTTCTTTTATTGTAAAGGTAATATTTTGCAGCAAATCAACACTCAATGGCAATGTCAACTTTCAAACTACAAAGTCATTGGCTATCAACTGATACAAACTAACTCTTCTTTCAGAAAGCAGCAGAGAAGTGGTGGGAAAAAAAGCCTCTTAAAAGTCTATTACTTAAACCAAGTTTTTCCTGCTTCAGGCTTTAAATCAGTAATAAAAATGGCTATTTAAATTACTTTCATGTCAATCCATCCACCATGATCTGCAGAGAGCTATTTAAGAAGACAAAGAGACAGACTAAAGAATATCTTCACTTGTGTTACTGTCAAACCTGGTATAGTTCATATTTATCATGTCATACTAATATTTCTTAAAACTCATATTTTTGCTGCAATGAGCATTTCAATAGATAAAGATATATACATTATTATAAACACAGAGGATTTTTTATTTGCCAAAATAAAGGAAAAAACTTATGTATTTGAAAAAACACATTGAGAAGATGACATATGACTAAGAGGCTCCATTGTAATAAAAAGATATAACAGCAACAACTGGCAACCAGCAGAAGCACAACAAATGTATGATTACCCCGACTTCTCTCAGACAGACAGCAAGATAGAAAATAACACGAAAGAAAAAAATATACTCTGTAAATCAATTAAAAAAACCACCAGTACCACATACTTTGTACTGTATAAAAGTAAAACCTACTGAGGTAAAAACAAACAAAAAAAAAAAACAAAAAAACACCACCACACAAAAAAGGAACTACTAAGATGCCTGTAGAAATAATTTCCAGTGAGAACAAGAGCCTGAAAAGCACTTTGAGGCCCAGAATGTGACGTGCACTGCTGCTGCCTTCTGTCTTTCTCCTCCAGCCTTCCCCCATCCTTTAAAATCCCCTCCCAGTAAAGGAACGTCAGAGGATTTTATGGAATATCCATTGGACAGCCCATGCCTGTCTTACTTAATTGGGAACTACCTAGCAGGTACAATACACCCTGCAAAGAACTGTGAGCAAAGATTAAGAACTACGTTTGCCTACGCTGGATGCTTACGCTTCACCAAATTAACAAGAGGACACATAACTTCTGTGTTCCTGTGGAGCACAAGTGGACATAAACAGAGTCTTCCCAGTGACAGAGGGGACAAACTATTCTTGTACTCTTGGGTACCTATGATATGGTTGTTACTGTTAGGAAGCCTAACAAATAAACGAACCAACCTTAGCTAATGTAGAGATAGGGGGCTGCTCCACAGCACTTCCTGGCAACTTTATTACCAGTGAAAAACTAAGTAAAATCAATGTTCAGCTACCGCCAAAAACCATTCATGTCACTATCCCGGGTTCAAAATCCCAGATATTCACCCAGGCTTACTCTGAACCAGGAACTTCCTTATCCTTTCCAAACACATTTGCCAGCAGCACAGAATTCAGTCAGACCAGAGGGTTGTAGGTCTGGTCTCCTCCCCCCAATGGACAATGTGGGACATCATTAATAACAGGCCAGGGCCATCAGTGATGTGTGGATAACACCTATTACAGTGCACTATTGAAAAATATTATAATTACAAAAAATAGCCGTGTAGCAACATCTACAGAAATCAGGGATTAATCTTAAATTTGTGCATCCAAATAACCATACATTTTAGGGCAGACACAAAAAGCAATTCATTCTTAAAAAAAAAAAAAAAGAAGGGTAGTCTACTCTGGTTTTATGATAGCTGGGTGAGAGGTGACAACAGTGTGAGATCTATTTGGTCTGAAGTCTTAGCTGAGGATTTTCTCTATTTTTAGCAACAGCAACAATAGCAAGTGGATGAAGAACTGCAGGTTTGCATTACACCACAGAACAAGCTTGCCACACCTTTCTGTGAATTGCTTAGTCTTCCTTTCGTCTGGTCACGCCTTTCCGTGAGAATTAGCCCACCTGGATGTATTAACCCAATTCCACCTTAAAGTTTTATTTTCAAATAAAAATATACGTTTCTAAGCACTGATATATAGAGAATAGGGGGAAAGTATAATTTATTACACGAGTGCCTGAATAGGTATTTGGCCTGTAAGTTTGTAAATCTGGCTAAATCTGACAATTTATTTTGACATATCCATTTCTCTACAACAAATGAAAGGAGTAGTTCATACCTTACGTGGCTTATGTTTCAGTATTTAGACATCTCCAAGACTTGCAGAATCACAGATATGCATACAGAGGAGGAGCAGCTCAGAGCAAGCTGGCACGTTTGGGGAGGTACATGCTTCTGAAAAGCGGCAGACATGAAGCAAAAAAATTCCCCAGAAGTAAAGGAATCCCAAAGGTACCGTTAAAACTCACATGCCTGAAAACAAAATAGCAATGACTAATCTGCGTGTGAAGCTTGGAAATTAAATTCCAGGGCAATGGATGAAAATTAGGGGATGGACGAAAGAACCCTTCCAGACCACAGCAACAACTACCTTGCCTCTTTCTCTGGCCACTGCAGTCTAAGCAAGTCTCCCAGGGAGCGGGGAAGAGTGCTGCAGTTGGATTACCATGCTCAAAAATCTTTGCACAGTTACTCAGCACCTCCACAGCATACTAGGACATGTGCATGAAGGGGTTGGCAAGGGGCGCGTGTGTCGTACCCTCTGCTTTTTCACTTGAAATAAAGTCAAGTTCCATTTCAGAGAATCAGGCTCTTCTCAACTGATGTATAAAACCTGCTGCTAAGATAGGGGGCTCTGTCAATAATCAAATTAGACATGAGTAAGGGGAGGGACATTTCCTTCTGCTATACTCAGATTTGCCAAATTTAGGTACATTTGTGACATTTTAGACAGTTAGAGCCATCCATCAGCATCTCTGTCACTAGCTTTGGGTTTGCAAAAATGGAAACAAGATGTTGCCTTGGAATGCAGCTTTGCAAAATTCTGCAGATTAAAAAACACCTCACTACAAATCCAAGATTCTGTATGCAACTAGAAGCTACCACTGTAACACGATAAGCAAGATAGGTGCTACATTAAATGACCATATGAATGGTCATCTAATAAAATGTTAATAGTAGGATCCTGAACTTACTTAGATTAACTTTCCTATTATTTACACAGAACATCATTAGGCTATCAAAACATACCACACTGTAGCCCAGAAAAACAGGCAGTGTGCTTGGGGGTGGAAGGAATCAGCATTCTGGTGCGGTAATAAAGGTTTCTTTCTCCAATGATAATCAACTCTGCATAATTAAAATAGCTCAGACTGCTGAACTAATTTTCAGACTGGAGGTTTCTTCCTGTAGCAACACTTACACGCAAAGTTTCTACTGCGGCTGAATTTAATCGTGAGTCTAATTACAATTTTAATGAATATCTTCAACACTGCATGTAAACTTGCACTTCACAGTCTTGCTATCAGAGCGTTTTAGAAGCTTTCTGCATTTAATATAAAGGATTGTTCTGAGAGATGCTCATAGTAAAGCAGTATTTTTTAAAAGAAAGCTTAAACTATATTTGGCAAAATTGAAATAATGTTTAAAGTTGGTTTAAAATAACTTTAAGTTTTAATGTGCATATTTCAGAATATTTTTACTATACATTCAATTAAGGATGAGCATTTGGCCTATTTTTAATCAAGTTCTAACTTCAGTATGGTCTGGACTGGGTCTGCTGAGTTCCCCTTCCTCCCTTTCACTCCTTTTTGTAAATACTTAAGGCTTACTTGTAGATTTTCTCACCACAGGGCAAAAACCAATACAGGAAATTCTCTGTTTGTTCACAGAAGAGAAGCCAGATTTAATAGTCAAGGCCTAAAACCCACACCAATAAAATACCAATTCTATCTGAATTGCCTGATTTTTGCTGTAATACTAGTGCAGTGAACTAAAAATTCTGTAGCAGCCTCACATAAATCAGAAACTTTTTAATTAAACATAAAAACTGACTATTCATCATGGAGTTTCTTCTGCTATGTACGGTTTAGTTTAGTTTATTTTACACTCCCCTCAAATTTGTGGTGGCCAGGCTGGTGTACCATTTCCATTACAGCAACACAGGTTGCTGGTAAAATAAAAGTGGCCTGGTAGTCCAGCCATTTGCAGATTACATTTCTAGGTCCTAGGCAGACTTGATAGATTCAAGATGACAGGATACGAGCATTCTGTATCGATGTATCCATCAGTACTGCCATCACCAATGCAGAATAAGCATTTTTATGTTCCAGAGCTAAACTTCAGTTAAGCCTATTCAGATGTGCTGAAGGTTTCCAGGGTTGAGTTTCTTTCCTTCAGTATTTCCACCTGTATATTTCAATTGAGAAAATGTCTTTCTTGTTTCCTTTAGCATTTAAATCTAGCAGCAACATCTTCAATCACTGAGTCCTATTCCCTGCTTCTATATAATAGCAGTATCATAAATTTGTGAAACGATGTTGAAACCAGTTAGGTTTCTTGTCACACTAGTCCTACTGGGAGGCTGTTCTAGAATCCCACTGATTTACTGGTTAGAAACCCCCTTTGAATGTCGCCTGTTAAATTTCTGTGCAGGAGGATTTCTCCTCCAGATCCTGTCTTCTTGTCACCTGCTGTGATGTTGGCAACTTCTGCATTCACAGAGGCTTCTCTCTCCAGCTCCAGGAACCCCCTACACCAGGTAACACCACTCAGACCTCCAACTAGCTGTGCCTCACACGTGGCCCCAGAAATAGGCTGCAACATTATGAAGCAGATGGGGTCCCATGTTCAAAGGAGTCTCCTGAGAAACGCTGCTTTCCCCAGCTGCAACCGTGACTGCAGATCACAGCTCCTCCCACCATGCTCTGGGTATCAACTAAGTTCAGAGACCTGCTATTTAAGGTTAAGGAGAAAAGGATTCATATATATGTATATTTCAACATAGATTTTGAAAGCGGTTCAGAACACAAACATTTTTCACTATTTGTTTTGCTTTTCCTTGTTTCAGTTCAAATGCCCACCTGAACACAGCAGGTTTGCTCTTGGTTGGTTTTTTTTTTTCTATGACTCGCATTTAATTTCATGAAGAGAATGGTAAAAAGTTGCTTTTTAAAGGATAAATTCAGCAATGTTTCAGTAGAAATATGAACCCTAGAAGAAAATAGCTTGTTTTTTCCATTTGTTTTTCTATACTCTGGAAAACATCACCTCAGTATTGTACCATGTATATCTTCAGCTGTGCTATAAGGATCAGCGACGAGGAAGGGAAAGATTTTGTTTTTCTGTGAGTCTTTTACTTCTAAAGTAAGCTGCCCTATCAGTTACATGTCTCCAACCTCAGAGGTAATACAGGTAATAATAATTTGCCCTACTCTCAGTGTGGAAGCCATTTGTCTACCTGATTAAGTACCAGTACAAAATATGTCCGGAATTTAA
>RSEF01000004.1:82318509-82338432 GCA_003993805.1 Himantopus leucocephalus | reverse complement strand
CTGGAATTTAAAAAAAAAAAACAACAACAAAAAAAAAACAACAACAACAACAACAAAAAAAACACAAACAGGAAGAAAAAGAGCTCAAAACTGAGAAAACAAAAGCTTCTCAGGTATTTGCCAGTGTTAACCATGCTTATGCCTGTAACAGTCCGGCATCACTCAATGAAGAGGTGATGCTGCAGGGGAGGCACAGCCAAATGGCAGCCAGTGAGGAAGAATTATGTTGCACCTACAATCCCGTGCCGTGTGACACAGAAGCAGCTGTAACCGAAACACTGGATGATGCAGGTCTGTAGGTGTGATTTCAAGGTTAGCCTAAACTGGTCTAACTGCAAACCAGCGCAGAAAGGTACAGCTGTATCCCCCTTGTTCCTCCACAGATGCATGTTGCCACCTCTTCCTTCTGCCTGTTCACACAGACAGTCTCACCCATCTAACAGGAAAATGTAAACTTCTTAGTTATCTTCCAGTCGGACTGGCAAGCGGGTCTGGCTGACGGGGTAGCTCTACACTGGTAGTACAGCAGGATGGCTGCAGGGCCATACAGCCCAGCATCAGTCTGTCCATCAGAAGGACAGACTTCTCCGAAGGTGGCAACTTTCTGCTCAAACTGCTGTGATACCCTGCACCATGCCCAGAAACTTGACTCTGATTTCAGGCTAGCAACTGATGCAATAATGACTTTTTTTTTTCTTTAAATTATGCACACAGTGGAAGAATGAAGTAGCTAAAAGCACAATGACAGCTGGAAATGCCTACAAAAAGGAAAAACGTAAAGAAGTTCACACAGCACTTCAGAGGTACTTACAAAGAATAGGAGCCAAAAAATAAGAAGATACACGGGAGGTGGTCTGATTTTTCACATAGCACTGGCTGATTCAGAGCACAAATGTTTAATAGTTTTCAGCTATCGTAGACATAGAAGTCGAACTATGAAACCGTACCAGAAATTCGAGGAGCACTGCATTCCTTGTAAAAATGAAACACATGAAGTATGTGCTTTTAATCAGGGCACAGAAGAATGTGAAATTACAGAGGGGGTTGTGATCAATCTAAGCCAATTTTGCAAGTCTAACTAGGACCAGATATGAGATAAGATTGTAATTGAGATCTGGAAGAAAAACTGAGTGTTCACTGGAAAACACAGAATTAACCCTGAACTATGCGATTAGAATTTACAACACATCCACAGTTGTCCAATACATAAGGAAGATTATGGGATTACGAAAGGTAAGCAATTCTCTGACACTGAAGTCACAATTAAGGATACTCAGCAGAAGAAAGAGGTCATGAAAAATGATGGGGGGAGGGGTGTATTCAAAGTTTGTACCCATTATGGCAATTAATGTAAGCTGCAACAGCAGAAAGAGGTAGAAATCAAATGAAATAAATTGAATGGATTTTATCACTTTGCAGTAGTTTGTAAGCTCCAGCAACGTGGCGTGCTGACCAAGAAAACAACATCACCTCTGCCAGTTCACTGCTCCAATACAGGTGAATATTCTACAACCCGATTTTAATCAAGCAGGACTTTCCTTTCTTGTGCATCAGCCCAGCCCATGCACCAGGGAGTAGTTAGGAACAGGTAATAGAAAGTAAAAGGGTGAAAAATGCAACTTACAGGAATGACTGTTCCCTCTAGGGAGGGAACTAAGCACATGGGTGAGAAAGAAACTGCAGTAACACCAGTGAAAAAGAAGTAATAGTTATCATGTTAAAAGCTCGTCCTACATTCAGTCTCATCAAGCAGATAGGCAAAAATGATTAAAGAAGAGTCTGAATCAATCTTCAAAGTTCACCCCAGGAAACTAAATGTAGCTAATTCCATTGCCTGTAGAAATGTTGCTCTTACCTTATGACAGAAGCCAAAAGAGGAGCCCAAGGAACACATTGTTCTGGGCATAAAAGAGAGAAACAGATAACGGAGCGAGTACACACACTGTGCATTGTTTTAAAAATAGAAGAAAAAAAAAAGAGAGACGGAGATCAAGATCATACTTTATTTACAGCTAAGTTACATAGCAAGGAGCAGGTATGTAAAAAGGGAGCATTTTTACCACCTGTTGAACAAGAAATACCGGTAAAAGGGAACAAATATTTTCAAATGTTTTTCATGTATGATGTGAGAGGTTGTCATAATAAGTAACATAGGAAAAAAAAGCTCATATCCACGTATAGCAACAAAAAAACTCAACTGCTTTTTCGTACTCCTATGTGAATTCCAGCCAATACCCACTTATATCTGAAAACACAGGAGTTTGATCACATAAAAGATACTTAGTTTATTTAGATTATCTTTTAAACTGGGGAAAACCAAGAGCAAAGTATGAGTGGAAACTCGAGGCAATTTTTGGCAGAGCTACAACTAAGACAAAGCAAAATGACAGAAATATAAATCCTATATAACAAAAATAACAAATAGGAAAAGCATTAACTTAGCAAAGCACATCAGCAAATTGGGGTAAGGTGAATAATCCATAGGGAAAACTGTTTTCTGTAATACTTTTAAACATTGGGATAAAAATTCTGACACTTCCTTTTGTTTCTTCCAAGTCCCCTTGCTAGGGTTTGCTGGAAGGCATTGTGGAATATGGCTGATTCTGGCTTAGTTTTTCAGGACAGATCACTGGAGGCTTTCTAAATTGGTCGGCAGTAGATTTTGCCAGCACTCATCTCAAACTTCCCTAGCTTTCTCCAGGGTGCAGAGCAAGCTGGATCAGGTTTCATGTTTAAATTAATTTGGAATTACTTTTTCCAAAAGTGACTCGAGTTTGCAAGTTTTTCTACTTTCCTTTGCTGGAGATGAAATATTACTTTCTGCTGCTATACTTTTCAGTCTCCAGCATTTCAGCCTCCCTACATGACTGGATCCTTCTTGCCTTCTACCACAATTCATTTATGTTGCGTTCTAAATTTTTCCTAACCAAGTACAGTTCTATTCCTGTCAGATTTACCCAGTTCTGAGATCCCATCTGCTTGGCTATATATTCTTTAACAGATTCTGTTTGCTATATGCTGACCTAGTTCAAAGTTACATTTGCTCATTGACTGTTCTGTACTTCACCTTCTCCCATGTTTATTTCACCAGAAAATTGTATGGGTTTGCAGTTAGGTTTTTCACCTAGGGCATTTTTATAGATTAGAAACAGTACAAATTCAAGTATTGATCCCCGGGGACCCCATTTAATACTTTACCTAAATTGAAATAGCTCCACTTACAATCACTTTTTATTCCATATGTGTAACCACTGAGCTATTCATCCAATTTCATATTACTGCATCTCTTGAATCCTTGAAGCCCTTTACTGTGGGCAGTCTTGTGACAACGCTTGCTGCTTAAATATACCACATTATAACCCTGCGGTGTACATCTGAAGTACACTGTGTGTACAAGTCTAACATTACCCATGTTCGGCCACCTAATGATTTTTCTTTTGCTTTTGCCTGCTTTGTTTATCAGAAAAGGAAATGATTCTGTTCTTGCAGTGGTAACTCTGTTCTTCTTACACACAGGAAAAATGCAGTGATCAAGACTGACTGCCATTTTTGGCTATTCTAACACGGGGGTTTGATTGCTCTAGTCAGAATACCCAGAAGTGTCATCAGAACAAAATGCCTCACAGACAGATATTAAGCTCGTCTTCAGCTGCATTGCCTTTTTGAAAGCTCTACCATTCCCTATAAAACAGAGAAGTTGAACTGGGCATTAACACAGAGCCCACATTGAGCAAGCGGATCTCATACCATATAAAGGCTCCAAAACTCCACATGGATTCCTTTGCAAGCTCAGGTAGAGACAAGCTAACCTAGCAATGAGAAGAAAAGCTCCAAAACTAGCAAAAACGTCCATGTTGACTGGAAGGGTGGATGGGAATTTATGTCAAGCCAAGCAGAGAAGCAGGTCTGATGCACAAGGTTAGTGTGGTTCCCCTCTCCAAACCAAGGTCCCAGAGGCTGACGCTTTTCTCATTGGAGGGGAGGCTGTACAGACAGCAGAAGCAGCTCAGCCTTTTAAGGTTCTCTTCCCAACTTCATCTGGTTCTCATTGGGAAAAAAAGTCCTTTCTCCTGCCCCCTCTAACACTAGGCTTTATGGAGAAGGTGGGGATCCTAACCACTTCTTCAAGGCTTTTCAAGGAATTGGAGAAACCCAGGGCCTGAAGGAAAAGCAATTATGAAACTGAAAGTGGGAACACTGAAACAGAGAAATTAATATACTAGAGAGGGGAATGTAAGAACTCCTGGATCTAGAAATGGAACTGATATGGGAACTACATCGTTCANGTAAGAACTCCTGGATCTAGAGATGGAACTGATATGGGAACTACATAGTTCGTCCATAATAAGAGAAGCTTCAGTCCTCTCAGAATGGGCACCAGGATTGAGGACAGGCAGATGTCAATTCTTTTACAATGATCTGCAGGTTGGGAGAGGCACAGAGTTAATTATAATTCTGGAAGCCTCACAACATCAGGCAGACCAAAACAGCTGGTAACTGTCAGACCAACACTTTCGAGCTAGACAGGGATATTCAAAATCAAAAGGGACACCAAATAAGCCAATACATCTACACACTTGAAGCACAAGCACATAAATTCATATTCTCATATATAAATGCACATACATGCACACATACCAGCTAATCTCATGGTTCTTTGGCGGTCTTGGAGGTCTACCTCAAGATTTTTAATTTTTGCATTTGGCTGTCGTGGGGTTATTTGTTAAATGAATATCAAGTTACTTGTTACCCCGCTAAGGGACTGGCTGTAGGATTCAATGGAACTAGATAGGACTTCATCTTCCTCCTAAACACAACTCAGTCAGAAGCTTGGTCATATTGTTTTAAATGTGCTATTAGATTATTATGTAATATTTTTTTCTATCTTTATCTCATACACCATCTGATGCATACCACCCATCCCACCCATCACCACTTCCAAATTCTTCTGTTCTCATCCGAGAGGACCCCTGGACTTGATCCATTAGATCAGCCTGTCCTGCCTGTTTGATATCTTTTCAAATAAACACCTTTGCATTTTTTCCATGCTACTGCCCACACTTGGAGCAGTGCCCTTAAGCATCTGCAAAATCGCCTCATTATCCTCCTTTGAACTTTCCTTGCATCAAATCTTGTGCTGAGGTGGGGTGGGGAGGAGAGGACAACTGGAGGTAAGAGCAGCTCCAATGCATGTTACCCTCTGCAGAGCTGTAGCAGAGGCCTGAGGTTACAAGTAAAGAATAATTTTGCTGCTGTTCAGCAAGTTGAAGGATTCTTTTTCCCAGCATCCATGAAATAATTCTACATTAAGTTTAGCTATAAAGCCATGACCCTGGAGAAAGGACTTGGCTCTAAGCCAAGTGTTTTTCATATTCAGTTTCACTTTCCTGGTATAAAATATTTAAGAAAACATAATTCTGCTTAAAATAATTCTATAAAAAAGTCATCACATTCTTGTCTTTTTTATATGTATCAGAGTCAGACATTTCAAAATGATTTCATCCAGCACAAGGCTTCAGCTTCCCTTATGCTGTAAGTGATCAGTACTTGTGAAAGCCTACAGAATTTATACTGAAAAGCAAGCCAATAAAAAAAAAAAATAAAACTTCTTAATGCATTAGAAACCCTCTTCCTCTGATCTGAGTGTTTGTACTGTCACCAGCCATTGGAGAATGCGAATGTTTCTACATAAAACAGATTAGCGCTAATGAAGTCTCTGGTAAGCCATGTGGAATCTCTGGCCCTTCTGTCTGTTGAAGCTGTGGAAAAGCTCTGCTCCTATTGAGATTTTAGAAAATTATGATTATTTAAGAAGTGTGAGTGCTTGGTGTTGTGAGTGACATTCTAGTTTTGATGGAAAGACTTTATCAGATGGAGAAGTTTTAAAGCCTTTCTTAAAGATGGTCAGAGTTTCAATTCACCTAATCTCCTCTGGAAGATCATTCCACAGCCAAGACCTTTTGTCCCTAGCCTTTACATGTGCTTCTGCATCAGGTTTGCGATGCATTAAAAAAAAAAAATAAATAAATAAAAAGACACTGTAATTCTGAATCTCTACAAAGCAAAAACTGGTTTAGCTAAGAACAAAACATTGCAAGTTTTATAGTTTGGGCAATTGTTTTTTGTTAACGAGTAGAATTTATTTCATTTATTGAACTATTTCATTTGACTTTTTAAACAAAGGTTTTATATAATCTAAGTTTTATATAACCTAAGTTTTGGCCTAAATAGGTTTCATAATAAACGCATCCTGAATAGTTAGGCACATTGGATCCTTCTTTTCAATCCAGCATTTCTGAAATGTATAAGACATATATGGCAAGCAACCAAACTATGTTCACATTTTAAAAAGATCTTCAATGCTGCTGTCCTGAATATGCAGCTGTGGAGGATGCCCCCAACAAGGAAGTTTTTCCTTCGGTAGCAGGCACAATGCTTGGGCCTTTCCCAAAAGTGGTACTACAAATTCTACCATATGGCTGCCCAGCTGGGCAAAGTCTGTGAAACTCAAAGTAAGGCACAGGGTGGTTTGGGGGTTGTTTTTGTTTGTTTGTTTTTCTTTTTCTTCCCCCCCTGCATTGCCAAGGAGGCTCATTGATTTTCCACAGGCTGGCTGCAGCAGAGCCTGTTCTCTTCTGCTCAATCTATTTTAGGGAGGTCAGTGAAACCACCTGATGCCTGATTTAAACAGGGAAGGAGAAAGAAATTTGAAGAGGCTGCTAGGCCCAATACTTCCTTAAGAGTGTGCACAGGAACCAAAAGGATCCAGAGGTCACTCATCTCCTGATATCACCAAGCACCAGTAATGTCTCCTTTTTTATGAAGTGAATTAAGTCAGTATATGTAGTAGCTGAACTTAATAGAACAAGAGTTTCCTATTGGTTTCCACAAAGAAGAGTGACCAAAGTCAGCTATCCCTCCAAAAAAAAGGCACAAAATTTCCTTCAGTCCCACATAGGTTCCTGAAAAACCAAGTACCCTGTTATGTGGGACAAAGACAAGCAAGTAGATTGCTGCAGGGAGGTGAATAATTTCCTGACACAGAGTGCTCTGCTGGTGGTCTTCCTTCTCCTCATTCACCTCTCAGAACTTGGCAGCAAAAATCTGTCCAGCTCAGCCCCCAGGTATAGCCCTCTGATGCTTCAGGGCCAGAATGCCCACATCCATTCAGAGAGACTGGTCTCGGCAGTCTTTTTTATTAAGGTTCTTTGCATTTTTAGAACTGTTAGAAAAAAAAATAGAAAACCACTTCATTCTTTGAAAGTAATTAACCTTTTGGAGAATAATCATGCTGCATTTCAGAAGGTCAACAGTTAAAGGATGAGTGCTTTGGCTTCAGCTCACCAGGCAACACATACTCCCTTTGAGACCACAGTGTATTGAGTCAAGTCTTGGGTCAGTTTTAGTGGTTTTCAAATGCAGTTCACTTCGTTGCAGCAAACTGTAGCTTTTTTTTTTTTTAATTTTAATACAATATTTCGTGTCCAGACTACATTCTAGGGTCAAGCACAAAAACATTTTCATATATGCCAAGGCATTTTGTAACGTTAACACTTGCTAAGACCATCTATTAGCATTTCTCATTTGCTTTACTAAGGAAAACTGTCAGAGATGCTATTGACCCCATGAATGTAAATGGATGCTCAAGCTACAGCTGGGAATGCGTAGCTTATAACATCACGTAAACAACAGTAGCTTTGACTTTAAGGTAAAAAGTAAAGACGTATCTCTGTACTGGAATCTCGTAAAGAATTACTGTTTATACATATTTTTATGTTTTGAAAGTTTTTAACTCCTTTTCTTACAGGACAAATACACCCAGCATTACTAAATACTGCAGACATACCAACTTTACTGTTACTTCTGTCTTTCCGTTTTAGTTTCTTTTTAGCTTTTCTTCTTTTTCAGACAAAAATAAACTACGAACTCTGTTACTTTGGGCTTTTTTTACAGTGCCTTTCCTTGCTCTATTTTAAACATATTGGCAATCACAACAACCATTCACTGAATCTGTTCCTTGCATTTTACAGCCGACAGCTGAGTTCTTGAATGAGTACTGAGGGGTTTTTATTGGGGACACTGGCGCTTCCTTAATAAATGAAGCTTTACCCCTCCCGATCAATTACTTGGATCTTTTTTTTCAACCTGGTTCAATGCTAGACCATCATTTCCAGCCAGAGTCTACTCTACTTGTGCCCCAAAAGGAGACAGTCCCTTTTCTGGTGTTAACCACCATAATGTCAATCCCTAGATTTATTCATGTGAATCTTAGTTAAACTGAGGCTTATCTCAGGTTATTAACCCCACCCTTACTTTGACTCAATCCCATTTATTCCAATGGCATTATCTTCACAGAAAGGTAAAATTTAAGTATAAGGGATCTGCAACTGGTAACTTAGCAGTACGGTTATTAGCATCCTTAGCACTGACAGTTGTTTTCTGCATTATTTTGGATTTTCATTATTTTCTTTCTTCCATTCTGTTTTAGGCTTTTAATCAGTCTTCATCTGTGAAATGTTTTCTTCTTTTAAGATTTGCTTGATAGAGTAGCTTTGGAATAAATTTTTTTATTAGCATTTCACAGCAATTTTGTTTTATCTTTAGGTTATGGTTCAGGATAAATTAATCTTTGGTTAAGGCACTGTGTGGCTCCATGGGGCATTTCGACATGCCTGTGACCATGGTTCAAAATAGCTAGTCATGTCCCTCCTCTCTCCCTTGGTTTATCTCTCTGTGTCACATTTTAAATAAAAAAGGCTCTTTCAGGACAAAGTCCATGTCTCTGCCAAACCGAACAAGGTCCCAGGCATCAGAAGCATTTATAGATATTACACTACATTCCCAGCAGTTCCGTGTGGGAACCTTTTGAAATTAACAGGTTACATTTTTTTACTGTTTGATGGATATTCTTGTCTTTTTGCAACAAATTATTTAGCACAACGATTTTATATACAACATTTGTTATTCAGCAGGACTTAGCAGCAAATATATGGTTCTAATCTTTTAAATTTCAAACTGCATAACAGGCATTCAAGATGAAAATCATTCAGCAGTGACTAGTTTCTGAATTACTTAAGTTAACTATATATGTAACAAATTCTGTCTCCATAGTACCACATGCAGACTTCTCTCTGTGATGAAGACTATTTTAGTAGTGGAAAAAATGAATGTAGACTTAGATTCAGATTTTCATATTTCCTAATTTTTCTTTCAGTTTTAGAAGGGGGAAAAAAAAAAAAAGTTATATTTTCTCAGATTTTCTTCCCCAGTCCAAACAAGCAATTGTCTTGAAACTCCAATATGTTGTAGAATTTTTTGTTTCTCCATTCATAAGAAAAAAGTAGATGTTCATTGAAACTACACTGGTTTTGTCTTAATTTCCATCCACTGGGTGAGGGGGTTATATTTGGCCTTCCAGAATAATGGTGAAATGCACTTGCAGCAGAAGTCCTTCTAAGTCCTGTCAGCATTCTGCCCACAGCCAACAGCACAGAGATATGCAGTGTTAATTTCCCAGGATACTCTTGAACCTCCATGTGTTTGCTACTGAGAGACAGGGGTACCTGAATAGATGGTGAATTTGGGTGTGTTTTGCCATTAATTTGTCCAGTCAGTATTTGAACTTATTAAGTACACATTTCTTTATATGTGAATAAGTAATATACACCTACATATATATGCACACATACACCCCATACAGGCATGAAAGTTTGAGGCAAGGCATTCCACAGATACTATGCATCACTTTTACCTCAGTTTTAATGTGCTTCATAAAACGAAGAATCAAGGCCTGTTGACATACTTAGGATCACTCTGGATTCCTTGGAAATCAAATGTCAGTTTGAGTTATTTGTAAGTTACCTTTAGAAAACTATTTTAAAGTTAAAAATTTTTAAAATTCTAATAATATGGTAATCAACAGAAATACTGAGAGGCTATACAGCATAACTATTCAGTCATGATTTTGTAATAACGCTCTAAAACTTCTTTTAGCTAATAGAAGTCGCCGCACTTTGAGCGCATAAGCACCTTAGCTCTACACAGCATTGTACTGATGGGTGAGATCTTCGCATCTGAAGTGTTATGAACAATGCCTGTGGACAGCTTCACGTCACATTGAAGATTTCTTCTTCTGAAAGTTCTAGCTACAAAGCAGTAACAATAATGTAGCAGTAAAATCTGACAAACGAATGCACAGGGTGCTTCACCAGTAAGTAGGTTTCATCCCCAAGCATGAAAGCGGTGTCCAAGGGCAACTTTACTATAAATGAGAGGGCAGGAGAAGGAAAAAGCATTGAAGCTGATCTTGCCTTTGAGCTACACTGACCACTGGATCAATAGCTATCATTAGCAGAGGTCCCTTAAAGGAAGCTTCCTGCCACAGTGCTGACATTTAACCTGCGTCATGTGGCACCACGTGCAGGCGCAGACAACTTCAGGTTTAGAACTGGAAGAGACAGAAAATGAAAGCAGATTCCTAAGCCCAACAGCAACTCTTCCCTGGAATTTTGAGTAGTTGTTGAGTTTCAGACAAAAGTAACCTCTTGTTATAACAAACTGGTGAAGCTAGAGCTAATTTCAATACTAAATTTTAGACATTTCAGCTGGTTACATGTAGTTGGGATCACTGGAACAGAGAAAACACTGCACGTCTGCATAAACCTCATTATCAGTTAAGGGCATGTCATGCTCATTTGATTAATCTTAAGTTGCCAGTGAATCTCATTTAATTCCAAACAGGTTGTCATTTCAACTAATTTAACTAAAATTCCACCCCCCCCGAATAATGAACTTGCCAAGCTTGGTAAAGGTTATGTTGTTTGTATCGCCTGCCTCAACTCACAACCCTCTCTACAACAGTCTGTATTTTTAATATGGTAGCAAACATTGAACATACAGATAGCATACATATATCCACAGAATTAATAATGAGATAAAAAAAAAAATTAAGACTGTATCTGCATATAGATACAAAATGCTTTTGTCTCCAAAGGCGCTGAAGAAGTAAAACCAGATCGTACCTGAATGCTAGATGACTTCACATACAACAGCACTGTCTAGAAAACCCTCTGGAGAAATGGATTTCTGATAGTTTCATCACTGTGCAATCAGCATAATAAAAGATAATCCCCTCACTCCAAGAAAGTTATAGTCTGAATAGACAAGACAAAAGGGGAAGAATACAATGAGTCACAAAAGAAGAGTGAAATGTCCAGAATTAGATAGGACAGAGTATGTCAAATTCTATTCTAATACCACAGTCAATACTCAGATAACACTACACATATAAGCAGGGTGCTAACACATATTGTTAGTGATTCTTGTTTAAGGACCATCTTCCTCCATCCAAGCAACAACACTGAGGAATATCAGACTTAAAAGCGCAAAAATACAGAAGATAATAATTTTCACTGTAATTTCAGCCATTTTGTTCTAAAAGAATGCCAGATGGGAAAAATTTTGGCTTCCAAATTCTCTCTAAGAATCACCCCCCTTTCAGACCGTGGTCCTTTGCTATATGAGGCATAACAGGAAGTGTCTGCTGTGATGAAAGCACTTAAAAAAGCAAACTTTCACTGAAGTCTACAGAGGAAACAGAAGACAGAATAATTCCAAGCGGATTACAGATCTGTGATATCTTCCAATAAGAATGAGGGAGGAAAAGCTTTATATGTATTTTACAATTAATTTCTGATGAAAAATTAGCCAAGAAGTCTTTGTCTTGAAGAAATGAATACAAATTTCCTCACACATCGGGAAAGTCCATAATCTTGTAAAACCATCTTCATACCACACAGTACCTGATGGGAATAGGATAATAAAGAGTTCTTAATCTCTCTTCAAAGAGAAGGAAATCCTGCACACTTAGATCCCTAATCTCTGTTTAGCTCCACCCACGTTGGTAGCAACATCATGTCCCTTTTCACCTTGTCCTTGGTTTCCATTCTCCACTTGCACCCACCCAGCAATCACCGACAACTTCGTCTTCAGCTTTCAACTCCTTTCTCCTCAGTGCCTTAGAGCCTCACAGACAACAGGCCTAGAAAATCTTAGCAATCCTAGTAAGCCAGTTAGCAAGCTCCAAGCCCATCTTTTTATCCCATTACAAGGATGGGTTTGCTTTGATCTGTCCTGGTGCATACTAAGGTTGTTCTGAGAGCAACAGCTACAGAGCTGCCAGCAATGTCTTCCTACTCATACAGCTCCTGAAATATTCCTTTTTAGCAGCGAACTGTAGAAGAAACTGATGGTACATTACTGCATTTTTTATGCTCTCATCCCCGTCAGAATTTGTTCATGGTGTAACTTTGGACTTCTGGTGACTGCTAAACAGTTAAGATAAAAAGCAATGCAACATTTGAGAAATAACCGCTGCATCCAGTGAGTGATTACATTAACACAGTCTTTCCCCTCCCCGTTTTCCTTTTCCTCCTTCAGACCCTGCCCATCACACAGATGTTTAATGCTCGGCAACAAACACAGAGCTCTCTTTTGTGCTCAGACTTCTTAGGGCATCCACTGGAAAAGAACGATCTAACCACTCTTTGGTGGAACTTCTCTGACACTTCACACTTTCACCAAACCTTTCTTGTTTCTAGGGCTACATCATTCATGTACCCCAACTCCCACAAGCCACGCTGAGCTATCACAGTTACTGAGGAGCCCGGGTAGAAGCAGCCAAGAATAAGCCCGGGTAGATGCAGCCAAGAATAAACTAGAACCAAAAGCAGGAAAGGATGGAAATGGTGGACAGCGTCAGACCTAAGGAAGCAATGCCACTCTTTGGGGACAATGAATACAATATAGACAAAATAGATAAATATTTCTTCAGATCAGAAACATGTCTTTTCCTAAGTGGCTTTAAAGTTTTAGGGTTTTGATTTACCAAAAATAAGTGTAGGATTTTATTTATTTATTTATTTTGCTTCTTGTGCCTGAAACCTTCGGGTATGTTTGAGTAAACCTTTCTGATGCAATAATGAGAAAGTAATAACAGTAATTCCCATGACTCCAGAATTTGAGATAAATACAGTGAGATTCATATGAAAGCTGCTGGAGTTGACAATACTGGAAGAGTAAACCCAACAGCTTGGAGAGAAGTCCGCTCAGGAATGGGTACAATTGATGTGAATTTGAAGCTCTGAGAATGTGAGAAATATTTTTTTTATTTATTTATTTAAAAAAAATCAGAAAAAAATAATGAAGACAAATTTTCTCTTTTGTCATTTTTATCCATAAAGAATTGTAACTTCCTGGTTGTATGCTATAAGCAAGTAATGTGTATCTTTAGCAAGCTATTTGGAGGTAAGAATCAGCACCATCTTTCTTTCATACTCTTCCCCTATCCCTTTTTTTCCTTTAAATGCTTCCTTTTGGACACACAGAAGAGATTTTCATTGTGTTGAGAAAAAAGGAAAGCCTCAAAATATAAAAACTGATTTTACTAGAAAGCTAATGACTGCACCATAACCCAGATTTTCTATGGTTATTGCATTAGGGAGAAAGAGTTATGAAACTTCATGCTTTTATACATTTTGTTGAGCTTGCAGTCCTGGCTGAAGGAGAGAGCAAATTCTCAGGTGCTAAACATCAAATTGCTTATTGGAACAGCTGCTGCACTGAGCTGAGTAAGCAGGACATGCAAGGAGGGGCTTTTTCTAGGCTAGTCTTTGACCAGCTTCAGTGCTAACACTTACAAATTAAAAAGAATATCTTACAATTACAATAGCGTTATTGCTATTTCCCTTCCACTAAATGTACAGATAGAAGCGTTCTTTTTGCATCTCTTACTCTTGGTTCCACTGTTTCTGTCTCACATTGCTGAGGCTCTGCAATGTGTATTTTGTGTCCCATTCTCCAAGCTGCAAAACCGGGGGGGGGGGGGTTGTTGGATTTGTTTTGTGAGGGTTTTTTTGTTGTCATTTTGGAGGTGCAGGGTGGTGTTATTGAACAAATACGGCTTCAAGTGGGGGACTGAAAATAAAAATCTTTTCCCTTTTGAGGACCAGTGAAATGCATCTGGGCAGAGCTAAAATTAGGGAACTGCATACTGTTTTCCTTCTTCTTCCAAAGAAAAAAAAAATTCTTATAATGCCACTAGCACAGGAAATCCTCCAAAGTACAGATTTTTTTTCTTTGAATACATTACAAAGTAAAATGTTCACTGATTTTATGGGAGGTGGGCAGAAAATGTTAAATATCATGAAATAATACTGATTGGAATGTAGATTATTCAAGATTCAGGCTCTAACTTCCAGAGATGAGTTTGGGTTCTTTTGTTGACTTAGATGATGAATTGAATCATTTACTTGGGAGCAGGTAAGGCTGAGCAACTATTAGTTGCTCTGTGATGGAAACAAGATTAATATTATGGCAAACAACCTATTTTGGCTGTCAAGGTGGAAGCAGGGGAATGCTGGAGCACCTTTCACTGCAGACACTCTACATTGACAAGCTCTGCAAGCAGGTAGGAGTGTCTGAAGGAAAAGGCATGATTCTGCACAGCAGACTGGATCAGACCTGCGTTAATACCCCTCCCCACCCCCCTTCTCACTTTCAGGCTTTATTTCCTTAACCTTTGATTTCACTCTTAGAGTTTCCACATTTTATTTTTTTTTTATTTTTTTGCTCTAGTGAAATAGGGGTTCATCTCCTGCTGGGGAATAAAAGGTGCCACTCCTGAAATCTCCTGCTCGCTTTGAACAACGACTTACCGAGAAAGTCAGCTTCTGTTTCCAGCAGGTTCCAATTCATGTTAGAAGCCTGCAGGAAATGGGCCCATTGCAGCATCTGATTAAAGTCTTTCATTGCTTAGATTAATGCAGGGTCAGCTGGTGAAAAGTCTTTCTTTAATAGAAAGCAAGCTGAAACAAAACTAAAAAGCCTGTTCACTTAAAACCCAAGCACAAAAACAAATATTCCAATCTTGAGAAAGAAACCGTCACAATGATATGGATGATTTTGAAAACTCTCCTAAAATATACTTTTTCCCCAACAGCAAAAGGGTGTCCATATTCTAACCACAAACCTCCACATTTCAATAATTAGCAGGAGATAATTACCTGGACATCAAAAAGCAGCTTACATACTTTTTCATCCCCACTAACAATAAGCAAGTATAAAAACACTAAAAGTTTGATTTATGGAAGTCCAGAAGATGCATTCTAGGACATATCCAGGATGTAGTCAGGCCTTCCTTCTTCACCAGCAGAGTCAGAACTTTCACATTTTCTGAATCACTACTTTCCACTAAGTTTCATCACAATCCTCTACTCAAGAAAGAAACCTGCCAATCACTAGCTTGAGTCATAATTCTGATGCTTCATATGGTCTCAGTATATCAACAGTCGCCTTCTGCCTTCCAGGTTGTCAGGTTCTCAGATTTCTTGCCCTTTTAACAACCCACTCTGAGGTTTAATCTCCCAGGTGCTTCCTGTTTGCAGATTGTGGAGCAATAAACAGCAACATGGGTAACTATGCAAGCTTGCTATGTCTTGCTAGTTGGGAATCTAGAGGTAGAGAACAGGCCTGAGAGAAGGAGGGTGATAGTTACATACATTGTTCTGAAAACTTAGTAATGAGCTATGATTATGTTTCATTTCAGTGGAAAGTGTCAGAACCCAGACCTTTGTGAATTCTCCTGAGCTAATTCACCACAAGCATTGTCATTCTGTTGACCACTGCAAAAGTTGCCCTTGGGCCATTTAACTGCTAAATGAGCTACAGAGGAAATACAGGGGAGTCTGATTAAAGGTTTTCTGAGCAGACAGTTTTTAAAATAGGTCTATGCCCAGCATACACATGCCTGTAAAATATGTCTCTTGTCAAAGTAAGTGTATGCTTACTTTCCTGTATAATTGATTTAGTAAAACAAATATTCCAGATCAGACCTTGGTGTCTATTTTGCAGCTGAAGGATACTTGGTGTCTTACGCTTTAGGAAATGCTGAGTGAAATGGTCAGAAAATTGAACTTTTTGGAAGTTCACATCAGCCGCTTGCTTTCTCAGAGTCTTTTGAAAAGCTTAACCCAAGTGTCTCCAAATTACTATGTTTTCCTCCATTTGAATTCTATGGTCTTTGCTATTTTTTTTTTTTAATGAAATAGTCTTGTAAGTCTTGAACACTCTGAGGGCCCTCAAAGCATCTTGCTGCAGTGTTTCATTTTTAGTGACATGCCAATTAGAGGCAACTTCCCAAGGTTGGTGTGGACCAACAGGTGGCTACCTCCAACTTCTTTTCCAGACTCATAAATAGGCCTCTTATTCTTAGTTCTCATTTTCCTCATTATTTACTTTCCAAAGTCAGACCACCCATCTTTGCTTGCAAAGGTTTTACTATAAGTAGGTAAAGCTTAAGTACACGATGTTAAAATTTGAACATAGCAAAATGGAGCCACATTGTAATTTCCTACACAATTTATCTTCTCTTTTTGAAGAACGCTATCCACCAGTGACTGTTCATACATTACTTTAGGAGGATCTAAAGCATGCTCTTTTCCTAGACGTATTTGTCCGAAAAAGATTTTTTTTGGTCCCAAGATATTGGAAATAAATACATGCAGATATGTGAAAAGAAAACAGGGCTGTCTTCCTGAATCTGCCTGCAAGCTGTTGTGACAACGATACGCTGCTATTACTCAGCATATTCCTCATGGAACAGGGGACTGAATTTCAAAACCAATTAAGCTCTCTGCTATGAAAAGGCCACAGACCCCAGCTAAGAATCCAGCCAGGAGTCTTCAAAAATTGTCCTTACAGCAGCTTCATGCAAAACCAGCAGAGGCAGATACTACAGTTATTTATAATGAAAAATGACTCAAAAAGATGAGGATTGACATAGCAGTCGGAAGGGTTGTGAGGGACCCCTCCAGTATTTATTGGCATAGCACGAAATAGACGGCACTTCTCTTTTGCTCTTCCAAAGTGTGTATGGGAGGTGGGGTGCTGGGGATGAAGTAGGCTATCCCCATGAAGAATTTGGCAGGAGGTTATGTATTCATTGTTTTTCTAGTTTTTATGAGCGTGACTTAACATTGTAATGAAGAGATGAACTGCTATCATGATATAGTTCAAACATACATAAAGTCATCACAGAAGCCAAAACTCAAGATGACTTAGCTAAGCTACAAGGTTGCTGACAGGGCTTGACTGTATAGGAAATTCACTGCAATGTGATCTAGAACACAAATTTATAGTATGTTATTCATTTCAAGCAACTTTCCTGAGATGGTGAAAAGTAGCTTTCTCCAAAGAGAGCAGACCTTACGCCATACTAAAGGCTGAAAAGACTACGTTGCACTTGCTCTTCTCGAGAAGTATCTGGATGATTTGGTAGTAGAGCCTGGCTAATGTACCGTGAATCCACACCCTAGCTAACTTCAGAGTTATATTCTGTATAAGACGTCGTCTGCTTAAACAGAAGATGGAAAAATTGGTTGGAATTCTAGAGTATCCAACTCTATCATACAAAAAAGGATAAAGTTTAGGTTTGTTCAAGCATTATCAATTCACTTAAGCTACTTCATTGCTACATGTCATTTCATTTTTCATTATCAAAGCCCGGGGCGTAAATTTAAAAGGTCTGCAAGATCTCTCCTCTCAATTTGTTTGCTGCTGTAGTTCAGCAATATTTAGCACGAATGTGTGGTGGCCCTTTAGCACTTTTCTTCATCTTTAACATAATTTATCAAAGAAGGTAACAAAATACAAGTTGATCAGTCTCTCTGGTTTAATTTAACAAGGCAGGTCATAAAGGCTTTGTTCCTTGACCAGCCATGCCAAAGTGCTGCTTTCACATATTAATGTGACATGACTTGTACAGTCATAATTACTATGACAAGATAAAGGGAATTAGTTAAAACTTAATTAAAACCACATGCCTTACAACTGTGACACTGTACATATCTAGTAACTTTATTTCTTTGTTCCTGGTTTATCAAAAGGGGAAGGGGTCCACATGAATTTTCCTGGTATTACAAGTGCATCAATTAAGAAAGAAAATTAAACACTGATCATAAATAACCAGATAAGAAACAAACCTGAAATAAGACAAGTACTCTTATTCATGGTTAGTAATGAATTTCCTCACCGATACCTATGTACTAAAGCAGCAATAAAGGACAAACAGCAACTCCTCTTCCAAGGGTATGAGAAGAATTGATCAGTGCAGAGGTAGGGCACAGAGATGGAAATCTGCAGTGACTCTCTGTCGCATTATTGGTAGCCCTTTCAAAACAGGCATTACTGAACAGCACCATGAAGAATAGAAATAAGGCTTGTCTTTTCACATTACAAATAAGGGCAATCAAAAGGAAACAACAGCTTTCTCTGGTTTATCATTACACTGTACAGCTCTATAGAAAACAGAGAGGGAAAGTAGATAGCCTAGTCTGATACTGTTTAAAAGTTTAACCCTCTGCAGTGTACTATAAGTCAGCAAAATCTCATTACGTGTGCTTTGCTTTAGCAGCTATACCATTTTCCTATGAAGAATTCAACTATACAGATGCTCTGTTGTCACCTCCTCTTTTCTGTTCGGCATTTCCCCAAGGGCAAGACCGTATTATTGTGGTACAACCCCTCAACAGCATCAGAGCAAAACACTACCCTTTCCAGCTTTTGGCTGCAGAATAATCTATCTATTCTTCTTCTACTATTGCAGAAGTCATATGCTGCTTTTAGTGCAGACATTCTCAATACGATTTGGGCTCCATGGTGACAGGTTCCTGTCACTTGGATTTGACTGTTTTGGTTGGCTTTATGGGCTTCTCATTTTCAAAATCTCAGTAAACTTTGTATGTCTCAATGTGTTAACTNATTTGGGCTCCATGGTGACAGGTTCCTGTCACTTGGATTTGACTGTTTTGGTTGGCTTTATGGGCTTCTCATTTTCAAAATCTCAGTAAACTTCGTATGTCTCAATGTGTTAACCGTGTGCACCATAAGAAAAGAATGGCAACTATGGGGAAAGAGAAGAAAGCAAGAGTGGGAAAACTTATTGCCCCAATGGGACAATTGGTTCCGTCTTGGTCAATGTAAAGAGGCGGCTTATCTCCCACACTGGAACTAGTGGGACCAAATAAGCGCTGGCTCATAACAGATTTTGCAGCTGTTTATAACCCTGCTCTAACACACTTCTGATGGGCAGTGAAACAGTTAACAGCACTGACATTTACAGTATAACTAGGTATCAGCATTAATAGTGTTGAAATGAATGGGCCCGTCACATCTGTCAGAGCTATGGTTTCAGGTCCCTGCATCCAGTGCCTGTTTTCAAGGCTAACAGCTAGGGCTTGAGTTTCATATTAAAAATGGAAAACACACCGGCATGGGGAAGAGGGTGTCTGCACCAAAGAAGCATCTCTGTTCTGATGCACCCCAAATCAGCACAATCAGACCTTCACGACTATATCCTGAGGCTGGAAGGGTGCGTATCCAGGAACAGTGCCAAAACACGTAAAGATCTAGGAATTTAAGAACATTCACAGGCAAAATTTATACACACACCTTTCTGGTTTCCTTTGTAAAGGAATGCTGCAGAAACGGTTCACCAGACCCTTAGACCTACAACTGAATCCGACTCAAGGTCGGACTGCTTTGTAGTGACTGTAGCCCTTACAAGCAGCCATAAACTACACTAAAACTAGCTAGCTCAGGTGTCACTGGTAACATAGCTGCAGCAACACAGGATGTGACACCACCCACCTACTTATTTAGCCAGCATCTCAAGGGTGCGTCTGGGTGTGAGCTGCCACGATCATGCCTTTCTGCAGAAAGCTAACGCAGGCACGTAACCCTTTGAAGAAGACCTTATTGCTCTCAGGGGAGACCTTATCGATCTCTACAACTACCTGAAAGGAGGTTATAGTGAGGTGGGGGTCGGTCTCTTCTCCAAAATAACAAGCAATAGGACAAGAGGAAATG
>RSEF01000004.1:82287012-82318409 GCA_003993805.1 Himantopus leucocephalus | reverse complement strand
CATTCTGTGATTCCATGATTCATCCAGAAAACTATGACAAGACTCTCATGTGTGTTATATAGATTGTAACCAGAGAAAAACCACAAAGAATTGTCAGGGGAAACCTCTCTTACACCCAGTCTAACATAAAAGCACAGGAAATGTCCTACTTGGTCAGACTATCTAGTCAGTGTCTGTCACCAGCCTCATCAGAGACTCTGCTCCTAGCACAGGAGAGCACGTCGGCCAAGCTGCTACCCGCAGCTCATTCCCCTCTTACCCTGTCAGCAGCTGCTGTCGCTGGATTAGGATCTCAGAGGTTCATCCCTGTCCCTGTCTTTAGTATCTGCCTTGGCTCTGTTGGTCAGGAGTTTCTCCAAGCCTCTTTTCTATCTGTCTCCTCTCCACAACCCCCTGTGACAACAGTTTCACAAGTTCTCTATCTACCATGTAAAAAAATTCCTTTTTTTCACCTGTTTTTATCTCTTGCTATCTTCAGTGAGTGTCCCTAGGTCTACTGTTGCCTCATTTGTTGAATAATAAATGCTTTTTTTGCAAACATCAGGTGTATCACGTTCAGTTTTTACCTCTCCCAGGTGGAAGGTCACAGTCTTTTTAGCCTGTCCTTCCAATGCAACAACTGTCACTCCCTCAATCAGTTCAGTTGCCCTCTTCTGTAGCTTCCATAGTTCTGCTGTGTCCTCTACAGAGAACAGAATGGCACCCTAAACTTCAGATGTGGGTTCTGTAAGGTCTTACATAGCAGCAAAATGATACCCTCTACCTCGATCTCAAAACCCCTCCCGATGATGCCTGACATTTTGTTTGCTTTTCTGGCTGACGCTGTGCATTGAGCCAATTGCATCAGAGAATTGAAATCAATGACAACTCCCAAGATCTCTCTTCTGCATTGCGACTACAAGATCTGAAGTATGTATATTTTAAATCAGTTTTCTGCAGATTCATAACTGTATATTTATCTATAATTAAGTTCATCTGACACATTTTTGTCCCCTCACTCAATTTTGCAAGGTCCTGTTAGAGTTTCTCATCATCACTGTGGCATTTGAAAACCTGAAAGACCATAGCATTGTGCATGAACTTGGACATTTCACTACACACTCCCTTCTCCAGGTCACTAATGAAGGTGTTGAATAAGAATGGTACTAGCACTGATCCCTGGGAGTCTCCACTACTGACTCTTTTCCTCCCTGAAGTGACCTTAAAACTCAACTGTCTGCTTCCTAACCTTTAACAAGATTTGAGTCCTTGAAAGGACCTTTCCTCCTGTTTCTTCAATAACCCCAATTCTCTTTTCCTCCAAGGCTCTAGCTTGTACCAACAAAAAGTAATGTAGAAATAGTCTCAACCAAGCAATAATGCCCATGGTTTCCTCCCTCAAATCCTTTGTGCAGCGGAAGATGCTTTTCTGGGTTTCCCTTAGCTTTAAAGGCCTCTTGCTACAACTTTAATAATTTTCCTGGTCCCTCCTTTCATCTCTATCTGTTACTTTTTCTCTTCTAAACAGTTCCACTGCTATTATTACCAACTCCCATCTTTCCCACTGAAATAATCTTTTTCCTTATTGCACCGTGTCAGTTGCTTTACTGACTTCCAGTGGATTAGAGGGGGTGCATTTCTTTTGTTTAAGAGGTATATTACTTTCTCAAAGAAAATATTTGGTCAGCTTGCTCCAGTCGTCTTCTATATGTTTTCCTTAAAAAAAAAAAAATATGTTTATATCAATATTTTAAAGAGTATTTAGCAGAAGGGAAAAATGGGTAATAATTTCATAAGCAACACAAATGTCTAAGAAATTAACTGCCAATTTGTGACTTGGTTACACTTTCTTTACATAAATGATTTACAGATGAAGTACTAAACAGACCCCATTAAAGGGTTTTTTCATCTAGCTAGCAACTTGCTGCTAGCTAATCTGGTACAGCAGGAACCATGTCAGAGGGGAATGATCAAAGTATTGAAGTAAAAAATAAAGTAAAAGGGATTGGGTGACAACAGTTTGATGTCTCATTGAGGAGAGAGTAAGGCTTGGAAACAACTTTTAACATTTGGTTGTACATTCAAAATTCAGTTCCTGTGTAGCATACAGCAATTAAGAAAGGAAGGGATATTTGCTAATGCTATTTAAACTATTGGTGTTTTTCTGGTACTTATTAGCACCTACTTGTCTACAATGACAAGTGAATGTTTTGGACAAATGAAGTCTTTGTTAAATATTCAATACTTCACTTCTGGCTACATACCTCATGATAAACAGAGGCCAGACAGTTAAGACAGGTAAGGCTCTCCCCAGACTCAGTCTACCCAACTGTGAAAGGGTATGTCATAATTTGGGCTAAGAATCAGAAGTTGCTGTCTGATGATGTTGCTAAATCTGTTCTCATGTGGTGCTAGCTACAGAAGTTTACATAACTTCATCAATTTACCACAGGGGTATTTCAAGATTCACTATCTATCTGGCCTTACTATAGATATTTTCTATAAAACTGAGGAAGGCCAAACACTTTTAATGTGAAAAAGGCATTTTTTCCTCTCTTAAATGATCAAAGGATAGGGGCAAAGGCCTATTTAATTTGGAAATAAAAAATAAAATAAAATAAAATAAAATACAGAGAAAGAAAAGAGAAAAAAAAAAAGAAAAAGCATGAGAGATTTGGGGATCTCCTTTACAGACCTAGACCTATGCCATCAGGGGACAAACGGGCATAAAAGAGATGAGACTGGCACAAGATTATCAGACAACTAACTCTCACTAACAAGGTGTTCTGTATAGTCTATCAACTTCTTTCTAGCGCCTTCTTTGTTTTCCCACTAATTTCATTCTGTAGACTGCTATACAGAGGCAGGATTACATCCTTGTTTATATTTTCTTGTAACAAAAAAAATATTGATAGCAAGGCAGTTTTTATTTCTTTGCAATTCTAATATGTTTAGGCTAATGCAAAGGGTAACAATAATCCTGAACCACTTCCCTTGTGTTTCATTTATGTGGATTTTGTCTTCCAATTACTGTGTCAACACAACAAGAATCAGAACAGCGCTAACTAATAATGATGAACTACAGCAAGTTAGTTACAGATACACAGCTAATGTTGAGACTGGTCACTTTTATTTTTCATTTTTCCTCTCTGCTTTTCCCTAGTTGCAAGGAGAGAAAATACAATTCCTGAGAGACATTTTGTTGTCAGCTGCAGCACTGAGAAAAAGAATATTAAGATGTTGGATCTTGGTTTATGCTTTTGGAAAGCATCAAGTGGGGCTTTGTTACGGAGACCGAATTGAAAAAAAAAAATGTTAGAGGCCAACCTGAAACCAGAACTCCAGGGAATTTGTTTACTTACGATGTTCATTTCAGGTTAAATGAAATGTTTTGTTTGATCTATGACAATTCAGGGGGCATTTTCAGTATATGGTGAGAACATGGAAATGAGGTCCTGCTTATGCCTTGATGTCCAGCGTTCAGACAAATTATTTCGGGTTAATTTTCCTGGAAGAAATAGGCCTGGGCGCTGCCTATCTTGTCACTGTCTAACACTAAGCAAAGAAGATTCTGATCTTCAACTACTTAGTCCCTGGCAACAGCAACTATTAAGAATCACTTTAATCTTTAAGAAAAGATAAAATGGAAAAACAGTCAAAGCACTGAAATTGTAAAGTATTAACTCAGGCTTTCATATTAACTCCCTCCTATTCCTCTGCCCTTTACTTGTAGAAACATATTTAAAGGGAAATAGTCCTGGTAATCTTTCATGTAATATTAAAGATGGTAAGAACTGTCCTTTTAGCAATAGTTGATATGGGCGGGAAATGCTGTTAAAGTTCCATGTTGCTTCCTTGAAAACAAAACAAGACAAACATACACCTAAAGGTGAGACAAAAGAACAGCAAACAACAGGGGCAGGAAATGAGGTTTTTGTTGGCAGCCTCCCTGCTGACAAAGGCAAACAACGCACAAGGTCTTATCTGCTACTATGGGACTTGAGTGACCTACACCAACATCAACCTGCTTAAGACGTTGTGTTTAGTTGCCTTCTAAATTGTGACTTTGTGGCAGTGTCACAAAAGAACCCTTTTTAGCCATAAATGCCAAAACAGAAGGCAAAGAAGAAAAGGGGCAGGGGGGGAGGTCAAACCAGACAGAGATAATAGGAGAACTGAATACCACAGCCAAGGTGTTTCCTCTGGTTAAGACATTTTGTATAACCACGATAACTTCTCTTTGGAATAAGGCATCTTAGCAATAAGTGTCCTTAGTAGCAAGGTGCAGCTATGATGACTGAGCCCCCTGAGTTCAGTCTGGCTGTTGTAGTAGACCTGGCGCTAGTTGAGATGTCGCAGTGAGCTTTTCATGTGCCTGCCTGCATCCGGTTGTGTGAACAAAAGCACATGGCAGGCAGAGAAGTACCAAGAGACGACAAGGTTCTGTTTACCAGAAATTAATGTAATACAGCTTGTAGGTTCTGTCAGTAGGACTTTTAGTTTGGAAAAAACTCGTGCTGTGGTTATATGAGACAATAAATGTAACTTAGGGATTCCTAAGTAACCAGCTCAAAAATGCTGTGTCTACAGAACTTACATAAGAGCCTAACTTGCTCTGGCAGTTCATACTTTTTCAAAAACATTTGTATTGCCAGGCTTTATTCTGGATCAGGTATCACCTGTCTTTCCACAATCAGCATAAAATCAGTGTAAAAGTAAGAAAGCTGGCACAAACTTCATACCATGTTCTGGCTAAATAGACAGAAATGCAACTGTGTGCTTGTGCCTGATCCAGATCTAATTTGTCTTGCTGGATGATTCTCTCGAACATCCAGATCTGGTATTAATGATTACGCAACCGTAGCCACAGTCTCTTTTTGTTGTTTTGGTTTTTGTAAACAATTTTATATACAAACTGGATTGGACTTTTGTTACCTCTGACAAAGTCTGGGCCTCTGTTGAGTGATGACACAGATTCAAATTCTCTGTGTCTGATTTAGCACGAGGATTTCTATCAAAATCTCCAAGCAGGCTGTGCAACACTGTTCTTCCACTTCTCTCAGATTGCATCATCTTTGCAAAGCCCCATTTTGTGGAACATTGCAAAAGGCCACTCACATTTCCATGTCATGACCTACTTCATTATTCTTGCTTCTTTTAAAGACTGTGTTTTCTTTTAGTCTTGGGTAAGTTTCTCTACTTGGCATTTGAGTTGGGGACATATTCATCTTGTTTCTGTTGTCTTCCCTAGGCATTGCAAAACCATCCACAGCATCCTTAGGCCTAAGATTGAGGATTCCATGGGAACATCTGCCAAGTAACCTATCCAGCAAGGGTAAAACGTCCCTGATCTTTCAACATTTTATGGCCTACAAAGACTACTAAAACTTTGTCTCCAAGAATGAAGGCATTTTACTAAAGGCAGTGCATTGAGAAGGCAGTTACAACTCCCTCCAGTGCTCTTTTGGCCACAAGATAAGTGTAGGTGATGTCGATGTTGCATCTCTCTCAGGTTGTATGGCAGGATAGACTGATGAGAACTCAGGTGTTCCAACAGAGCAGTGCTGGTAAGAGATACTACAATATATGCTGGGGGCCAACTGGCTGGATAGAAACTGTGCAGAAAAGGACCTGAGGGTCCGGGTGGACACCAAGTTGAACATGAGCCAGCAATGTGCCCTTGCAGCAAAGAACTGTAATGGTATCCTTGGCTGCATTAGGAGGAATGTTGCCAGCACACTGAGGGAGGTGATTCTGCACTGGTGAGGCCACACCTGAACGCTGGGTCCAGTTTTGGGCTCCTCAGCACAAGACAGACATGGAGGTACTAGAGAGAGTCATGTGAAGGAACACAAAGATAATGAAGGCACTGGAGCATCTCTCTTATAAGGAAAGGCTAAAAGAGCTGAGGCTGTTTATAGAAGGGAAGGCTCAGGGGAAATTTCATCAATGTCTACAAATATCTAAAGGCAGAGTGTAAAGGAGGAGGAGACAGTGGTGCCCAGTGACAGGACCAGAGGCAATGGGCGCAACCTGAAACACAGGAGGTTCCCTCTGAACATCAGGAAACACTTTTTTACTGTGAGGGTGACAACACTGGAACAGGTTGCACAGGTAGGCTGTGGAGTCTGCATTCTTAGAGATATTCAAAAGCCAACTGGACATAGTCCTGGGCAGCCTGCTTTAGCGGAGGGGTTGGACAAGATGATGTCCAGAGGTCCCTTCCTACCTAAAACATTTTTTGATTCTGCACATCTGCAAGCCATGCTTGCCCAACTTTAAAACTGCCTGCCCTTTGGTTTGCAGTGGCCTCTTGGAACAGCCTTTGGCACAAGGGATGTTGCAGAAGTTTTGTACTGCTGTAACCTTTCCTCCCAGAAGACTTCCTAGTGCCAGGCTTTTTTGCCAGGATTTATGCCAAAGGAACCTGGCAGAGCCCCAAGCAGAACCTCACCGATGTTTTATGGAGACTCAGAGCCAGCTGAGAGAGTTTGTTTTTCACATGCCATCGCTTGTTATGGCAGCACAGCATAGCCAGGCCAAAAGTTAACTTCTTGGAGATCAGGTATAGAATGCAAAGTTCCTGCCCATCTGAAAGGTCTTATATTGGCATAGTTGATTAAACTGAAATATACTGATTCTCTCCTTCATCCTGACCTCTTAGTTGAATCACTGCCATTGTTATACATCCCAGCCCATCATTTCTAAACCTAACACCACACTTGCCCATCTAGCTCCATGGATGCTCCTGTTCCCATTCTGGAAAGTACAGATTTGGCATCTGGAGGATGTTGTTTTTTCTGAGGACTGAAATAAGCAAAGTCTGAGTGACACTGAAAATCCTTGTGATTTTGCACCAATTACAATATTGAGATGTTATCTGCTTATTTATTTCTCTGTTCCTGTTCCTTAAGAGCTGTTATTTTGAGAGAATTTGAACTTTCATTAAAAATAAAAAGGAAGAGGGTTGTCTTTTTGGCAGAGAAAAGCTTGAAACATGTTCTGAGTATATTCTACAGGTTCAAAACCTAAAAGGTTATTACAACAATCTCATCATTGTTAATTTAATCTAACCTAACAGGTTTGGGGGGGAAAAGGCCAGTACTTTTCTAGCCAGGAAAGATAGGAATACCGCCTCTTCAGGCTTCTCACCACATGATCACTGTTCTCAGTTGAGCCTTAGACAATCTGTGACTTCCTTCTCCGAGCAGAAACACTGAGCTTGGAGACAGTCATACAAAAGTTTATTTCCTGCAAATCAAGCTCTCCCTACTGAGATTGCACTCTACTCTAGGAATTGGAAGAAGATCCAGTAGGAATATGGAAATCTTCAGTTACCTTGCCTCCATGCCACTTTGATATGGTAGATTTACATTGTATTTATTACATGGCAAAGAATTTTGACATATCTCTGAACATGAAATATAATCTCTTGGTGAACCACCATTGAAAAATTAGTTTGGACTCAAGTCTTCTTTGGTCAGATTTTACGTGAATCAACGAATCCAGAGTTTCCCCAAGCTGAAGCCCATAATCAGAGGGTAAAACCTTCCTAACCTCTCAGGTAGAAAAGGACAGCAGGCTACCAATGGTGCTTACTATGGAATGAATTGCTTTCATATTCTGTGGAGACAGACTTGATAAGAAGCCTTTTAGAGGTAGAAAGATGAACAGCTGCCTAGGGAAATCTAGTGGCCAAACTTCGGAGTAGTTTGGCAGAAGAAGCCAGTAGAGAACAATGTGAACTGGAGTCTTTGCTTCTGCAAAGCTGCAGTCAGAGCTAAGGGCCTGAAGAAACTTTTAACAGTCCAAAGAGCAAAGGTGAATACCTCCTGGTGCTGCCAATCTGAAAAAAACTGTAACAACCAGGCTTTGAAAAATCTGGACTTTTATAAATATATATATATATATCTATCTTATTAGAAATCTAGGATACCTACGTCACTGAATCCAGGTCTTCACAGTAACAGGTAATCACATAATAGATACTTAGTTCAGAAGAATTCATGAATACATGCATCTTGTCACTAACTGAGCTCAGCATGTCCCCCATCTTCCTCTCAGAAACTTCACAAAAATAACAAAAGCCACATACAACAATGTTAAAAACTAAAAGAGTAGGAGATTCAATCTCATAGGCCCTCGGTGAAAATGTGATGTATCCTAGGATGCTCTCCTCTCCATAGAGGAGGAAAGCAAAGTACCCTGCACAGTCCCCTGTTAGCCTGACATGGGGGAAAGTTACTTCCTAACCCCAAATATGAGACTGATTTATCAGTCTACTACTAATTGACCCGAGTGAATCAGGTCCTGAAGACACAAGAGGTGCTCTCACTCATTAAAAGTTTACAATCTAAAGCAAAGTACACTTTACAGTCTGATGACCAGACTGACATTGCCAGAACTTTCCATTTAACAGGAACAAATATTAATCCTTACTAAATGAGGCAGAACTGAAAAGAAACAGATTTCTACCTACTGCCTCAATAGCTCAGGAACTCAATGCAAGAGGATGTTGTGGATGCCAGAAATATAAATGCATTCAAACAGTGATCAGACAAATTAACAAAAGAAAAATGTATTAAAAATATTAAATTTAAACAAATGGATATAACTTAAGGGTCAAGAAGTTCCTAAGCTGCAGTACAATAGGAATGGAGAAGGTATGGAGAAGAAATATAGGATACTGCCCTGGTTTTTGTGTTCTTTTCTTTGTCATCTATTACTGTCTATTATGAGGGATGCCAGATGAGCAAATGGATCTGTGGTCTCACTCAGTAAATTTTTTCTAATATTCTTGAATTATGTTATTAAACCGGGGGACAGAAAGGTGAAAGGCTTTATAGCTCATTAGCAGTGTCCTGTGATATAAGAACTAACTCTAAGCTGAAAAAAACCTTACTTTCTAGAAAGAGAAGGCATTTAAATGTTAAATAGTAAATATTTTTGGCCTTTACAGAACTTAACGTCAAAAAGAGTGTCCATTCTCTTCTTGCACTGACAAAACTTTATCTTCTATACTGCTCTGCTTGTTGAACCTACTAAGCCTGTAACACCCAGACTGTGTACTTTTGAAATTATAAGCACGAACCAAATACAAATAGTTCTGAAAAACACATTACAAACCAAATATTACTGCAAGGGCTAAATTATTTTTTGAGTACAATATCCAACAATAGAAAGCCATTCCAAAAATTATTCCAGTGATCCTTTCAATGACTCTTCTGTAGCATGGTGGTGGTGTTTTTCATACTTCATCCCCTGTGGTTGCAACAAAAGCAAGGGATTTAGCTCAAAAACTTCATAATCAGTACTACCACCTCTTCTACTCCAGCAAAAAGGAGGTAGCATAGGGAGAAAGGAGTTATCACATCTCTGTGGACTAGTCCCTACAGAGGAGAACTGTCCCTACATCTACAAGTCCTCTTTGGTGGTGGATTACACAGTAGTGCAGCAGTGCTAGCAGGTTGTAGCTACTCAATTCCTCATCCTGGTTTTAGGAAAAAATTTTGGTATAGTGTTTACAGGTGTTAGAAGGAAATAAAAAAGTGTTTGCGTTTGGATCACAAAAGAAGGCAGAACTCCAGGCCCCTAGACAGAAAAAGCATTACCATTCCCCACGTGGTTAAAGCAGAATGTGTAAGCCCCTACACCTATGACCAAGAATGGCCAAGCTCTCCCCACCTTCCCAGCAGCAAAATCAGGACCTGAGTGTAGGTTTAGATGCTGTCAAGTGACAGGAGCATAAAGTGGCAAAGCAAACAACCATAGATCAGCTTGTTGGAAAGCTGGGCTCTGCCCTTTGCTTGGCCAACCTTTCTCAGATTCTCAGTTGAAACTACTGAGCAGTGCCACATGCATCCAGGTATGAAGTCTAGAAGCATACAGGGATGGTAAGATTCAGACACTTTAACACAACTTCATGGGCAATCTAGGACTAGTCACCCTAGTCCTTAATTTAACATATGTTCCACTTTATAAGGCACCAGCAGGTAAAGATGCAGGGTAGAGCTGATTTCTCTCATGTTTCATTAAGGCTGCTGGGTTTCACATCATACAAGACTGCCCACAAACGGGAAACAACAAAGTTTGCGAGAGAACAAACATCCTCGAAGATACGACCTAGTGGATACATCAGCTTTGTAGCACAAGAGTGTCCCAGGGCACATAAGAGGAAACTGAGGTGCAGTCACACACATCCACAGTTTGTCTTGACTGTGTTACACCTCCCTCCATACAAATAGCAACTACTTAGCCTAAAGGAATACATGGAAATTATCTTGGCACCTAACTGAATAGTAGGAGTGCAGTATGGATTGAAAGATCTAAGCAAAGGAAACAATGCACCGCCATTTAAACAACAATCCCTCGAAAGGAGTCTTGCCTTTCCCCTCTCAAAAACCATGTTTAATTATTTTCCCAATAGCTGGAATTTTTTAGAAAAAAATATTTGAAATAATTAATTTTAAAATGCTGCAGTGAGCATTTCAATTACTATTATCCACTTCCTTCTCTTTCATGCTCAGGGACTGATGACAATCAGAGGGCCCAGATGCCGTCTGTATATTACAGTCTCAGCCAGGGTATTTGGCTCCTTGGCGAGATCCACAGGCAGTTATTCTGGCAGCTCCCGAGTTGTCCCTGCCTAGCACACGATTAAGGCTGCTGACTGACTGCTCAGACTACCCTGTTCTGGACATCTGGGCTGTTTCCCCTCCCCGTACTTGTAGCAGAACAGCTGTTTTGCGCATGTACTGCATTTGTGCAAGTGTGCATCCATTCATTTATTAACAAGGAAAGACGAAAAGCATGTTTATATAGGTCTCTTAATTCACAAAACACATGGTGATCCCCTATGCTAGTACAATTTTCCATAAATTAGAGAAGAAGTTTCCAAACAAGTAGACACAGAAATATGCGTGAAAGGCCGTATCTGGCAAAAGGTCTCTACACACATGTAGGTCTATGGCAGGCAATGCAGATTGCCTATTGCTTTCCCCTGGAATCTGAAGAACACTTGTTTTAACATGTGCCTAAGAAAGTTGCCAGAGACTCTGTAAACCCCGACTCTGACCTTAGCCACGTCTTTGACTTCCTGCACAAAATTTCTTCTGCATCAAATGGGCCAGAAGCGCTCCATATGTGGCCGATCTCTCAACAGTATTGGCCTTAAATTATTTATTATTTCTTGAGTGCTATCAAGGTATCTGAGGCTGTGCGATACAGAGGGAAAGAAGTGTTCCCTGTCTCATGTGTCTTAATTTAAATGAGACAGAATGCTTAGTGCAGACATTCAAAGTAATACCACACAGCATGAACAGATGAAGGGCCAAGCTCAAAATTTCATCACTCAGCTCTGTTATTATCTAACATTATTGCGGAACATGTGTGCTTTCAGTAAGGCCAGGTGTGCAAGTAAAGATTTTCTTAGATTATCTACATCTAGATGGAAAGTGATAAAAATCAGATCTGTTTGACGTAATCATTCTGTCCAAAATCTTAGAGTAGATGAAACAAAGTCACAAGCAAAAAAGTCTCTTCGTGATTTAGCTTATTTTGTTTGGTGAATGGTCGTAGGCCATTGTAACCAAAGAACTGTTTTGTTGGTTTAACCTGCCCCTATGTCGTGGTTTAACCCCAGCTGGCAATTAGGACCATGCAGCAGGGGGCATCCCCCCCCCTCAGCCCCCCCCTCAAAGTAGGGTAGGGAGAAGAGGGAGAAAAGGAGAGGAAAGGAAAAAAACCCATGGGTTGAGATAAAGGCAGTTTAATAGAACAATAATGGAAAATAATAATAAGAGAATATATAAAATAAAGTAATACAACACAAGTCACTCTCACCACCTGGTGATCAATAGTACAGCCCATCCTGAGCAGTGATCGTGGATCCCTGCCCGCCGGCCAACCCCCATTTATATACTGAGCATGACATCTATGGTACAGAATGTTCCTTTGGCCAGCTTCTGCTGTCTATGCTCCTTCTCAGTTTCTCTGGGAAGCTGAAAAGGTCCTTGACTAATGTAAAACATCACCTGGCAACAACTAAAACAATACACATTATCAGCATCATTCTCACACCAAACCCAAAACACAGCAGCTACTAGAAAGAAAATTAACTCTCTCCCAGCTGAAACCGGGACACTCTATGAGAAGTTTTTGCTGCCACAGCAGCACTGTAAAATGCTCCTAATGTACAAAGGCCTAAAACTGTTTTGAACACGAGGTACAATACTGGAGGTGGTGGCTAAACGTTTTGAAGAAAGCTTGGACTGAATACAGATGGAAGGTTACGTATAATTAGATGTCTACCACTCAGTAACTACTGCTATGCCTGGTCATACTCGGTAATGCACACGCTTAAAACGGGAAGAATTTGGAGTGAAATGACTTATATTTACAGGCGGGAAGAGAATGCAGTCGGGTAGTTATAGAGGTACAGCTGACATACTGTAGGTTTCCAACCTAACCTACCTCATGGCAATTTGTGCATATACCAACATGCTTGGAGAAGTAACTTTACCCCAGCAAATGGGCAAGAAGATGATGTGGAAAGAAGTGAGCAGAATTCCAAGCACAGCTGGAATCACTCACAGTTATGACTGCAAGGAAGCTGGAACTGAAAGCAATAGATATGGGAAAGTCGTTAAAAGGATCCAAAAGCAAAAATAACTAAAGAGTCACAGGGAAAATGGATTGGATTGGTAGGACAGAATGAATTGAGAAATCTGAATATTGAGATGGGTGAAGTATTCGAGCCAAAAACTATTTCTGCCAGATGTCCTGTCCTAGACTAGCTCACTGAGAGGATGTCCCCTCTGCAACAGGGCAAATGCTCGAGATACCTAGTTCGGATGTAAACCTGAGGATAGCCTACCCGGGCATTTTGCTTTTCATGCTTCATGGTATTTCAAATCCTAGTCTAAATTCCCATAAATGAAGAACAAACATGACTACTGACTGCCTACACATGCCCATCTGTTCAGATGGCACAGCTCCCACTAACAATTTAGTTGGGCAGTTTCACTGAAGTCTAGGTGCCAAACCAGCATACGTTTCACAAAGATAGTCTGTATGACACTACAAGCACCGTTTTCTTTGCAAGATTCCCTTGTCTGGGACAGGTTTGAAGATTAGCCATCTAATGCTTCCCTGTTAGCCTGGTTTCATAGGAAACGAGGTTATGCAATCGCAGTGTGTTTCCTCATCTGTCAGCCTGCCCTCTCCTACAGAAGTTTGGCAAATCTCAACCAGATTTGACAGAAGGGCAATGGTTTCACAGTTATTATTTTCCTATACTTTTCATTAAAATGAATAGCTGGTTAGAGGAGACCTTATCAGTGAATTTACTGAGGGAAGTTCAACTGTGTGAACTAAATCCTTACTAGACAACAGAAAATCTACACAGATGAATGATGTCTTACCCATGGGAAAAGCTACTGTCAGAACTTCACTGATACTAGACAGAAGGGAATCCAACCATCAGACACAAATCCATAATAAAGAGGACAGCTGCTCACAGAACAACTTGTATTTGATCACACTTCTCACCAAAGTATGTGACCAAACCAAATACCTGAAAGCGAATGCTGAAGAATCCCAAAGAGTTTACAAACATTTCTGGCCACAGCTCAAACATTCCATGTGTGTAGCAGAATAAATTGGCGACACACTCTCAGCTTGCACAGGGCAAGCGCAGTGCCATCCACCTACACGTAGCAAGAGTGCATCGGAATATCTGTTGGGTTTTTCAGATTTTGCAAGTTCCTCAGTTAATATCCTAATAAATACTACAGAACTCACGTAAGCTCTCACACTTTCGTGAATGTTCAGTGTTGTCCATCAAACACTTGGCCACAGGAGAAAACAAATTCAATGAGCACGTTATCCATGGACGTGCACAGAACAAAAGAAAAGCCTGTGTGACAGCTTCCTCTAGGTGGTACAGTCCAGTCCAAGTACCTCAAGCCATTTCACTGATAAGGCTATTTCCAAGTTACGCTGTTTAAAAACTCTCAAAGACACACTGTACTCTAAAGACCGATGGCAGCAAACTGAGCTGGTTTTATACCCCAACAAATGGCAGTGCAGAATGCAATGAGGAAACATAGGCTAGTTCCCAAACAGTGTGATAAAAAAATTGACCAATGCATACCCGTCCTGAGAGAGGGCAATTGTTTGTCTTTTTAGCTTCAAAAGAAAACAAAATCCACAAAACTATCAGCATAAGTAGATGAGCTCTACAAAGGAAGCTAGCTGTAGTGAGGGATGGGGACAACTACTACATTTGTGCTCATAGTGTTGATGCAGCCACAGGAAAAATCAGTCCCAGCTGTCCTGGCTAAGAACAAGGAGGCTAAGGATATGAAGACAACTGGATTAACAGTATTGAGGGAGATGGCCAGCACACACAGCATGTAATTAATGTCATCCTGGCAGGAAGAAGGAACATCACCCCATTGCCTTTCACATGCACTGTGGCCCCAGATGACCCACCTCTACCAAGAAGTCTGTAGTGAAGGGCAGAATTTAACCTAGATGTGTGAACCATATCGGTATCAATAGTATCAGTGTTCTCACCATGAGACCCGCCCTGAACTGGAACTCTCCCAAACTAGGATGTTACCATCAGAAAAGACAGACCATCCTCATAATTCAGAATTCATTAACAGAAATAATTTTTACTGAAACCCTTACTTGAAATTGCTAGTTTGTACATTAACATTACAATTTCATTGTTTCATTTATTTTTTTTTAAGTAATAACAGGTATTTTCTTTGACAAACCTAACTTTAAGATTAGCATTACTGTCACTGATTATCCTGGGAAGAGCGTTCCCATTAGAAATGGAGAATTTTGCATGTATACTAATTGGCCCTCTTGACATTGTTGGATCACATACATCACTGTTTCTATTTACAGGTGGTTGATATCCAGTAGAACAGCTTCACTGCAGTTCTGTATGTGGAACAGTGTCGCTGACAATGAGAAAAAGACAAATATAAAATGGACCAAGAAATTATCATTTTGATTTTTCTAACTGCAGTTTAGAACTAAAAAAAAAAAAACCCCACTCTTTGTGTTTTCTGAGAATCTTTTACTCTGTCAGATAAAATTGGTGAAGACTTTCGAAGGATCCAATTTTACTGGCAGTTACTCCTCAAACTAAATCAATAACTCTAACAATTTTTAATAGCAAAGCTCTTTCCATCTGAGTGGCTGCAGTGCATGTGCATAAGCTGCAGTGATGTTTATTGTATATCGAGATGGAAAAGCTAGACTTTAAATTGTGTAACTTTCCATAACACAGTTTTCCTGAGGGCTGTTCAACTCAACAAGCAGCCAAGGAAAAGGGAGGGTGAATGCAGCAGATCTGTTCCTTTCCAGCTTGAGATGCAGAGGAGGCCCCACCCAGCAAACCAAACCTTTGGCATTCGTCCACATGATCCTCCGGGCTAAGGAAAGAGGAGCCACGGAACAATATAGCAGTACGAGCCCTCCTCATCCTTTTCATTCTGGTGCTTTCTTTCTCGCAGACATAAACTACCCCACATGGCAAACTAAGCTGTCAGATTCATGGTGCTCCAAAATTGTACAGCAACCATGTAAATCTTGCTTCTAATATGCTAGCATTCGCTCAGTTTCAATATGGTAGAAACTAGAGCTTTTTCTTCCCCATTCCTCACTGCGTCCATAGTACTGGCCATAAACAAGGTAGACACTTCAGCATAGAGGGAAACACGTTCTCTTTCCAAACCTAATTATCAGTGAAGCAACAGGAAGAGTCACTCATCTGAAATTTAAGAACTAATCAGAATTCCCTCAAACTATGAGATCTTTACTGCAAGATCAACGTGCAAATAATTTGGTAGAACATCACCATCTGGTGGATACACCCACTGACAATTTGGTTTTAATTTTTTCTTTATTTCCCAGATAGTTCTTCAGCTCACTAAAGAATATTATATCATAAGGTCACTCAATCCATTCAATAGTAATCTATAGCTTCTCTGTGGGACAAGATACAAANGGGAAAATTCCTATTTTCATATACCATCATAGGTGGCAGACCTGTTGAATAAATAGAGTCCAGCCTCATCTGGCTGAACTCTAATCAACAACTCTTCCAGGCTGCTGTGGAAAGATCCCATCCTTTGTGGAAGAAAACAGACACCTCCTCCAAATAAAGTCAGAGAGCAAATAGTACTCTACCACCAGTTGGTTAAACAGCTCATTCCACACCAAAGCTGAGATTTCTTTTTCCTTGTACTCTCAGAACTGAGGAATTAGTTTCAGTCTTGATGGAAATCATCCACTTTGCATAGTCCCTACTCCCCAGCTTGTCAGCAAAGTGCAAGATGCCACAATCTTCACTAGCCCTAACTGAATAGTGGAGGGGAAGCGGAGGAAGGGAAACAGAAAACATCGATACTGTCCTACAAAGGCAGTCTGATGTCAGTCAAAAATCAGGTTATCTAAGAACACTATCTGCCCTTAGACCTTGCATCTCATGTCCTTGAAACAAGATGTTGAACAGCCTATTTTCTGTCTTCTTGCTTTGTTATTTTTTTTTTTTAACCAAAAGCCCTATCAAAGAAACCGTATATATGGCAGGCTTGATAATTAATGATTATAAAAACCCCATTTTTTTTCAGTTTGTTTCCTATTTGTAGGAACCTTCATCCTACAGCTTCATATAAGCCCCACAGCAATGGGCCCTATGTGGTCATTCTCTGTGTTTATCTCTGTCTGAATGTCCACCGGCTTCTTTCAACCAAAATCTGAGACAAGGTAGTGGTCTCTAGATCCATTATGTTGCGACAAGTTCCACGTAACTAGACTGATACATAAGTAATGGGATGGAACCCGTACCGCCAGCGAGACTTCTGCAGCACAGAGACTGCATAGCGTGTGGAGCTCAGATGCCCAGCGACAACAGTGCCCCAGTCACTGAAGGAAAACTTCGACAAGATCTTGTGAGACAATTCAGGCTTCAGTGCTCCCAAACTACATAGTAAAACCCATAGCCTGCCGTTACAGTCTACCCCACCTCTTTTATATTGTTTGCAACTAACTCCCTTATTCCACAAATCCCTTAGCCTGGCACACTTAAACACTACCTTATACTGATAGCACTAGATGCTTGGCAATGAAAAAGCACAAAAATCAAACTGATATCAATAAAAATGTGTGTTGTGAGATTTATATCATAATGTTACACTGATATTAAAGCATAGGTAAAAGTTGAGAAAGGAAAAGAAGGTGGTTTTGGTGAGATTTTACATAATAACATAAAAGCACACACAATGCAGCTGCTTCCTACTGTGCTTGTCAGGAGTTTGTACCATAAATTTCCCATGAAAGCCTGTGACGAGCAGTGACACGGTGAAGTAAGGCTCCACAGCCACTCAAATTTATCCTACCCAATAGAACTTAAACAATGACAAATAACGTGTTTTAAAATAATCATTTTTAGGCACTACCAGAAAAAAAAAAAAGATTTTAACACATATTTTAAAAAACATAAAACAGTACCAAGAAATGGATACAAACTATCACTAGAATGGAAATTCAAGAGTTAACAGCAAAACGCTCTCTCTTATTTGTGGGTGTGGGAGAGGTCCCAGGGCAATATATGACCTAAGAGAAAACCCTGCGTTTCGAAAGATTGTGAAGTCTCAAGGAGAATCAAAACACCTGAGCAGTGGTTGAATTACCTAAAGATTTTTTGATATATTTAAAACAAAAGATCTTTTAAAGACAGCCAAAATACATACTCAGAAGATGACAGGAAAAACAGGATCAATAGCAGATCAGAGATAAACACATCCTTAAGACACTGTCAATAAAAAGAAGTACAATTTGGATTCATTGTTGTAGGAGAAGCCACTTTGGAAAAAAAAAAATGTTTAAAAGCAATTAAGCAATTTTATAGAAATAGTCTGGGATTCTGTGCAAAGGGAGAGAGACTCCAGGCTTGCCTCATCTCCTAGAAGCATCCCATATTCTTAGATGTGACGTTGCCATGACAACCACAACTTGGTGACCTCGTTATTTCAACCTAATCCTGCTTTGAAATTATAGTTGCTCCACCCTTTTGCCTGGCTAGCCTGATAACATAATCATTGTAAATGAGGATGGAAAAACACAGCAGGATACCATTCCCCTGGTGACATGGGACTAGTCTCACCTTATCAGGGAAATAGACCAACAATTAAACTGCACAAATCTAAAAGCCCGAAAGTAGATTTTTTTTGTTTGCTACTCTGTTTTGAAAAAAAAAAAAAAAAAAAACTAATAGCTTGTCAGTGCAGAGATGCGGTTTGGAACGGGGGCTTTTGGGGAAATTCCTTTTAATTTAATTTAATGTCTTTATCAGGAAATTAAACAGTAATAAGGGGTAGTTCTCCTTAATTATGCATTTGTTTTGACTAACAGCTGGAGGAAGATTTAGGATATACACAGAGTCAGGACAGAACTTGTATAACAAATCAGATTGGGATTTTTAGGTTCAGGTTTGTCTTGCTTTATTTAAACTGGTTAAAGCAGTGAGCATTACTAAATCTTAGCTGTAGCCATTGTGGAAATATTTACTATATTTTCTCACATGTTACAGGAACATCACTGTAATTCTGCTCTTATTAAACACATGGACAACAGTACTGTTGCTGTCGCAGATTCAAAGGAAACATTTTCTTAGCTCCTTGGGGAGGGACTTCAGAGTTTTCTATGTACACAGGACATATGAAAGCTAGAGGAGGAAAAAAACAGAGCCAATACCTTTGAAAGAACATAAATTTAGAGCTATTGACATGTGATCCAACTGAAGCTCCATAGACTGTAGTTCGCAAAATCATTTTGTGACACACTTCTGCCTCCCTCCCTTTTCTGGCAGAGCAGTCTCATTTGTCCCTTTCTCAGTATTTGCATGTTTTAGCGCATGGGGGCAGATTGTACCTTGGAGGTTGCGACACCGCCTGAAACTTCTTGTGGGAACAACACGCACACTGAGGAAACTAAATTTGTAAATAATGGTAATTATTCGGAGAAGACAAAAAGGAAGAAAGGGGAACTACTTTGACAGAGATTTATGGATAATTATTGGCTTGCTCAGTATGGATACAGGACTTCTGTTATTATAGTTATTTTCGGAAGACTAACACAAAGATTTCCTCAGTTCTACGCTTATGTGCCTCGGCCAGCAAAGGGGCTGAGTCAGCCTCTGAGGATGTGAACCCGTGATTCTAGAAAGAAACCCTACATTTTAACATTTGGAAAGGCATAGTACTAAATTGTTCTTTCCAGCTTCCATGTCACAATAGGGAAGTTGGGTGATGCCCTCTAAAATAAAGCAGCAAAGACTTCACACACAAGCAAAGGTACATATCAGGCACCCACAGATTTACTCCGTGACAAGCTAGGGAAACCTTTACCCAGAAACTGTTTTATTAACAGTAAAGTCACAAGTTTGTTAGCAGTCATCGGCTCTGAGATAGCTGGTGAAGTAACAGGGCAAATAAATTGATTTTCTTCTGCTAAGGCTTTACACAAAAAATTCTTTTGAATACTGCTTTAGTAGTGCTTGAGGATAATTTTCCTGAAAAGCAAAAAAAAAACAACCCCAAAGCACTATAGCCATACACTGCAGGTACAACACGATAGCTAAAAACTGAGCTCTTTCTTCTGTGCCATGAGAATACCTTTATATTCAGAAGCATCTGCAACAGGCAGGGCTAAACCACCACTTACCTCTGTTTAGAAACTTGCCACTCCCAGGTAGAGAAAATGAAACCACTGACAGCTTACACGGCCACCGTCACCTATGACCAGCACAAGGTGTCTCAGGCACACAGAATTACAGAATTTAGCTTTTCGCAACAAAAAAAAAAAAAAAAAAAAAANAAAAAAAAAGAAGGGGAGACTGACAAAACACATAGTTAGTTTCCTCCATGAAGGGATCACTTAACATCCCCCCGGCCTTCCTCTTCAAGTCGGGCATTTTGCTGTCAATTGCCAGTCATTAAATGATTAAAAGAGAAGAAACGTGAATGTAATCATTAGACATTTATTTCTTGAGGTGTTCAGCAGGGGTTAGAAATCAGGCTCCATTAAAATATTTTTCTTAAGCTCTGTTGAATCCCAAGAGCAGAGAATAGACATGAGTAGGAGATGTTTATACAGCACTGCAGCAAAGGAAGCAGGTTTTCCTTCACTAAAAGGCCAAAGTTCGTTTTCTTAGAATAGCAGCATACATTCCAAAATGGTGCCTCACATTTACCAAGAGCTATCAGTGAACAAGCGAACAAGATTTATGTCCAGATTCAAATTTAGTTCTCCTGCATACAACAGTAAAAGGCCAGACCATTCAATACCTAATCAGGTTTTGAGTCTGATTTTTCCAGCCTTGTTTGAGATCACTGTGTGTCGTGTGTAGGCTGATTAATCCTGCTAACTGCTAATTGTTACATGCAAACAGGAATCCAGAAGCCCCAAATGAAATTCCAGGCAGGAAGTGTACTTTGACAATTGATTTTTGCATATATAGTCTGACTTCTTAATCTGTTACAACCTGATTTTCTGTACCTCTTTCAAAAAAAGTAAAATATTGTCCCTTTTACAGTTATGGTCCTGGATTTGAGCAGCAGCTAAAATCATTCCATGTTCAAAACAGCTCACATACTGGGGAAAAAAAAAAATTACTAACTCTTTCTTGTGGAGTTAGAAGCGGATTGCATAGCAGACTTTTTGCTGAAGTTGGGGAACACAAAGACTCCTTACTGACCATGCTATGGATTGAGGTATGAGCTTTTATAGACAACACAAAAGTTCCTATATACAAATGATTTTCTGCTTTGTACAAATTTAAAATAAAAATAGAAACAAAGCTTTGCTTCTCTCCTAGATCAGTAGTGACACCTAGCGACCAAGTACTAAAGGAACAGCGCTTGAAGAAGAACGATTTTCACAAAACTGTGCTGGATGACATTACAAAAAATAACGTTGGCTGTGGACAAAAGCACCACCACAAAAACTCTCGTGTGTGGCAGAAGGAAATAAAACAAATAAATACTGACATTAGATATGGGGTAATTTAAATTTACATAGGAATGCTACATCCGCTTGAAAGAAAAATATGCTGCAATTCAAAAAGAAAGGAAGGGATGCTTTTCAACAACAGGGAAGAAACCGTTTGGACAAGTAGAATGTAAAACCAGTAAAACCTGGAAAGGCTCTGAGGTGGAGCATTGCTACACGAGAATGATGTCCAAAGGATAAGGAAGAATGCCTCGTTGGAAGAATCCCAGTTTTCCATCTCATCCAAAGAGGATAACTACCAGAACAGAGTGCAACTGCTCCAGCGTTACGCTTGTTCTGGTCAAAGTTCTTGCTGATATAGATAAGACTCACTGACATAGCTATATTAGAATAAGTTATTCCATTTAACCTATACCAGAGCAAATCTCTCTCCATCTGGAAATACTAGTCCAGAATAAAAATTATTTGATTACTGGTAATGACCTGGATCAATGACTTGTGGATGCAGGGGAATGCTGAAAAGACTACAGTCTCCTCATAAACTTCGTCCAGTGTTGGTTATACATTCTGTATTATGTGACTAGGGAAGAGCAATGCAGGTGTGTATGTTCCCCAAGCAGGCGGCTAGATCCAATCATTATAACATACTGTCCACATAGCAATCTTTTCCCAAGTGGCAGTAACAAAGAAGCTCAGCAAGCTGGGGTGATGCTGATCAATGTTATGGAAACAGTCTTCGCTTCAGGGGGAAAGGAGGCCGCTTTCTTCCTGAGAATCACTTCTTCCCAGCTTTTCACTGGGTTTTAAGGTTTGCGCACTTCACATAAAAAAAAAAAAACGTTTAAAAGATGCCCAGAAGTAAATGTTAGGAGAGTTCCCAGAGGAACAGATTAGTCAAAATAGAAAAAAGTTTAAGGAAGAAAAATCTGGGCAAACTCCATAGTAGAAGAGGTTAGCAGAAGATGTACAGTCTAGATCAAAAGACAAATGTACAGTTCAAAAGCAGAGCCACCAATTCCTTCTGCAATGTATCTCAGATTATATTTATGGTGGAAGAAAGTTCTTTTTTTAGTATCATAGGAATCAGTGGACAGTGAAATCTGCATCAGTCTCCCTTATTTTCAATTTGCATTCATTTCTCATCAGGGAAAGTGACTCCAGGTCTAAATACAGTAGAGAATCAGGCTTCTAATGTCCAAACTGGAGAAATCATGCTGATTTGTATGAGGATGTTTGCACAAAACAGTTAAGATTGCAGATGACTAAAGCAGCTGAAGAGAAATTGAATGAAAGGAGAGACATCCATGACCAGCAGCAAAGTGACCATTAACCATAAAGCCAGAAAATCTGTACCTGTTCCTGTGAGATTTTAAGACAGATGCACTAGGAAAACTGTCCAGAAATACGAAAGAAAACTACTTGCTTTTGATTTTTTGAGGTAAGAAATACTGGGGACCAATGACAGAGAAGGTTTAAGAATTTTGTTTTACCAAAAGGTGACAGCTGAAACTTTGATTGATAAAAAAAAAAATAAAAAATCCTGCACTGTGACTGACAGTGTCAGAAATGTGTGGCTTGTTACACCCAAAAATAAATCCAGCTGTTTTACTTCTGCTTGCTACAAGCAATTTGCCCCATAACTATCCCATTAGACTTCACTTGTTCTCCTATTTTTACCACAACCTAGTATGAGGTCCCGTCAAAGAAAGAGGAACAAATTCCAACAGAGACCAGTTGGTTACCCCATTTGAATAGCCCTGGAGATGTCCTCAAAACAAGCTGCACTGCACCAAGATCAGAGAAAGGCAATGTCCCCGTGTTTTACCCATTAAGTCTTTTCCTCACTGCAAGCAAGATAACCAGTGGGACCAGCCAGTTACCTTGACCTCCTTTGTGCAGAACGTAGATCAGTTTGAAGATGAACGAGAGGTTTTGTTGATTCAACCTACTGGCAAGATAGTGGTTACTTTTAACTAGAGAAACAGCATAGATTCCTGAACTCAAGAAAATGGCACTGTATGTGACTGGTCTTTGACAAGCAGTTTTCACCCTGGCCCTGAGTCTGCATAGTAGTGCTAAGGGATCCATGGGAAGTGAAATATAGCCATTATTTGACCTTCATGAAATTTCGAAGAGTCAGAATCACCGCTGGAAAACCTTTAGGGGTCCACAAAAAGGAAAAACAATGAAAACCATTGCCTTAAACTGGCAGGTCTTCAGTTTTGTTCCCATCTCCAATGTGGGCTGGCTGTGACATCGCAGAAAGTTCAGTAGGACATGTTTGACATTAAAATAATCAGCTGTATATTGTAACATCTCTTATTTATAACTTAAATTGAAGTGAACTTAATTTTAACTTGTATTAAGATTTGCTACCTTCTTCATCTGGTATCTTTCTTTATAAATAGTGAAAGAAAGGTCAATATCTATTCACAGCATAATTTATGTATTTGCTAATTACTGTAGATTACATCTGAAGCGAGGTGATCACACGCTTGTTAGCTCTAATTACAACAGAAAAATCATTAATCATAGCTTTATAATACAGCATAGGTTTTGTAGGTATTAAATAGAGGTTCAGCTTATTGCTGTGCAACTCCTATAGTATCAATGCAAATACCCTAAACATCCAGAGCTTCGAAAAAACTCTGGAATGCCTCTGTTATTTTTCAGAGTTGTCATCCAAAATGCTGAATTGCCAAAGAAACCAGGTGCACATGCACCAGGGTGGGGAGTGAGAGAGAGCCTTGATGTTTCATGAAATGAAATGTACATAGTTTAATACGAAAGCCCTCTCCTTCATGCAAAAATTCAGCTTTTTTCCCAAACAAAATGGAACGTTAAGATTTGAGAACATAACCTTGTAAATAGATCTATTATTTCTTTGCATCAACTCTTAGATACTTTCCTAGGTGGTTTTGCCTAATGATCTCACTGCTAAGTTCAACAAAATCGAGTGTAATATACTGAAAATACACTCAACTGATATTGAACTTGTTGATGAGGAGTGTAGGCCTGTTAAAATTGACAAAACTGACAAGTCTCTATTGCCTCTTATTTTATTGCTCTTTCGGTTTAACATGTGGTTTTGCAAGCCTAAAGCCTTTATTGCTTGCTGGTTGAAAAGACAGGTCATGCTCAGGAATACATTTCATTCGTCATGATTCAGGCTCTTTTATCAGTCTTCCTCTTTGGCGTAAATTCCAATTTGTTAATGGTACCTAGGTACAAAGGTAAAAAAAAATATTTCATGGTGTTCTAGAGAATACCACTGGCCAGCTAAGGTCAGAACTCTATTTTTATACCAGGGAGTTTTTAAGAAAAACATTTTCTTGGACATACAGGAGCAGCAGAGACATCAGTAAAAAAAAAAAAAAAAATCTNAGTTTTAGTGGTGTAATCATTGATAGATCTAGTGCTAAATGCAAGGATTGCTACTTAGAAATTTTTTTTCTGATAAGCCATTAGAAGATCTGGTTCACAACATGAGCCCAAAGCAGCTGCATTGTTCACGGTTCTGCGTGCCTAAACTCTGCCAAAAAGCCAAAAGAAAGGATGACACATTCCCTAAATCCAGAATTTCAGAAACATATTTCTAGGCAGCAAAATTCTACTAAGCAAGTCGGCCCTGACTGTAATTCCCATGACCACCTCAGCATTTTACGGGACCAGGCTGAGAACCACCGCAATCCAAAAAGACATTTGGTGATTTGTTTCAACAAATAGGCCTATAAGTAGTCATATAAGCACAACTGAGGGAACTAAATTTGGACAGAAATGAGTGAATAGATCAACAGAAGGAAATGCTTAAACCAATTTAAGAACTAACAGAACTTCCAAAATTATTTTGCCTTCCTTGATGCTGTCTATGTTTCCAGGGCCATATCAAGTTTACCCAACGCAGCCCATGCTGAAGCCAACTCTCAGAAACAATTCAAAAGCACTTCATACATTAAAAAATATTAAATATTAATAATCCAATAAATGTTTGAATGCAATATACTGCACACAAAAATACAATATAAGTAATGCATAAATAGCTAGGCTCTAACTGTAAAATATGCAAGCCTCTGCCATTTGTTATATATTACACAAGTCAAAAGAGTGTTTTACCGATTGCAAAACCAGGAACCTCAAAATTAGAAGAGCCCCTTTGTACATTCTGATTATAATAAAGACATTATGTCCCTGTTCACGTACCCTTTTTTACATACAACCCTCATCAGACCCTTTCCAGTCCAACCAGAATCAGCACTATACACTTTCTCTCCCAACACTAATCCTTACACTTGCCCTAATAACAGTCAAAGATTGATTCTTCCTCAAACTCATCAGCAATACTGCATATGAAAAGCTTCAAGGGAGAAGTCCTTTAGTAGTCCAAACCTTTCTTTAGCAGTCCCTTTCCAGCCCCACTCCAACCATATCTCCAGGCTTGATGGTTTGATTCTGCCCAGCTTCAAACAGGGACTTTCAAGATAGACACTTGTGCCTCGTATCTGGCAAAATCTGAATGTCCAACATATCCTTATAGAAAACCAGGGCACCAAGATCTCTCAGATAATTAGCACTTTGCTCACAGACCTTCCCACCTTTTCTCAGCACTGATACAGTCTTTAATTTTGTACAGGCAAAAGAGGAATTGTTTGAAATTTCCAGACCTTCAGAATACTTTACCATCTGCCTCAGGGACTCCCAGCTGGATCCTGTGAACTGCAGTGACACAGTGACACTACTACTTTGGACTAAGCTATGCCTGCAAATCCACTAGAAAGGTTTTAGAATGAACCGCTACCAGCTTGCTGGTAGATGTGCTTTCCACAGATGTAAAACAAAGCACCTGTGCCTCGTTACACCGTCGCAATCAAATCTTGAGTGAGGGCTAAGTTTCTGCTTCCCAGCTAATATAATTCATAAGTAATATTTTTGCCTGCAGAAAACATGATGAAGAAACCACAAAGTTGCCTCCAATTTCAAATTAGTAGATACCTCTGCATTTAGATTAAATAGATTCACATGACTGATGTTTAGTCAGGCATATGGCTGTCCACAGATACCCGAAGATGACTGAAATTTTTTCCTCCAGTGCTTGCTTTGCCAGGTCAAGACCTCCCCTTTTAGCTGTAGTTCAGGCTGCAGTAATCCATTCCTTCCTCACTTTTAAAACAGATTACAACACCCTACTCGTGTCCACTTGAAACTGCAGCTTCTGCAGCTGCTCCCCTTACATTACTCTCACATGCAACAAAAGGTACTTGTGCTTCTCACATCTGCCATGGCCTTGGATTTGTTTGGATTAAGAAAAATCCTGATCCCGTGGTTAACAGCTAGTTATATCACTGTGATCCATTCAAGTAGCTAAGGAAAGAGGGAGTCCTCTGGCCGCAACCCTCAGATTTAAATACTTTAAGACTGAGGATATATTTGGCTCCTGATCCTACTCTTTGTTCTATTTTTCTGAGGGGAAAAAAACCCAATGAACTTTAAAATACAGGCTTTTGCATATCTGTTTCTAGTACTTGTTTGTTCCCAGGTGATTTCCAGATTATTTTACATAAATTCTAGCTCCTGTAATTTTTATAATTTATATCCACCCTAAATGCAATCAAGTACATTGAGAAAAGTATGTGATAAAAAAATAAATACATAAGACTGAAATAGAAAGAATTACTAAAAAGCAAAGCCAGCTGAAAAACTGAAATTAACATCATATTTTTCAAAATAACACAATATTTTCCATTTAAATTATTGTTTGGGGTTCTTTTCTATTTTTCATTTCCCGTTTCAAGTAAAAGTATGATGAATATCTGTTTGCCCCAGAGAAGTGCACCCACAGGAACATTACACTTCATTTTATCCCTCTTGCTTTGCTAAAACTTTTTGGATTCTTTAGTATTTTCTTATTTTTGACAGCGGGGGAAGGGGGAGACACTTACAACCTCAAATGAAACAGGAAGTCCTCCATGTGCTATTTATGCACTATGGAATGTAAGTGCCTCCTAATATTGCAGCTGTGTGGCAGACAAGCAATGCAATAGTTTAATGCAATTTAGTCAAGAACAGCTAAAGAAGGAAAAAATCTGACTTAGGAAAACTTTGAGACAGATTCCAGCTTTTCTTATTAAGGTTTGAAGAAAAGTAATTTATGTGCCTGAATGACTGCCTTAGCATGGTGCACTCCTTTCCAAGTCCTGAATTTCATGCCTCTTACTCTTTCTACAGCTGACTTCAATTTTGTACAGCACCCATTTAGAATGACTTGTATGTTTTTGATTTCTCCTCTGAATACCGAATTAAAACAAACAGGTTTGGCTGGGTGGCTTTATTCAGTAACAAAAAAAAAAAAAAAAGTTTTGAAAATGAAAACTAGGTATGCCTCGTTCATCCATTTACTTCTTTTTTTTTTTTTTGTTATCTACAATAGGCTAGTTCAGCACTCAGCTGTCTCAAAGACCTAAAGGAAAAAGAAATAATAAGAGCACTAAGGAGACTGAAGTTACATATCAATTCTGTCCAGAAATCTTAAATCAGAAGAGAGCGTTGAATGGAGTTTGTTGTCTGTTGCAAAAGAGCTAGATAAAGCTGAAAGTGAGTCCAAGAGAGATAATTAAAGTATCAAAGATTTCAAGAACAGAAGTTTGGCTGCTCTGGTATTATGAATACATCTAAAGTTTTTTTTTTAACGCCCTAATTTGTTCTTTATTTCTCACTACTGCAAGGCAAGACTGATTTATTACAACAGAGTTAACACCACTCTAGAATTTCAATTTATTGCGATAGAACAAAGGCAAGCTGTTTAAAAAAAAAAAATACAGAACTCTATAGGCAGATAAAACCCTTGAGATCCTTAGATTTGATATCGGGGTCTCCTACTTTCTAAAACCTTGGGATCTTGGTCTGACCATGGAAATAAAACTCCTCAACCAGACTCAACTGACAATAAAAGTAGGACTAGGTCTGCAATGGAAATAATTTCTGAATTCAATCCAGCTCAGTAAAAACTTAGCCTTGTAAAGAAATAAGCACGTTACGCTTGTGTTTAAGTTCGGCTNGGACTCAACTGACATTAAAAGTAGGACTAGGTCTGCAATGGAAATAACTTCTGAATTCAATCCAGCTCAGTAAAAACTTAGTCTTGTAAAGAAATAAGCACGTTACGCTTGTGTTTAAGTTCGGCTCAGAATACGTGCATTAAAGAAGCATATAAAATTTTCCATTGTTGGGGTTCTCATTTAAGTGTATCTGTGCCTAAAATGGGTTGTTAAGCACGTTAGAAATTGAAGCTCTGTTGAATTCCTAGCTCCATCAATGTCAACTGGCACTCTGCTGTTGACTTGTGTAGAATCAGGATTTCATCCAAGATGCTACAGTCTAAAACAAGTTCTGAGAGGTTTCAGCTGCCCTATTTCTCACAACAGGCTTTTATCTTGAAAACATAAAAAGTAAGGTTATAAGTTACATTATTTTCACTGCTAATAATTTTGATTATTGTGTTTATCTGTAACTGTAGAATCAAACAACAATTACAGAAGTAGAGACTCCAAGCTTGCAGATTGTCATCTTTGTTGGATAAGAGACTAGGAATTCACATTACATTCACTAGAAAAAGAGAGAAAGAAAAGAAAAAAAAACAACCCCTCTGTTCCTGTCAGTGTGCTTAGAACAAGGACATAAATTCCTCCCCATCATCCAAGTAACAACCACTGAATAAGAGCAAATAGCCTCCAACAATTTTCCAGGAGTCAAAAGCATCAATTATTCCCCACCCAGATGTCAAATCCTTCTTCTCAACTTGTAACAAATCCTACAATACTTATGTGTTAGTCAAACAAAACAGATAGAGCAATACAAAACCTCAGGCATAGCAGGGAGAAATGGCTAGGAGAATGGGGAATAACTACTGAATGCATTATAATAGAGCCTCTGCATCCAAAAACTTGCCTATATCTCACCCATGCCCCTGCCATGGCATCAGTAGGTCTAATAGAAGATATTATCTTCCCTTACAAACCCTGCCTATGTTATTCAGTGTGAAACAAATTATCCCTTTTTAAAATGTAGTGACAGTAGAAGGGCTACAGAAAGCTGACTAACTGAAATATCTGCGTGCTACGTGAACTGTTGCCTAAATCAGAGAGGAGACAATCAAAGTAAAGCCAGAGAGTCCAATTTCAGTAAAGAAGTCGTAGCTCGAATACTGGATGCAACAGAAATTCTGGGCCATGACCACACAAATATCAGCTAACGCAATTATTAGCATGTTTCAGATAGTTGTACTGTAATTTTCATGCATCAAAGAAAGTAGAGGCAAGGACAACAGATGATCAGCAGGCAACAGACAGTGCCCTTGACTTCCTCTTTGCCTTAGCTTACAGGAATACTCACAGTAAAATGATTATAAAAGAAATCCTTTGAGAACAGAGGTGCTTATGGCTGTTTTGTATAGTATGGGGCCAAGCACGTTACTGATGCCACAGAAATAGTCAATGATTCTTTTTTTTCTCTTAGTTCTCAGCAAATTTCTGCTTGATGATTTATGTGTTAAATCAAAATTTTCCTATTCTTTCCCCAGAAATAGTTTGTGGGTAAGTATTGATGTCCAGGTCTCCCCTTACATTGGCACAGACCAACACATGAACACTTTACAGTTCACATACAGATGTTTATTTTGCTCAGCCATCTGTTCCATCTGAAACACAAAAGAGATCACAGAAAATGAACTCTCACTCTAACTCTCTTTCTGCATACACAGACAAACACCTGGGTTCCCAACAAAACACGGCTGTTGGTTTTCACAACGTGTCGGAAAAGATTGTACTTTACAGACAACTCGGAAAGTCAGGTCCCTGATCTGAAGGGTGTGGAATCTTGGTAAGATAATCAAGAAGAAATGATGACTGATGANTGGCTGTTGGTTTTCACAACGTGTCGGAAAAGATTGCACTTTACAGACAACTCGGAAAGTCAGGTCCCTGATCTGAAGGGCGTGGAATCTTGGTAAGATAATCAAGAAGAAATGATGACTGATGATGGGATAAAGGAGCATACAGATAACTCTAGAAAGATTTTTATTTGCAGGATGGTGTCCTGAGTCTTTAATTCTTTTTTTTCCTTTATAGTTATAGGTGTTTGGTTCTTTCGTTTTCAGACACACACACAACTAAGAACTGGATTGCCCCAGAGCAGATGCAGTGAAGGGTGGTAAAGCTGAGAGAAATGGAGTTAATGAGAGACTTGAAGAGGGAGAGCGGTGGGCAGTGCCAAAATAAAAAAGTCTGTTTCCAAGTGCAGGGAAGAGTCAGCCCATAAGGATCGAGTCACAAAAGAGCTGTCAGGTAAGAGACACATGCAGAGGGGGCATGAAATGGGAATGATAAAGACTGGAAGAAGTATACACATAGTAAGCAAAACAAGAAAGAAATCTAATTTGGGAAGGCCATTAAGAAGTATTCAGCTTTGAGTCAACGACAGAAAAGGGAGAGAACTGTAAGACAGTGAAGTTTGTAGTGGAATCTGTTAACTGAAAAGAAAGTTCAGCTACTTAGTGCAACTGGAAGACAGGACAGAAAGGAAAAAGAAGGGTACAGCTGCTATAGTACTGTCAGAGAACTGGTTCTCATGAGTATGAAAAGAATTTGGCTGCCTGGAAGTAGTGCTTACCCATCCCTGTCCCCTGATCATATATCTGCATGAAAAACTGGCCCTTTATTTGTTTCCTAGTGCCTGCAGCTATCCAAGGCTGTTCCAAACTTTGGTCCTGAATACCGTTTTAGAATGCCTACGACCTAAAAGCTGAGCAGATATAGATATTTTAGCTAGGGTGTGATCTGATCCCCAAATAAATGAACATAAGTAGATTCAAATCTCATTGGAGAAGGCAATAGTAACATGTTGAGCCAAGAAGGTTCACTCTAACTACTCACATTAACTATTTATATTGATGTATAATGAGCAAAATTTCCACACATCAGGCCAATTCTCACTACATGTTTCACGTAGCCATCATTACAAGAGATCATATACTCCTGCATTACAATGGATATAGGTATACCACCATACTNAGTAACCATCATTACAAGAGATCATATACTCCTGCATTACAACGGATATAGGTATACCACCATACTTAACTTTAGGATGAAAAGTTTCCATTTTATACTCTCTGAAATTAAACAACCAGACAAAGGTCGAAGTTTCACGTGACTGAGCCAATCAAATTCATGTCCTGATTCCTGCAGNAGGTCGAAGTTTCACGTGACTGAGCCAATCAAATTCATGTCCTGATTCCTGCAGTCAGGCTTTAAACCAGAATCATACTTGGGGACTAAAAGCCAGCTCTAGAAGAGACCAAGTAACACAACCTGGCTGCTTATTTCACATATTTG
>RSEF01000004.1:82273491-82286912 GCA_003993805.1 Himantopus leucocephalus | reverse complement strand
CACTCGGCTGCCAAAGATGATTGCTCCCAAACTCAAACCCCCTTCAGGGAGCAAGAGAGTTGCAGAAAACAAAACGGAGAAATCAAATTATCCCAGACTACAACAAATGAAATAAAGGAAGAGGTCAAAGCATCAAAAGTGGAAAAGCCAGGGAACTGGAGGGGGATGTTAAGCAGAAGACTCCTGACAGTGACCACCACCCCCTGACACTACCCAAGGAGCTGATGGATGCTGCCAAGTGGTGGTCTGCCCAGGAGCAGAGACATCAGTACCAGAAAGAGGATGCTGAGCTGGACTCAACCTCTCATACTGAGCTGGCACTTCCATTTAACCCACTAAGAAAGTTCTTAAGGGAACATCATCAGGAAAAGAAAAACAGAAGTTCTGCTCCACTGTTTTTCAATACAGTCTTTTGTGTTGAAAGTTGATCTGCACCCACGGCAAGGCTTTTCCCTCACTTTGTTTTAAGTAGCATTGCAAGACCCTTCTCCTGAAAACTGTGGGTTTGTGTAAAACAATGTGATTTAGTGTATCTATTCAAATATCTGTTTCAGACTCAGAAGAAAATAAGAAATTCCATGCTGAGTCAAGCCCAGAATCATTCTTACCTTCTCCATGATCCTTTTCAGCTGCAGATATTAGACACTGTTCCCTGAGAAAGCAGACAAATAAACTACTTTCTTATTAGTCCTGCAAATAAGTCACTTTCACAACATCAGCCTTGCATAACTTGTTTTCATCTAATGTACTCATCTGCACAATAATTGGTCTTACCAGACCCTGCCACAGAACCACAAAATGTAAGAACAAGTATTAGCTACTGGAGCAGCATCCTTACTTGCCACTCATAGTTTAGGCTGCGTGAAACTACTAGCAAGTAGTTACTTCAGTTATTTAGCTAGTAAGACTCTACATTACTCTTTTCTATACAGCAATTAGAAATAAGGTTTAGCTGAAGATGCTCAGAAAAAAATTTCCATACTTCAGGGTATGAACTACGTATCTGATTAAACTCGCAGCTTGATGTACCTTATCTTGGCAGCATTGAAGACTGGTATTGTTAGAGATTAGAGGGGCACGCTATGTTTGCTTAAGATAACTATTCTAGAGTATCTGCAATGATGCATATTGAGCAATAAAGATGATAAATTTTACTAATGCTATCCAAAATGCTGATAACCTAATGTTAAGTACGGTGTCCTTGTTTATTATGTTTTCCCAAGATAGGCCCATGTAATATGAGCATGACACATTGTGATAAAATTCAGTATTAATACAGACATTAAACTAGTATATTATTTTCCACATAATCCCTAGATTTTAACTAGATCTCACTTGAAGCTCTGAAATATTATAAAATAATACATGCTGATTATCCCTTAAAGTATAAGCCAAACTTTTTTAGGTATTAGTTCCTAACTCCCATTAAAACAATGGGTTATTTGTGTATAAACAATGTAATCTCCATCTCCTAGGCCTATACCTAGGATAACACAGATTAAAGGTTAAAATCCTCATAGTTCCTTTAGTACTTTTAATCTTATTTCAAATTTACGTTACTATCAGAGCAGCAGCAGTCTTAACCACAAGTTTTTCAAAGACTTTTCAAAACAAAAGCATCAAATATTTAAATTGCATTAACTTCTCACCTTCTCTTCCCTCCACGCTTTCACTTCTTTCTCCTCCCTTGCACACAAACATATGCGAACACATTCACACGCACAAAAAAAGCACTGAAGATTAGAANTGAACACATTCACACGCGCAAAAAAAGCACTGAAGATTAGAAAGAGTCAACATGTTTTAATGTGACAGTATAGAATATACTCTCATAAATGTGAAGCCACCGTGGTTTAAAGTCTACGCATTCAACACATAATTTGTAACTTTAATCAACACATCTCATTTTGCTAATGCATACTGACTGGATGCCTGAGTGCTAATGAGCGTCCCTGAATGCTAATGGCTCTGTGAAACTAGATGGCCTCTGAGCATCACATGGATTATCTAAAACTTATTTGCATCTCAGATTCCCAGCACCATTCAGCTTCACCTCGCTTTGACCTTGACATTTTATAAGCCAGGGAGAACAGTTGTGTTATGAAAGAAAAGCCAAAACTAAACAAAAAAATAATGCAGGCAAGGACATATCCATCTAGGATACGTTTGAAACAATTTATTGAGTTGAATATTCTCACACTAGAATGTGATCACTGTAAGGTATTGTACATTTTATCCCCTCATACTTTGAACTCTAACACTTACAGGATGTATGCTTAGGACTAGAGTTGCTGTAGCCAAGAAATTTTAAGGATCTAAGACAAAGATTGTGAGAAAAGATAATATCTTTTAGAACCACTTGATTTGCAAGCAAATAAAGGTATTAAATATATTATACATTACTGCATGTACTACTACGAGGTAATATAATAATACATATATCAAAAATTCGGTGCAGCTGGAAAATCAGACAAGGTTTCAGGCCCACAAGTCCTTCTTCAGACCCTATCCCATGTATCAAAAGAATATAAACCCTTTTCCCTGGCACATGACATTTATTTGGTGNTCCTGGCACATGACATTTATTTGGTGACTGTCAGATGTGCTCTGCAACTTTGCAAGAGCCCCACCATCCCACCTGAAACTGTCCAGTGAGCAGACATTGCATCAATGCCCAAGGGATTTCAAAGGGAAACCTATAGTTGAGGTATTATTTCAGTGCCCTGCATGTCATCGCTCTCTGTAGAAAGTCGGAAATACTTACACTGAAAACCTTTTTACTTTTTAAATTGTTTTCCATGTTCTATTTTTTCTGTGAAGAAATGCATATATATATAGGTAAATATATGTATACGTACCTGCTCATATATATTTATATATTTTTCAGGAAAAGAAACATTCTTTCTTGTCTGCCAAAAAACATTAGAAAAATTATAACTGAAGAACATGATGCAAAAGTTATTTTAAAATAAAATGTCTTTCCACCCTTTATTACCCTCAGAATAAACAGACACATAATGTTCAGACCTGTTTCCCAGCTTGAAATACAGTAGAAGCACTTGATGTATTGTTCAAGTCAAAACCCAGGAGAAGCCATTAGATCATCTGGCTTGATCTCTGCAATGTGCAGTACCTCAAACCAGGACTTTTACCTGCCAACTTTAATATTGAATCCCTAAGTTGTGGTTGACTCAAACATACCTCCCAAAAAGGTGTATGATTTTGATATCAGGACTTCAAGCCATGGAATATCCATACCTTCTCTTTGTGTTTGGTTTGCCACAGCTTAATCACTTCTATAAAAAATGATTTCCAATATTAATTTTTCAATTTCTACTTCCAGACATTAGAACCTTTTGATACATAGGGGAAAATAAAATTAAACTTGTACACTTCTGTATCTGCTTTTCCATCCACCTAAACAGACTACAATTGGCTGCCTCATCCAACTTGTCCTTTTTAATATTTACATTTTTTCTCTTCTGCTCTTCTGAATTTTATCTAGTACTTCAAGATTTATTAAAAATTACCAGCATGCCAGATGTCTTTCTAGTTCTTTAAAGACTGTTTGGTACAAATTATCTGCAACTTTAAAAGTGTTTATCCTTCAGTGACTGTCCGTGCCCTGAAAAGTATTTTCTTATCCTCATGGAATGCAAACACATGGCTTTCCAAGTACAGAACAGAAACTCTTACTAAATATTTCTACATCTTCTATATCATTATTAACGATTAAATTATCTCCAGTTAGTAATGGATCTATAGCAGGACTAGGATTTCTCTGACTCCTCATTATCATTAGCTTTGAGTTTCTTCCCTATTGTTCTTGGCTTCCTTATGAGTTTTCTAGATTCCCTGTCTTCCAAATGACATACACTGCTATTTCTTTATCAAAAAAACTTTTCTGTAACTATACAAAATTACATGTCCTGGAGGAAGAGAGCTGACTTCATGAAACTGTCCCCAGAGACACTCATATAAAAATCAGGTTTGGATTAGACTGAAGACAAATTTGCCAAAGGCGGAGCTCAGAGGATCACAGATTCTTCTGGGAGAACTCAAACTGATGTCTGAAACAAATGCTGTACCTTCACTGAAATGAAAGTATTTTGGGGTCTTTCAGATAATACCACTGTACAATCAAGAAGCCTAAGACATTGAAAAAAGCATTGAAAAGGTTATGATTTAACATTTATAAAACACAAGTTAGTAATAAAAATTTGGTGAAACAATTAGATTTGACATTGTAAGGCACACCTCTACCACTTTCTAAACAAAGATCACAGAATGTTAATGTTTATTACAGATGGACTTTGCCATACACGGTAGGTGCTAGCAGCTGCTACAATCACGGCAAGAATATATGAAGAAGAACTATAATGTAAGAAAAATGCTAACATTTTAGCATAGTTAAAGCTATGTGGGTAACTTTAATCAAGAAATTAATTGTTCCATGTGCACTCCTAACACTTTGCATAACTGATTTTCAAATACAAAACAACACATCACGTGGCTGGACAACAAATGAATAAAAAGGAGAGCATCGTAATCTACAAACCCTTCATGTCAGTAATAATCAAACAAACATAACAGCATCTTGGGCTGACATACATGAGATTTATGCAGAAGATTCCCACTAATGCCAGTGGAAATCTACTAAAGTAAAGCTTTTAAGCAGAAATGGTAGAATAATATTTTATAATAAACTGCATCAGGCAACGTAATATAATTTTGCAGTCTAAAATGGTTGCATTTCCATTCATCGCCTTCTTATGTTAACAAAAAAAGTTTAAGGAACTGAAAAAATTTACTCTAAAAATGTAAACTGATGAATTTTGTAACTTTCAAATAGTTTGTTACTGTCTGAATATGACATCTAAAGATAGTATTATCAGATATTATAGAACTTTGTGAAGTTTTAATTAGCTTGACAATTTGCAGCAGCTCCTCGGCTAATACCACAGTATATACTTCACTATTTCCCACTTCCCTGTAAGTTTCCTAGATTTCCCTGACACCAGACAGGAGCCCAAACTGTAGGCTGGCTTTTGCAACAAATTATGAATTGCTGTGGTAGGCTATGTAACCTGAACCAAGGACCTTGTCAGCTACTTAATTCTCCGCTGTTTCTGATAACATGCTCAAGGCAGGCAAAAGTCGGTTCCTCGGTGCCACGTTACCTGTGCTGTGTTACTCCAGTGCCCACCTGAAAGAATCCCAGTAGGGCGGTGAAGCTATCCCGGGCAGAGCCCATGGGGTCATGGGGCAAGTCACACTGCTCAGACCTACTATTCCAGGCTTTCTTCTGACATCTCTATTTTACTTCAGCTCAATTCATGTTCAAGTTCAGAGGTTTTTTTCCTACACAGTTACAGGAGAGAACAATTTTAAATGTTAAAAGAAGAAATGAAGAATTAGGAAAGTCACTGTTGTATCATAAGATTATTCAGCTGCTGTGGGAATGTGAGAGAAGAGTGGAGGTGATTTCTTGTTTTTAAACAAAGCCCAGTTTATTCTGTGCTTTGATCAACCTTTGCATTTGCCACTAACGTTTCTGTCATCTCCTGGTTCAAGCAGCCAACCAAACACTTCCTTTGGGGGCATTTCAAGCAGTGTAGCACAGAGCTATTCCAGTCTGAACCTGAACTGCAAAGAAATTTTCAGTTTCAGTGAGACAACCTGTACTGACTATCATGTTCCTTGTTTCCTGAGAAGCAGCTCAACCATACCTCCACCATTTCCACAAAGGAAGCATGTAGAGGTGGAGCCAGTACATGAAATTGCTCTGTGGAGCCGCGTAAGAATTCACTGAGTAGCCCTCCTCTAGTTTATCATGGAAAGCAGTTCTTGTTCTAACTGTTGTGTTATTCACAAAACAGAGCAGCAACAATGATTTAAAATTCCCTTGTCCTGCACTCTGGCAAACGGACCATCTCAATTTGACCAGCATCACCTTCTGTGGGCTACGTTTGGAACTAGGTCAGGAAAGGGATGCAGCCTGAATGAAATGGAAGAAACAAACAAATGAGATGTTAAAGCTGGATTAGGCCCACAAATTCTCATTCTGACATATTTATAACAAAGGTACATGTTGCATAGAAGCAAGTCATAAGGAAGGGACATATCTTCTGTTGGAACTGGTGACAAATTTTTGTAACACGAAATCACGGCCTCTGTGATGTGTACAAACCAGATAATTTCAGACCTTGTTAAAGTATCACTATGCAGAACACAGCCTAAATATATGCTTGTACTCATTCAAATTTGATAGGGCTTAATTCAGTAGTTTAAGCATCTGCTCGAGTATGTACTTTATTTGAAAGCCTGACAGAGCAGCTGTAAATAATTACAGTATGTGAAAACGCCTGTAAGGAAAGTTTTAAGTTATCAGCGTTAACTTTTAAAACTCTTCAAAAAAGCATCCTTTTCTCAGTTTCCCCGTGTTTCTTTAAATATATATATATTCTACGTATTTTATATGTAAGAAAAGTATTTTCAAAGTTTGTTGTTCTTTAAGTACCTTTGCCTTTTTTTCTAAAAATGTTCTTCCAGTATAGACAAACCACAGACATGAGTAAATTAACACAGTTTCTGAGCTAACTTTCGTCCAGGTTACATGCCTCTTGAGCTTTGCTCCTGTGTATTCACTGCTCATTACAGTAGCCATCTAAATGCTGTTTAATAGTCCCTTGAAACATTTGTCTAGTTCTCATAAAAACACACAAGACTAAGCTTCACCCTGTGCGGCTGACAAAAGGAAGCTTATCCTGTTATTATTAATCTTATTATCTTTAATAACAGCTTTAGAAGCTACTGCACAAATATCTTAAAATAACTCCATATAGCATGCTTTAATCCAGGTTTAACACACCCTTTTACCAAGGAAAAGAAATCCTATTAATGATGCTGATAACTTTGTGATATACAGAAATAGGTGTTGTCTTCAGTCAAATCCTTCTCCCTTTCCACTTACGACCTAAACCTGGGCAAATCTCTGATGCAGCAATCCACAGACACACCAGTGTCACTTCTGTGAAACATGTTACCCCACGACATTAATTTTACATTCGCTGTGTTAAGCTATCATAGGCTTTTTTGAGCACTGATGCCGTGAACACGGTCAGTGCACCACAGGTATATCATAGTTAAAACAATTTCTTTGGCTATTTAGTCTGTAAAGCATAAAAGCTTTATGGTTACCAACTGCATAATGCTGTGCACATTTATTATACAGAATGATAACCTTAAAGTTTAAATAAGTCTTCGAGATACTTTGCCTGATTCTGACCTAACTTTTTTCTTTCCAGTCAGGTGATTTTAAAAAAAAAAAAGGAAAAATATTAGCAAATTTCTATATTTTAGCACTTTGTCTTAATAAAGTTCTATCCTTTATATAAATTATTATAATTCCCATAAATTTACAAATATAAAAAATATTAATGACATAGTCAACTCTTTTTCACAAAATTTGAAAGAAAGTTTTAAGATCACCTTTTCATTTCTCAAAAGGTTTTCACTGCATTCCTAGTTTATAACATAAATTACCTAGAAACGAAAGGAGTTACCTCTTAGCCGGAATAAAAGGTCAAGTCAATCTCTTTTACACACAACCAAAAAAAAAAACCATTCCAGATCAAAATAAAACTCTCTCAGCTACAGTTCTTAAAGACAACAAGTAATTTTGTTGCTGTTTTTCACGAGGTATTTTTCCCCTGCCTGCCTCCAATGAAACAGGGAGATCATTAATTCTACGGTCAGCAGCTGAAACCAGTTAGTCTGACCTCAGATGTTACCGATCACATCCCTTCCTGCTGGTAAATATCAGACTACAAAAGATACATCGTTTTTCCTTTCTTACTAGAAATTAACAAAGCAGTCAGGCCAGAACATTATTCCTAATTAAAACATGCATTATTAGTTACAAATACACCTCTGTGAGTATTTTGATCCAAAGCGCACAGCCCTGTAAGGAAGAGAAGACAGAACACAGAGCAGTAACGAAAGCTACGTACTACTTTAACCTCGATGACTTTGCACATTCAAATTACAGTCCCATGGATTTACTCAGCCATTTCTCACGGCATCACAGAATTACAAAACAAGACCAATCCTCACTGTAGTTTGATTGAAAAGAAGCACGAAAAGCGCGTTTAGGAAATGTCTGTTCTCCTGACTGAGTTCGGGGCTACAAATCGGAAAAAGCAGTTTTGCCTCTGTGAAATGGCTAAACATGAAACAACTGCTAAACTATAGACTTCCCGGCGCACTAATTCACCAGCTCTCAGAGACAGATGTAAGTCTGCCGTAAGGACAGCCATCCAAACTGTAGGATTTGGGATCATTCTGGGCTAACTGTGCAAAGAGAGGACAATAAGCAAGAAAGAGAAGAAAGCAAGAACGTCTCCAATAAATAATTTTCAGGAGGGGTTGACTATGCAGTGCATTGTCATCATGAATCAAACCCATCCATCATATGGTGACTCTGCAGCTTTCTATAAAGCTGAGGGATTGCATCTTTTGACTTCCAGTTTATTCAAGGCAGCGCGTTTCTGTGGATCCAAGCTTGACATTGATTTCTCAGCAGCCTATGTGATATGGAAAGCCACTTCAGCTACAATATTGTAAATTGATTTTTTGTCACACGGTATTTTACAAAATTCTCACGGAAGAACATGCGAGAGCTCTTTAAAATGCAAGATTCACCAAGGGGGGAAACAGCGGTTAGCTCTGCAAAGGAAAAAAAGTCACATGGCTGAACACATTCTCTCATTATTCCCAGAAGCTGAAGAAGTAGCTAGAGGCAGAAAACTGACAATAATTATATTGCCTAGAAACTGACAGCATACATAAATCTACTGTATTAAGCCTTTATTCATTGATTTACTTTCCAAAGCTCATTTCAGCATTAGCCCAGAAGTAACACTGTGCAAGACACTGCTCTTCAGTTTAAGGAAAATGTGGGTAAATTTTTCTTTCATGTACTGTGATAATTAAAGTTTTGTATGGTTGCTCTCTCTATCCTGTGGCAACCTGAATCGCCATGATTTTTGACTGTAATTTTCTTCCTTAGTAGATTGTCAGTAATACATGAAACAGAAAGTAGGCATGCTTAAAGGAAGAGTAATTTAGCCTTTGTTGAAATTGTTTTATGTACAGCATAAGCCTGCAGTGATGGCAAGACAGCTATTCGGTCCTGAACGTCTGTTTACGTCAAATCACAAGAGCAGAGTGCAAGCAATCGAGAGCCAGCAGGAATCTTTTACTGAACTAATTTTGACACAACACTGAAAAATCATGAATCAGAGGTACAGCTAAGAGGGAAAAATAAAGATTGGTGATGCTATAGAAAAAGTGCTAGCACAGTACTGGCAGGCTGGTATGTGTGTGTTCCTGTAATTATCTCACAGGCCAGCAAATTTTCAAATTAATTTCCCTTTATTTAAGTACTAGATCCAGCCTGCATTATTACTGTTCCTTCAGAGACTTATTGTAGCACATTGCTCTTGGGTCCCCAGACTGGGTGAGGGGCAGACTAGCCCAAGTGGCAGCCAAAGGAAAAAACAAGTTTAAAACTTCCCACGTTTATGAAATCAGCATTGCTATTTTGCTGCTATTTATTGTTTAGAGGTGCCTGGCAGTCCTAGCCACTTGAGTAAACATTATGCCCTGGGGATAAACAAACACAAAAGTCTGGAAAGACATTCTATCAAATTAACTTATTACCTATGATGATCCTTTATTTCTCAGACTTTTGTGCCTGTTGGTATGCCTTTACTTTGTTTTGGATATCTAATTATTAATATGGTACTGTATGATTTAACGACATTTCAAAGCCAGAAAGAGTATTAAGAATTGTAACACTTCTATAGCTACATCTACTGCATATTGTATATTAACAAGTAAAATGTGACATTTTTAGAGGGACAAGATGAATGTTTATTAATCAATTTTTCTCCTTTAAGTTTCAGGACATACAGTCTCCTTGAATTGATGTTAACAGGTTTGCATATTGCTCATTGAACAGGTTTGTAGTGTTACTTGGCCTCGTAGTCAAGCTGGAAAAAAAAAAAGAGCAGTTCTAGTACCAGACACTTTTATAATTTCTACAGTGTAACATAGAATAACATATACTGAGGGTTTTTTTATGGAGAATATAAAGATAAGACCTTGGAAATCACAAAAAAAGGATTGCAACCAGAATCTTTCAAGAATCTGTATTGTCCATGGTTCTTGAACCTGCAGTTCAAGAACCTCATGTATCTACACCTCCTGCTCAGGGAGACAACTTGCTTGCTTTTGCTTTCAGGCAAGTTACCTAAGTGTACACGTGGTAAATGTACCAGCCCTATAAAGCAGGCTTTTTGCTTTTTGCTTTTTTAAGAGACAGAACAGGTATAAATCACACATGTACTCAGCAAACATGTAGTGAATCTAGAGTCCAGAAGCAGAGGTGAAAGGAAAGAGACCTGAGGGACTCATAAAGACAGCAGCCAAGCAGGGGCATGTTGCTGATGCCATTTTCAGGTCAATCCATCCCTCCTGCAGCCTGCTCCCGAGCTCTCCCCTAGCAAGAGGGCCAGAAGGCATAGCATGTGCTAGGTAAACACCGTCCTGATGGCTTGTAGGGGAGACAAAGCAGTTTGAAAGCAATGCCCCTTATAAAGGACTGCCTGGCCAGCCCTGGTACCGCAGCACAGGCACTGTCACTCCTTCCTGGCTTTGGTGCAAGAAAATACCCAGAGCTCTTTCTCCAGGATAGCTACACCTGCGCAAAGAGCTTTGGTCTGCATGTGTTAAGGCTGTAGTTGCTCTGCAAACCTTTCTGNTTAAGGCTGTAGTTGCTCTGCAAACCTTTCTGGATGACTTTGCGTATCTCCAGTTGAAGGGACAAAGGCTTATTTGTGCAGAATACAAGAGTCTATAGCAAGGACATGGTCACCAAGTCCCTTACAAGTTCCCATTGCGTATCCCTGATTTAAGAAATCTGCCAAATTTTGAGACTTTGAATAAATAAAGAGTGAGCAAAACTTTGCATTCGGGATGGTCTTCACCTAAAATTAGCATCTGCGTTGCTCACACAGCAGCTGAGCTGTGGAAAGGAGATGTGTAATAGTTCCTTGAGGAATATACCATATCTACAGCTTACCTTTTTGTATTTTTAGAGAAAGCTCTGGAAAAGAGAATTTCAGCATTGAAGACTTTCTGTCTTTGACTCCATGTCAGGTGTACTGCATTCATTTTTCTCCACCCTATACCTACAGTTTGTACTAAGCAAGAACAAATAGGTATTTCTACAGAGACAAAGTTTTCCCTTTTTCCAGGAAGGGAGGAGGGATAAGAACCAAACAGACAACAAACAAACAAATTAACAAACTGAGAAATAGTAGAGTAAACCAGCTTTGGTATTCACTACTCTCTCTCTATTTGAATTTTTTAAAATTATTATTTTAAATTCTCAGAGGAACCAGTATGACCATCTAATCATCCAAATATGGTACATCTCAAATTATGATCCCAGAACTTACTGAGAAGCAAAAGGGACAAGATTGTTTAACCACAAGGAAAAGAAAGTCATAATAGCATGGTTTCTCTGTTAAACTCCAACCTACCCTATTAAACAATTAAAAAAACAAAAAAATCCTTGCTCTGGCATCAATTAAACTAACTTTTATAGAGCATTCACTGTTAAGCTCCACTGTTTCAATGTTTTCTAATATGCTAGCAATTAAATATTCGGTTGCGTATTACTTGCACAATGCCCACAGGTTGTGAGGAACAGGAAATATTTTGTTTTACTTTTATTAAAATATGTTATCCTAATTAAATATTTTCAGGAAATTATTTTCTCCTATCATACATGTAAGACTTTTTAAATTAAGTTTTTAGGGGACAAGATTATTTTGGGTTGTGTATGTGCTGCCGACCAGCCAAGCCCATTAAAACTCCTGCTCTCTAATCCCATAAAATATAGTGTCTCCACACGGTCCTTAGCAACTTACACCTCTTGCTCTGTAAGAACAGAAATATTGTTTATGTCTCAGTGAAAAGCAATGAAGAATCATGACTAGGTGAAGAAGCAGGACTCCCTGGTGCCCTCACTTATTCTGTGACCATGTGATAGACAGGCACAGCCTTGTTCAGATTCTAAACAGCTTCCTTCTATTGTTGGCTGAACGGTGCCTACTAAGCCTGGCTAAAATCCCTCCCTTCCTATTCCGATGGTTTTTGAAATTTAGTATAAAACAATGCTGTCCGTACATAAGCTTCCATGGATCTACCACAAGAAAGGCAAAACCCATTCCTTTCTTAAGCAAATTGAAGGAACGTTCAGAAGCCTGAGGGGAAAGAATTCTTGTGGTGTAATGTGGATAAATCCTTTTTGTCTGAGGAGATTCTACAAGAGGTTTTACTCCATTAATCCCTCTTATTAGGAAAAGCAACCCCCCCATATCCACCCTTATCCATTCTTTCCTCCCTTCGCCTTTTGCAGGGTTCCTTAGTCCTAACTCTTTCATAGACAAAAAGAAAACACAAGTCAATGAGAAGACAAGTCATTTTGGAATCAGTGAAATAAAAGCCCTGTCTCATGGAGCTCTACAGCAATGATCTGCAATCTTTGCCCGGTTACGGCTAACAACACTGAACAGCAAAGAGAAGCACGTAAATTCAGCGAATATAAGGAACCCGCTACCAAACTTACTGATCTTGCCACCACTTGCACAATGTCAGTAATGTCGGAAACAGTGGAAAAGGTTCATATGAATAAACACTGTCAGGAGTTTGAAGTAATAAAAAGGAATGCGTAGAGTTGGAACACAAGACGATAGATCTTCAAGACAGAGACAGAGATCGCACAGCATTTTGCTGCTGGGTGAATATAAGAAAACTAATACTTTTATCTCCTGTGACTAAATGACTTTCTTAAGTGGTCTGTAATTTGGCACAATATTTTTATTATGCAAACAAAACTGTTTATTCAGTATTTTTCTTCTTGTGTTTTATACTTAGCAGATTGTAAATGCACATTATCTTAATATTTCATGCAACCTTTGGATTGTCAACATTCAGATAAAGTGTATTTTTTAAAGAAAATGTAGACTGGAAAAGCATTTGGATCCTATGTCAATATATTAGTCACTATCACCGTCTTCTTCCTATGCCATGAAGGGGGCAAACTGCATCCTAAAGATGATTCATCTTTTGAAATAAAGAAGAAAAGCATTTTATAATTTTTTCTCAACTATTTCAGAACCAGTAATTAGCTCAAAAGACAACTTTCAGCACTTCCTGGTAAAACAGATGGGAATTTTTCCGTGTATGTTTCTTAGAGAAAAACAAATTTGTGTTAGTCACAATTAAATTCCTCATTAACTATTTGAGGTTTTTACTGCATTTTCCCTATTGCATCTTTTTTTTTTTTT
>RSEF01000004.1:82253788-82266314 GCA_003993805.1 Himantopus leucocephalus | reverse complement strand
TGTTATTTTTATATTAGCTGTACTGGTTTTTCTTCCCTATGAAAATGACGTTCCAGACAAGAGGTCACTTCTTCTGTGGATTTGTACTTGATTTTATAGTAGGGATTCCACTTTTCTGAACAAGGGTTGGATCAAAACTCCAAGGCTGATCTAGGGCAGAACCTGGAGCAGTGAGGGATAACTTCAGTTTAGTTAATTTTAGCTGCCTATCCTGGCTACTTTTTATGGCACCAGAGAGTCAGTTACTTAGAAATGGTTCTGGAGGCAACGTCCAGTACATTTTTGTTTGAAGCTGCAGGAATTATTATAATGCTGTTCTTTCTGTCTATTTTATCTCATATTAATTTTGAGGTAAAGAGAAATTAAAATTGTCACAGATGCTTACGGTTTGATACCACAACCTCATCAAAATCTGACATTTTGAATTAATTTTTTTGAACACACATTGGGGAGGTTTAACTATCTTACTGAAACATTGCAAAATTGTTCATCACCAAAACCTCTTTATAATTAATCCCCAAAGGTGAAATTCAGTCCTGTACAGACAGCTTTGCATGGCTCTTTGTCACATAAGTACTGCTGTGCAGAAACTGGGGGTAAGGATGAAGGGTAATTAAAACAGTCTAACTCAAACAGTCAAAACCCTGTAGTAAGGCTTTTGCGGATGCTGTCTTGAAGTAAATACATCCTGAAGTGGTGAGCTCCCCGTCTCACATAAATGCAATTTGTAAACCTGGAAATTGTCAGTTTTCTTGGTAAAACAGAAAGAGTTAAAAGATAAATTGTGTGAGAGCTTTACAAATGAGTGTTGCAGAGAATCATTCAAACTCGAAAGACACACCACAGCAGAAAATAAAAGGGTAAAAAAAAAAAAATCACTAGAGGAGGTTTCACCATAAACACTAACTTGATTATTTAGAGAAAAGATCTAGCCAAACTGAATAAGGGTTATTTAGTAATCAGTGTGAATATTAGATTGCCAATACATGATAACTTAAACCTATTTGCAATATCAATTTTCTAACAATTTAGCACATTGTAAAGAATTCAGAGGTGCTCATAAGATATACCACTTCCTTTTGCAGTGTCAGACATAGGAAAATTGTCACTTTAAGCAATCCATTATATAGGCCATTTTTCCTTTTTTTTTTTTAAATTATCATTTTTTCCTCACTGATCATTGAGGACTTAATCTTAAAAAATGTTAGGGGATTTAGCATGTAGCTTCCATAGAAGAAGCTCTGAGACACAAACCCTTCAGTTCTGTTCAGTGATCTGCATATGCTTTTATTCATCCTTCGAAGGCAGAATCCCTGTGGTCACTCCTAAAGGTACATTCATACAAGTTATTAAAATTGCTCTAGAGTTGCCTGAATAAAGCATAGTTCAAAGTCAGGAGCTGGAAAAGTACACCTGTTCAAAAGCAACAGGATTTTTCAGGCACAATCTCATCCTCAGATTCAGGCTGTGATGAGTGGACGGCCAGCACAGGTAGCGGTTCTGTGAGAGTCTGACAAGATGCAAAAGAGCACGATCTCATCAGCTAGAATACCATGAATTTCAGAGATTTGAACTGATACGCTGTACTGTAAAACGCTGTGGCTGAACAGTTTGGCAACCTCCAAAAGAGAGGTAAGCACATAGAGCTAGGGAATGATAATTATTCCGCCACTGCGGCTGGATTTGTATGGTTTGAGGCATTACTGCTTCACCTACTATTTCACCTACTGCCAGCAGATATACCTCCACTATTCCAAGTCTGATATACCACCTATTCTTTTTCCTCCAGTGGAGGAGGAAGGTAACCTCCAGCAGAAGCAGCTGGACCAGCAGCTGTAGTGCAGTGCAGCAAGAAAGCTGTGAGAGGGGGGCCATCCCCTTATCTACCTTTTCGCTGCCTGTGGTGGCAAGCAATGCAGCCCAGCTGAAAAGATTATGCCTAATCAAATAGTGTCAACTTTGAATTTTCGTAACAACCTCAACCAGTGTGAAGTTATACAAAAGTATCTTAAAAAAAATATTTAAAAAATGGCTAAAATCCTTCACAGCCAGTTATAGACATCTGGGTTAGGGGCTCTGTAAGCGTTGAAACTTAAACCCAAAACGTTTCGGTGCATTGTCATCAGTTCTAGCAGGGAAAATGGAAGCTCAAATTCAAATAAGAACAATTGGAGAAGTTTCCGTTTCTCACACAGGTGAAAGAATGATCTTTTTAACAGGGAAGAAAAGTTGGTCAACTTCAGGTCTACTCATTGGCTTTTGGATCACCAGGAAGACGTAAGATTTGCAAGCGATCCTGGCTCCTGAGTGTCAGGCCTTTTATCTCCCTGTGCTCCTATAAAATTCAATGTACTTTACACATGGTGATGTGTGAAGATGCTGTAATTTAATACCAAATATCTTACAGATGAAGAAAGAAATGGCACTTGTTTACATCTGAAATCTTGGGGTATAACATTTGGTCTTCAGTGACTGCATTTTTCAGCAATATATACAATGAAAAGTACTGCTGTCTCTTAATTACAGAATCTGCTTCTGTGAATCCCATCAGCATTAGTTGTGATATCACTATCTTTCAACGTATGTGCACAACTATATCTATGCACAGGTTAAAAGAAAGCTAGCTGAGGTGAATTTCTAAGTGCATAATAACATTTTTTTAGTCAAACCCTGCTCCTTGAATCTCCACCTAGAGAAAAGTACCAGGAAATTCATGAAGTCAAGTTTTCCTCAAGTAGGAAGGCAGCACTAAGCTAATCAAGTCAGCACTGTATTTGCACCCCTGTTATTGACCTAATTCTAAGTACATGAAACATTATTGCAGGCAGATGACCATTTTCCACAAATATCTTTACCACTTGCATAGGAAGGTAAAAAATGGGAAAATGCTTCTTATCATATGTTCTAGCAGCAGTGTTCTTAAAGCTGTGAAGGTCTAAATGGGTAAACCAAAGTTTGTATCTGAGAGGATGTTTTCTTATCAGACCATCTAATTAACTTAGCAAAAAGCAGCCAAGCTTTCAAGAACACCAATATTCTTCATACCCTGTCTATATTAACTATACTAGCTGATTTAATAGAGATGTCACTTCCATGTATCAAAATCGCCTTTTTTTGTAGCAAGCAAGCATTATAATAAAACTCTACAGTAAATGTTTATAAAACAGATGCACACGGTTTTACATGGGGAACTAAAATGTGAGTAGAGCTTTCAGTTTATACCATTTTAGAATACACAGTGAACTTTTCATAGGTTATTTTCAGATCTTTGTTTATCACTGCTCTTCAGAGGCTAAGGGTCTGGTGATACTGTGGCGAAAGGGCCATGATCTCATCACACACGTGTTCTGCTACGCAAGAGCACACATGTATGAAGGCTACATTACATTTAGACAAAACCCTAGAGCTAGAAAAAAAAAATAAAATTACACAACCTTTAAGGTGGGCTGAACACATTTGATCAGAGTGGAATCCAAAATGTTACTTTACAGAATCGCTCCTCAAAGCAGAGCTACATTTCAGTGCACAGTAAGGAAGAAAATATAGGGCTTTAAACAGTACAGACTTGTAAGGTGAAATCAAATACTAATATGCAAACTACATGAAAGACTCTATGGTTTTAGCATATAAAAACAATTAGAATGATTTGCAACTAGAAATATAGCAACTTTTGTTCAGTACTAATTTAAAACATTTATTATTCTTGAAGTGTTCTTATGAGGATGATATATCCTATGTCTCAGTACTAGCCTGGCAGAAAAAGGTGTGTAAGTGAAAGGAGCCAGCTTGAAATGCCAAAAAATAACAAATTAGTCTTCTATAGATTAGACTGCTGTTTTAACATGTCATTATTTGACTATTAAAATTAAATTTAGAGGGAAGGTAAAATCTGATATGTACTCCTAAGTGATGTCTCCATGGCACTATCTATCAAATATGGCCGTTTTTTTCCTTCCTTTTAAAACTGTTATCCTATGTTCCACACAGCTGAGTAACGTCACTCACTCTCTCTAAAGTTTCCCAAGTGGCCAAGTAATTTAAGTGTGCCATCAGCAGAGCAACTCTGCAGCTGAAAATATACTGCTATTAAACCCAGAGAGAATAGATCACTAATTGCAGCTTAATATTAGAGATAGACATGAAATACTGAGCCAGCCATCAGAGCATGCGCTGGTAATCCAAACTTACGCTATTATTGAAAAGACAAAGAACTGTTTACTGTCTTCATTAATGACTTTTACAATTACACTAGCTAAGTACTCGCTGAGCTAAGTAATGCAAAGGCTGCTAGTTCTGCTGAAGACCACAGATTAATTATCATTTAAGCTGAGGAGGAAATTTTTCCCCACAATACTACTACTCCTTGCGTGGAATGTTACACTGGGTGGGTTTCCCTGTATGACAGTAGCACCAACAGAGCATGCGACAAGATACAGCCCATGTGGAGCATCAAACAGAGGACGTGGTTCCTTCTCCCAGAAGGACTGCAATCTAAATAGGGAGGGATAGTATCGCATAAGCAGCACCCAATTCACAAGCTGGCTGCTCCAACCCAGTCATTGCCCAGGAAGCAGAGCGTAGGGTACCACCTCCTAGGTCTCTAGCATCTCCCCAGGGGTGGATGCGTGTGTGATTCTGGGAGGAGGAAGGCGTATGCCTATAGCAGGTTTGGGGGATTTGTTTTAACTGCAGAAATTCATGTTTTGGAGTCATTTGCAACTGTTTCCAGCTCCGGTTTCCAGCATAGGCTGGAATTTTATTGCCAGCCTAACCAGCGTCCACCATGGGAGGTGGTAGGAAATGAGACTGAATGGCTCATTGGTCATTTGAGTAAAGCCGTTTATTTCCTGTAATATCACTTGCAGAGTTATTGCCTCTTGAAGTAGAGCTCTTCATGGTTTGATTTAGAACAACTGTTTTTTATTACATCTATAAGATTCATCTTATCAATTTTATGTATAACCTTTCTTTTAGCAGAATTGTCTGTGGTTTAGGTTATGTTATCTTCTGAATCTCCCACTCAACTCCCTTCTCCTTCCTTTCCCACTGATCCCATCTCTTCCATTTCCCAGCTAAACATCTCGAATTGAAAAAAAAGGCAGAAGAAAAAGAAAGGATGAATATTGTGGGTGAAATTCACCACCCTTTTAGTAAAATAAATGGAGAGCAACATGGTTTCTCAGACCCAAAAGAATTTGAAAATAAGGACCTGGTTATTCTTGAAGTGCAACTATTTCACTAGCTAGATCAGTGCTGTGGGGTTTAGTTTGCTATGGCCTTATATTGCTTCACATAACTGCATTCTTGAAATGTTTGGGTTTTTCTCTGCTGGTTCTCAATAGGTATCTTTTCATGTGGTTTTAATCAATCTCAGTAGTGCTGCAAAAGGACTGAAAATAATATTTCTATTTCTCAAAGGCAGTTAATTCAGCATAACCAAGATATTTTCTTATTGTACCTTTTTTCATACTTAGATTTTAAAATCAAACACATGGAATGATTTTTTTTTGTTCATGTTATTTCTCAAGTAGCTTTTTAAAAACTTCATTTAATGATATTCTTACATTGTCTGACCATTTTCACATTAGTTTTAGCGACCATTTTTGTATTAGGTTAATTCAAACAAATTAACAGAACAATTATGGATTCACATTAAGTATTCCTTTTTGGGACTACATGAAGTAATCTCCTCAGCTAATAAAAAAAATGAAGTCACAGTAGGCTGAGTATGACAGACTGAACAGTTCCTCATTGGATTCCTGCTGAGGCAAGCAGACGGCAGAGTAGGTCTACTGCAGATCATCCTAAGAATAAGTGTAACATTGCTGTTGTCCTTTCCCATAATTTGGTCATCCCCGGAAAGGCCTTTTTCATGCCAGGTGTTCATGGGTTCAGATGCAAACAGAATTAATCTTTTCCTTCTCTGTCTTAAGAAGGTCCACTTCCTCCAAAAACCCAAACAATTGTTTCTTCCCTTTTTTCCTCTTGTTTAAAATATAAGCATTTAAGGTCCTACCATTTGCCTTGAAGGATGTTTTCACAGCTAGATGTCTATATTCTCTGGCAACGCCTCCCCACAGCACAGAGCAAGATGGCCGAGAACTGGTGTGGATCTAAAAGTGCTGTAACCGTTTTGGAGCAATGCTGGGATCCCGCTCCTTCAAGTTTGGGCACAGTGCCTCAGTGAGTCAGATAAATTCCTTCTCTATCCAGTCTCTCTATTGTATTACTTTCCATTGTGAATTTTTGCTTGCCTTTCTGGTTAGGGTTGAATCAAGGTACGTCTTCAACCTTTTCTGCACTATTATGTGTGTAATTTCTTTCAAAGGAAAGCCAGGAGGCTCCTTTCTTCACTGATTCAACAGTTTTGGGCTTAAAGAAATAACAGAGTGGGCAACATTTTGCTCTTTAAGGTAGGGAGTTTATCTTAACTGTAGTGTTTTACTATTAAAAATAAAAAAATAACCATAGACTTCAGTGTTACACAAATATTGTTCCAAGCCAAGGCTGCACCACCACTTCATCAGATTTGGTTGACAAGGTTTTATACTGAGTGCTTTTCATACCCTTGTAACAAGCCCTCCCAATTTAGGTTATTTCTCATATTCTTAGGCCACAATCAGCTTTTCTCAAAATTTATCAGCCAGGTATTGCTGCCATAAAATAGATTCCAGTGTGATTCAACTGGTCATTCAGACTGGAGAGGCAAAGGAAGTGCTAGGAATGTCTTAAACCAACATCAGTTGCTGATGATTAAACTGGGCTCTAATCTTTTATCATTATATCTACAGGACTACGAAACTGGAATATGTTTAGCTACAAACTCATTGTAGAAAACACATAAGCTTTTAAAATCCAAAGCAATTTTGATTTTGGTCTCTTTTAAAATTGTATTTATTTTGAAGATAGCAAATCTCTAGGGATGGATGCTACCTCCAGTCCTCAGATTCAAAAAAGCTATACACTTCCACTAGTAATTCAGCTATTTCAATCTGAAATTCTTTTAGAACTCAAGTGAATACTCACATCTTGGTGATTTATTTTTAGTGTTTATTTTAGCAACTTGTTCCATAGCTCTTGCATAGCCACTTTGATTTCAGACAACTCCTCTGCCAAGTTCCCTCCTCCCAGAAATAAAGGGTCCAGCGTAAGGATCTCCCTAGCTTCTCCCACCTCCAACACTGATGCAAAGAACTCATTAAGCTCCTCAGCAGCGGCCTTGTCCCCTGTGAGTTCTCCCTTTATACATGGAGTGCTACTTCTAAAATAAATCTCAGCTCCATTTCCACATTGACCTTGTACAACTGTTTTGCATGATTATTGGCAACAGATTATTTGAAATAGCATCTTTTCACTGCTAGGATCAATATTTCTTATCAGTGAAAATACTATATTTTTAAACATCTTGCATTTCCTTCGTAGAAAAGGAAAGGTTAGGAGGAACATACTAGCTGGAATATAAATAGAGTCCAAGTAACAGAATTTGCACTGTGCATTCAGGGATATTAGGACTTTTAGTGGCGATGCTTTTCTGTTTGGTGTAGCCTTACCAGATGTGCCCTGCAAGAGAGGAGCTCGGTCTGCTGCTGGGGAATTCCTGTGTAGCTCTGTATAGATCTGTAGGTTGCTAGACAGGAGATTGTGCATATGTGAAAAATGATCTCCCCAAAACTACCTGTTGAGCTAAGACAGGTAGAAACCAGTCAAGGTCAGCATAACTTGCTATGACGCACAAGAAACTTTATGTATAGAGTGCTAGGTAAGTGTACAAATTCACCAGCGCAAAATCCCCACTGCCTGGTGGTGTAGTGCTTAGCAGGTTTCCCTTACCACAGCTATCATGTTTCACCCTGGTTATCGCCATCCTCCCCACAAAGGGTCCCTGGCTAGATACGCCAGAGCTTCAGCAAGGTTTGCGCACTCCAGCACTAGAAAGGTTGTGCAAGTACTGACTAAATCTCCTCTCTCCTTATTTTCATATGCGGGCAATCAGTTGGTTAAGTGGAGGGGAAACTGATAGCACATGATATCTCCCAAACATTTAGGCTAATTCTGTGCCCAGTGAGGGGATAACAATAACATGTTTCCTACCTCTGTGCAATTACAAAACATTTCTCAAATTTAACCAAACATGCCAATTTTAATCTTGCCGTTTCTTGTCTCTGCAGAGCTTAAGTGCAGTCACAGCATTCTGTTTTTTCCTATGACACACGCTGTCCTGTTATTCTCAGCTGCTCAAAGCATTTGCTTTAAACAGCCATATTTTCTCATGTTAAAGATACCTGAGAGCACTGTGCTTAATGTTTAAATAGCTCAATGTGTACCCAATTATGAAAGCAATTAATTTAGTCAAAGACTAGATTAACTGCCATCTGTGGCCTGATTGTTTGTTAAACTTGAGTACTTTTGATCAAAATTGTCATAAACAAAGTCTTATGTAGCATGTGACCCAGTGACAAATCAATGTTGCCCAAGGACTTCTTGATATGAAGAGTCCTTGTGTTAAATTATATAAATTTAATAAATTATATAAAAATAGAAGTTAAGCATTAAATAATATTATACCACTTCTATCACCAATCTGTGCAGCATATATTACTGGGGATGCATTTTATTTGTTTCACAGAAGTGCAACCTTGGAGTTTGCTAATAAAATAATGCTGCTGTTAGTGATGTAATAGATGATACAAGAACCATGTCTAGGATAAGATGATAAATATATACACAGTAGAGGACAAAAAGCCGAGGGGAAGGTATTAAACAAAACCAAGCAGGAGAAACAAATGAAGCAGAAGCTTGAACTGAGATCAGCCCTCATGACAGGGCCCTACATGGATATCCAGCTAGTCACCAAATAGGCAATGTGACTATTTAGCTAATCCATACAAAATGGACAGCTGTAAAAAGAAAGAGCACGTGAGCCAGCAGACAAGCAAGCCGTGCCCTAAGCCCTCGGTGGTATGGTAGCTATCAGGCTCTTCTCAGTACTCAGAGATGTCTACTCTAACTCCCAAGGGCAGAGGATAACATGCTTTGTGTCTCCCATGATCTGGGTGAACATCATAGACTATTTGGGAAGGAAAACATGACCAACTGGCAGAGCTGCCCTTTCACCTCCTACCACCACGCACCAGCCTTTGTTAAAAGTGCACGAAGGCGTCATTTCAGGAACATCCTCACTCTCAGGCCAAAAATGCTCAATGGATATGACCGATGTTCATGAGATTTTCCAGATAGTCCTCAAAATTGTATTTTTTAAACAAGTAAACAATGACAACTTTCTTTTAAGAAATATGCTTCACCATGGAATATATTGATTTATATTTTGGAGTCATGTTTATTAAGTGGATGAGAGGAAAAAAAAATCAGCTCTGATATGGTGCCTCAGAAATATTTTGAGTATAATACTGAGCCTCTCATAAGTGAGCAAGCAATCACAGAGGCATTTCTACATTGCAGTCACAAAGTAAGCTGTATTCTAGAGTTCAATTTTTTTTTTTTTTAATGATCCTTGCTGGCCTGTTTTCTGGCTTCTCAATGCACTTGAAAAGGAAGAGTAAGAACAAGCAGCAGAATTTTTAAAAAATCTCAGAAGTAAGACACTGGAAGTGAAATTACTTCAGTTAAAGGATGCTCATTACTTTCCTGCTAGAATATAACTGTCTGAAGCGTGTTAACCTTTCTAGAGGAACTCATTGGGTCTGTGCTATTGTCCCTGGATTTTTCTGACCATCACTGCCTAGAATATGGTTCTTCATTTTGTAGGAAGTGCCTATGTTTCTCTTTTTCCTGTACCTGTTTAGTCTTCCACTTGGCTATACTGAGACTCACATTTTATTTAAGCTGAGAGCAATGCAATAAGCTCATCCTCACCATTCTTGACAACAATTTTTGCATCAGATACGAGTTTTCATCTTTGGGATTTTCTGGTTACTTTCAGATCATTAAAGAAAATTCCAAAATAGCAATCCATTTTTTTAAGTATCATATAGTGTTGGAGCCTTCTGTCAACCTTTACTGAGGCCCGTTAAACAAAATTATTCAGTAAGGATTCCCTGTTAACCACTACATTGTCAGATGCTTCACGTCTTCAAATGAGGACTAAAAAAAAATCATCCTATATTTCTAGTAAAACAATGTCACTCAAGACAAAGTCAAATACAAAAGTATAGTATGTCACAATTTATAAATTGTTCCCTCATTATTTCAACAGTCAATAACTTTATATGTGGTGTAACGTAGAGAGAATGGTAATTAAGTAGAGCATTAAATAATTTCCAAAATGTAAAAGACAGGTCAAAATGCTTTCGTGTAAAACACGTGAAATTTCATTCACCCTTGCAAGTCAGGGCTTCTGGAACTAAATACTACTATGAGGTAAATAAATTCAATATCCGTTAAGACTTTCTCCTCTAAAGGTATGTAAAGTTTCTTCTCCCCTTTATTTCATCTCTCACTTTGGATATACTCGAGATATTCAAGGCATCACATCTAATTTGATGTTGTTTTTCTCTTGTACACTTCACAGTGACCCTTCTTACAGTGTCTGATGCAACTGTTCTACCCAACACGGGAACTGGCTACACCATCTACAGCTAGAATTTACTCTCAGAAGCACAGCTGTGCTCCCACTAGAAGCAGAAAAGATGATGTAGTAGGTCTATCTAAAGACATAAACTTAAGTGATGGTGGTGATTCCAGATACAGGAAAAGTGTCGTCCTTTTGGTCATCTGGAAAGACATTTCCTCCGACTTAAGAGGTATTCAGTCAAGCAATAACATGCCTTAAAGCAGGGAAACGCATTTAAAACAAGTCTTCTGGAGCCAACATACTTCCTTAAAATGCCAGTTTGTAACATTAAAAACAAACAAACCAACCTTAAAGGTGAAGAAATAGTTCAGCTCCAAGCAGAATCCAGGTGACCTGTAACACATTTTTGTCTTTCAGAAACAAATCCATATATATATATACACACACATCCCTATGTACACACACATAAACCAGTAGCGATCCCTCATCATGCATGCAAAGCTCAGTATGAAAATGAAAGTAAAAAAGAAAGGAATAATAAAACATATTATTAAACATTTTTTCCTCCTTCACATTGCTTCTTATAAATATGACAGAATTAGAGACAGGTGAGTATGGTCTTACCAATTCAGCAAAAGTAAATAAAGAAAGGGTCATTATGACAAGTTTTTTTCTTCCGTATATTGAGAACAAATTTTGCTTCTTTGTGTAAGTGACAGGCAAGAGTAGATAGAGGAAGAGGTTGTAAGGTGTCCCGGTTTGAGGGAGAACAGAACCAATTTTCTGTTCAGTAATTTTACTTTTCAGTTAAGCCTAAACTACAACATAACAAAATCCTCTTGGTAAAAGCTACACAAACCTCCAAGCTCCATAAGCTTCTTGAGGTTCCATTTTAATGAACTTTTCATTTAATTTTGATATAGCTTGCTTGAGAAATGATGACTTAGTAATCATCTTCCTTCAAAATATTAAGTGATCTGGTAGTCATCTTGCTTATCTCCCTGAGGAGGGGTAAGGATCCAGGAGTTTATGGAAAGATTGCTTGAGGATCTGCTAACTTCCCTCTAACATAACCAATGTACCTGTCTCCAGCACATACTATCTGCTTTGTAGGCAGTATCAGCTGATCTTTGTTAAAATAAAATAATAAAAAAAAAAACCCAGAATCAAAAAAACCTTTAATGTGCTATCTTCAAAAGAATCAGAGCAAAGGAAAAAATATCAAAATACTCACCCAGTACGTGCACTGAATAATGCAAAACACTAGCTAATCACTCCCCAAATAAGAGNATATCAGCCAATCTTTGTTAAAATAAAATAAAATAAAAAAAAAAAAACAGAATCAAAAAAACCTTTAATGTGCTGTCTTCAAAAGAATCAGAGCAAAGGAAAAAATATCAAAATACTCACCCAGTATGTGCACTGAATAATGCAAAACACTAGCTAATCACTCCCCAAATAAGAGCTATAAACCAGCACCTCTTTTTTTTTTTTTTTCTAAAAGAGATATGTTTCACATTAGAAGATAAGACACAAAGGTTATTTTTATCTAACCTGATCACCCAAGCTCAGAGTTATAACCAGTCCTATTATGAGAGTCTATTGAACTTTTTGTTCGTGGTTTGTTCCACGTTATGTTTTGCTAATAAGTCCGTGACTGAGCACAGAGACAAGAGCTGCCCACCTGTACCCCTCTGGCTGTTGCACTCTGCTCAGGTGAAGTCCATAGGGGAGACGGAGGTAGTTCCCCTGGCAGCAGTTAACTGTCTTCACCTGGGAGAAGGTTTAGGTGGGAAAGAATAGGATGGTTACAACAACTGATTTCTTTACTACATAATAAGAAAAAAATTTTGCCTTTTTAGAAGACTGAAAAAGAGGAAGAGGACCGAGTGAATTTGCAGCTGGAAACAAATTTGTAAAAGAGTTAGGGTGAAGTTACAGTAGTGTGAACGCTCAAAGAGTTAAGTCTTGGAGGGAATAGAAAGAGGTTGGCTT
>RSEF01000004.1:82242398-82252788 GCA_003993805.1 Himantopus leucocephalus | reverse complement strand
TGAGTATGTTGAACAAGACCAGACCCCAGTTCCCTGGGGTACACCACTTGTTACAGGCCTCCAGCTGAACTCTGCACCACTGATCACAACTCTCTGATCCTCGACCATTCAGCCAGTTCTCAATCCACCTCACTGTCCACTCATCTAACCCACACTTCCTAAGCTTACTTATGAAGTTGTTATGGGAGACAATGTCAGAAGCCTTGCTGAAGTCGAGGTAGACAATGTCCACTGCTCTCCCCTCATCCACCCAGCCAGTCATGCCATCACAGAAAGCTATCAGATTGGTGAAGCATGACTTCCCCTTGGTGAATCCATGTTGATCACTCTCAAAGCCCAGGACCAAAGCCCAGTCCTACCAACGCACCAGAAGAAAGCATGAATGGAAATGTTAAGAGGTTAACGCAGCATCCCACTTGATGTTGCACTGTTTTCCCTTTGAGCCCTTTTCACATGTAAATTACCAAAGAAGAGATTTAAGAGTGAAAATTTGCTGTTGGCCTTTATGCCATCTCTGTGCCTCGCCTCTTGAATCATTTTACTTCTGTCTATCAGTGAGCAGTGGTGACTCTGCCCCTCACTCTGCTACACTGTCTTACTGATGTCTGTTTATAACACCTCAGCTCTCACGCCTGAATTTCTCCTCTTTCCCTCTATGGTCCAGAATTGTTCTTCTTCCCTAAAAGACTCTCCAGAGAGCCTTTGTGTCTGCTTGGTTACCTGAGCCTTTGCCAGATGTGCCCTCAAGATGCCAGCCTGTCCACTAAGATGCCACCATCTAGAATCAGGCCCTACCTGTGCCTGTCAGAAACAGCTCTCCAGTTACATTTTCAGACTATGCATGCTCTTATGTGAGTTTTGCATCTGACCCAGATCTGAGTCTCCCTGTATATTTTACTTCAAGCTTTATTAGCTTGTGTCTCTTCTGTTTCTTCCCTGTCTTTGCACCAGTCTCTTTCTTCCTCCTCCTCCTTCTCCGTCTTGCCTTCCTTACACCTGAGAATGTTTTTACTTTAGAAAGGAAGAATACCTTGTCATAGCCTAAATAGCCAAGGGTGCAGTGTGAAGTCAAGGGCATGGTTTCAATGCAGGCAGACTTTACTGGCACTTCTGGTGCTCCAAGAAAGCCCGACGTGAGCCAGTTCAGACCTGTATCAACAGAGAGGCAAGGCATAGTAACTTGTGCTCTGTGTCCTGTTAAAATAGTTGCCACACGTCTGACCCACTCAGAGTGTGACCAAGGGAACTGCTTCAGTCCATGCGGATATGATCTCGTTCAACTATAAGGCAAGATTTTTAAACGGGGTTTGCTACACATACAGTGTAAGGTTGGTAACGTACTTGTATTTCCCTTTTCTGTGGTATAGCCATAAAATTCTGGGCAAATGGTTGAAAGCAAAAAACCCTGAGTGATCTGTCATCTTATTTCTTACAAAAATGGTAAAGGTGGTGTGTACTGACAAGTACATATGACTAAATTATGTTTAAACATCTGGATGAATGAATATTCATAGGAAGGCTTTGGATCCAGCTCTGAAGTTTAGTCTGGTTTTTAGACTCTCCCCTACTTTACTCTGTGCAGGAAACATAATTGAGTTGGTTACAAACTGTGATACTGTTATTGACATGAAGCTGCATCTAGCTCCAAATATGTTTTCCACCACTTCCCTGCCAAAAAATGACATAGGTAAGGAGGGAAAGTAAAACAATTAGTGACGGTAAAGACCGGCTGCACAGGGAATGTACGTGAAACCCACTGCTGCGATGCTGTACAGGGCTCCATGTGTGCTTGCAGGTTTCCTTTCTGGCTTACTTTGGTTAACCTTTGGGTACCACTAACTATTTCTTTTCCTGCTGGAAGGGGGGAATTTCATTCCCTACTGCACAAACCCAAGGCAGCTTTCTGAATGAAATGGAGATGTTAGCAGGTAATCCAAAGGAATGGGTCACAAAATGCTCCGATTTCCTAGGTAGTTGCTTGAAATGAAGGAGCCCTTTATTCAATGCTATTTTTAAAAGAAACAAGGCAGTTTCTAGCGTGTTTGCATTTTCCAGCCCATGTCAAAGGGGGTGTCTCTGTGTGGTCAGTCCATGAATAGGGTACCTTGCCTGTATAAATAGATCATGATCATCCCAGCTTAGGCATAATTTTGAGTTTTGCTTTTGATAGCCCTGTGACCAAAAAGTATGAGGTAGGTAGTGTATGCATGGAAGGTAATGATTTCCTGTGAGACAGTAATGTCTTTAACAGCAAAATATTTCAGGAGGGAGCAGGATCACTGCAGATAGTTGATAGCTTTTGCAGGGATTAGTGTTGTTAAAGCAAACACCTCGGAGCGTTCCACGGAAAAGTAACTTCACAGTTGAAATTGTGCATTGTGTACAAACTAATTGTGCGTACAACAATGCTGAGCACTTCCAGAGGTTCCTGACTAATCTGTCCTAAAGAGGGGGAATTGCTTAGCATCTGGATTTGACAAAGGGTAGGAGAGCCTAAATGCGTTTGCGGGGAGTGTAATGGTAGCAAAAAGCCAGCATGGCACGGCAGAGCTGAAGAGAAGCCCACTGGTTCCTGAGTTTCAGGCCATTGGTCTGGAAAGCAGGTGACAGTATCCCTGGTATCCCTGACTGGATTTGTTAGCTCTTTTTAGATTGTTTTAACCCAAGCACAGCAGGCAGGACTGGGCAAATGGGGAGCTGCTGTCTGGCCATAGCTTTTTCATCAAACATAGTTATGGAGCAAACTCAAACCCAGACAACAAAAGTGTTTCACCATCTGTCACAAGGAGGTAGAAGATTTCGTACATTTGATTACCTCCTGAGTTTTCTAGGGAAAAAAAAAATCTCCTATTTAGCAACACTTAGATTTTTTGGGTTTAGCAGGAAAGTTGTGGTTTCTTCCTCTCTGCTCAGAGGGTGAGGGGGCTGTAGGTTAACAGCTGCTTTCCTCGAAAGCTGCCCTTGCATGCCTGGGTTGGCTGCTGCTTTCTGATGGTAAGTGATCAGCTAAAGAGGAGACAGTGCTGAAGATTATGCAAGTCCTGTCTTCTCTGCTGCTCCGGTTCATCCCCACCCAAACCCAGAGCTACAGTCGGTTCTCCTGAAATAGGTCAACCCCTGCACCATTGCAGAGCCTGTTCCCTAGAGTCCTTGGTTAACTGTAGTAGGGGAAATAGCTGAGGAACAGTAAGAAAAATCCTATGTGAGGATTGCATTCCCCCTTCTTCCTCACAAGTCTTCAAAAAGTAGCTGTCATGGTCTTTTGAGCAAGGTCAGTAAAGCCTTTGAAAGGCAGCGAGTTTGTGGTTTTCCCGGGGGAGGCTCTGTGAGCATCGTGCACAGTTGGCCAAGTAAAAGTGTGCTTTTGATTGTCACTGCAGACTATCTTTAAAAGAAGTAGCAAAAACCCAGCAGCATTAGTGAAGGGTGAGATTTGGGAAGAGAGAATGCTTTACCATCTGCCAGGGTATTTTACAACTTAGTACGCTAAAGCAGTGGATCTTCTAGATAAATCATCTGCTAAAGGCGCCTAGGTAGGGCTCAGCAGTTCTTGTGATAAGGATCAAAGCCTAAAACGTGAACCTTCTCGAATAATGTCTGTGCCCACAAGTGTTTGCTGACAGAAGTATGAATGGCAGAGAGCGTAGCTTTGCTGCGTTCCCCTGGTCGTGCTGTTTATCCAGTGATGCCCAAAGGGTGAATATGGATCTGTTTATATTTTTAGCAATTTATTTTGCAGGGGATGACTATGCATTGAAGCATTCATTTCTTCTACTATAGTGTAAACAAGTAGAGTCTGAACTTGTTTGTTTACAAATCAAAATGTTTGGATAGCAGACTTTCCTGGGGAGACACTTGAAATCCCGGGAGTGAAAACTATTGTGGTGTCAGGTTACCTTTTTTAATGGAAAATAAGAAAATGAAACAAATCTGATCACACCCTGTGTCAGAGCTTGTAGTCGGTTTATATGTTTGGATCAACTCTGCTCGAGTGCAAGATAAGACTTATTTATCTGATCAATGTAAAATGGTAATTAAGAGCACTAAATTCCCGGGGGAAGATGCTGTACAAATGGATTTTGATTGCTTGTTGAGTTTTTTTATTATTTTGGTAATGAACTGTTTCACAAAGACTTTTAATCTACTTTATATATTTATTGCTCGACAGATGAGGCTTGGTTCTTTTCATGACACTAAAATAAAATAAACCTGAAATCACAATAAAAGCAGCTTGATGGTCTTCAGATGTGAAGCTTGCAATAATTACTTTTTGGCTTCCTGAACCTAGATTTCTCCAAGTGATGAGGTTTGCTGGAGAGGCCGACCTGCATTGTTGGGCTGACGGCTGGCCTTTCTGCAGGCACACGCTGAAGACCTTCAGAGGAAAGAGCAGCTGTGTTCCAGAAGCTGGTTCTTGATTCTTATAAAGGTATCTTAAAAACAAACAAAAACCCCAAACAAAGAAAAAAACCCAACACCAAACCACCTCCAAACAAACAACACCCCCCCCCCTTCACCANCACCCCCAAAAAAAGGAAATCATAAGAAAAACAGAGCTTCTATTAATCTTCATATGTGAAAATGGCCACAGTTCTTTGGCCTCCTGAAATGGGATTTTCCAAGTCGTTTGTTTTGCTTGACAGTTTCTTCCTATTGGCAGCAACATCTTTAAAAGTTCCTGGTCATCTGCTGCTGATGGTGTTTGCAGGAAGTGCCAGCGCTCAGGTTTTCTGAGTTAAGCTGCAAACACTGTCAGGACTTCTCTGTTATCAAACAAGCTGCATGCTCAGCTTCATGCGGAGAGTCATTTTTCTAACAGCAAAAAGCTGAGTGGATCATTGGGAATTTTTTTAAAAACTTGGTGCCAGTAGATTTCCAAAGCTGTTCTTGGAAATGGAGCAGTTGTGATTAAATTCTCACAACCAATTCCAGTTAGGGAGAAAGTCAGAGGAAGGGAAATGTCTCAGGCTAGCCAGTGGCTAATTGGGTGAAGTCAGATTCAAGTTATCCTCTTTTTGCAGAGGTTAATTGTGGTAACTCAGTCCCATTTAGAAGGGTGACAAGGTTCAGTGTTCAGTTACTTATGTAAAAGCGGTGGAGTTGTGATAGAGAAGACTGATTAAGATGCTTTAAGATGCTTCTTAAGATGTGACACTTTAAGCAGTAACTTGAACCTACTTCAGCACAATTCTTGGGAGTGCAATGGATACTAATTTCTTCGCTATTTCTTGGGGTTTCTATTTCGTTACTGTGCTGGTTTTAGCTGGGATAGAGTTAATTTCCTTCACAGTAGCTGATATGGGGCTATGTTTTGGATTTGTGCTGGAAACAGTGTTGATAGTACCGAGGTGTTTTTTAGTTCTTGCTGAGCAGCACGTACACAGAGTCAAGGTCTTTTCTGTTCCTCACACCGCCCACCAGCGAGGGCTGGGGTGGCACCAAAAGTTGGGAGGAGTCACAGCTGGGACAGCAGACCCCAACTGACCAAAGGGCTATTCCATACCACGTGTCATCATGTCAGTATAGAAAGGAAGGGGGGGGATACTGGAGTCGTGGTTTGTCTTCCCAAGTGACTGTTAGGCGTGATGGAGCCCTGCTGTCCTGGGGATGGCTGAACCCTGCCTGCCCATGGGAAGCAGTGAATGAATTCCTTATTTTGCTTTGCTTGTGTGGCTTGAGTTTTGTCACTTCTCTACTCTTCCAGTTCTCTCCCTGATTCTGCTGTGGGGAGAGCGAGTGAGTGGCTGTGTGGTGGTTAATTGCCAGCTGGGGTTAAACCACAACAGTTATCTGAATAGAATGAAAATGTTTTGATTCCATCCTGATGTGGTATGAAAAAAATCCCTTTGAAGTTTCACCTTTTCTATAAAACGGATTTTTAATTTTTTTTTGAGCCAGATTTTGTAATGAAATGTTCCAATGTTGGAAGTTCCAGAACATGCTACGGAGCACATATGAGCATGTGAGATACTGTGAACATGGTGACGAGTGCCCTGTTGCCTGAATCAGTATCTTGATAACAGTCTGACATTCACTGCATTGACTGCAGTGGTAGTTCCCATCATGTTACTCTGATTAAGGTACTGGAACGCAAGATCTCATTTTATTGGTTTAAAGTGGATGGCAGACATGAGTTACCCTCCTTCCAACGTCCCACTTGCACACCCAGAGAAGGTTAAGTGTCAGTGAGATTCATGTCCTAACGGCAATAAGCAGCTTGCTCTCTCCTATGCAGATGTAGCACTGACTTGTTTTAGCCCTGATGCTGTAATGTGTTAAGCATCTTCATGTTGGCCTGACTTTAGAACTGAGTAGGACTCTCAGAAATTTGCAGTGACGTATATTGCCACTGCAAATCACTTTTGTATGCCTCATATGGAAGAATGGGCTAGAGCACTAGAAATGAGCAGAACATTTCGGAGAATAACATTGGACTGAATTCTTTTAAATATTTTCAAGCTTTGAGGTATTTGCAGAATAATTTTTGACTATTGCAACAGTATTGCTGGTTTTATCGCCATTATTATGAAACAGGAAAAATTCTCAAGTATCTCACAGAAAGAAAGTAAAGTAAATTGAGTTTTTCTGCTCAGAATTTTGCTTCTAGAATACAAGCTTAAAAGCAAGCGAACAAGGGAAAAAGTAGGCTGTAAGGAGAAGAAAACTGAGAAGGAGCAGGATTCTTCCAGAAGTAAAAAATCAGGTCTGAAGCATGGTTTGGTGTGAAAGATGCTCTTTTTGAATGTATGAATCCAATGAAAACTGAGATACAGTTTGCATCCCTTGCTGGAAAGTTGCATGTACGTAATTGACTAACAGTGGAAACGAGGGTGAATGATTAAGGCAAGACTTCTTTTGCTTTAATAACCAAGAACATTCCATTTCGGAGAAGTGAGTATGGTGCGTAGGCATGCCAGAGCATCCCTGCGCTTTCATTCTTGTGCAAGAGCAAAATTTGGAAAGATTAGAAACTTCATGGGGTAACAATGGGGAAAGATGAAGTAATGTCCCTTCTAAAAATGTGTTGACAAAAAAAAAAAATAAATCTTTTGAGAACAGTTTTAGGATTGTTTCCCTCATACCAAAACAAGCGCATTTCAGTCACTATAAATGTAAATGCTTTATGAGGTTTTGAACAGTATCAGCAATGAATAAGAAGGATGAGTTCTGCTTTTCTGAGCTCGAATGGAGCCATTGTATAGGCGTGAACCAACCGCAAACAGAACTCAGGCACTTGAAAAGCTGCACTGCGAGTCGTGGTAGGGGCAGCCTTTGCTTAATCTTCACAAAAGTGACTTTGATAACTAGCCTTTTTAAAGCAAAACTTTACTGGAAGTAATTTTTTCCATTTTTGTGAGTACAGAACTCTGGCTTAATGTGCATGCTGCTATGCCGCTTGGGCTCAGAGTTTAATTTATGAGTGATAAAGATCACTTTGTCTTTGTTTCCTGAAATGCATGTTTTCCTACATGTCTCTGCTCTATTCCCTCCAGTAGTTTGTTCTGCCTAATTACACAGAGTGTCGCAGCATGAGCAGGTGGTAAGCGTTGCAAAGAGCTGTGCTATCCATTTTCCCAACTAGAAGCTGCCTCTGGTGTCACTAAGGTTTCCATAAGGCTTGTTTTGCAACTTGTTCTGTTTTGCACAGTTAACATTTTCCAGAATACACTGATTTTTCTTTCTGTCAGCCTTTCAGTTCAACTATTATAGAAGTTAAAGACAGTTTGCTGAGCCCTGTTACACAATTTGCAGATTCTTGTGCTAGCCATATATGCCTCGTTATAAACTTTCTTAGGATATCTTCCCTGCATCTTGGAGCAGTTTTCTAGTTCTTCTGCAGCTCAGTCTTGCAGCTATGAAGGTGCAAGCTATGCACCTTCCTCGGGCAGCAGGGCCAGTACCGCTGGAGGAAAAAACAGTAGCAGGTTCTGAATAAGTCACTGTTGCTACTTAAAACATAATGCAGTTTTCTCAATGAAATAGGGGTTGGTGGCTGACACTAGGCAAAGTGCCCGATCTAGTTGTTACTCATCTTTTCTCTAACTGTGGAAGCAAACGTAAGTCTGTGCAGCTTGCTTTGTTTGAGTAGTATATGTGGTTGGTGAGAGCGGAACTAGTTTGAGTAACGTAAATAGTTCAAAAAAAATCGCCCCTTTATAGTTGTCCTAAATTCAAATCAAATCTGGGCTTTTTATTTTTCTGAAGGACGTATTGTGTGTATTTCATTTGCATGTTCTTGGCACATTTGTCATATGCTGGGGCAAAAAAACCCCCAACCTTTAAACAAAACAACTTTCTTCTAAATTAAAGAGGATTTCCTCTTCTTGGTAAGTAAGCCACTATTTAATTTTCTGCATATGATGTTTGAATGGCCTGGAAAAGGAGATTGCACAACAAACCATGTTCTTAATTTACAAATGAATCAACATCATCTTAAGAAATGAACCTCGTAAAAAAAAAAATCCAGCTAGCATATTTATTATATACACCAGCTTTTATTGTCGCTTTGTTGTTTCTGAGGGAGGTGCCCAGACTAAAAACTTAAAGGAAGTTCACTATCCTTCTCTAGTTATGAGGAGCAACAGAAAAGAGGAGGCTTTATGACAGAACTTTTTTGTTCCCTTTTTTACCTGCTCTGTCTTGCATGGCATCAAGAACACACTTTTCACACTTATATTCTCATTTGAAATAAGAACTAAAAACGTCTACTAGAAGGATATTTCTTAGAATCTTGATATGGTTAGAAGTGGGATAGATTATTCCTCTACTCTTACAACACATGGAATCATGTGACCTTCAGCAAGCTGACTTTGCACATCCCACAGAACTTGATCTTATGTTTCCAGGCAGAAGAGGAAGATTGGCTGTAGGATCTTGGGTACACCGCTGGCCCTCTGAGCAGGTAAATCTACTGCATAGGCACTGCGGTTATTCTATATGCTCTCGCTCAGCTGCCATCTTGCCCTGGTTTACCCCAAACCTCTGAATCTTAATTTTTACTCCTAAAATCAACAGTGACTAAATTTCTGCTAGTTTATGTTCATCCATGACAACACTAACAAAGCTGGTAGCTCTNGGTTATTCTATATGCTCTCGCTCAGCTGCCATCTTGCCCTGGTTTACCCCAAACCTCTGAATCTTAATTTTTACTCCTAAAATCAACAGTGACTAAATTTCTGCTAGTTTATGTTCATCCATGACAACACTAACAAAGCTGGTAGCTCTTTCACAGCTGAGCTCCAGTAATTTTCACAATGTAGACGTTGCCTTCTCTAGCTTGTGTGTCTGATTCAGCAGCTAGACTTGGAGAGTGCTTTGACCTGCTGGGAAAAAACTTCAGGTGAAATTGTTCCCTCTTCTACCCAGAAGCTCTGTAGCTCTTTCTGCCTGGCTCAAAGACTTGGATACAGTCTTCTCTAGCAGCTCATCTGGTGTGAGTTGCTCTCCCACTCCAAATGCTCCACTTGATATGGAACATGATACAAATATGGGAACAGCTTCCTGTCCTTACTCCAAGAAATATTTAGCTAGTGACACAAAGCAGAGCAAGTTCATGAGGAGAAGCTGAGAGGCTGCCAGCTGGTAATTAGTGACTGCTGTGGGAGCTTTGACTCAAGGGTTCCTGTCCTCACTCCAAATCCAGCAAAGCTGGGTCTTGGTCCTAAATCTCCTTCACCTTAAATGGATTTGGCCATTGACTTTGAGTTGAAGAGGACAGCACTACGTGTTGTCTTCTGGATTTTGTGTGAGATGGGATTCACCTGCATTGGTGCTCTCTAGGAGACTGTTCTGGAGATAAGCATCTCCTTTCAGTCCAGAATTAAACACTGGATTTTCTTCAGACTCCACCTCTCTCCTATTCATGTTTAGTATCTTAGTGATCTGTTGTCAGATATACTGGCTTCTTCCTGCAAAACCTTATGAGAGTCCTCCTTGGTTATTGTGATAATTAATGAAGTGTTTGCATTTCTCATTAATCCCAAATGGCTGGGCATAGGATCAAGAACCTGTCCTTATTTACATTGTTCTTTGAAGATTTTTATTCTAAATGTGAAGGTTCTCACCTCAGCTGCAGCTAGAGAGGTGAATAGATTAGGGGTAAATGAAGTGTTGACATAGATGGAATTGAAAAAGTATAAGTAAGACAGAAGTGGATTTTAAAGTGGTATTTTTTAGCTTGCTCAGAAGTTTGCTTGCTTTTCTTGCTCTGAAATAAAGGTATAAATTGCATTGGGTCTGATGATCTCAAAGCAGCATCTCCTCATCTTGAAAGCATTTTGCTTTGTGACATCCCTGTAAGGTAGGATTGATGTTGGGGTTTTCCAGGTGAGGAAGAGTGGCATGAAAGGACTGAGCACCGCCTGAAATCACACAGGATTTCTGGTGTGTG
>RSEF01000004.1:82213291-82226833 GCA_003993805.1 Himantopus leucocephalus | reverse complement strand
GAGTGACTACTTCCTCACCTCCATTTACCCAGTTCTGACATGTATTACTTCAACTGTACGCAAAACTCACAAAATCATAGACAGAGGAAATCAGAGGCTGAGGAAACAAGGACTCCCAAGATATAATATGCACACACACATATAACCTGGGCTGTAGATGAGCTGAAGGGTAGTGTTTTGTTCTCAAGCCAGACAATCCATTTCTTTTATGATTGGCTATAATGCTGATTATGATCTGATTAACGGCCAATTTCATGATGAGCACATTATTCAAATTTATAGTCATTTGTTTGTAATGTGGGCTATCAGAAAGCTTTGCTCTTAATTACACTGATGCTTTAATTGTATAGTTCTACAGTGCTGATTGGAATTGTCAGTTTGTGAGTATGATTATTGCACATTAATGCTAAGTATATAGTAATGTTCTTCTAGTATGATATGAGCGTGAGTTGTGTTCTCCCTCTTGATTCTACTGTATTTAATTATCGTTAATATATTCTTTATTAGAAGCAGATGGGCTGTTCAACAGAAGCATTCTTGTACGGTGTCCCTGCACCTATCACAGCAATCCAGACTGTGACAATGAGTTAGGATTGCATTGTTGAGGTTCTGCATGTAGTTACCGATTTAAATCCAACGCAACATAATTGGCTGCAGTGGGAGTATTCTGGGTTTGCAGGAATGTTCTAAAAGCTGAACAGCAAACAAGCAATTATCTTATTGATGCACTTGTTGGTATATGTTCAGCAGACTGAATGTTAAACAGTAACTACTGTAAGACCCTCTGCTCCAATCTAGCCTTACAATATCAGTATTTGTTTGGAGCCAATTTCATCTGACCTTACTTCCAAAGCACTAACTGTGCATTTAAGTTCATTGCCTTCTTATCTGTACTATGCTGAAATGAAAGACTCTGTTCAGATAGCTGCTGTGACAACGAGGTGACAGGGCTGATACCAACCACGACAAAAACTTGCTAGCACTATCCATTGCCAATGCTACAGCGCAGGCTCCATTACCATTTTTAAAAAGTTTGGTACACAAGGAAGCCAAACTAACCACTGAAGAGTAGTTCATTTGTTAACAAGTCCTGTGGAGGCTTCCCTCAGTAAGGAAAGATTAGCCATCATGACCGACTGAGGTCTAAGTACGAGGACTGAGGACTGGCTTTCTCCATCTCATATTTGTATCTGCTATACTTTAACATCACCACGCAACAGCTCTGCTTGTGAAACCAACAGCAGTGGTCTCTGAGATGCCACAAGGAACCTGCCCACCAGTGCTGTCGACTCATTTCTACTTGAGAACCCGGTCCAAGGCTCAGAGTGCAAAGGATGGCACACAATATCCTTAATAATTTAAAGAACAGATAAATCTTGTTAGTGAGAGAGAATAGTTTCCAACAACTCTTCTTCCAAAGACCTTTACTGGGGAAAGTCACGGAGAAACCATTGGTAACACATACTGGTTTCTTGACAGCTACAGCGTTATGGGATGCTTCCTTCTCTGAAAGCAGTGGTTTTTATCTCTGGGAGAAGTCTTTACCAGCTTTCATCAGCCCCAGATGGCAGGTATCCACGTCCCTATACTAGCACAAATATTTCAGCAGAATGTAATCTTTCCCAAACACATTAAGTTGCTTTTTATAAATAACCGATCAGCTTAGTGTGTGCTTATACTGTTGGATGTAGAAAGCTGTGGGCTAGCCCCACCCACACGCCAAATTGGCTGGATGTAAGCCACCTCGTGTCCAAAAGCCATTTAACTACATTAATGCAGGACTACGCCTGAGCTAATAAGACCTGCTGAGAATCCCAGTATTAGTACAATTATGTTTTCACTGCGTCTTGTTTTTCTTTTAGTCTAAAATATTAGATCGCACAGGCTGACAATTTCATTATTTACTTCAGAACCCAAGTAGGGTTTAATATGTAGAGAGGGACTTTATCACAAACAGAAGCTTAAATAGCCAATATAAATCTTCTCCAAAGTAGTAATAATGGATTTAGCAGCTATGTGGTAAACAGAGAATTAAGGATTTCATTCCACTAGTCTCTTATTTGTCTTTAAACTGACAGGCAACATAATTTTGCTGTTCACAATAACAAACCTTAATTGATAGACTTCTTCCTAGTATTTTATTCCAAAGAATTGATGTTTGCATTTAATATCATACTGTCATTATCTTGTTTCCTCCACAGTGAGAAGAGTTTTCTGCTTTCTGCAGGTGCAGAGGACCAGCTAAATACACAACAGCCCCCCTCTTATCCTTCCTATCAGCATACACAATGATCACTAGTTATTATGCATAATTACATGGTTGCATGTATTAAAGGTTGTTACATTGCGCGACAGCATATTTTAACTGTTCGGAACTTACATCTCAAAACTCTTACAGGTATTTTAGTCACATTTTGAAAAGCAACATATTTTTCCTGGAATTAAATGTGTTTTTAGCACAAGTTAACTTATCTAATGAACAATATGAAAACATAATTAAATAAGTGCAGAGAAAACATGTTTTTCTCTCTTTTTTTCTGTGTGTTACCATCTGGTTCACTGGTAACCTAGAAACTGGATTTATCAGCTGCTAGCTACCTGAAGGCTTGGAAGGAGCAGAGAGGGGAAAGGGGGAAAGGAAGGTTAGTATTCAGTGTTTTAATACAATATGTTACAGGTGCACTGGAGCTAGTACTGTAAAGTTATACAGCTGTATACAAAACCACAAATTCAAAAGAGCATAAACAGAATTATTTTTCATTAAGATTACCAAGTCAATGTAGATTTTAAGAGGGATGACTAGTCTGAGGCCCAAGCAGTGCAAAACTTGAGATGCAACTTGGTTTCTCCATCTATATAAAGCGGAAGGTTGCTTCCCGTGTTTATTTGCCGATACCAGGAAATTCTGAGTTAAGACTACACTTAAAAGAAAATCAAATATTTGAAAATGTGTAAGCACCTAGGCAAGACATCCTAAAAACTAAAACTAAGAAAGCTGAGCCAAAGAACTAAGAGAGTTTTTATCTATTAATTATCCCGGAACTTCAACTAGCACTTAGAAGCAGTAAATGCAGTTAAAGATACACACTACTCTCAACAACATTAACTTACTCCCAGCAGCTGGCACTAGCCATTCGTTTCCTAACATGGTGGCGCAAAACGAAACGTTAAGAACTTTAGCTTCATTTTCTCCATTGACTGAAAAGTAAATCTACTGAGTAGTGGAAGGATTAGATAGAGCAGATTATCAGGAGACTTCAGTCAAGATGAATGCAAATACAGATGGATATAAAGAACTTTGGATACCAGGTAGTCTTCATTTTGACAATGAAAAGTAATGTTTTGGAGTCATTGTTTTATTACTGAGAGACAGAAATGTGTAGCTGTGATTTCTAAAACCTACTAAAAGGCAACGATGACAGTGTTTTTCAGGATGACTCTTCAGGGAGGGAAGATGTGGTAACAGGGTATCCTGTAGACACTTTCTTAAAGAACTGCTCTGGGTTTTGTCATTTTTCCAGGACTTTGGTATTTTAAACTTGTTTAAAATATTATTTATTTCAAGACCAGAAATATCACGAATGAGAAAAAAAATTGATTCAGGTCAATCAGTGGCATCAGTATGTGAGGAAATATATCAGAAGGGAATGAGCAATAACTGAGACTAAATTCATATTTGTACCTTAGTGACTTACCGTATGCCAAGCCAATTAGATTTCAACAATCACTAGCCAAAAACATTTTCATGCTCAAGGACAAAGGATTCATTAAGGTAACCTTAAAGATTTGTGAAAGAGAGGAAAGGTTCTCTTTGGAATTAGAATCAAGTTTAAACAAAGAAATCTGCCTTAATCTAACAAGGCACCATCTCTCTGGGAAATTAAGTGACAATGTTATTGAAATGTAAAGTCACAGAATAATTAAAAGTGTGGGGAGTGGAACCCTGCAGGCCTTGCAACAATGAATATTGCCATCTTTCTGTATTTTCGAAGCCATCGCTGGGGGTGATCAAGGGATCAAGCCTGCAGAAAAGGTCAGAGGATTAACAGGTGTTTAAGGGAGTATAACAGAACTAAAGTGGCAGCTTCCATGGCAACAGCCAGAAAAAAATTCAAAGAAAAAAAACCAAATCAAAGTACATTATCAAGTAAAGAAATACATCTCTAGCGTACTCTCACAAGTAAGAAGTAGGTCTGGGATGTGGGGATGTGCAGGTTGCCTGAGCAACCCAGGAATGACCAATAACAACTTTTTCAGATAGAGAAGGGAAACTAAGATAACGGTTCTGTCCATGTGCTTTGCCTTTTCCCAAATTTTAGTGGCAATGAGGAAGTGTTCTTTTTCGGTAGGAAAATCAATTCTGATTCAGATGAAGTCTCTCCCTTGGTTTTAATCACTGTGTCCCAGACCATGTACCTCTGTTGAGGGAGAGAGCAGTAAGACTAATGTCAAACTGCCGTACAGCACAACCTCTACAACCATCTTCTAATCACATGGGTTATATTGTACTACATAGTATTTGGGGCTATTAGGGTAAAATAGCCCAACTGGAATTACCTGAATGCATTCTCAAAAATCCAGCTTATTATAATAAGTACTACCAAGAGACTTTTCAGAACAAGATGGGTGAAACTATAGCAAAGGCAACCACTGAAAATGAAAGCTTTGAACATGATTTCGCTTTAATGTAATGAGATATCTTTACATGCTCTTACACTAACATTTCATTTTAAACTCAGTATTTCCAAATATAACAACATGCATTTAAAACTAAAAATAAATCTCTCTTGCATGTATATATTAGCTATTGATTGAGAACACATTTTTCCCTTTCTTTTTTCTGTTCTTTAATCTCCCTAGCCTTGGAACAGATTGTACAGAGTTCAGATAAGATTATGTTACAATGCAACTGTAAACTGACACCTTAAAAAATGGGAACACTGCCAAGTTATTCACAATGAATATAACCAAGAGTTCACCAAATGTTTTCCTTTAAATTGAGAAAAGTATCGAATTACATGCCAGTTTTATTATCTATAAATATTTATGCAAGATTAACTGTTCAGTTTTATATTTCAGTAAGCAAAAATTGCAAAGATCCAATTGCTGAAAATGTACAAAGTCTCTCAGAATGCAGAGCAAAGTGGGTTGTGGAAGAGTTTGTAGGCCTTAGAACTGTAATGAGTTCCCTAAATAGAGAGGAATCACCTGCTTTAAAGTGAATATTAAGGCAAGTTAAAAGTAGAATCAAATCCTGAAAAATAACCTATATTCAGTTCCTTAATATATATTTATCTATTTATATAGCTACACAGACATACAATAACTCCTCTTATGCTTTGAATCTGCTCATTTAAGTTATTTTAATACTTTTGATTTTTTATATTTAGTAGTTGGCATTAGCTAGTCATATAAACTTGCTTTAAACTTGGGATAAAGATGTTAAAGCACCAGAATTCTGGTCCCAAGTATGTTACTGACATGCTGCTTTTGGTTGGCATCGTAGATAACTTGTCCCAAATGCATTTTAATTTCTTATGGGTTTGCTTTCAAAAAATTTCATGAATTCTCAGTAGTGCTCAAGAAAAGTGAAGTTTCCTTAGATGCATTCAAAAATGGGTAAAATAAAGGTACTGTTCTTTTCCTACAAACATATTCAACATAAACTGGGTTATAAGATTGACATCTATCTCACTAGAAATCTAAGGAAATAATTTGTGACTGTCATGACCAGCCTTGTAACGAAGAAACAGAGCTCAAATTTCAAGCTGTCAGCCAAACTTAACTGAACTGTGAGAGCGAATTATTAAAAAAAAAATAAAAATAGAAAAAGAAGACATACACAAATACTGGCTGTGTATACATTTTTCAAAATGAGAGATCAAAATCCTATGTGGCATTGTGTACTTGTTCACCTCAGAAATTTGTCTACAGGAATGTTTTAAAGCTGTAAAATTTCTATTAAAATAAGTTCTCCTACTAAACATAGCCATCCATAAGTATCCAAATGAAAGCATTGAAAATGAGGGTTCAGTTGCGTCTTCAAACATTTTGCAAATTCCAAAATGTATTAATTTGGAGTTAATCTTCACGTCTTAATTTTTTAATTACAAAAATACTTAAGCCCATTTCAGAGAGCTGTGAAACATCTTCCATTTGCATTTGGGCCTCCATTGCCAGAAAAGACATCATTGTTCAAGGGAAACGTATCTCAGTCATTATCGAGAGCTTGTGTTACAGTTAAATCATTGGAAAAGCTGATACGTAACTTATTTCAGTTGGCTAATCTAATCAATGAAATTCTAATAAAGAACCTTATTATTTATAGAAAACAAGTCCATATCAAGTCATATCAGAAGTTTAACTTCTTTGGAGTCCCAGTAATTTTAACTGTTCGGACTTAAAATGAACAGTCTGCACATAATGTGAAAGTATTAGGAGCTGTTTTGGAAATACTGATCAGCTAAGAACTGGAAATTTCTTGTGAAACAAGAAGATATTTGCTAGCTAAAGTAAAAGACATTCAGTTAGTTTTTCAGATAGCAAATCACACTCAAGCTTTTAATCAAGCATATACATGCTGATATTTATAAGAACTCTGAATAATTTCAGACCTAGACAAAACTCTAGGCCTTCTGTATTTTCTCTAATTTCTGTGTTTTTCCCACTTCTATTCGTTCATATCGTTCTTTTTTTTTCTTTCACTGTTAGTGAAATGATTCATTGCAAATAATTGTCATGAGCTATTCATACTTTTGCTGCATGCTGGTATCCACCAGCAGATTGTAATTTATTTGTCATTTTAAACTAGCCATGTTTTCGCAAGTTGTTGGGTTTTTTGGGTTTTGGGGTTTTTTTTTTCTGTACAAGTAGATCACGAATGTGTGAGGATTGGACACTTAACATTTAAAGATTCAAACTCTGTTGCTTAGTTGCTATGCCACCAAAAAGAAAGAAAAAGGTTGTTGTTTCTATTCTTGTCTCTTAAAAGTATAATCATACAGTGGCTTGAAGAAGCCAAACGTTTTGGGAAAGGAAACGTTTGGAGAAAGATTGCAAAAAAGTAGGATACAGGCAACATTACAAAAAAATTAACCATTATCTTTCCAGGCTACATTGACATATCCCAGGTAACTCAAACAATCACAATAAATATGAGTGGAAGAGATTGCAGAGTGTCATCTATCTACTTTGGATTTTTTAGTCTTTGCCTTGCAAATGTTTGATGATTTATGGATTTCTTTTAAAATGGACTGTGAAAAGCAAAATAACAAAAGCAAGTCAGCTGTTATTATGCTTAGAATTGCTATGTGAGGATGTGAAAAACTCAAAAACCACATAAAAACCCTCTACAGCAATTCCACAATTACTTCTAGACAAACTTTTCTAGAAAAAATACATAAATGTACACACATATATATAAAAACAGATATATAAACACATGTAAGAGATATAAAAAAGACAAATAATTTTTAATATAAATCCTAACCTAAAGCATCTCATAGTTCAGTTTAAACCCATTACTTGTTGCCCATCCATGGTGGCTGACCCAAAACCAGAAAGCCCTAAGCCGAGCCGCAGACCTCGCCTTCCCACGGAGCTGCTCGGTGAATGCCAGTTCCATTTAGCAGCTGTAGGGTCAGGGGGAAATGTGTGGTTTTGGAAACACAGTATGTCAGTGTTTCCAAAACATTTTCTTGGAATTTTTTTTCTGAAGAAATTTTTCTTAAAAAAATGGATTTGTTCCAATTTGAAACTAAGCCAAATTAAAAAAGAAAAAAAAAATCTGTGAACTGTAAAGCCTGCTATTCAGCCAGCCCTATTGCTGTGGCATACTGTTTTTTTCCCAACACTCTGGTGCCTCCATGTTCTAATTCCTATTCTTCCTTTCTCTTGAGTCTTCCTGTTTCACTGAACGAGACTTTTCCCCCCTCTTACTACACTTGAAGTTTCGTATTAGGCAGCTTTCTGATCTCTTCACCACTCACTGCTGCCCTTGTTGTCCTTTGGTGTCCTGTATTTTGTAAACTAACCTCAACCTCACTGGGAAGAAAAGCAGAAGACTGCAAGATGATTAGTGAGGATTGCTGTCTTTTTATCTGTGTCTTCTTTTACCTGTCTGGAGAAGAGCAGCCCCCATCCCCCTTTGTTGAGGTGTCACAGGCCTTACTCGCTTATCATAAAGATTATTATTATTATTATTATTATTATTATTATTATTACACAGACTTTCGTGCTCTCAGCTCTTCACCAGCATTTTTTGGTATCCCTGTACTCCATGAGGAAAGATTAAGACCAAATGACAATAATAAGTGGTGGATATTTTGCATAGGACAATATATCTGGCTTCAGAATCCCTAATAAACCTTCCCAAACTTTGCATATCCTGCAATAAAATCATGATAATTGCTAATACTGTTATTTTCCCATCTGCTGAAAGTCACTTTTCTTGAAACGATTATACTGATAATTAAGTCTAAGCTTTTACCCTGAAATGTAATCACCAGACCAACGCCACAGTCTCAGATGGGTACATTCAGTGCAACTATGGCAAACTTAAATAGGATAGGGCAAAGAAATCTTTCTGTCTCAGTAGACAGCCAAGACAGAATGTTGAATTATTGAGCCTCCCTGCCATCTGAATTCACATAAAGTAGGAAATTTTTTTTTTTCTATTTCAAGTATATTACAGGAGTGGTTTTTAGTGACAGGTAGGCACGTAAGTCCTTTCTGTTGCTTTCAAAACTCCAGCCCAATTTTCTCTCTCTATTTCAAGCAAAAAGCTATAGAATACAGAGTGGAGAGCATCTGAAAATAACAATCTCGGGAGCAGACAACAATGAACACTGTTTTACATGATACATGCCCTTAGACTGATGAATTTTAGCTTGTGGACAGAAAAGGACACCCCAATGTGAAATTACCAGTTCAAAATGACAGTACACATGATTCAAGACAGTGTTTTTTATATTTTGTCACACTTCATAACGCAGTCAACTAAAAATCATCAGTCAACTTTCAGCTAAAAATCACCTTGCCCAAAACACTAGAAATCTGCAACAGATGTTAAGTTTCTGCCCATGGAAGTGTCTTGTTCTGCTGGCTGCAATTCCTGTAGTCGGATGGCTCTCTTTCAACTCCATTCACACGTTCCAGGAGGTCATACTTTGTGAAGCCTCTAACAACTAATTAAAGTTTTATTTCAGACCTCTAATAGCTCAATCAATAATTTAGGGAGAAAAGAAAACATTTTCTGGGAAAGCATTAGCATAAGATTCACTGAAGCTGTATCCCTCCTTCTGGCCATATTTAATTTCAGAAAGATGAACGGAGAGAAAACAGAGTATAGCTCGATGCCATACCATTTGTGTTGCAGTGTCAGTTTTGTATCTTGGAACACTTCTAAATAGCTTTTCTGTTAAAGCAATAATCAATTAGTACTAAAGCACATCTGTAGCAAAACAAGATGTTCTCCTTGGAATTGGATCAAAATTACATTTTGCAAATGTTACCTCATTTATGTACCGCTTTCATTTGAATACTACAATTAAAGAACTTACAAACTTCAATTCCAAATTCCATTGGATCAGTGATATGGAGTTAGAAAAATTTTGAAATAGTAATCTCCAGAGGGAATCTTGGACTTCCAGACTTGCTTACTTTGACTCATATATCGTTCATATCTCTGGGTTAAAGAAACCTTTGTACTGGTGTCTGATTGCCAGGAACTTATTTGGGTTTTTTTTTTTTTTTTTTTAAGGNTGAAGGCAAAGCCTATTTACGCTTTCAGAAGTGCATCTGATTGTGGACAACAGAAAAAAAAAATCAGTTAAATGAACTGTAAAACAAACACAGGATAAAAAATTGGATAAGCAATGGACCCAGGTACAGCTATTAGCTGGGAAAAAGATCACAGAAAAGCTATCTGAAATGGCCTCTAACTATGTTACTATAATATAGAAGTCTAAAATTGATAACCATAACAGAAATCTATAAGTAGATGGTTAAAATACTAAATATGTGTAATGATTCAGTTTAAAAGAAACTGATGAGATCATAAACTGGTGAATACTTGCTTGAAAAAAAGAGGAATCATACATTCAGAGGAGGTCTCTGCCTAGCCCCAATTTTCGATTCAGGCACTGCATGGAAACACATGTTGGACTCCAAAATGTTTCACTCTGGTTTGCATTGAGCTCACTCAGCCAAGGGGAAGAGCATCTAAACACCATCTTTCAGACTTCAAAAAGGTGGGAGAGATCCTTTAACCCCAATGCACTCATCTACACTTAAGGGAGAAAATCTCTGGTCTTCTCTCCCATTGGACCAGTAATGATAAAGAGGAAACTACCTTGATAAGGAAATGAATACCCATAATTAAAGAAGTCTAGATAGTCATCCAGGAGTCCCCTACTCCTGCCTGTGGAGCCGAGTTATTTCACACCTGATTATGCCTGGCAGCAGTCTGCCACGTGATTTGGACAGAGCATTGAAACTTAAGACAGTAAGCTCATCTGCTTGTGGTGTATTGAACCGGCTGGCCTTGCAGAATCCGTAATTGGCAAAGGAGAGGACCTCGAGGAAAAGCCTCTGCAGTAAAACTAAATTTGCTGATCTTAGAGGTCTCATAAGTCCAAGGATTCTAGCCGCCCATGAAAGTTATCTACCATATGTTTTGGTACATGGAAGAAATAAGTTCATAATGTACTCTGAGTTGTATAAACAATTGAAGTTTTTTGTGTTTAGGTTTTTTTCAAACATACTCCAAAATGTCTTTCTTCTCCAGCTTTCCTTCCAAGTTTCTTGTTTCCTGGATCTATTTTTCCTCTGGGCAAAGGAATCAGACTCTTGGCCCTAGTGATTCCTTAGATCACCATGTAATCTGGAATGCACAACATCCTACTGAGGATTATACATAGGTCTTAAACTAATTTCTCTGATATTTTTTCTTCTCTTTTTTTTTAACAAACTGAAGAGTTCTGCCATCATTTATGATTATTTGGCATTGCTGCTGGAAAGAAATGGGATGTTGGCAGATCCTATATATAAATAGACTTTTCCAGCACAATGACACTTGAAATCCTGATTTACTCAGGAGAATAATCAATTCTCTGTTAAAGCAGCTTCCATGTGAATAAAAGATCTTCAGAGTTTAACAGTCACTCATAAGTCACCATCATTTGGAATTTTAATGCAACACAACAGTAAAGAAACTAAAGTGAATTAAGACAAGTACAGTATTCACAGCAGAGTTTGCATGTTTATGTTAAGAAATTCCCAAACAACGAGGTGTATAAACTTTATGCAGGTCATCAGTATACTGAGGCTCATTTCAATAATAACAAGGAACAGTGTTTAAATTCCATGTAAAAAGCTGGATTTTGTTAAGCCAAATTCTGCCAGCTTTTCATCCAAGAATTTTATCAAAATGTGGTTCACTTCAGAAAATATATAGAAAGCTTCTGAATAATTCTTCCCAATGAAAAAGTAATTTCTGTTTCCTTACAGTTCCTGAAGCATAGTATGACTTTGCACTTCTGTAAGTGTCTTTGATACAAAGATGATCAGAAAGCCACCAGGAGCAAGGTGTTTAACCTGTCTTACCACGGATGTCTGGCTGAGATAACACAAAAATAAAGTACACAGCTCTAAAGTACACATCCTGTAGCTTGATAGATCTGCTTTTAGTTTCTTTCTTTAAATAAGAAACAACAAAAAATATGTTCAAGGCTTTAAACAGAGACTCTGCATCAAATTTCCCACCTTTCCCTTGGAAAAGAACTAAGACGTGAATACTTAGTAGCTTCTGCTTCAGTAGCGGTTAATTATAGCTACATGTCTACCAAGGCACACCAAGTGTAGAGCAATATTCTACAGATATTTTTGGCCCCTGACCTCAGCAATTTAGTGAATGTTCAGACATTGTTGAAAAATTTCTAAGTAGGGATTCTTACTCGATTGTTTTTACAAATAACCCAGGTATTTCTTTGGTGTGAGCAGTGTAAACTAATCCATTTACCCTTAAATTATATAAACAATATTGTTTCTTTTATCCAAAATAAAAAATACCAACAGCAATATTGGTAGTAATTAACGTAGAAAGCAACTTTCTTATTCATAGTCTTTTCTTTTTTCATAACTGGTGTACCTGAAAAGCACTGTTTCTCTTCTATGTAAGGACAAATAATTATACTTTCTGCTAGTTGGTTCTTGACTTCCAGGTACATCTCATTTTGGCAGAAGATAGAGGTCATCAAAACCCCACACACCACAACATGGAAATCTTTCCAGCTTTACCATGACGGCCCAGGCTTTGGATGATGTTTTCTTCTGGTTCAGCTCTTGGTAAACAAAAAGCCATTCCAGCTGCCTGAGGGAGCTGACAACCCAACCAGGATGAAGAGGCAGATGAAATATTCTATCAGCAGCTGGAAGAAGTATCACAATCACTAGCTCTTGTTCTCATGGGGGACTTCAACTTACCAGATGTCTGCTGGAAATACAATATGGCAGAGAGGAAACAGTCTAGGAGGTTCCTGGAGTGTGCGGAAGATAACTTCCTGACACACCTAGAGAGTGAGCCAACTGGGGAAGGTGCACTGCTAGGACTGTTGTTTGTGAACAGAGAAGGACTTGTGGGTGATGTGACAGTTGGAGGCCATCTTGGACACAGCAACCACAAAATGATAGTTTTAGATTCTTGGAGAAGTAAGGAAGGGAGTCAACAGAACTGCTACCTTGGACTTTTGGAGGGCAGACTTTGGCCTGTTTAGGAGACTGGGTGACAGAGTCCCTTGGCAGGCAGTCCTTAAGGGCAAAGGAGTCCAGGAAGGCTGGACATTCTTCAAGAAAGAAATCTTAATGTCACAGGAGCAGGCCGTCCCCATGTGCAGGTAGGGGAGTGAACAGAGAGCTTTGGCTGTAACTCAGGAAAAAAAGGGGAGTTTATGACCTTTGGAAGAAGGGGCAGGCAACTCAGGAGGACTACAAGGAGGTTATGAGATTATGCAGGGAGAAAATTAGAAGAGCTGGGAGAAAAATAGAAAAAAAACCCAATAAAAAATGTTTCTATAAATACGTAAACAACAAAAGGAGGACTAAAAGGAGAGTCTCCATCCTCTATTGGGTGCATGGGGAAGCATAGGAAGCAAAGGATGAGGAAAAGGCTCAGATACTTAATGCCTTCTTTGCCTCAGTCTTTAACAGTACGACCAGTTGTTCTCGGGGTACCCAGCCCCCTGAGCTGGAAGACAGGGATAGGGAGCAGAATGAAGCCCCCATAATCCAAGGTGAAGTGGCTACCAACCTGCTACACCACTCAGACACACACAAGTCTATGGGGCCAGATGGGGTCCACCCATGGGTACTGAGGGAGCTAGCGGAAGTGCGCGCCAAGCCATTTTCCATCATTTATTGGCAGTCCTGGTTAACAGGGGAGGTCCCAGTTGAATGGAGGTTAGCAAATGTGATGCCCGTATACAAGAAGGGCCAGAAAGAGTATCCGGGGAACTACAGGCCTGTCAGTCTGACCTCGGTGCCTGG
>RSEF01000004.1:82178154-82213191 GCA_003993805.1 Himantopus leucocephalus | reverse complement strand
CTTGATGATCTTAAAGGTCTTTTTCAACCTAAACGATTCTATGATTCTATATACAGCAGCTTCTTAAAGGTCTCTGACTGAGGCCACTATGAAATCCTTTTGCTCAACAATATTAAATTACATAGCAAACAAGATTTGAACTTCTAGGTCTTATCTATGCCAGAAAACATAAAACATTAATGGTGGGTGTGTGCTTAAATCTCAGTAAGCACTCCTGATAATTCCATGTGTGAACACTTCCATTCTGGAACCAGTTCTTTCATTGAAGTTAGCTTATTTCACTGTAAAATATTTTATGTCCATTTTTCCATTCCCATGAAATACAGTTATAAAATTTCACTTGCCACAGTCCCATGAGGTGACTAGGTACGTAAAGAGGTACAAATTAGAGATTTTTTTTCAATTACTGCAGTCAAGTTCCAAGGACATAATGCACAATAGGTACTATACAGTGGTTCTCTCTCAAGAAAACACTTTAATTATAGGTTGCTGGCAGAGATCCAAAGTAAAGCTGGCTATCATTACTGGCTGAAGGCTTTCATCTAGTTAAATTCAGAAAAAGCAATGCAAAGCGGACAAAGCAAAGTAATTACCATTATCAGGAGGAAATATAACAATACTAGAGCTGGTCTTTGCTCTCCACAAGAGATGTGCTCTTTTGTTAAGACAACGGTCTTGACCTCTGTGTATTCACACAGCTAGGCTAGAGAATGTGTGAATATTTAGTAATCTTTTATTTCTTGACAAACAATGCTTAGCAGGGCAAATATCATTTGTTTGATGTCTCTCATTAACCATAAATTCAAAGCAAAAGCACCTGCTCTTTAGCACATACACAATTCCTCTGTAAGTACTACCTATATGCACCTAAGTATCTCATCTGCATGATATTGATAAGGGGACCTTCATCTGTTGTTTCATAATGAAGCAGTTATTTGAGCTGCTATCATATAAAATAAATTGGGGGAGTGCTATAACCAAGTCTCCAATACTATTGTGAAATAATAACACATGTGCACAGTCTCTCACAAACAAGCTTACTAGAACAGACATTAGAAAAAAAAAAATTAATTTCATGCAGATGAAATGTTTCTCTGCCTTACCTGAAGAACACACTGCATTTAATCTCCTGTCCCCTATGATACTAAGTGGGGAGAAAAGAGCTTATTGCCTGAAAGTTTTGTTGCCATTTAAGAAGTGGCCTTCCAGAGCTATAGGGAGATGTTTTGCTGCCCATGGAAGGAATCTTCTTTATATACATAACTCAGTTGCCTTTCAAGGCACCTCTCAGAACATGAACCTACACCTGGTGATTAATGCACTCCCAGCACGGTCCCACTTGAAATGCCCAGGCTGAAAATGGCCTGTACTGGTGCACAGACAGTCCCTCTCCTTGAAATAACGCAATCCTGACTAGGTGCAAAATGCCATAAAATTCCCATTGGAAGCAAGCATGGTCTACAAAGAAAGGACCTTCTCCCAGCACTGGGTGGTTCAAACTAATTTGCGATTCTCTTTGGTTTGGCCCTTGCAAAGTCCATGGAACCACAGTGATATGTTTTGCTTTCTGAAATAATTGATGCATTACACTGAAATTCAGGACAAAAGAAATGTCTCAGCTAATAAGAAAAACATGTGTTTTATCCCTAATACTTCCAAATTATGTATTTCATTCACCATATAATCTGGGAGAGACTTTTCTCAGATTAATTTGTTTTGGCACAGAAGAAAATGAAAATATTCTGGGGCAAGTGCTTTGCAAAATGCTTCCAACACCTCCCGAATTTAGCTTTTCACATCACTGAACTACTGACCTCAGCCACCATTAATTACAATTGCAAATTTTCCAGTATTGTTTTATAACCTGATAAGGAAACACATTTCCTGTCCCTCTGGGAAGAGGCAAAGCCATGCAGTACAAGGAACGCAGCACTGGCCAACCATTCCTGACAAAAGACTGAACCTCTTCAGCTTCTTTTGAAAAACAACAAATGTAAGCTTTATTTCACAAAAGTTTGGTGAATTTTTCTTGCCTGATTTGTGGAATGGTTTATGGGTGTATTATTTCTTTTGATGCTTATGCAAGTTAAGATTTTTTGGAAAAAAATTTTTGTTTTGGAAACTGGTTTTCTGATGATTACATAGGAGACTGATAGTTATTTGAAACACCTTGTTTCAATCCCCCTTTTATAAGAATTTTGGAATGGTTTAGTAGAATACAAATACAGACTTGTTTTCATTCTCTTTCAGAATGACAGACTTTGGTGAATTTTTAGCATCACCAGGCATCTTTCTTAATTATTTTTCAAGGAGAGGTGAATCATTCTTTTCTGTGAGTTCATGAATTATGTATTGTATTGGATACTATGCTCAGTCATGTGATTATTAACATCTCTCTCTCTCACACACACGGTTCTTAATCATTCAAGGTTGTCTTTTTTCCTAGGCAGCTGAATAACTACTTCTATTCCGTCTGAAGGTTTTGATCTTCCCTGCAGTAATTTGAATTGTTCAATACTCCCTTGGGCCTGAAGACATAGGTAGCCATCCAGCCAGTTGCTCAACACCTCTTGGGACTACTGAGGTCCCTTGGGCTACTGAGGTCCCCTTGCCCCAAGCCTCATTGATGCCAGCTGTCAGGGAAGCGCTGAGTACTCCCCAGCAACTGCACAGCAATTTGCAGGATTGGGCCCAAATATCCAAAGGACTGGGCGCTTGTGTTACATCTGTTTGGTTAACAGACCAGAGATGTCCCTCTTCGGTATCATAGTCCTTTGCAGCAGTAAGTGCTGTATAAAGAGCAACCAGAGCTAATCACTAGTCTTGAAGCTCACCCTCCTTTTCGGCTGCCAGCTGGGGTGACACTGGGAAGCAGAAATCGTCTTTGCTGTTTGCGTGTGTTCAACAGTAAGACAAAACCTCCTTCTCCCCAAGGCCCTCAGGGTGCCTGGGACAATGCTGCAGGCAGCTGCAGCGGAGGCAGAGCCTCCCCGTCCTCCTCCAGCAGCAGCCACAGGAGCAGCAAAACATTGCTTCTGATCCTCCTCGCTCTCACTTTGCCCACACACCATCCAGGCATTTCTTCCACCCAGCTCCATGCCAAACTACGACCATGAACTTCATTTATTTCCACCTGTTACTAAAATCTTGGTACTGCTACTGATTCAGCAGGCTTTGCGGCATATTCCAAAGATGCTATTAAATAAGAAGTATCATCTCTTTTTAAGAAATTGTGTCTAATGCAGTAATATTTTAATAAGTATGTTATTGCCTTTATTAGGACTGAAGACTTCAGATAAGAAACAGGGTTTCAAAGACAAAATTTTATTTCTTTGCTCTTTGTGTCTCACAATAACAGCAATGGACCATTTTTCTGTGAATTTTTTGAGGAGCTGGACCTCATTGAAAAAATAGATCACTTCTCCATATTTTGAGGCCAAATTTAAAGCCCAGCATACTAGCGTATTTTGCTTACTGGAAATATACCCCTGCAGATATAAATTATATTTGTATTATGGAATACAAATGAAAATTTAAGGGAATTTCAGAGAAACCTCATGTAACTAGGAAAATAAAAATCAGTATGACAATGGAATTCATTGCTGATTACTAGAGCTGAGTAGAAGATGACAGCTTTGGGTTTTTTCCCCACATCTAAAGATTTTGAAAGTCTTTCTTTCAAAGACACGCCATAGTCAAAAAAACATTTTCTGGAAATATTATATTTTTTACATTTATTGAAAAATACTCCATAGACACAATCTGTTTATTTTATATCAAAATTTTACACCCCACATCATTCACAACCTCAAGATTTGAATGTAGGTGTCTCACATTACTAATTTGCTAATCCTCATGCATGGCAGTGAGTTTCAGACTCCCATTCTTGTTTGACTTCAACAAAATGATGTATTGTGACAAACTCAAAATACATCAACCAGCTCTATTAATCAGTGTAATGTAGGACAAAGTGAAAGGAACGTTTTGATTTATTTATACATTTTGCTGGGTTTTAAATGAACTGCAGACAAACACAGAAAATGAAAATTAAAATGGAGCCCTCGTACAGAGCACTCTGCGTAGCGGGAAGAGGGGTGAGCTGACCCACATTGCTCCCAGAGAGGGAAGATGATGTCCTTCCACAAAGAGAAGTTCCAAAGGCATTGCTATACATCCTTAACCAAACACAACTTTAATAAACTAACTGACCAAACAAGAGCATATAACCAGATCATTTACTGCATTATGAATTTTGTCCCTTTAACGCCAGCAAGATCTGTGGGTACTGGAAAATACATAAATTTCATACTGATACTGACATGCTTTCCCAAACTCTCAAACCCAAAATCTGTGCCAGGAGCACAGGATATTTCTAAAAATATCGCAACAGTGAGTAACATTTGGAGACTTGATTTCTGCAAGAAGAACAAATCTTTCTTCCTAAAAAATACTAACTAGTGTGCACGCTGTTACACTCTAGCTGGAGTGACCAGGACAAGACACCAGTGAAATGACGGCACACCATGACAACAGCCTCTGGCCTCTCTGGCTTACCTCTGCGCCTGATAACTGCTCTGTAGAAAGCCTCGTGCCAGATCTCTACAAAAGTTAAAAGAAACCCAATGTTATTCAGGCTCTATTTGAAACAGCATTGGTGGACTGAGGAACTCTGTATTTTCGCATTCCAGTCCATCTGGACTGCAGGAATGAAATATTGGCTCAGCCAGCAAATAGGCCATTACAGGGAGTGCCCCAGGCTTTTGCCTGGCCGCAATAGGTTTTGATAGCTACAGCTCTGCCTCTCATTTTGTTTCTGCCCATTGCTTGATCAAGGGTCGTTATAGCTAAGTCTCTGTCTATGTTATCAGTTTATGAAGTGGGCCACTTAGTTAGGAAATTCATTACAGGCACTGCTATTAAGTGGTTTACCTCTGCTGAGTTTCTGTATTTCTATTTAGTGTGCTTCCTTTTATTCCATTAAATGTACTCTACAGAACTGTGTGCAATGGTCACATGGTTAAAATACAGCATGCCATTTATAAAAACAAGATTGCATTAAAAAGTGGTAAATATAAATCTTTTTTGGGGGAAGGAACTCTTCATGGCATAGTGCAAGCCTGGTATTCAGGCATTGCACCGCCAAAGCACCCCTGCACTGAAAAGAATTACTTGGAATAATGTTAATGGGAAAAAAGGTCAGATTACCCCAGAACTGAGCAAAGAGTTCACTTGGAAGAAGGTTGGTTTCCCAGACTTACACCTTGACAGCCTTCATTCAGTCTCGCTTACACTTCAGTAGCACTGGTTGGGATGGCTGGCTAAGTTTTGATGCAATAAACATGTTTCGCTCCAATATGAACCCAATGTTTTCCTGAACTGATATCATGCAGGTCACTGATTATTCAAATAACTTCAAGGAGTTTTGCATATCTCCTCTTTAAAGAGAAGTGCTGTAATTTCAGAGATATTTTGCTCTTAATGGAGGCAAACCACTTGTTAATATCATGTATGGCATCATCTGCAAATAGCATATTGCTGAACTAAAAGGCTTTAATGTGTTAGACCAGTGGCCAAAGAACCGGTCTCCATGGCAACTCTGTATTAAGTTTCCCTGCTACAACAATTGTGAAGACTATTCAATCACAACTCATTTGAGCTGAATTCTTCCATATTTCTAAATGGCTCTCATAAATATTTCCACTTCCGACATTTTGTCTTAGTTTTAGGAGAAAAGAAAAACATAGGAAAATGAAAGGCTGAATGGGAGTCTGACTTTGGAAAAGCCAATATAAGTCCATTGTACATACGTGGTCTTAAAAAAAAAAATTTAAAAATCGTATAAGTATGTTAAAATGTTAGATACAGCACATACCCACAGAACCCAGGCAGAGTCCCTCAGCTGTTGCTATGAAGATTTTATCAGAAGAGTTATTCATCTCTGAACTTTCATCACTTATCCGGGGGGGGCAGATTCTTCTTAAAGAGCAAAAATACTTTTTTCTCTTATCACTGAGTGTCCGTACCCACCTGTGGATAGCAGCTTTCTTATCATATACAAGCAGAGCCATCCTTCAGGTTGCTCAGTGCCTAGCAGAGTTCAGCAGCTGGACAAGTAAAAGGAATACCCGCAAAGTGGAAAACACCTGGTTCCAACTACCTTCTCCACAATGCCCCTTTCCATTAGGGGCTTCTCCTAAAAGCTTTTCAAGTCCATTCATAACTGGATATCCAAACATGCCACTCTTTCCTACTTGTGGCTGACTAGAGCTCTTTGCTGGTCAGTTTTAGAAGCAGTTTTACTGGTGTGAATACCCACATATTTGATTCCTGTGCCGGATTACTGCATCCAGAGAGAAACCTCCATCTGATACAAGTACAACTGCCCACCAGCTGAGGCCACCATGAGCATATCACAGTGTGGCTCCAATCTCTGCACCGACTCCCCATTAAAAATGGGCAAATGTGAGCTGCATCCCAGCTAATTGGACTCTGCCGCAGGACTGACATTTACAATCTCTGAGATCACCTCTCTGTCTGTGACTACTGCTTTCTGTAGCTGCTCCTTCTCACCAGAGCCACAAGTCAATGGTTGACAGATACAAACCTGCCACGATAAGGACAAGACTTTACAGAATACTAGGTAAGATTTTGGAAATAATTTCTGAAGAAAATGAAAGTAGTCATAGGACCTCAATGCTTTCAGAAATGGTATTGCCTTCCACGTTTCCCAAAATCAGTTACTTGAAAGTTAAAAAAAATAACTGACCGCTGTCTGTAGAAAAAGCAATATATAGAGGAAGAAAAAATAACTCCTGAATACTACACGAGTGGCTCAAACGTACAAAGTAAGCCGTGTAAGAGAGCCTACACAGCCAGTGATACAGGTGTGTATTATAACCTCCTGCAAAACTCCTGCTGTGATTTCAATCATCCCTGTTTCTCAATGTCAGGATCATATGAGCCCAAAGGTTCAGATCAACAGCTGAAGCGGGACTTCCAAGTTTTACTTATTTTCCCTATTACTAAAAATACTAAGACAACATACATTTACTTTTTGTGGAATAGAGCTCCCACCCCTTCTTGTACAGGTGCACACTGACTGTAATGATATATTAATTACTTAAAAGGTTCTACACCTGCTACCACAACACTAATAATTATCACAAATATTGATGAAATTGAGGGTTACTGTAGCAGATTTAGTCCTGAGGTTAAAACTATATATTCACCTAAATTTTTTTAAAATGGGAATCAGGTTAGAATGAAAGATCTGAGAGCTTTAAATCTATCCCAAGTTTTAGTGCTTTGCTTATAAAACATACAGGCAGGAAAATGGTTTGTGGTTTCAGGTTTCCATTAAAATACTTAGCACATATCCATTTGTGCTTATTAAAAAACCCACACACTTTAATCTGACCATCTCTAAAAGACATAGGTGGGATGGTTTTAGTTTTCAGGCCACATCTAATTATTTTAATGAATTGATACTACGAAGCAACAACAATAACATCCTGAAACCACATCAAGCATCACATGAAATTAAAATTTGAGCTTGAGTCAGTCTGCTTATCATTCCTGATCTTACCAGTCATTATATATATTTCTCCTTAATCCTTCTTTCCTGTAATACCTTAAGATTTGACTGCAATATGGGGGCAAAGTCATTTAAAAACATGAGACACCAAATGAATGTCTACAGGTAAAATGTCTTATAGCAATGAAGTGTCCATTTATTTTAAAAGCAGCAAGGTTTAATGGAACATTACTGAAGCTTTTAATCTTTCCTCAAGATATTTCAGGCCTTTTCTCCTGGGAGCCTTGTCTGCAGGGATCCCAGAGCTAAACTGCTATTTCAGAAAGGGTTGAGGTAGTTCATGCTTAAATTAAATTGCAGAACCCTCACAGCAGGAAACTACAGTTACAAAAAAAAAAAAAAAAACTTTACATAAAAGCCTTTGTCTTTAATCTCTTTCATTAAAAGATTAGAGGTTTAATTACAATAGGTTGCAGCAGGGCCAAACCCCACTTCCACTGGAGTTAAAATGGCTTCAGAGGGACCAAAATTTTGCCATGAGCATCAGCCCAATACATTTCAATAAGGCTCTTTACTTCAAAATCTCCATGATTTAAAGACAATCCTTCTAATAAGCAGAACTTATTAGCTTGCACCCACTGGCTCCGTAAGTATGGCTTTATTGCTTTTGAATCAGAAGTGAATCAAATTCTCAAAAAAACTAGCCCCATGAAAGACAGTGTTTGCAAAAGCTTAATTAAACATATCCATGCTCCACTTTGTGCTTGAGATGCAGGTACACAAATTGACCAAAAGCACCTCCTTTCTCTACTTACCAGCCCCTAGGAAGAAGCACCTTTGCTAAGAAAGTAGGCTGTGCCTACGACAGTCAGCTCAGCTGAAAGCCAGAACCCTTCCCAGACACAGGAACTCAATTACATGTACTAATAAATTGCTAGAATGGTCCTTGGCATACTTCTTCTTTGCCAGCTAACAATTTCCCAAATAGTTCCTGGGCGCAGTTCAAGAGGCAGAGCTTTCCCAGAGCCATTCCCAGGAGGCACCTCAGAGGGGCGTTCAGCTGCAGGGGTGTGGGCTGTCCCACTCCCCTTGGCCACCGTATCCAGGGCTGTTCTCAAGTACACTTCATTTACTAATACAGATGTGGCCTTTGAGACTACTTAAAGCAGAAGGTTACGATGGCAGGTCGTTGCATTGAGCCAGCCCGTTCACTCCGATTGCTGCATAGTGCCAGGTCTGCTGGAGGACTCTTCTTTCTTGCTTCAAGTACAACAAGACTCTTCAGAAGACCAGGTCCAAGTGTGTGCCCTTCAGCTCTTGGCCGGGGTCCCTAGGGTCATGTCAATGACTCCATATTCCCATGGACCCTAACCAGAGAAAAACCCAATCTTTTGTGAGAATAGTCCGAAAACCAGACTACTATGTTTACAGCTGGGGCCCACATCCAGCTAAGTATCATATTCTTCTTTACAAAGGGTCACTGTTATCCTGTCCCTCTTACCTATACTGCAGACATATTCCTAATTCCAGAGTTTCCACTTAATTCAGTATGACTATCGGACAGTAAACTCAGCAACACCTGGTTTTCTATAAACAAGAACATACAGTGAAAGAGCATTGTAGCACAATGTTCAGGGTATTGTACTTTTTTAAATAAGCAAGTGAAATATCTCACTTATATATAGATGATACAACATTTTTCATCATTATTCATGTTTTTTAAAAATATTACTATGGGTATCTCTGTGGGGTAAACTGTTGGTACGCTACAAAGTATTCTACAAGCAGTTGCAAATAAAAGTTCATTCTCGTGTGATACAAGTGGCTAGTTTATCAGTTGAAGTCAAGACATCTAGAATATTCACTAAGCTTAATGAACAGTACTTTTTAGGAACTATATTTTAATCACTAGGTTGCTCCAAAAGCAATTTGCTACAAAGCCAGTAAATATAATTACACAAATAACTATGATGTGAATTAATACATGATAACATTGACAAATGCAATTTAGATTTGAACACTACAATGTAATTCAAACACACTGGGAAATTACCTAAACTAAGTAAAGCAGTGTATTTTTGCAGCTTCATTTTTACTTCAGTCTCTCTCATCTCCCACTAAAGCCTTCTGTAATTTGAAAATGCACTTCATGATTAGAATACTGTAAATCACAGGCCTCATATGGTAAAAACAGCACTTGCAAATGCCCTTGTAATTCTTTAGATCATGTGCTTAACATTCTCATTTTCTTTTCTGGGTGAGGAAAGTACACAATAAAAACCTATTTAAAGATTATTGTTCAAAATCCCAAAGTAATTAAGAAAGCAATGCAGAACCTCTTATGCTCATGAATGCGTGTGTACATATGTGCAAATACACATAAATACGTACTCACGTAAGACTAAGTTATCAAAATACTTGAGCTTTCATGCAATAATGAATAAGCAGTTACTATGACTATAAGGTCTCAGGGCATTGAAGATGCAGAGTATTTTCAGCTCCAGGGGAAGTCAGTGGAGGAGGGAATTTATACATTTCAGGGGAGAATGCGGCCACTTCAAAGCCTACCGCAGTCAGGAAAAAAGAAGATCCACACCTTTTTTTTTTCATACAGCACTTCAAAAATGAAAAAGGAACAATGAAACCTGAAAGCGTTTTTAGATGTAATGGGCAAGATTTTAAGACCCTGAGAAATACTCAGGTTGTCTATTTAACAGTTCATTTACATCCCTGTGGTAAATAGCACGATCAATGAGGAGCACTTGCACTGCATGTTTATTGGTCATTAAATACTTAGAGGACACCTCATCTAAACATCACTAGAGAGTAACTGTTCAAGGTTATGTGGGTGGTGAGATGCCTGATGCAGAAGCGCCCCACTAACTTCCTCAGAGCACCTGGTCTCAGGGAGGACCAGAAGGAGGCCAGAAGCCCTGCAGCCACATCAGAGCTACTTTGGACCTACTGCCTCTCACAGGGGTTACTAATTTGGGCATGCCATCGTGATAGCATGGTTAAACGGCTTCCAAGGCCAATGTGGGCTGCACTGAAGCACAGGCCAAGTAAATACACTACTGTTATCTGCACCACGAAGGTAGACCTATATAGACTTTATCGTGTAAAGATTAATGTGTAAAGATTAATGCATAGATGCTTTGCTTTAGCCTTTCCCAGCATGCGAACAATGCTCTAATCAGGTTTACNCTGAAGCACAGGCCAAGTAAATACACTACTGTTATCTGCATCACGAAGGTAGACCTATATAGACTTTATTGTGTAAAGATTAATGCATAGATGCTTTGCTTTAGCCTTTCCCAGCATGCGAACAATGCTCTAATCAGGTTTACTGAAATGAGGGTCTTCATTCTGCTGAAAATCTTCCTTTCTCTTCCCAATTAGCAGCTGAGCGAAAGACGTGTTTATAGAAGAGACTGACAGTAATCTAGATGGAGGAGTCCACTCTAGTTTCTGTGTGGGTATATGCACATAAACAGTCACAGCTCAGACGGCACCTAGGTAACAGATCTAGATGACCTTATTTTTAGAGCTTGAATTGGTCCAAAGACCAATTTAATTTAACCTTTATATATTCCTCCCACAAGCATTCTTACTTTGAATTCGCCATTCCCTTTTTCAGTTTTGTTTAAGCGGTAAACAAAAAATCACCAAAAAAAAAATTGAAGGAATAGTATTCTTTGTCCAAAAGAATTTTTTTCATGCAAAGAGAATTTAATTAAATCAGATTCTAATCCAGTTAATTAACGTTCAAACTGTGCTCAGACAGCCCTAAAACATATTTGTTCCATAGTCTTGATATCCATTTAAAAGCATAATATAAATCATTTCATTTTGCTTGTCTTCTAACAGCAATAATCACAAAACCAGAGCACATTTTTCTAGCGGCTATTAATACTCTTCAGGAAAAGTAAGAATGATTATCCCCATTTTACAGGTGGGGAAACCTATTTCTCATTTCGTTAATGATCCCCTCTTTCTTTGCACTTCATTAAGTCATTCACAGCACTGTAAAGGGAATCTAAAATGGTGCCATGGTAGTATTTGTAGCATGTGCAGTTTTTCATCATTTCGCCCTGGAATGACTAGCTTCAGTGCAGTGTTGGATCAGCTTTGAGGACTGAGATACTGAGGTTTATTAATGACAGCCACATCTACGCGTGACTAAATACTACTTGTGTAGAAACCCTCCCCTGAGTAAAGCTGTAGGGAGAAGTCCTTACTAACTGAAGTTTCATGAATAGCAAGAAACAGAATGTCAGGTATTTAATTCATGACTTCAGAAAGTGAATGAATGAGAAAAACAACTTATTTTATTCCTCAGAATACTTTACATTTTAGAGTCTACCTCTTGAAAAAATTCCAAACTCTTAACTCAGTGTCTAAGATAACGGATCCGATAGAGGAAGTGCAGTGCTTAGCTGATTGCCCTCTTACAAAAATTAAAAGGTCTCTCCTGGATTCAGCACATACACAGATATGCATCAATTCCAGGAAATGTTGTCTTCAAATGATGTCTGAATCACAAGATAAATAGGCTTGTCACCAATTGAACTTTCTGGTTATTTTAGCTGTTCTAAACAACTGAAATTGCTACCATAGCCATTGTAACCGCAGCTAGTTTCTGTGTTATTTCCTTGAGTGATAGCTGTAAAAATGTCATAGTGACCTTGAAAACAGAACTAGTGTGGGAGCACTGTGGAAGAGAAAAGACACTGAAACTTGGAGACTGTTTTGTATGGCTCCATGACAGACACAGTAGTGTTTCCATGCTGCTATTTACAGCTCGGGGCGGAGGGATATTAGGTTTTCCTTCAAGCCTCACTCACTTTGATGGCTGACAAGATGTAGCAGAAGAGTCAAGCGTTGTGCAGAAAATGTGACTTCAGTTTCAGGGGAGTGTGTTGAGGAATACTCCCCAGCCCGCAGGTAAGGATGGCAGCACAGACACTTCTGCAGCACCTGGATGTTACAACTCCTGCCAAACTGCCTTAGTGGGTCTGCCCACCATCCAGTCTGCTCCCACTTCACTGGCATTCTCAAAATCTGCTTCTCGTACCTCTCCAGCAATCCCCTAATTCATACTAAAGGTTTTTTAAGAAATTAGATGAGAAAAGAAATACTTGTAATTTTCTGTTTTAGAATTACATTCTGCATCCTCTTTCCCACTTGTAGGCATACCGTATCATGTTTCGAAGATCATCTATTTTGGGCAGAGACAGTGTTTATGGTCTTTTTCATACAGTATTTTGAACATCTAGGGCACTTTATAAAAAAACTCACGAAAGGTTTGTTGTTAATGTAGACCATTGATNATGAAATAAACACCTACTTGTTGGGGGTTTCTTTTATTTGATAAACCTCTAGTTTTGAGATGTCACATTTCATTCTTTCAACATGAGGGTGGTGTGCTTATTCTCAACAGGGAGAAATTTGGCAATACATGTATAATTTTTATATATTTTAATATCACAGTATGGAAGCCCATACTTAGTTAGATTATATCTTTTTTGGCATTTCTTTCCCATTCTAAACATTCTGAAACTGTATACATGTAGACATTTTTAGTTTTGACAACACTGTGCGTTCTTAGAGACTTCTCAATTCCTACCAGAAAGGATTACCCCATAGTCAACATTACAAAAGTTCTGTAGTGGGAAAAGTGAGACTAATTAACTTGAACTTAGGTCATACACTGACAAAAAAAATCCTCTTGGAAAAAGGAATGTTTCTATAAAGTCACAATGTAATGCAAAGAATGTATTGGCAACAGGAGTGTGTTTAGTTTCTTGTTGCTGTTTCTACGATTATGTGGTACAGGTACAGTTGCAAATGTATAGATTGATGAGCATCATTAGTAAAAATCAGCATAGTCAGTAAAAATCCCATACAACAACAAAACAATCCAGCCCCAGCCCCTCAGCAGGCAGCACACACAAATCTCTCTTTGGCGCCTTTGCCCTGGCCTGGTGGACTCTTCAGTGTTAGGATAACAGTTGGACTCAACGATCTTAAAGGACTTTTCCAACCTACATGATTCTACGATTCTAAGTACTGACAGTTTAAATCCAGCTGTTATAGAGCAAATTACCTTTCTCTGAATACATTTATAATCCATTATAATATTAGTATTTGTTATGTAATTCTATCCCTTTGAACTGCAATTTCATCATCTCTTAGGAATTAGTATGACAAATGTTTTACAGACAATAATGTATTGTACATGTATTGGACAGCATTTTATTATTCTGCCACATCACTCGTGAAGATTTTAATGCTTCTCTAAGCAGAACAAGAACAATTTCCACATATTTCCACATAGGACCTCATAAATGGAAGTGAGAGAGCTCGCTCATACCTGCCATCTGTTCTGCAAGTAGAAACCCTCTTAGTGGGCCGAGATACTACCTTCTCTCTTAACCCTTAAGTATCTAATTAGATGTCAAATTAGTCTGTCTGGAATTACTTAGAAAAAGTGTTAGTTTCTAAGGTCAGTCCCACTTATGACACATCACTATTACCTCTCCAAGCAAGAAAATTTTGGAGTCACAGAAAAACTTTTTTCTGCATGAGGAAAGTGGGAAGAATTAGGAAGGAAAAACAGAAAGAAAGAGAAATTCAGACTGGGAGTGAGATGAGCAAGGGTTATGTGAGGACCAGAGAGCATAAAAATGGATTGCAACAAACAAAATAAGAGGCAGTACGTTGAAAAGGAGGAGAAAGAAGAAAGGAGGAGAAAAATGAGATTTAAAAAAGGAGAAGACAATGCAGATAGCTAGAAATTTATATTTAGAGAGAAGTTAACGGGAAAGAGGGGAAGACATGTATTTTCTGTTATTTTCCATCTGCTTCATAGTCACTCTTCTGTTCTATCAATCAAGCATTTAGCCAAACTTCTAGTTGCTGAAAAAAAAAAATGCCTTCCAGTCCAGTTAACTCAGATATTTTTAAATTTTTTATATTTGGTTAAATTGTCATCTTTAAATTGCAAGTTGGTAAAAAAAAAAGCATCACCAATCATGCAAAAAAACATTGTTCTAGTTTGAAAAAATTTCTGTCATATCATAATAATTTTTATGTAAAATACTTTGAAAATATTCAGCAAAAAAGATTCAATTTTCTAGCTAGTAAGGAAATGCAGAGTTTTATATTTAAATTAGTTCTTAATTTTAGTATACAGTACTTATCATTAGTATTCAGTACTTAATCCCTGTGTTCAGTGTTTCAGTAAATTATTTTCAAAGGAACGAAAGTCTCTGAGGATTTGCATTTGGACATCACCCTCTTCCCATTTCATTCTTCTTCACCTCTCACCCACTCTGTCTCTGCAACTCAAATGTAAACAGAATTAAACATTTCCTTGCCTTCCATGGCTTTCACCAGACATTACAAAAATCTCTTTTTAGCCTTTTGCTACTGTTAAGAATTAAGATTAAAAGATCCAAAAGAACATTTTGGATTTTTTTTTCCCCCCAAATTTGGGAGGCCGTGTCTCTTTCTAAATCACTTTGTGCTCATATCAGTTGCAAACATTTAGCAGCACAAGATGTAAGAATCCCTAAGGGACTATTTATAGACTTACTTATTAACTACATGGTGGTTTGAAGCCACATTTTAACCAAGGTAACCTAGTTCCATTTAGTTATTTATTCATATAAATCCTAATCATCTTTGAATTGTACTGAGCAAAATGTCTTAATTAAACTTGTGACCATGAGTTCCACAGGCTAATTTTATACCACACAAATAACTATTTTCTATCAGAGTTATTTTTATAGCCTTTTTTATTGTCTCTGAATATATTCTTTTTCTTGTTCTGTAACAATGATATGCTCTGCATAGCAATACTAATCTATACTGTTATATAAATCCAGTAATTTGTGGCCTCTGATTGGGATATTTATATAGTTATGGACAGCTCCATACATAAGTGCTTCATCATCTTTAATGTATTTTCTGTTAAGCTCTTGGAAGTGTTATGTGTGGAAGTACTTTTACATTTGTTTACAAAAGGACAACCAAGAGACAAAATTTATGTCTACACCATGTCAACCCATGTTAGGGAATTGAACGCACTTGCAGCCATTCTCCGGCACTGCAGCCATGTAGAATGAAACAGTTTGTTCTCATATTTTTTAAACAGGGGTCCCACAAAAGCTGATTGTTAGAAATGGTCCTCTGCCTGTACTCACTCCCAAAGCAAACCCCAGAGCTGTTTAGGAAGATGCTGGTTAGCACAGACCAAAAGCACAACAAGGACGTCGCGAACACTGCAACAAGTTAAATGATATTTTTTGGTCCTGGCCCTGTTTAAAGTTTGCTCATACAACTTCAGCTGAAGAGAGTAGGTTCTGGTCTTCACCTTGGACAGAAGGGCAGCATTTTATCCAAGACTACCAATGCAAGAAAGCTAACTTGAGAGAACAAACGATGAAAAACAGTCTGTTGTGTTTGTTAAGAAAAATTCTGGGTTTCCCTTGTGATGAGGGGCATGAGCCCTGCAAGAAACACCAAAGGGCAGCTGGATCTAATTGCTGAAATTGGTGCAAGCAAGATAATTGGCTGGCAAATAAGGAGAAAGGGAGAGTGTTACTCCCTTCTCCCTGGTTTAAAAGCCTCCTAGTACAGGAGGAGTGAGCTGTTGAAGTGAGAGCAGCTACTTCTTTCAGAAGGAGCTTAAGTACTTTTGCTGGAGCCACATCAAGTTCCTTGCTTTTGCTGAGGTTAACACAGCAGAGCTGAGCTGTTGCATTCCTCTTCTTTGCTGAGAAAAGATATTTCTGAATTATAAACATCAAAAGCTGTAGTATTTGGTGAGCTGACTAACAGGAAGCAAGACCAGCCTATACCACAAAGTTTTTAACCCATAACAATTACAAACTGCCTTGGTTTTACTCGGATCTTGACTAAAAGCAAATTCAAGTTAATGGTACGCTTTTCCTGTTTGCTTAAAAGCAAAGACAAAACCTAGCTTAGGTGAATCAGCAGCTAGACTGAAATCTGTACCTAGGACCCTCGTCACTAGGCTATAGATGTTGTGTCAATGCAAATATATATTCTTCAAATAAATGATTCTAATCATTTGCCGCCTCAGGAGGAAGAGATTTTCTTGCCTCTGAATGTATTTTGATATGCTACACGGGACAGACAGGTAACACTCAGGACACATTAATACTGAATCCACTTTCACTTTATCCCTTTATCATAAAGGCCAACCATTACTCTCATAGGTTAAACGCTTACCTTAGAAACAATAGGAGCGATAGGGAGAACCTAACAAACACAACAAATTGAAAATAATGTCAGCAACACCTGGAGCAGGCCCAACAAAACCAGACTTAAGTTAATTAAGTTATTTAAGAGAGAACATTGAGAACCCTGCTACAGAGCAGCTCTTTAGCTGTCAGCGATCAGCCAAGTCATGATCACAGGGCTACTCTAAGTAGAAAGGTAACCTCAAAGCTATTTGGTCAATGGAAAGGCACTTACTAATTTCAGTCATTTTTGGATCACAACTTTAAGACAGACAGACTAGAAACTTAAGAAGTTGATCCAATTATTGACCCTTTTAATCTCATAAAAAAATGCCCCAACTCCCAATAAAAGTGATGCATTGAGAACATGGAATCTAGACCAAGATCATCTTCACAAAGACAGATTAACCACAGCTCCAATGAAAAATCGAATAGATATTTCTCTTTTGTAGAGAAGCAAGGAACAGTAAGATAGCTATGGACTTCATCTAAAAGCTATGTGTTATTAAAAGTTTTGGTATAGACATAGGCCATATTAGTTCCCATTCTGCTATTGAGTTTTATTCTGAAACTAGCAATTAAAAGAAATAAGCCAAAGGAACCTGTTTAGAGCATATGGATAATTTCAATAAACCAATCAATGATACAAAAAAGACACTTCTGCTTTGGCGGTATATGGGTACTATATAGTCACACAAAGAATGAAAATACATTCCAATTACTTTTTCTTAAGGTCAATTCATTCAAGATACATTTCATTTAGGCTTTCAACACTAATAAGGCTGTATACCCTGTGCTGCACAACTGGGAGTTGGCAATATGCTATATTGCCATCTGGTTTTGTTTATCATGGATTTTAACTATTAAACATTTATTAAAGACCTTATTGGTTAAGCCATTCCTCAATAATTGTGGTTATTATTTATTAATCGTAATACAGCTACATAATTAGTTAGGGCCTCCTTCTGGTATCCTTACTTACACTGTGTAATAATTTACTCCCTGAACTACCCCAATAAAGCAAACCACAAATCTGGCTAATGCTCATCACAAATTTGGGAAGCAAAACTGGTTTTCCTGCTGCATTTGCACAGTGTGTATCAAGTTAAACGGTCACAGGCATGCACATGTGTACGTGTGTGTTTCAGTTATCTGAAGTGTGAGGTTCTGCTTAATAATTTCAGTTTAGAGGTGTGTATGTTGCTAATTTATTCTGAGGTAGTAAATTGGCAGGGAGGGCAGGTCAAGATCTATCACTGCTAAGGATTTGATCTGTGTTATTAACCCAAATTCTAAAAGACAGGTGATGTTCTGCTTCTTAAGATACTTTATCTGGTATCTTGTTCAATACCTACTGCTGGTTTTGGTTATTTTGTAAAGCAGACTGAGATTCACAGCATTTTTTTCAGACAGAAGGGTGCAATTTTGTACAATTTGGAGATCTGAACATTGGATGGCCCACTTGATTTAATCATCCCAAGCTGAAGAGCACGACCTGACATTAAGATACATCTTAACTAGTTTCAAGGAAATAGTTATTGGGCCCCTCAATAGGGAAATCAGGTATGTCACCCAAAAACTGTGCCAGTTTGACTTAACGTAATCAGAAGCTGAATAGCCTTCAAAGATGCTTTTTCACAGTACTCATGAGCCTGTGAAAGTAAAGATAACAATGTATGTATTTAGGAGGAAGGGAGCCTGACATTGCACAGATAATCAAGGAAGAGATTATTTTGAGAAAACAGCATGTAACACAATTAAGAGCCCTTGAGAAACAAGACATCAGGTCTCTGCTTGCCATTTGTGAATGAGGAAGACATGCCGCAGTCCTAATGAGTCTGATCCAGACAGGAGATTAAATAACTCTTTTTCTTACCTCAGGCTGGGAAAACTGTAAAGGCCAGAACATTTCAACATGTTTACGACATATTGGATTTGTGTTGTCATATATAGATGAGAACCTGGGGCATTAGAAAAAAGGCAAAAGTAAGTTTGTTTTCCTACTTTCAGTTCTCAATGATGAAAATGATTCTAAGGGTCTTTTTTGTATTATTAACTGGTTTTGTTAGTTTTAACATTGGCTCAGTAATTCCCATCTCAACAGAGCTTATAAAATCCACCAAGAAAATATTTTAAAGGGATAAATATGTAATTGAGCTAGATCCATTTGATTTGTACATCTTATTAATATTCATGTGGCCAGAGACTTAGGAAGAGATGCGAACAGAAAATTGAGCTTGGTGAGGGTTTTCGGTACTCTCAAGGAAGGGCAGTAGGTGGAATTTTATCTATATGTAGAAAAACTGTGACCCTTGATCATGGGGTTTCTTAGGTGGAAATGAATTTAGCAGAAGCATTCTGGAATGAGAACAAGTAGATGCTGAGAATAATAGCTTGTCCTTTAAAATGTCCTTTTGGTTCCAGAGGTAAAACTAGTTTTCTTTTTTTTTTGTATTTCACCTGGTCATTATTCAAAACCATTCTATGTGCTGTGTTAAGATTAGAAGCCAGGCTTTCCTGTTGCAATTAACACAGATGGCAAAAGCAAAAATAAACAGAACACTCAAGGGCTGTAAGCACACTTTCAGTATATGTTAATTCATTTTTACCAGACAAAGAAGTCTTAATCAAAGACAAGAAATTTTGCCTCAACAGGCAAAAGTACTACTTGAATGAAACCAATTTATGGCAGCAGATTAAAAAGTATAGCATAAAAATATTGCAGCACAACAGAATGAAAACAATCACTCTTTGACTCTCAGTCAATTTTGATGCACCCCTGTGATATGCATTTCTCTAACAAGTTTGTTCTTCTCATTAAGCCATCTAACCATGTAAATACCATCATCCTTTATGAAAAAGTAAAGAGGATTTTTGGAAGAAAAAATTCTGCAGTAACATTATGCATGACTTCATGCTGTTTTTTCAAGCTTTACTAGGCATTCTTGTCTTTGAGTCTTTTATTTTAGTTTCTATTAGCCATAACAAAGAACCATTCAGTTACAGGACAGCTAATAAGAAATTCAACTTTGAAATTCCACTGTAGCCCCTAAAAGGGTCTCTCACACTTTAATGCCTACATGCAAGTTTAGTAGCTGCTAAGCATCTCTATGGGCAAGATTTATGCAGTTTCATTTTCTCAAAAATCTCTCAGGCTTGGCCAATGCACTACAACTTTCAGTCAAGCATGCCAGCTAACGTTATTGGTAATGCAGCTGGGTTTCACTAAATCGTATTTCATTTTGCATCCAGCTCTGGAGCCCTCAGCACAGGAAAGACATGGACCTGTTGGAGCGTGTCCAGAGGAGGGCCACAGAAATGATCAGAGGGATGGAACACCTTTCCTATGAGGACAGGCTGAGAGAGTTGGGGTTGTTCAGCCTGGAGAAGAGAAGGCTCCAGGGAGACCTTATTGCAGCATTTCAGTACTTAAAGGGGGCTTATAAGAAAGATTAGGACAAACTTTTTATCTGGGCCTGTAGCGATAGGACAAGGGGTAATGACTTTAAACTAAAGAGGGAAGATTTAGACCAGATATGAGGAAGAAATTTTTTATGTTGACGGTGGTGAAACAGTGGACCAGGTTGCCCAGAGAGGTGATAGATGCCATCTATCCCTGGAAACCTTCAAGATCAGGCTGGACCGGGCTCCGAGCAACCCAGTCTAGTTAAAGATGTCCCTGCTCACTGTAAGGAGGTTGGACTAGGTGACTTTTAAAGGTCCCTTCCAACCCAAACTATTCTATGATTCTATTTAGTTGAAAAGGGCGTAAGACTTGAACTGATTCCAGTTTATGGGATTTTTAGCAAGCCACAAGGGATGAGGCTGTTTCTTTAGCTTTTAATGCTAAGTGTTTCAATTTTACAGCACATGCAAGAAGAGTGTCCCATTGCTAAGGGTAACAGTCTGGATTAGACAGTCCTGGTCTTGCATCCTGATCAGCCATAAGCTCACAACATAACTTTGGGCAAGACTCTTTGAACCAGGCTGACCTCGTTTAACTTCAGATGATACAAAGTATTCAATCTACATCAGATATCAAGGTTTCCTCCCAACAGTGCAAACAAAAAGATGTGCATCTCCAGAGAGAGATTTATTTCACCCTAAAAGAGACTTCTAAGAGAGGTGCTAGTGGTACTAACTGACCTTGTACTCCTGATGCCTGTAGTGGTACTGACTGCAAATGGAGCTTAGACTTTAGGATTTCACTGAGCTTTGGACTGCTACCGTAAGGTAAAATGGATTTAGCCATCCTAAGTGGTCGTGCCACTAGACAAGGTGGACACTGCTAGTGGAGAAAGCAGCCCGGACTGTGCAAATCATCAGAGAAGAAAGCACGGACCACTTAGCATGGACCCAGTGGCACGGCCTTCAGTATGGACTAGCACCTGAGAGAGGATTCTTCTCTGATAACTTGCACAGTCTGGGCTGCTTTCTCCACCAGCAGCGTCCACCTTGTCTAGTTTTCAAAGGTAACCTGTATATGTTGTCCTGAGCTCCAGCTATGTCAGTGACAGCAGTCCAGAAGGTTGTGTGAGTATTAAAACCATTTAGGGACCTATCTTTTTGTGCTTTAAATCTCCACTGCACAAAAGGAGAGTAGCCCTCCCCTTTTTTAATGCATGTTCCAAATACTAAAATGTAAATAACTTAGAGATTAGGAAATGCAGTAATTACAGTAATAACATAGCAGTAATAATGCTCAAAAAAATCCAGCTTTTGTTACAACATTTTTATATAGAGACATTTCAAGAAAACGAGATTTTTGTCCCATTCCTAAGAATCTTAGTCAAAAATTAAATAAAAGCTGTCTAAAATATAAACTACAAAAGGAACATTTACTCTGACAAGATGTTTTTTCACATACTTACGTGTTACTTGCTATGAACATTTATTTTAATCATACTTTTTCTTTTCTACTGAACTTTTTTAACACATTATTTAGGGATCATGCTCTGAAATGTCATGACCGCTTAATTTGTATAGAAGAAGAGTAAAAAAAGAATACTACAGTAAGCTTTGTGTTTGTAGCTAGAATTCAAAACTATGGGATGTTTTTGCACTCTATTATATGAGAAATTGCTGAAATCATGTAATTAAAGACTGTATTGTAATGCATATACACCAGGGGGCAGAGTAAAGGCCACTTTTAGCTTTGACATTTCCTGGCTTTGAGTGCACAATGCAACAATAGTACAGTTCAACAGTCAACATAAGGTTTTTTGCATGTAACAGAGTATTTATAATTCAAGTCAGCAGTAGCATCTTCCTAATTGTCTTATTGCCAGTTGTCATCAGACGTTAAGCTAAAGACAGAATGATGTGTAACAGAACTGTGCTGCTGCAGTAAGAAGGAACATAAATCACCCTTTGCCATAACTCGATAACTCAGCAGCCAACCATGAAGTACTTGACCATGCAATACTCTATCCAGGCCTTTCTCCCCAGAGAACGGATTGCAGGATTCTTCCCCAAAACAATACTTTTTTTTTTTTTTTTTTTTAAGAGAAAAGAACATGGAGAAAAGTTTAGGCTATTCTTGAAGTGTCATTTTCTAGCTTGCTTCCAACTCAGAGTCATTCTTAATACTTGGAGTGCCAGCCAAAGCATACCAGTTGATCAAGGATCAATAAGCTACAATGGCTGCAGGAGTCAAGACCAATAATTTAAAATCCCCATTTCTAAACAGGCTTGGGATAGCCTCCTGTTCAAATCAATGCACTTTTTGGCAATTATTTTTAAAATTATGACCCTATTCATAGAAAAATTTAAGTCAGTTTATTTTTCCTCTGTTGAACATTTGTGTTTCTGGAAAACCAATGTGAGTTATTTAGGAAAGGAAATAGGAAGCTGACTCAAAAGGACTAGCAGAAACCAAAGGAAAAATTCCTTAAAGTATTGTTAAAAAATTTACATAAAGTGTTTGCCTACAACTTTCAAAATAACATTTAGAAATTAATCATTCTCCTAATACAAATCTCTCTTTCAAAAATGGCTGCCTTAAGCATTGAGGGAATAAAAGAGGAACCGCTTTTTAGAAGAGAAGCTGAGCTGTGACCTGAAAGTCCCAGTTGTATCCTCTCCTTGTATTTGATTAAAGCAAAATCTTACAGCTGAATGCACTTTATTTTAGGACTAGCAGTTTAGCTCTTTACAAATATTAGTACATGCTCTTCCATTCTTCTCCTGGATAATGTAAAAATGAATCTGAACATTTAAAGGTGTTTTCTAGAGATGTAGTAAGTTCATTTTAATATCATAACATGTTTTTCCGTTACCTCAGTTGTTTCTAAGCTTTTACTAATACAAACAGAATGTTCTTGACGTGACATTTCCACTGATGCATACCTGTTTGTTAGAGGCACCTGGTCAATTATTTAATTGACATAAGTGATATTTTTCTTAATATGAAAGAACATCTCTGCTGTCTCCTGTCATGTTACATCAGGTATCGTGTGAGAATTGGGAGCGATTTCCTCAGTTCTGCAAGTATTTTGCCATGTTTCATTCGGCTTTTGAAAAACATTATAAATTCTATAAGAAACACTAACAAGGTAGGAAACACTTTGTAATGTTTTGTGTACGCGTGCACAAATACATGTGTGTACAGCAACTTAGTTCACACTTGAAACTCTAAGTCTGGGGTGAAGCCCCATAAAATCAATGGCAGTTTATGCATTTTTTTTTCAACTTCCTTGTAACAAGTCCTACGTAACTTATTCTGTTATAAAATTGTTAGGTTCACAGAAAGAGTGACCTCTTGTTTCTGTGTTGACATGTTGCTTAAGCGTGGTAATTTCTATCACAATATGTAAAAGGGTGACATCAGAATCTTCCAAACAGTATAAATGATTATCCTGTTGTTCAGACCTCATAATAAATACTGCCAGCTCTCCACCGAGAGTTTAAGCTAAACAGTATAAGGTCTCCGTGGGGCACAATTAGAACAGTAAGGATTTCTGACTCAATAAATGGCTGGTTGATTTAACAAAAGGGTGCATGAGAAGAATGACAAATTAATTTTGGCTAGGTGAAAAGCTATGCTTTTCTTTTTTTACTTTAAATGTACAGCACCCTTAGACAGATTTTGCCTTTCAAAACTTTACAGACTTTCATAGGTTAAAGAGAAAATGTCAAGATCACATTACAGCTGAAAGTCTGCACTACCAGTGGGTACACTATGATGCAAATTAAAACTGTGTGCATGTAAGAATTTTTCTTTTCATGCAATTTTATAGAAAATAAATACAACATGAGGAGGCAGAAAGAAAATTTCTCAGTCCCAAAAATCTGTTGTTTTGTTCTGACAACTTTTGCCTGACAGTTTTGTATAGAAATATGAAAGATGCTCAGATTCCATATGCTTAAATCCAAAAATGGATCTTCAAGCAAAAAGTGCTTTTGCATTAAATGTAAGCAACATCATTACTTCTTCCTTCTCCCTGCCAGCAAAGAAAGGCTATGTTTCTAGCTAGGTTCAGCATAAGTTAACACACACCCTGTTTCTTTCCCTGGAAAGTTCAGGAGATAATTATTTTACACTTCTGCTCCATTTTGTAGATGAGTGTGTGCTTGTGGATTTGTGGGTTTTATCTAAACACAAACATTTTATATATCATTTTGTTACATCCTATATGGACCACATATTGAAAAACTGGTCTCAGATAAATCACTAGCGAAAAGTGCTGTGGTCCAAAATTCAATAGGCAGCACTGCTACTTTTCCTAAACCTGCAGGCTACAGGTAGAAACAAGAAAAGGAGAAAAAAAAACAAACAAACAAAGGAAAAATACCAAAAACAAACAACAAACCAACAAAGTGAACAGCACTCACAGAAATAAGAACAAATGGAAAAAAAAAAAGCCTAGGCTGCATTTTATCAATGCATCTCAGCACACGGAAAGCAACACAGCTATTATAGCAAGCAGTCCTCTTCTGTTTTCCACCAGGTTTTAAGCCCAATAATTATAGTGCATAATCAAAAGTGCTGAACTCTCACAAAGCATGAGCGTAAACCTCAGAAACAAAGTACTTTGCTAGCTTACCATTCTTCTTACAGCACAGCTTGGTCAGATGATGTTTTTTAGGCCTTTTCCAAACCTGCAGGATAAGAACCAAGCCCTGCTTCCCAGAACTTCAGGCCATTCCACCACCTTTCTGCCATGATGTTGGGTTTGCATGGATCACTTGCTCCCAGGGAGAAAGTAGGAAAACTGAGAGACAGCACCATCTCCCTTAAGTGTGCCTTAATAATCTATGTGGGAGAGCNACTGCCATGACATTGGGTTTGCATGGACCACTTGCTCCCAGGGAGAAAGTAGGAAAACTGAGAGACAACACCATCTCCCTTAAGTGTGCCTTAATAATCTATGTGGGAGAGCCCTCTCCATCTGTAACCAATTCTCCAGTCATTTAAGGAACACGATTAAAACAGAGATGGAGGGGTGGGGGGAGGGGAGAAGAATCTATTTCAGGCTCTAATGTATACTCTCAACACACCTGAAGCCTACTGGGCACCATCCTTCCTCCTTCTGCAGCACTGCTGCTCAGTTCTACTTTGCAGTGGAAGGAATATCAAAAGCAGAAAAGACTCAAATAGCAATTTCTATAACCATCTCTCCCTAATATCCCACCACCAAAAAGAGGAAGCCTGTGGAAGGCTACGTGGTTCTGTTCCAATACACAATACCCTCTGAAATGGCAATTCACAGGCAGCTGGTATGGTAGGAGGTCCTTAGGGAGCAACAGAGGCAAAGGGAAAGGGGCACCCAAATGAATGTTTAATTCTTTCTCCAGCTTTTCTGATATCCAAATGGACCATAAAGATTCTGGAATCTCAGGTGTGTTCAACTTAGAGACAGATGAAATCATTTTCCCACTAAAAAAAAATAATCAAATAAAATTGTAACCACTGATGGAGCAAAGAATCACTGCTGTTTATTCAGAAAGGCTTATGGAATAACATCAATATCTTTCTCAGCCTTAAGGACCCCCTACATTCCTCCCTCAGAAACATTAGAGAGAGAAGAAAAAACAATGATTTTTAGAGACAAGAGCCAGAATATTCTTGGCAATTAGAGTAAAAGTGGGCAAATTTATTTCAAGTGCACAATGTAATTGTATGATTTCATTGATAATAAATGAGACCTACATTATTTCATCTTTAATGTATAATCAGTTTATATTTAGGCTGTTGGTAGGGAGGAAATGCAACCATTTTGTAATGTCATTCACTGAATACTTTCATTGAAAAAGCAAATTCTGGCAGTGCCCAGCCCAGATTCTGGCAGCGCCCAGCCCAGATTCTGGCAGCCCTCTTAAAGGTCAATACAATTATTTTTAAAACAATCACAATATTTATTATTAGCACCACCAAACTGAGAATCAGACTGGCTCTCTCACTGCTTGCTACCTCAGACCATGCCTTCCTCAAAGGAAAGAAGAGACGAGCTTTGCACATGCCTAAAAGATTATTGAGTGGGGGAGCCAAGCCTGAAACCTTGCCCTACAGTCCAAGAGACTTCAGGATTAATGCCACCTCCCTCTGCCAAATCAGGGTGGCAGGCCATTTGAATGTAGTAATAGCCTGCAGGCTATTGCTATGAACAGCATGTTTCAAATACAGATTTCAAAGCTTTTTACAAAGGATTACCATTATCTGCATTTTACACACAGGAAACAAAAACATTTGGGAAGGAGATATTCTCTAAGGATGAGAACAGGAGAAGAAACATCACCTCCTTGGTTATCATCTAATACATTTTCTTCTAGGCTAACAACTTGAAAGCTGCTGGAAGCCCAAAGAAAAAAAAAACAACCCACAAAACAAAACACAAAAAAACCCCAGTGATTGAATGTTTTTAGGAAACAGGCAGTTTCCAGCATATTCCACTGCAGCAGATGGATAAAAGTGTACACTTTCCTATATTCAGGACCAGATGTTCAATGGATGCTAATAGATCCAATAGATGATGAATTTGCACTGATTTACACCAGTGAATTCAACTGTTATCTGTAAAAGCTAAAGTGACGGTGAGTTATAAAAGTTTCTTTACAGATAGTTTCTCTATAAAAGAGAAAAATCTACCTGTTCTAAAGGTGAGGTTTGGTTCAAGTATAGTTACTGAAAGTAGAAAATCATCTTTATAATAAGTATCTAGAGTAAACCTTAGCTTTGGAGAGATAGTGTCCCCTATTGCAACTTCAAGGAAATAAACACCTTTCCAGAGATTAACTATAGGTCTAACCTGAGGAAGAAAGTTGACAGTGAACATGACTTTCTCTTGAAAAAAATCTTAAAAACACAAAACTTTTTTGTGCTGGCGAGGTAATGCCTTAGGTGACCTCATAAGTCTTTTCCACCTCTAGCATCTGTGCTTTTGAGAATTTCCAAGGTAACCAGCACTTCAAATAGGCCACAGGAGCCAAGAGGAAGCTGAGTATTTTCTTAGCTTCTTTTTTTTTGGGTGGAGTGAGCAAGATGTCTGGTTCCTCACTAACATTTCTGTTTTTCCATCTATTGAAATTTTTTTGTATATAGAGAATGGCTTTGGAGTCTATTGACAAAGTTAAGCCAAAATTAAGATCCAATGCATATTTTCTGCACATCCCATTAGCGCCAAAGCTAGTAGTAGTGCTTTTTGTTTCATTCCCTTTCCTCTTTCTGTTTTGCCTGCAAAATACAAGTATGTTTGTGACATACATAATGGAATATGACAGCACAGAGGTGGGAATGTCGTTGTATTGCCATGGCAATAGACAAACAGTGTTTATTACTGGTAGTTTTAGGCTTTCACTCAAGCATTGGAAGCACTTTTTAGTTCTTTCTTTTTATGCAAACATATTTTAGTGATTTTTGGCTGGCTTGATCCTGGCTGGCTCAAGGAGGTGTAAATTAAACTGCAGTTTTGTGGGCCAGGAAGGTCTCCTGCTCCACCGAGAAATAAATCACCTTGCGATGACAGACTGCATTTCCACTGCCACTCCTTCCCTCAGTCATGGCAGGGGATAGTACCTTTATATTTGGTCCAGAGAGTGTGTGATCAAACATTCATGGTCTCCCCACTCCTGAGTCATTCAGGTTTATGAAAGCTTAAAACAGAGGTGAACTTAGTCCCTTTACTTAGCGTATCTGACGGCAGCATTAAAACCAGTGCTGTAACTTTTACTAAGTATTACTCGGGCTAAGGTTTAATCGACATAATGTCCAAATCAAGACAGATGCTTATTTAACGTACTGACACCTTAAGTCATTACTTGAACTTCTGAATTGCCTATACTTATATTGATCCCACTTAAATGATTTTCTTAAGTGAAATGTAAATTATCCTATAATTACAATTGTCAGGATTTATCATAAGAATCTGCATAGATGGAAGAGCCTTGGAAAAATAATGATCCTACTGTAAGGCAGTCAAATTAATTAGCAGGCCAAACAGTGCTTGTGATTCAACTTAGAACTTATGAGCTAATATTCTATTAATATTAATTTTTCTTTAGAAATGTTCCTGTTTTATTTTCACCAAAGCCAGCAAGGTTAATTATTGGGCATTTAACACCTCTAAAGTAAGTTCTAGTTTTAAATGTTAACTGGAATAAACTGATACCTTCAGTATCTGCTGTGACCTGAAAAAAATATATAAGTGAGAGAAGACACTGAAGCCACAAATATTCTTTTGTTGTCCTTCTTCTTTTAACTTATAAGGTAAATTTTGCCTGCATGTATGCTCTCCCAAAGAAAGGAATGCTACAGCATCACTTATGATAGAAACATCTTATCATAGGGCTGAAGGAAATCTCAGACATTTAGAAAGTGCCCATGACCCCTGCCAGAGTCAATTATTTATCATACCTGACCAGTTTGGCCAGCCTGCTCTTAAAGTCTTCTAGTGATGAAGATTCATATCCTTCCCTAGACAATCCATTCTAGTACTTCAAGGGCCTTGGCAAATCCTTTCTAACATTCCATCTGAACCTCCCTTGCTTGGGATTCATCTTGTTTCAGCTATCGTGGAGACAGAAAAACCCCTTCTTCTTTGCAGGAGCCTTTACATGCAGAAGATTGTTACCATATCATTCCATAGTATTCCTTTCAATAGGCTAAACATCCCCATACCATTCACTGCTCCCCCACAACATCATCTTGTAAAGTTTGAACTCATTGGTCTTTTTTGGACTCTTTCAAATACTTTGCCTCTTTCTTGAAAAGAAGTGCCTCAAACTGGGTACAATATGAGGCCCTATTTGATAACTCGACTAAATCTTTAATGTGATTTAAGAGTTAGTTAATATGAGTAGTCACCCTTAGAAGACTTTTTTTTTCTTCATCACAAGATTCTCCCTCTCCTATGGATTTAATGAGTAAATAACTGCCAGTATTGCAGTGCAATATTTGGGTAACAACTGAAAATCTACCATTGATACAGCACGCGCTACAGTGCAAGCTATGAACTAATGGGACTAAGCATTAAAACTGAAATTTGCATAACAAGCCTAGAGATGCTTGACCTATCTGAACAATAGATGGGCAACTTTGGGATAACAAAATGAATTATATTAAGCAGAATAGTAGTAAAATCAGTTTATTAAGGTCAAGTAGCAAAGATACAATCAAGTTCTGGGTAGAACAGAACTTGTGGATGGATGTACTTACAGATGATGGGTAACACTTCAGTAAACTCTTCATATTAGTGAAGCTAGAAAGCTAGAACCATTGAAAGTAAATGTCTTAAAATTAAGTGGGGTCATAATCAAAATAAGGAATTAGAAATGTTTCCAATACGAAGGTCTCTTTAACAGAAGTATAATCATAACTAAACAAAAAAATAGCTTTGTGGCACTAGAGATTGAATCTCCCCAAAAGTGGCTGCAATTTACAAAGACTCTGATCCATTTTTCCACAGTGAAGTCCTTAAATAACACACACCTGTTCGTCATTTGTTATTTTTTCTTTTTTTTGCTGAAATAAATATCTGCTGACTTGGCTTCATTTTGAAGCAAAAACCATGTAGTGAAAATATATTACAAGAGCGTTATTTCTCTGGTATGAGTCGGAGTCCTCTATTTCAAAACCTCAACCACAGCAACCAGTCTGAAAGATAAACCACCTAAACAAGTGTATATACAATTCCAATAAACCACTTAATAAATCTAAATTGCAAATAAAGCATCAATTGGTTTTTGAGATAACACATTTTGAGATGTTCAGAAGAATATGCATCAAAGAAGGACTATTTTAAGCTCTTTTCAAACTCTCAAGAACACGGCACGTTGCATAGACTCAAAAGTAATAGCAGTTGCACCTTTGTTGAGATTTTGGTAATTTTTCACAGGTCCTTTGTTCTTGATCATTCTTGTCTTTCACTCCCAAACACTGGAAAACCTTGTGGTCACACAGTCCCTGCCAAAAAATGCAAGAGAGGTTTCCCCACTTTTAGCTTCAAATCCTACCATGTGCATGTTGCAGCTCTGAAAATGTTCCCCTCTGGGAATATTTTAAGGCAATTGCTGTAATAAGCTCTGTTTTTCATCAGCTGCTAAAAGGTTCCCACTCTGCCCTCTGCAGCATATTTACCTCCATGGAAAGGGCCCACCAGAGTCAGTGTTAAGTGCAGATTTGCCACTAGACTCCCAAACTGAGAGAGTGGCACATGGGACTGTGAGGACCTTTGGGAATCCCCTCTCCAAACTGCTGACAAACAAGTGGTAGCCCGACAAGGGGGACTTCAGACAAATTTGTTAGTTCTGACAGCGTGGATGTGAGTATCCAGATGTCAAATGAGTGCTGGGGATAACTTGGTCTACCCTGAGCACCCCACAGCTTGTCCGCTCCACGACACAACTATTGTGGGGAAACAGATGAGGCATCCACTGCAGTCCGAGGCAGTGCATTATACGGACATCTCAGATCTCGACCATGACCCCTAGTATCTAGTGGTCATGCTCAGCTGCAGCGGTTTGACTTCTGCTAGGAGGTAGGGATTCATCGTTGAATAAATTAGGACTCTCTTTTGAAACATCACCGAGAATGATGGGTCCTATCTCTGGCCTCGATGAAATGCCTTCGTCGTGTTCGGCTGCTACTTCAGTCACTGAAGCTGCTTTCACTAACTGGTAATTTGGCTAGAGCAAGATGCTCTAAGATGTACAAGGGCTTAAAATGATACTCATCTGACCCTTGAAGGACTCCAAGGCAGGAATAGCGAATCCTTCTCTCTCTCTCTCTCGGAACTTGCACTTCCCCAGGTCTGAGAATTATGCCCATTTTGTTCATTTAGAGAAAAGGATTTTTTTTAGCCAGAGAGAGCTCACTGACTTCATAGACACCTAACACTATTGACTTTTTGCAGGTCATCATTGGTGGAAGTATCAGAAAAGAGTTAAAGAGGGAACTGGCAATTGGAAGGACACCACAAAGCATAGAAACAGTATTTATTTGTTCTCAGCAGCTCATTTTCTTCAGGGCCAGGAGAGTGAAAAGCCTCTGTAATGACTAACTACAAACATTTACATTATCCAGGGAATTGCAAATTCCCTTTAATTGCTGATAGCAATTCAGATGCTTGAGGTAAAAGAAGTAAAACATAGAGGGAATAAGATCAGTCCTTACAGCCAGTTCTCACTCTTTCATCCTAGGGGGAAAAAAGCTGCTGTGAACACAGGGACAGTACAAGGACAGGTTAGCTAAAAGCGGAAATGTTCCAAAAAGTTGAAAATAAACCAGCATGTTGGGGTACCAAGCTCATTTGAAAAATTATGAAATAACACCACAGATTTCTACGGAGCAGATTACAATTCACCCGTGTATAACCAAGTGTTTTGGTCCAGAGAGTAAGGATACAGGCTCACCAGGCAAAATTTCATGTTTGCAGTGAATTTAGCTTCCTTGAAAATCCCCTTTGCACACACAATTAGGTCATACTGCCACCATTTGCTTTCTTCCCCTTGTAAACTGCTTGGCAGACAAAACCCCAGCTATGAACTAATAATGCATCTTGAGAGCCTCAGCAAACCAAAAAACGTGTAACTACTGAAACAAAGTGTTCTGCCTCAGGAAAGTATCCTGCACTTAGAAAAGTATATTGCGTTTTACACATGACAAAACAAGACTGAAGCACCTCTGAGCTGAGTCTTGTGGAAACTACGATTTAACTTCAGCCACCAAAAGCAGGTTATAAATGTAGTTATGATTGTTACCAGTACTGGGAATTTTATTATAATATTCATTGATGACTGTGTTTATCACAGAACTTGTATCTACTTAACTCATCGTACCCTGGAAAAGATTTCCTGAGGATAATTAAAACCTAAAATCCCAGGGGGATTAGCATCAGCAAATCCCAGCCCCTCTAGGTCTAAGGGATTGGTCTGAGGATTCATAGATGTCCTTTACATAGTCATTAGTGTTTCAGGCTGACGGTTTCATGTACTAAGAAAAATGGCCAGTACAGCCTTTTGTCAAAGCGAACCAAAGCAAAGTGCCTTAGGAGGGTGGTCGGGCCAGGTAGTGAAGTATTTGACCTTACATCTTTGTTTTGCTTCTGAAATGGCTTTGTTTTCCCCTGGCATCCAGTCACTGCCTAGGGCAAGTTTTAGAGTGTTTCCTTTATTGTTGTAGGGCTCTTTCACTCACTTACCCCCATACAGATATATATGTGTGTATATATATATAAAGAAGGAGAGGGTGTGAGGAAATTCCAGGTAGTAGAAAAAATGCATTACAAAGATATGAGAGGAAGCAGGAATAAAAGAAGATGCCATACTAGGAATATAGTAAAAGCCAGGGGAATAATAGACAAGCATTTTTTGTCTAGGAAAACAGGAAACCACATCTAGGATATACACACATTTTTTCATTTAAAAGATCATGTGCTAATCGTATTTTTTCACTGACGGCAGCTACTGATATGAGGTAGGGTGGGCAGCTTGTAGCGTAAGTTAATTAAGAGGAGGATGCTCCTAAAGGCAGATAAATTGACAGGAAGTAATTTTCTATTTCTATTGCCACAAAATGACCAGGTAGGCAGGACTGCCTTTACAGTTCTCCTTTGAACACAAATTTGGCTCAAGTAAATTCATGGGATTATGGAGATACTGACATAGTACTCTTGAATCACAGTCCTGGAGAAAAAAGCTGACAAAATAGAAAATATTGGGTCTTGTGGAGTCTTCTTCCCCAAAGGAGATGTGTTAGACTCCTAAAAATCCACCACTATACAAGTAACACTGCTCAAACAAGAGTGTGAGAAGACAAAACGCTGTCACGACTTCTAAGTAATTCATGACATTCACAATCATATAAAGGAATAAAATTTAAAAATATTTGAAAGCTAAAGAATCTTCCATGAAATACATAGAATATACCCACAAGGGAGCATGAATCCTAATGTTTTGGCTTTTTAGATATTTTTTTTATTAAAGCTTTCACAGGTGCTACAGTTACCAGACTAGAAAGCAAATATTAATACATTAATAATTTGTCATACAAAATTGTAAGATATTCTAAAAAAAAATACCTGTTGCAATTTGCACATTTTATATTTGCCCAAATCCTTGGGTTAAAGGTCAGCACACAAAAAATGAATCCCCAAAAGACAGTACCCATTAGGTGTAGTTAGGGAGATCCTCACTGCTATATAGTGTATATATACTGCCTGTCATCTGCATTTGGAAAAGAAAGGTGAAAAGTGAAAATTGTTTGATCTTCCATGCCATTTTCCTGTATTCTCACCACCAGCCTGCCAAAATTCAATGTATTGTGAGGATTCATTAAATATGTGCTATGCAGTACTGTAACACATGAACAGGATTTTTTGCAAGATATGGAGGGCTACCAAGATGGGCAGGGGCTGGGGCACATGGCATACATGGAGGAGAAGCTGAAGGTCAGTTTGTCCAGCCTGGAGAAGAGGGCACTGAGGGGGAACCTTACTGTTCTCTACCTCATGGGTCACCACAGGGAAGACAGAGCCAAACTCTCCTTGGAGAGGCACAGTGAACGGATGCGAAGCAATGGACACAAGTCACAGCAAGGAAAAAAATATCTCCCAATGAACAAAGCTGAACCCTGGAGCAGGCTGTCCAGAAGTGTGGTCTCTGTCCTTGGAGACATCTAAAACTCTCCTGGATATGGCTCCAGGCAACCTGGTCAACTGGAAAGATCTTCTTCGAGCGTGGGATTGGACCAGATGACCTAGAGGTCATATTCTTCAATGCCATGATAACTATGCAACCTGGAAAGGTATGGAGCCACTTGCATGAAAGCAGCAATTTTAGAGGAGGCCACAAAAGTGGGAATATATAAGAGTAAATGACTGAGTTTAAACGACACTAAAAATACCCTTGTCCACATCTCTTACAGTATTTAAAAAACAAAAGGGATCTGAAATTCTGATTTACAAATGAAGCACATTTCTGAAGAAGAATACATAAAGTAAGAAAATAGTTCAAACACTGATAATCTCTGATTTCCCTGGAATATAAAGTACAAGTGGAATTCCCAGCTGGTTAAGGTAGAAAACACAGGGGTGGAGAGAAACACTAATTATATATTAGCACAGTTAAACTAATTCATGTGGGACTGCATCACATGAATTGATGAAATAGATGTTAGTATACAAAATGATGGAAGAACTAGTAAACATGTAATCATTGTAAACCCATCTCTGTGATAGGTAGCCTGAATTTGTAAATGCTCCATGAAAAATGAGACTTTAATAGAGATTAGACCTGTCCAACCTGTATATATCCTACGATTTGTTTTCAACAGCAATTAAACTGACAGTAAAATCATCAGAAAAAAGTGTAAATATCAATATCAAACAGAAGGAAACCCCTCAGAATTTCCTGGAAAAGTGAAGTAATAATTCTTGGGGACAAAACAATTTAATTATACAGAAAGAAAAATTAAGTCAATAGAATCAAGGTGTTTGTTTATACCAAAGGGGAAATAATTTGGATGGTAAAACAAAAGATAGATAACATCCTCATAGGCAAGCTTAGGAAGTGTGGGTTAGATGAGTGGACTGTGAGGTGGAATGGCAGAGCTCAGAGGGTTGTGATCAGTGGTGCAGAGTCCAGTTGGAGGCCTGTAACTAGTGGTGTTCCCCAGGAGCCAGTGCTGGGTCCAGTCCTGTCCAGCATATTCATCAACCACCTGGATGAGGAGACAGAGTGTATCACAAGGAAGTTCACTGATGATACAAAACTGGGAGGAGTGGCTGACACACCAGAAGG
>RSEF01000004.1:82141291-82170792 GCA_003993805.1 Himantopus leucocephalus | reverse complement strand
CCCTTCCAACCTTAACAATTCTATGATTCTATGATTCTATCACCTATATACACCATTTTCTAGGCTGAAGTCTCCTAAATTCTCACCTAAAGTCTCAGTTCACTGACAAACACTTTTACTGAATAGGAGCATTCCTTGAATAGGTCCAGCTAATCAAGAAATCCAGATTCCTCTAAATGACTGCCAAATCTTCAGCTTTATTTACGTCTCCATTCACTCATTTTATCATCACTGATTTCATATTTACTTCCTCATACCATTGCTGAAATGTTGAAAAAACATTGAGCCTAATATCAATCTGAGTAGTACCTCACTAGGAAATCCACCATTTAATGATGATTCACCATTGGCAAGCACTTGAAATCTATCATACATCTGATCCTTAGTCCATTTATCAACCATTTTTTTGCTGTGCTATAAATCTAATTTTTCACCAGAATATTATTCACTGTACTTATTACAAAAAATTTCATACACTCTATCTACAGAAAAATTTATGCACCAAACTTCACATTCAATGCAATTAAAAATCAGACCTGTTTGAAATGATCTATTTCCTTAAAGTCCCATTAACTACAATAAATTGCATTCCTATTCTTTAATGTTTTTATCAGATAACACTTTTCACATTATTTCACTTGGTTTTGATGTCAGGATAACCAGAGTATATTTACATAGCTATCTCTTCTGCCCTTTTGGATTACTGGCACAAATGGGGGTTGTTTTCAACCCTATGGTATTTCCCCAGTATTCAAATGTTTATTAAAATTAACAGTAGCAGACTAGATATCTTAGCTGACTCTTTTCGAACTCTAGAGTCCAGTTATTGACGTCAGCAGTGGTATCAGCTCTCCTTCTGTGAGCAAGTTCTTCCTTGTTCTTATGTAACTCCTATATATCAACCTTTCCAAATAGGGAATAGGAACAGTTGTTGAACATTTCCTGAGTAATTATCTTCACTTTAGCCATGTCCAATTTCATAATTGTCTATCCCATTAGTAGGATCTCCTTTGTATCCGGCATAATTGAAAAAAGAATTCTATTACCCTTTTTACTGGCAGCCATGACTTTTTTGCAATTCCTATTTTATTACTAATTTTCTATGCTCTAGATTGAAGCTCATTTCTCGCTTTTTTGCTTTTCTTCAACTTCATAGACTGTTTTTCTATTTCTCTTATCTTCATTGTGTCACTGAATTAGATACGGAATCATGACTTTGAAGATTTTCTGATAATTCTCTAGATTTAATCAGAATGCCTAATAACTTTCTAATAACTTTCTAAAGGAGCCAAATTTATTAAACTTCCAGTTCAGTCAAATTTATCCATTATATTGAGGTTCAAAATATTCTTGCTTCATGGTGAATTTATGTATTATAAAATTACTTCATTTGATTTTAAAACCTCTAAGAGGGATTAGAGATTCTTGCTACATAAATTCTCCTACACTTGCTTTTAAAAGTAATTATCCTTTTCCTCTCCACACTTTACAGTCAGATGTTTTCTATTTTTATTAAATTGTTTTTAATAGATTCCTTTTCTTAGCTGTATTTGTTAGCCCTGACATGGAGTGCTCAACACTATGCTAAAGATACACCAAAGTGTGCCTATTTGAATTCAAATAGTAATTCAAGCGGAAAGCAGAGGGAAAGGGGTTGTGTGCAGAACTCAGTAGACACTCTTGAAAGTGTCTATTACTGAAAACTGTGTTACCATACCACAGTTTTCAGACATGGATGCCTGAAGTTATGCACCAGAATAAAGGATGTAAAATGAGCTAAGCACAAGCAATATGATTTTCTTGGAGGCACTGATCAGTAACAGAGGGGTTTTATTTTTTCTGGTGCTTAAATATGGTTTTCATTGCTTATTTTTTAGAATATCAGATTGAAAGTTGTAAGCAATCATTATTAAACTGTTCGCTTTAAGACTCTCAAATTTGACAAGGGCTTGTAAATATTGTGTGGTGTTTGCTACGGGTAAATGAAAACTTATGTCAATGGACTGGAAATCCCACATCTTCCCACATGTTGTCGCACATTCTTCTCAAAAGCATTGGCTTTGTCACGTTTTGACCTCAAGTCTAATTATTCTGGTTTATTAATGGAGGGAGAACTTACTTCTATGGAGTACTGAAGGGAATTTCAAGGGAAAAAAAACCCTGTGCTCAGAAAAGGGGTAAATAAGTTTTGAATTGGGCAATGTCCCTTCCTCGCATCTGGGGGTTGGAGGCAGTGGTTCCATATTTTTAAATATATTTTTAGTACAGTTGAGGAAGCTTCATCATAGCTTGCATCTATCCACTGGCTATTTGTCATTAATTTTAAATATAACTTAGGTTACAAATCTTGTACAGAATATCAACTCACAAGAACTATGTTCCTTCTGAGGCAGAGAAAAGTAAGAAAAAAAAAATTGAGTGTCACTTCACTGACTGTAAAACTGATGTAAAACAACTAAACGAGAATCAGATACCCTATTAACAGATCTTGTACAAAACCAGAAATGTTCATTACACTTTTATTTCCGGTTTGTATTTTTGAGAAATCTTTCTGAGAGCTCATACTGAGGTAAGAGTTAGTTCATCATTTGCAGGAGAGTACAGAGGTTTTATTCTTTCTTCACCTTTTGGCCTCTGCCAAAAATTATGATCTCACAGAAGACCAGAACTTCAATTTGTTTTTAATAAGAGTGGGTATTGTGCACAGTTTTCTTCTTACTTGTTTATTAAAAACTGAATGCCCTGATAAAAGGTATGATGAAGGCCCCACACGTACTTGTTTTCACCTGCCTGATTTCAGCTATTAATTTGATCTCAATGAAACAGCATGTCTTTGGCAAATACAACACACAATTAAACTCTAAGATCTGGTTCTAATGCTGCTCTGCTCTTTCATACTCACATTTTATTTCAATTAGTTATTTAGATTTATAAATAAATGGCATGTCTTCTCCTCTCACCCCAGGCAATCAGGTAAACAAAATTTAAGCTTAATTATGCTGTGCTTTCCTCTCTCTGTAAACTCTTTTAATCATTCCCATTCTGAAGTATAGTGTTATGAGAACATGGGTATTAAAAAAATTGGGTTTGTTGTCATATTTTCTGGACATTTCATCAACTTTTTATTATGGATCCTTGTAAGCATGTTAAAGGTTGCAGTTGATTGAAAAAAAGGCTGACTTTGTACTGAAAGGGAACAAAAAATATGAACTTCTATACTTCACATATTAAACATGATTATACAAATTCTAGTTATGCTATCTGATGTCAAAGGAGGATGAGATCATGCTGTCGTTTAGTATAATATAGTTAAAAAGTCAAACAACTACAAGATACAAACTCATAGCAAACAGGACTTCATAAGTTCCACTGTTCATGGAACTACTTACTTAAACACACAGTCAACTGACATTTACCAAGATTGTGAATTATTATTGCTATGGATGCAGAATGTGCTGTGTCCGACAGAGCTTGCTGGCTCAACCTCAGAAATGACAAAACAGAGATACGCTAATCCCAGGACAACTCTTGCCCAGAAACAATTTGACTTCTTCAATGTGATACAAAGGCTGAGGTTGTAAAATCAACAGCCTTAATTTTGCTCCTGGAGAATCAGCTCAGTGCCTCAGGATTGCACTTCTCAGCACCCTAATGCCAGGAGAGCTTCTTAGATGGGCACAGCAGCATGTGAACGGCAGAATGTGAGCAGGCTTAAAGCCCAGCACCCAAGTTACCCAGGGATACAATCGAAAGACACCCAATGCACAAAGCCAGCATGTACCTGGAAAAGCCAATCTTGAGATTTGGAGCTAAATAAGCTATATTGAGCCCACAGTAAGCTCCAAGTAACTACAAAAACGTTTTAACATTTAACATCCAGATTTTTCCACTAGCCTGGAGCTCCCTAGTCACTTTTCTCCAGCATAATCCAGAGTTGACTATGGCCAAAAGACCAAAAAAAAAAGCAAAGCCTATTACTGTGTTTGTTGCTAGATGTAGATATTAAAGTCACAAGAAGTAATGTATATTTGACAGAACTATCCACTATTTATTTCTATTCTATATTTGTAATGAAACAGAAGGAGATGTTATACCCCATATGATGTTAAGGATGGAATAAAGGTTGACCATCTGTTGACAAAGAAAGATGTGAAGGAGCATTTGCTAAAATCATTTCTGTTAAAGCTGAGTGTCTTATACCCAAGATCCCCACAATAACTAGCTGAGGAGCTCACCAGAACAGTCTAGGGCGGTTCGGAAGACCTGGGGAACTCTTGGTGTAGTTCCAATGTCAGATGTTGGCAAGCTCAAGGGGGAATCAGGGACTCCAGGCCAGCAATCACCCCCTGCAGCACGGAAGGACTCCCATGCCCAGCTGTACAATGGCTCACAGGGGTTTGCAGGTACAGACTACTCCTGGGAGTGGTACAGGTGCCTCTGTCAGGATGCTGTGCTCCAGCATCTCACGTGCCTCAGGAGCTCTCGCCAGCAAGGAAGCAGCAGCATGCGCATTCCTCCACAAAGGCGGTGTCCCAGGAGACAGGAAAAAGCCAAAGTGGCGTGTATGGATCTGTGACGGGAACAACTGGGAGGGAGAGTGATCTGAATGATGGCCTGGGTCACTTTAGCCCCTGGTAAATCCCCACCTGCCAGTTTTAAAAAGAACTGGAGAACAGTAATGCTGATCTGGCATTCATGTAGAATTTTATTTATCAAAATTCATGATTCAGGGGTTCAGTCATTCCCTTAAATGCATTAGGAAGATTTCCCTTCTTTCCTCTGCAACACACAACTGAGAGATGCATTCAGAGGGAAAGAAAGTTTTTAAGACATGATACTGGTCAACAACAGAGAAGGTCAATCTGCTTTCTTTGCTTTCTTTGCTGCAGTCCACTTTCTTAGCATATCTGACTGAAGTATTCAGCTCACATGATCATATGTCCGTCACTAGATTTGGAAAGTGTCAACTTCTGCTGCTGCTTGCAACAGATCATCCAGGACAACGAATACGCCACTGTTTAATCTCCTGAGTTTTGGAATCATTTTCACTAGCATAAATCTTCAGATTATAGAGACACATCAGTATGCAATGTAACAGCCTTTGACATACAGAAAGTCACACCAGGTAATTAAATGGTATCCTTTGGCAAGCTGATCTGCTGAAAAATCTGACTTGCATATTCCCTACTTAAAGAAACAGCCAAGAACTTGAACACAGAAGAAAAGTTAAATAGAAATACAGACCCAGCTGTGATGGAATCATGGGCTCAGGGGCAGAATAAGTGCCCCATAGAATGAATTTCATGGACCACTGGATCACTAACAGCAGATATTCAATGGAAAAACTAGTTCAACAGGTAAGTTTTATTCTGTATAGTAGGCAGATTGAGAAGAATTCAGCTGCCTAAACATAGGTGAAAATTTTAGATGCTCCAGAAACTGGAGTTATCCACACTTGACTGGCTGTAGCCTCATCACCTTCTGCAGTTGTAGCCAGAAGCAGTAGGGAATCTAAAATGAAAAATATGTCAGGACACATTAATACCAATAGGTAGCAAAAGTCCATTTAACAGTCATAAACTGTTTGGGCTCCTAAATCTTCTTGTTATTCCCCAGGAAAGAGACTGGATTTTCTGTATACTAGAAATCAAAAAGATGTACACATATTCAACATCATTTTTTATTTTCCTCCCCCTTCCCATTTTTTTTGTTCAGAGTTTCATATTGAAAATCAGGTTCCTAAATTTAGAAGATTAAATCTATGTATTGAAAAATTGCAATGGGCCACCTAAATTATGGCAATGAGTTAGGGAATAGGCCCGGTTTAAAATACTGAGATAAATCAGTCTGACATCACAGGGAGTGGAATTAAAGTGGACTGATACAGCCAAAACAAGGAATCACACAACGATTTTATTTTTTGGCATGGACCTATATCTGCTTATAGAGCCAAATTTGTTGTGAAAATGTGGTGATGCCATACTAGCAGGCTGGATTAAAGCAAAAGACAGCATTGCCTTTCTTTTCAAGGATATAATACGTCCCTACAACCAATCGTTCTTCGCTGCTCCTGAAAGTTTAAAGTACGGGGTTAGTCACAGAACAACAAAAGCAAGCCTCCAGCACTAAGTTATGCTCCCTTTCTTTTCAGGTTAGCTACTTTAACAATTCACCCTGAGAAAATAAAACTACTATGTATGACAGAGCAAACGCACAATACCACAAAGACTGAGTAAGAGAGAACCAGAAAATGTGGTTAATATTGGTTCTAATAGGTAACAAAGCTTAAGTAGGACTTGCAGGTCCTATCATGCTGCTATAGGACACATACAGTATAACAGTAGAGGGGTTTGATAAAGAAGGAAGATATAAGAAGAGACATTATTTTCTGTATCTGTATCTTGTTTCTTTCCTTCCACTTGCAGGGAAGAGGACAGATAAGTAACTCAAGGCCGACAAGTCACCAAGCAGACTTAGCCACTTTTCTACAGCTCTGTCTGCAGGTTTGTGAGCAGGTAGGGAAAGAGTAACTATTTCCCTTCATGCACCCATTCCTTACATCTGTCCCTCTACAGATTTGCTGAGTAGCGAAGCAGGTTTCCTTCCTCTCTGGAGCTCTCAAGTGAGACTTTCCTACTTCTTTGGTACATCTGGATTCTGGAGGAGAGAAATGTTCCTGCTTTTAATTCGCTTTCTCCGCTTTCTGCTGTCTTTAACGTTGTTCCCATCAAGACTCACGGGCTCCCCAGGGAAGAGGAGTTTGTGGGGTTTCCACAGTGCTTCCCGCACAAAAATTGCACAGCATTTCCTCTGTAATCCGGGCCCCATGGTCGCATAAACAAGAGTTTTAACCTGCAAATGCAAGCAGGGAGTGACACTGTTGATTCAAATGGTGCCTATTAGCATATCGCATGTAGTACAAATGGACCTAGCATAAAATCGTTGTTCTAGCCAATATATGCATTAGCTTTCTTTTTTTTTCTCCACGCAAAGTATTTGTCAAAGCAAGAATAACATTAATCTAAATTGCGATTATGGTAAATAGTTCTCCATATGATAGGGTCAACCCTCCCATTAAAATATTAATTAGCAAATGATAGCAGTAAAATTTCAGGTATGTTTTTAATACCTAATTCACACATTTCATGTCCTCTGAGCTGTAGTTTACTTTGTAAATATTTGCTAAGCTAACAAAATATGTACTGCCAGCCCCCGCTCATAATTCATGCAGATAGCAAAGAGGACTTCGTGCCATTTTATAACGTGACTTCCCCATTTAATTAACTCCTTTAATCTGTTAGTATCAGACTTTTTTTTTTCCTAGCTCTTGTGTTTTTGCTTGTGTGACTAAAAAGCTCTGCGTACCATTCAGCACAGGTCAGCTTCCTCCCTCTCTCATAGCAACAAAATCCTGGCTACCTCTGAAGTGGATATGCTAAATGGGAGGGATTTCACATCATCTCTTGTCTCTCTAGCGTACATGCACAAAATGCCACAGTTCTGCTCAGAATGTTTTTTCAGCAACAACCATTTTGTGTGTGACGCTAATCAGTTTGCTATTGATGACCACACCTACCCGGTAACAAAAATGTGTCAATAATATCACTAGTCTGCTTCACGTTCTTTCCTAATTCAGTAGTGTATGGTATATATGGACATTCTTTTCCCAATTTTTTAATTTTCCAGAAGCCATGCTTAAAGAGCATGAACTTTTACAAATCTACTTGCTATTCTTTCTTAAATAAGAAAGCCACGTTCTTCTCTGGATGCTTCACTTAGAAAAATACTTGATGCTAGCAATTTCTTGCACCAGTACATTACGCCTTACGTGTAACACTGTAGCTAATTTTTTCTGATGCAACTTACACTTTTTGCTAACACAAGGTCCAGTCCTGCAAGCCTGATTCAAATGACCTCATGGGACTAATTTCACTAATTTCAATAAATCTATTTGCGTTGGTGCTGTTCAATATTCTACTCCGGCTTGCTGAATCAGACCATTAGCAAAGATACACAAATGTATTCAAGCCATAGGCAACTTGTATTTCCCTGTTTCTAAATTAATGAGCTTATCTTGCAGCATAAACAGCTCTTATTTTCCACAAAGCTTTAAAGGAATGAACATGGTCAAGATTAAACTCTTTCTTTATTATGACATCCATTATTTTTTCATTATCCATTACTAAATTTTGTTAGGTGCCCTGCAATCAGAGAATGTTTTGTTGCTGAGTTCAGTGGTAAAAAGGTACAAGGAACAACTTTAATATCTCCTGACCAGTTTGAGGAGCTTCTGAGCTCTCTTCACTTCTAATAAAGTACCATTACTTAGCAATGCTAGAGTATTTACTAGCTCTCGATAGCTTTTATTCAGTGAGACAATTTATGACAGCAGAACTAAAAGTGAGTATAAGCATGTGCAGGCTGACAGCTTTGACAAGAGGTTCCGCAAAGAGTATTGCTAACAAAATACCTTACTCCTCAGAGCAACGGCAGGCAATGTGGCGCACTGCTGACCAAGCTGCTATGTTAATGCTAGAAGAATAATTGAAGTTCAAGGGATTTTTGACCTAATGGTAAAAGGAAATTTAAATACATTTACCAGTTTGGTATAGTAATACTGCCCAAATCCATTTACCTTCATTTGCTTTCAGCTACATTACTGCAGTGTTGTTTCTCTCCTTATATCTAAGTCAAAATTCTGGCTTGATAACTTTTCTGGAAGAAGAATAGGAGAAACAGAAGGTCTGATGCAGCTGAAGGGAAAAGGAAAGATCAGCACCTTCAGTGCAACTGTAGTGTGCATTGCCTGAATTTTCCTTTCCACCTCCTTGGACAAATAAGAGTGCTTCTAGTCTAGGTTACCATAGTTTCTGGTTTCCTTAGTAACCCCTTTGAGAGCATTCATGTGTTTGTGTCAGTAGGAAAGGGTCTGAGGGGTTCTAAAATGGAATACAAACCTCTCAAACTTGGAGTGAAAAAATCCCAAATTTTCTCCACAATCAACAAGACAAACCCAAACCTAAAACAAGCAAAGTCTCACTGGAAATCAACTGAAATAATTACCACTGGGTATAATTTAAATCATGGTGTGACAAGNTGGAGTGAAAAAATCCCAAATTTTCTCCACAATCAACAAGACAACCCCAAACTTAAAACAAGCAAAGTCTCACTGGAAATAATTACCGCTGGGTATAATTTAAATCGTGGTGTGACAAAAGGACAAGTTTGTTCTCAAGTNCTGGGTATAATTTAAATCATGGTGTGACAAGAGGACAAGTTTGTTCTCAAGTCAGAACCTGGAAGCTGAACAGAAGAAAAGCACACTTTGGGATGGGAATTTGGAGTTATGAACTCGGACTTGCAAGGATGCTTCCTTTCCAGAGTTTTGTTGCACGGTATTTACAAAGAAAGTGGTTGACGACTTGAGCTGTAATATTAGCAAATGAAAGCAAGGCCAGTGAGAATTATGTGTTTTCCAGTAGCTTTGTGTAAGTATAATGGAAATGCTGTCATAATAATACACCCGGTAATATTTTGTACAGTACTTCCTCCTCCCTTCACCCAATTGGCACTAAATACCAGAATAACATGTTTTATGAGTTAATGTCTTGATCTTGCTTTTTATTCATCCGGAGTAATGGATATGCCCCTTAACTACTTGAGAATTTAAATTTCTATTTAAATTTGGAAAGTTATGTGTGTTTAAAGACGACTACCTTTTACTAGTAGCCTTCACTGCCCCTTGTTGTTGTGCATCTGTCCTGCCCTAGAAAAAAACTTGTCGGTAGATTTGCTCTTCTGCTTTTGTTCTTGAAGAGCCCTTCTGTGTTTGGAAGCTATGCAGACACTTAACTGAAGCAGGTCTTAGCTAAACAGCATAAAAAATTATTAATGTAAGAAAAAACATTCTTACTGTGAGAGTGGTTGAACACTGGAACAGGTTGCTCAGAGAGGTTGCAGTGTTTCCATCCTTGGAGATATTCAAAACCCAACTGCTCGCAGTGCTGGGCAACCTGCCCTGACCACTAGATCCCCAGAGGTCCCTTCCGATTTCTACTGGTCTGTGACTCTGGGATTCTGTGAAGTGTGTAATGGTTGGGAAACTGCCTAAATGCCGATCACTGAGAGAACTAGAAAAAGTCTACAATTCACGTAAGAAGGCACCAGCACATGTAAAAATGATGTTTCACAAATGTAATACTTTTCTAAGTTAATTTAGAGCATTTGAGAGTTTAAAGTGTAGGTGCTGTTGAGGATATTTACATATAAAAAATAGAGAATAGAAACTATGGCATTGGTATTAAATAGGTCTAACATCCTAACAACAATTTTGGTAATTATAGGATTTTGAATTATAGGAATTTGGGGAAGTTAGAAGAATATAATTTACAGTCAGAAGAGTTTCATTTTTATATGACAAAAGGTACAGCTCTTGTCACATATAAATGGGAGAAAGACAGAAAACAAGTGCATAGACAACTTGAAAGTAATATGAAGGATGAAATGCTGTTAGAAAGACAGCAACATAAACATTTATCGTTTTTTTTATTCACATTTCCCATTCTTGTCCCTAGGCTGTCATTCCCCTGTACTGTTAACGGATTGCTGTCTTTCTGAAGGCAGAAATGGCAAAACTGTTGGTACAACTTTTCTAATTTTTGCCTCTTGTGCCAATGTTTTTTAACTTAGAGTAACAGATTGCAAAATACATTTGTTGATCTTTATCTAACTGATTTTCTAAAATGAAAATAGAAAAGAATGACATAGGTCAGCAATGAATGCTTTAGTTTGTTTCTATGAGCTTCTCCTCAGATGTGTTTGAAAAGAAATTGAGGTTTTCATATACTGTACGTGAATGGAGCATTCATAGTGGCCTCATTCTATATACAACACATTACATATACATTTTTAATCAGGTAAAGAGTTTCAGTAGGTGGCTCTTAATGAGCTATTTGCTACATTTCAGAGGTGATTTATTGATTGGTTTTCCATTAATTATCAGTAGGAGCTCTGTCCTTCCGTAGATATGTCCTCATTGGCCAGTTTATTGTCCTTAAACTATTCTCTGATCCTACCTTTGTCTGGTGTTTCATTGCTTTGAATCTTGTAGAATATTTACTTCAGCACAAAGAGGAGAAACAGAACAGTAATGTTTTGTGTCTGTTCTGCTGAGACAAAAGTAAACTGTCCACATCAAAAAACAGTCAGGATCTTTTCCTTCAGATAAATGCCACTAAAAACACATGAAATCACAGTGCTCTACTTAAAAGTCTGACTCAAACCTCAGTAAAATCAGCGGGAATCTTTCTATTTAATTGAATAAACTTCAGATCAGATCCTGAATAGCCCTGATTTATATTACAGGCAAAGAAATCTCTTTCCTCGAAGAGGCAGAAGCGACTCCCTAGTGACTTCTAATGCTGTTTTTGAAAAGTAGAAAACTTTAAAGATGAAACTTCAGAATAACAAAGAAATAGTTGAAAATACCGTTACCACAGTTTACTTCTTAGTTGCTGACCAAAAAAGTCAAGATTCAGCTCAACTAAAAAAAACAAAAAACCAACCAACTCTNTAAAGATGAAACTTCAGAATAACAAAGAAATAGTTGAAAATACCATTACCACAGTTTACTTCTTAGTTGCAGACCAAAAAAATTCAAGATTCAGCTCAACTAAAAAAAAAACCAAAACAACCAACTCCNGTTGCTGACCAAAAAAGTCAAGATTCAGCTCAACTAAAAAAAACAAAAAACCAACCAACTCTTACAGTGAGGAGTGTAGTTTGTATGTGTCCAGACTCCTGGGAGAATTTCCCTCCTCACGCTTAACAGTCTGGACAGTAGGAGATACTTGTAATTTAGGCATCATTCTTTGTTTGCAGATTGAAAATACTCATGTATTAATTAGAGTGCTTTTAACATAAAATGCTAGTATAACACATGAGTGCAATAGCTAAGACTAATATTTTTAGAAAGATACATATTATTGCATATTAATAAATTTTCTTCTTAGTAAAGTGGGTTCCTTCCAGATCTTGATGTTTACTATTCAATAAGATGAAACAAACAAGTGTTACTATTTTCTTTCATCTTCTCATTCCTTCTTTTACTACTGACTTTCAGATTTCATACGAAAAAAATAATGAGCATTCTTTAATAGACAAGAAAAACCCCAAACACTGAAGTTCTATTCACCGATTAACAACTAACTCTCATAATAAAAATAAGTCTTTCCTAACCCAGAAACATGCATAAATATGGTAGTAAGGCATCATGAATTGGATAGTATACTTATTACAATACCATATATTGTACTCATCATAGCCACAGAATCATATATGAAGTATCCAGTACTGTTTGTAACTAAAATGCCTTTCTTATACAGATAAGTTCATACTTCAAACATCTTTCTTGNGTTTACTATTCAATAAGATGAAACAAACAAGTGTTACTATTTTCGTTCATCTTCTCATTCCTTCTTTTACTACCGACTTTCAGATTTCATACGAAAAAAATACTGAGCATTCTTTAATAGACAAGAAAAACCCCAAACACTGAAGTTCTATTCACCGATTAACAACTAACTCTCATAATAAAAATAAGTCTTTCCTAACCCAGAAACATGCATAAATATGGTAGTAAGGCATCATGAATTGGATAGTATACTTATTACAATACCATATATTGTACTCATCATAGCCACAGAATCATATATGAAGTATCCAGTACCGTTTGTAACTAAAATGCCTTTCTTAGACAGATAAGTTCATACTTCAAACATCTTTCTTGAAATACATCTCCATGCAACCTGCAATCAGATGTCTCAGAGGATTAGCAAATCGATGCCTGTACTTTCAGCTTCAGGTACATGATTCAAGTGTCAAAATGTTGTAGTTTCAGAACTTGTTACCATCTGATGGTGTTTAATAGCTCATATAATCCAGGTCACACTCCACTTTCTTGCAGCAAGTGATGTCCCCCCGCCTCCCCAGCAAAAACAGATACTGACTGGCACACTTGGTGACAACCTCAGGGTAAGGATCTTGAATAACAGAGGATTAAATGACCTCTCAATATTCAGGGTGCTACCCCAAACCAGGGGTTAGGCAAAATGATACAGGGAACTCTTTCATAACACTGTCTGGTATTGAACTTCATCACAAAAATACTACATTACAATGAAAAAGAGCCCAGGGGATAGTCTTTTTTTGTACACGATGGCTCTTTTTAACAGTCCTTATTCTTGAGTGCTGGTTACCAGTACAGGGATTACCTTCAGCTATGAAACCAAAACAGCAATGCCGTAGGATACTGATTTCAGCAGAGGTTGTCTGGTAAAGTTGTTGGAGAACCAGTCAGACTGTTGTCTCATTCTGATCAAACTACTTGTTTCTAGTAACTTTGTAATTTGTTCAGGTTCAGAGGCAAAGAAAGAAATTTGTGTTCCTTATTTTCACCCCCAGTAACCCACTGCCTTTGTGTACTTTTCTTTTAGAATGAGAAGCACTGAATTTCCAAGGTAGTATTAAACAGATGCATTGTCAGAAACGCTAAGAAAATCCCTACTCTTATACAGTTAATTAGTCTTGTTACATTAACTGAAAACCATTCAGAACTCAGATCTGAATGGAGGGCCATCTGGGAAAGCGGCCAAGGGCGGGGGGGCGGTTTAGAGAGCGATGCACAATGTGCCTCTCCACAGCCCGCCGGAGGCAACGGACGCTGCCTTCACAGGGCAGCGGATCAGGCTACGCTCCTGCTCAAAAGTGTTGCTGAGGAGCCATGTATTTATTTTAAGTAATCGCATTTAGTAGCGGTTATAATATAATAATGAAAAAGGTGGAAAGAGAAAGACTTTTAAAGGGCTTTCACCAATTAAGAAGCAAGGGAGGTATCTTCTTCCAATCACCATACGGGTGTACAGAGGGCAGATTGATAATGGCTAAACGCTCCTCAGGAAATAGCTGTGCCTTCTTGCAGGTGTTTGCAATGCTCAGAATGCAATTTTACCTCTTTTTTTTNTCTTTTTTTTTTTTTTTTTTTGTCCCCAGTTTGGTTCTTTGAATAACAGAATGTTAATGATAGATCGTAAATAAAAAAGTAGATCAAATATTCTGTTTACACACAGAAACTGAACTCTGCCGTGTAGCAAATAGGAAAAACAGGACTAGGATGAAAACATTTTTAAGAACAGGATCACTGAATGTGAAGGCATGTTTGTTCAGCTCTTTCTGAGCTTCCACTCTAGAAAAGATAAAGTACAGTAACAAAGTACTTTATGATGGCTTTCTTACTAAAAGGCAGAAATATAGAAATATAGCAAATTAGGAATTATATGCACATTTGGACTCTAGTTTATGGAAAACTGAATTACAGTGCATTTGTCTTAAGGAAAATAAATGTGTTTGCAGCAAGTTAGCCTTGGCCAAGGATCAAGCTGTCACCCAGCCACACTGTCACTCCCCCTCTTCAACAGGACAGGGGGAAAAAATAAGATGGAGATACCCATGGGCTGGGATAAAGACAGGGAGATTGCTTACCAGTTAGCATCATAGGCAAAACAGACTCGTCTTGGGAAAAATGAATTTCATTTAGTACCAAGAAAAATAGATTTGGGTAGTGAGTAACAAAGACAAAAATTGAAACAACACCTTCCCCTTTTTCCCAGGCTCGACTTCACTCCTTCACTCCCGCCTCTTCTTACCCGAGTGGTGCAGAATGGGGAGGGGAATGGGGGGTTGTGGTCAGCCCTTTATGGTTCCTCTCCACCGCTCTTTCCTTCCACACACTTCTCCCATGCTCCCGCGTGGATCCTGCACGGGCCACAGTTCCTTCAGAGAATATCTACCTAACCTGGCATGGGGTCCTCCACGGGCTGCAGGGAGATACCTGCTCCAGCACCTCTTCCTCTCCTTCTCTGTCCAGCACCTCACCAAGTCAACCCAGTACAGTGTTTGATTCAGAAATTTGATTAAATTTAAATATGAGGGAACACAGATATATCATGCAAGCCTCTTGGTAAGAAAAGCCTCCTGGAGTTAATAACAAAATACTCCTGAATAGTTGTAGGATATTTTTTATATTCTTGTGATACAAGGTGATCCAAATTAAATCCAATTGTACATTGAAAGTTAGTAGTAGCACTTGATTTTCTGACAAATATACGGTTCTTCAAAGAGGCAGATCATTTGTTTTCTGGAATATGTTGACAAATGGCTGGAAAAGATTCAACTCTTTTGGGAAATAACACTTTGGAACAGAGCATGGTGTTGAACATCTGTGTGGAAAATAAAGATATGCACCTGAAGGCTCTCCTTTTTACCATACTGTGGTTGGACAAGTAAAGGTACCTTTCCTTTAAAATATTGCCTTTTTAGATAACTACAGAGTTCATTCCAATGTCCTGAATATCATCAGGTTTGTAAGATGCTTTAGTAATCAAGACTGTCATTAAACACTGTATTTGCTCTGTCCTTTTTCCTCCCATATGTATGTCATAAATTACTCTAATTCCAGATATCTTATTATAGCCATCCTTATTCATTTGTGTCTTTACCTTTTTTGCTACTATGACTTTTTTCCTTTTTTAACTACAGATCATTTTGTGACCTGAGCTCTTTTTGTAATAACGGAAAAAAACTGGGATCAGGGCACACGTTTTGCAAAATTGATGCTTGAATTATTAAATACAACTCTATTCCCACGTGCAGTGAGAGAGAAGTAGAAAATGGAAGCTGTCTGTAATTTAATTATAGTACATACAATAATAATCAGTTGTCATTAGGACCCTGATTTTCACTGTGATGTGCAAATAGAGAAATGCCCAATTCACAACAGTGAGGTGTTGTGTAGCTTGCAGAGCAGGACTGGGTCCTTTTTTGTGCAAAACTGAACCTTTTATTTATTTATAGTATTTATTTCTGGTGACAGTATGTCACTTTAAACTTTTAATTGCACACAGTGAATACACGACACTAACAGGTATTATAACTTAAAGAATCCCTGGCTTACAAATAATTTATTTTTAAGGCAAATCACAATAGATGGGCATATTCTAGAAAAGGAATCAAAACCAGCATTCTTATTTCTAGGTGATTCCTGTTTAAATTGTGAACCTCTGCTCACAATTTAATTTTGAAATTAAATGCCATAGTCTCAGGTCTCTAATGATAGAAATTTGTTGATTATTACAGATCTTTAAACAGCACTCAGGCACATACTGAAACAGATTGATAATGCCAACTGGATACAAGCTGGAAGTGTTAAATTCTGCTGCCAGTTTCAGATGCTTTGAAACACTTCAAGACTAGAGTTCTGGTGGCTCCAGATTGAGGACTGTGCTAAGCACTGCACACGTATGTAACATAAGGTCCCTATCTCTGCCAGTTTACATCCCAAGCATAAAAACATTCCCGTTGACCAGATGAAGGCTCAGGTGACACTGGGCAAAGGTCCTTAACACAATGATACGAAGATATGAAAAATTCAAGTCTAATTATCACAGCCGTGCAACTGAAGTAGACACTGGCAGGAAAGATGTCCATAGTCCATTGAAGGACAAGTGGAAGTCTACTTGTGGCACTGTGAGCAGAAAGATGTGCAGCCTGGGAAATACCAGAAATAGCTTTTGAACATATATAGCTTGTACTGAACATGTGGTGCTACTAATGACTAGGTTTTGTGTACATGTTTTGCATATTAATAAATAAATTCACCAATTAAAAAGGCACATGATGAAAAATATAATCTATAGGATTTTGCCTAAGGAACTGATTAGACATCTGTGAAGGAGAGGTGTAAGTTTGATTCAAGTTTTTTGACAACGGATGCTACAGTGCCAGTGACAATTAAGCAGCAAAATACTCTCAATCCTTTTCAGTTGCCATACAGCCTTAATAAAGAAACCCAAGAGGTGAACCAGGTCAGTCTTGAGCCACTTCAGTCAGTCTTTGTGGCGGGGCAAGGCTGGGCAAATCTGGTCCCTATGAGAGCTGGGATTTGAGGCAGACCCTGGGGCAGTGAGTAGTAGCCTCTGGAAGAGTCCATGAGCCCTGTGGCACCTGGCAGGTCAGGGGAACCAGCTGTAGTGGCTTTTTTAGTGGCAGCTGCGGACATAATCAGCCCCTCTTTTCCACCCACCACCAAACAAGCAATTTCTGTAAGAAACATCTTCACGTTCTATATTGCATGGGTTTGGGTTTTGGAGGCTTTTTTTTTTTTACAGTTTCACACTCAATAGAGTGCCCAAACTTGCACACTGAAAATGGCTGCTAGCTCCCACTGAAATTAAGAGGTATTACTTTTCAGACCAGCTGAGTTTTCCCATTCAGTTGAAGAACCCTATTCAGGACTACCCGAAAAACATACAAAAAACAAGCACCAGATTCAAGACTGCACCCCACGGCTAATATACAATGGAAATCACAATACACTGCTTGCACAGGAGCTCGATCGCTGACAATTTCACAGCCACTTTTGCCATAAGTCACAAACTTTCAGCAGCCTCAGCTCTCAAACTGACGCCATGAAATGAGACTTGCAGTTTTCATGTAATCAAAATAATGATTTCAGGCTGTCATAGTCACCTGACTCAGGTGCAACTGGTGGGCTTAGAAACCAAAATGTAGACCAGTTATTTACAGCTGTGCTCCGCAGCTGCAGAGTGCTTGGAACTGCCTATCCTCATGCCAATGTCATATACCTGAATGCCTTTTTCTCTCCTTCACTAGACAAAACTGCAGTCTGAATTCTTAATAGTGCCTTGATCCAGCACTGAAATAAGGAATTGCCTACTGGTCAGACTAAACCCACCCAGCCCCGCGTCTAGCTGGGACCAGCACAGTTCACTCAAGTGTGCCACGAGGAAGACTTTTACCTCAAGCAAAGCACAGAAATGATCCCGTGCCTACTCCTTTTTTATTTAATGGATTTTCCACTGTATTTCCCTACAGAATTATACATTGAAGCTGTGCTACCATGTATTTTTTAAAAAGTTACGGGTTTTTTATGCTTTCTTTCTTCCACTATAATTTTAAGGGCCATCTAATGCTTTTGGTAACGCGGAAATTTGGAATTACCTTCAGTAAGAGCGTAGTTAAACCCTGTAGGCAGAAATTGAGCTCTGTATCACCACAGAATTTCTCTGCTTATAAGGAAGAAAACATTCACTAGCCAAAAGACAAATCTGCAAGCATTTCACTTCTGGAAAAATACACATTTCAGGATATGTTATCAACAAAAGCCCATCCCATTGCATCTAAACGTTTGTTTTTACACCTGTCATACAGGACTAAATATAGCCTGATTCTGTGCTCCGCCACCATATGTTGCCAGTTTCTGAGTGCAGCAAAAGTGGTTTTAGATTTAAAAGGTTCTATGCAAATTCCAGCTGCTAATGGCACTCGTTTTTATGTTCAAAACGGGTTTACTGCTTTATGTAGATGTTTAATTTCTACTTGTAGTTACTTAAGGTATATTCAGTCATCAGATGGCACTTGTCTAATTTTTATATGGTATATTCATCCTGTACACCTGTGAAAGATTCTTGAGAAGAATAAGGTACAGTCAACTACTCACAGAAAACGTTAGTTCATGATGATTAGCACATTATGAAAGCACATAAGTCATTGCTTAAACTCAGCTTCCATATATTCAGTCCTTACAGATTACATCTTCTCAAACAGAATTAGAATTATGGCCTTGTTTCACACACTTCCATAAGGAAAATGGGGTGTTCTGGAAGTGGGTTAAGGGAAGCATGTTTCCCAATGTTTGTGACAAGACTCTTGCTCATAACCTGTACATGCAAACACCTTTAGGTCAGGCACAAAGCAAATCCATAAGCAAATACCACTCTGCACATAAAGTGATAACTTTTTTCAGCATAACTGGAAACTGAACTTACTGTAATAAGCTCAGCAGAACAAGCCTCCAATGAGTCCCACAGAGCGGCAGCAACAGAAGAGAGCATCTGTGGAGAACAATATGCCAAACCCCAACAACAGAGCACTAACACAATGTTTAAGGGCACCTCATGATTGTTCCCTGCAGGAAAAGAATCAGCCCTTCCATACCTTTAGTTCTACTCCGGGAATGTTACAAACTCATGAAAGGGTTGAATCCCTAGTTCAGTCATCCAGATCACGTATATTCATCCTGATTCAGCTCAGCTGGTCCCTGGATGAAGCATTTTCAGTGAAGCTCTCACTTCGTCCAGAAGTTGCCTAATCACAGCTTTTCAGATCTGGCCTGCATCACCTCACAGACCTTCCTCAGCATCAGTTCTGCCTTTTTTTCCTAGAAAGTTTAGGCCAGGTGGAAAAGCCTGGCTGTTGTTCTGTTCATCGAAAAAGAGAGCAGAAGAAAAATCATCACTACTACATCCCATAATAAATACTTCACTTTTTGTCTTCCAGTTGTCTCTAGTAAGTCTTTACAACACCTTTAATACTTCATGATCTCTCGGAGAATTATCTTTTTGTTACTCTGCAGACCTTGAGCCAGTCCAAGTTCAGGCTTATTTTAAAGAGTGTCCTCTCACCCTTCTGGAGAACACGGCTTTCTCCAAAACTGCGTTCACAGCAGGGAAGAGGATTTGGAAAATGAGTATGACCATCTGATAGCTTATAATCTATATTCTCTATAAACTGACAAGAAACAACTGAAACATATGGCAACTCAAAGTCAAAATGTTGCTCAATATTTCAAAATACAGATTAATCCTTTTCTTCAGCATTGTGGAATTCACTAGTGCAAAACAATGGCTATGACACCTTGTGGAATCCACACTTTTTTTGTCCTGCCTAAAAGGCAATGGGCAGAGCAAACGGGAAAAATGCAAAAAAGCTTAGAAAACTAAAAGAAAACTCCGGGGGGGGCGGTCAACAACAAACACCACCACAAAACAACAAAACAAGTTCAAAAGTTGGTTGAGGGTACTTTATCTTCAGGTGTCCAACTTGAAATATATCAAGTGCTTTTGATTTTCAGGAAGCCCCAAAGTTGCTTTCTAAAGACCAGCTCCTGTAGGATGAGGCACATTGGGAATTCCTTGTCCATTCAAATTCCTTTGAAAAGTATCGGCCAAGAGTTTTCTTAGCTCTTCAACTAAGCTGACAAGTTGTTAGTTGCTCTTCTGAAGAGACACATTATAGGATGATTTGAGATTGACTTTTCTTGACACTCAAATCAGGCTCCTGCAATGAATTATATAAAACTGTTAATCCAGAGCTTGTATAACTAGTGTGTAACTATTAACTTGTGTAACTTGTGGAACAGTTACATCATCCTATTTTGCATCCGCCTTTTTCTATTTTATGCAATTATAGACAGTGACATGAAAAGACCATCAAATAGGTACAGGACACATAACGATAAAAGGTTTTACAGCCATGATTCTGGGAAGAGTACGTCCCTCACAAAGAAGTTACACAACTCATTCTTAGAAGTGCCAATAAAATCTTTATTCCTCTCCTTCCCCACCCTTTCCCATCCACACACATGCTAGCACAATTTTTTATGCTATGTTTTGGAAAAATGTATTTTATTACATTTTCAGAGTTTGAGCCTGTCTGTCATTCACGGAGTTTATTCACTATTCTGTATCTGATGAGGCTTTCAACAGCTTCATATACATACCATAGATGTATAAATATACATAAATTCCTTCTTTATCCTATCCCTTCATTAGGTATCAGAAAAAAGATTTTTAAATATTTTAGGTCAGGTCTGGAAGTATTCACTGCTAGGTCATGCTGTTCTGAACATACTGTCTTGTAAAAGAGCATAACTGGAAACTTGCAGATTATTGCATTGGACTGCTGGGATTCCAGTCTCTCCCAAATCTTTTAAAGCATTTGCAATAAGCCTGCTAGTTAAAGAGTCATCAGTCAAATAATCAAAACGTGCATTTTTAGAGAGAACCCTTTTAATCCATTTCGAAGTTTTGCATTTCACAACAGAGAGCACACGATGATCTAGTAAAGCAGAACATAAACAGCCAAACTGTACTGCAGATTTCGCTAGGGATTTCTTGGGTCAGAGCAGGCAAGCAGATTTCTGACTGTCACACACTGTGTCTTCCTCTGAAGCAATGAATCATGGTTTCTCCCTCTTTCACAAAGCACTTCAGATTTACAGGGTAAGTGCTTTTTTATTTCCCCCCGTCCTCCCCTCAAAGAGGAAATAAAAGTCACAAAATAACAGGGGGTTTCTCAATCAGAACAATGACAAAACCAAAACTGATAAAGTCAGACATTTCCATGGAGCTTACTACCACAGCAGGTACAACTTAACAAAATCCAAGAAAGCATTAGATATTTGATAGATATTAGATATTAATATATATTTCTGATATATATTAATTAAAGACACTCTAAAACTTTTAACTGAAAGACCTAGGGAAAAAAATAAACTCATGGTTTAAACCAATAACTGTGTATTAGAACTTAGGATGGCATTTAATGTACGGGAAAAATTTTTACTGTAGCTGCTTATTGGAGTTTTTGGTGCTGTCTTCAATCTGTACTACTGGTCACCGGCTACTGGAAAAGTCTGGGTACGGGTTTGATCCACTGTGTCAATACCAGTACGTGTATTCTCTGGTTTATTACATTGATAAAGTACTATAGCTTCACAGACTGAAAAGACAAAATTAACAAAGCTAAAAAAAGCTTTAACAGTATTTCTTACTTACACTACTAGATTATGTGCAGTACAGGTGAATTCCTCTGAGGTGGCTCATAAATTTCAGACAAAGACTTTGCCTCCTATAAAGCCTGAAAGTTGTAGGTGCCGCCTTCTGTAAATATTAATAATGGCACCAGAGCGAGTGCCACAAGCAAAAGGCACTCGACCACTCAAAGCCTTCCCAACAAAACCCTCACTATACATATCGCTTGTTCTCAAAGCTTTCTATGAGATTACAAATGTGAGTTTTTCTATATATACCACAACAACAAGTGGATTAAAGACCGTTACTCCTTCATTGTTACTTGAATTCCGAATGTAGCATTTAAATATTTTTCACAGCAGTCAGGAAAGCTTCGGCGTGCTTTTGAGCACTCGCAGTGACTGACCCAACCCAAACTATATCCGTCCCCCAGCCAGTCTTCTCTATCTGCACTCCAAAATGTGCTCTTCAACCATAAACTACCTGAAAGTGGCCACATTTAATCTCTTTTACAGATTAAAAAAAAAAAAAAAATTAAAAAATTATGGAACTTTTCAATCACTATAAAAGACACCACCCTAAATTCTGCCAACAACCTGACAGCCTGAGCGGGTGCCGGGCAGAGCCGCCTTGTGCCTCGGTTCCCTGGGAAACGAGGACACAGGCTCAGGAACGGAGCACAAACCTGCCAGGAACAACGCAGGAGCCGTTCCACTTTTTAGCAGCTCTGTCATTTTAAAATATCTCACGAGCGTTCACCGTCTCATAAGGCAGCTTGAAAGAGGCAGAAATTGCCTTGTGTGCATTCCCCTTTTGAATCCAGGGCAGATCAATGATTGTTTATTTATCCTGAGCGAAGCGAGTGATGTTTTTTCTCCAAATTCTAGCAGACAACGCTCCCATCACTGAACCTGGCACGACACGTGTCACACAGAGTTGGGAAAGGGCACGGGACTGGAGCAGGTTAGAAACCGACTGCCTTGGTCACACAGAGAGCACAATTACTTAATGACAGCAATTTAGCAGTTTTACAGTTCGCAGGGCCAAGGAAGTATCGCTTGCGACAGTGGAAACAAATCAAGCCTGAAGTGGTTATTCAGCACAGAAAAGCTGAGCTAGTTCTTCTAACACTGAAAATCATGGAATTTATTTCAGTGCTTAATTAATGCTTTGGATACCCAGTTCTAAGTAGATTGGCTGGAAAGTTTGGGACACCGGTCCTTTTAGATAACCAGAAGTTATGGATTAAACTGTCTTTGCTTCTTCCAGTTATTAAGTTGACACTAGGGTGGGTTTTTTTCTCATGATTGTTCACTGTATGCCATTAGTCTTCCAACTGCGAGAGTTATTTATTTGTGCTGTTTTCCTAAGCAACCCTGCTAGTTCCCTACTGAAAGATGATGCCTGAAAGAATAGGGCTACCGAAGCCAGCTGAAGTCTCTCAGTTCACAAGGAGAGGACATTAAGGAAGAAAAGGGTTGTTGAAACCTCTCAAGGCTAGATTAATAACTTCACCTTTCCACATGAAATGAGTGCTTTTCAATTTTGTATTATCATCAGTTGTAACAGGAGTTCATAGACAGAAAAATTACGAGTTCTTTATATTTAAAATCACTTAAAGAGAAAACACAGAAAGAGATTTGGTTTAACAGGTAACGAGCTCACAACAGTCTCTCAGGAATAACGTCATCAGTGCACAGGAGGGGAAATCCCAGCTATATGTATTTTTCCCTGTTGTTTATGTACAGCTGCAGTGATGATTTCTTAGTTATAGGAAATTAATGAGAGCCAAAATGTGAAAGAATTGGTAATTAAATTAGGGGGTTGATTTTTGACTAAAAAATTAATTAGCCCAAAACCTAATACACAAAGGTTTTTACAGTCGAATAGCTTTCAGACCGAAAAACACTAGAAATCTATCACTGCTTTCTGACCTACTTTCCATGGTCATCGCTAATTCGATCTTCTTGCCTTTCATATCTCTCTGTCTCTGCCAACAGACAGATGAGCAGTGGAAGAACAGAAGAGGCAGGTTGGGTTAAGAGGCCAGATCAAGGCAAATCATGGCAAACAAGAGATTGGAAGATTTCAGAGACCTAAATAAGCAGACAATTACTCTTATTAGGATGAACTCAAAGGACATTATTATTACCAATACAGTATGTCTCATAAATCATCAAAAAGTGTCCAAGTAAATGATCTATGCATGGATAATATAATGTCTGAAACAATTACTATGCCACTTAGAGTATCAAATCTAAATGCTACAAAAAGTTAATCAGGACAATTGAGTAAATAGATCTGTTGAAAAATGAAACATCAGAAATAGGGGGAAAATTGAGTACATCAGACATTTTCTAAAAGAATTACTGTTATTTTTGTTTTAGAGCTATGCATTTGTTTTGAAACAGAAGCAATTTATAAGACATGAAATAACCCAGAAATCATACATTTCATTTCAATTCAGCTATTTTACTTGACCTGAACAACATAAAAGAATGCTTTTCAAGCTAATACCATTCTGCTTTTTTCCCCTTAAGAAACCTTTCATATGTCCCAATGTCTATCCTGAGCCCTCCCACATCAATTTTATTCTTATTTCCTAAGTAAATGAAGTTTATGTAACAGCAGTGTCAATTGTCATCTGTACCCCGTGTCTTCCAATAGCTTTTCGTCCCATTGACCACTTTAAAATAGCTTATATGAAGATACAAATTTCTATAAACATGTCTGAGGATCGACAGCTATTTGGAGAGGACAGACCCATGTCCCTCTTTGAAGGAAGACATTTTAACTCCAGCAGTTTCCTGTTAGCCAGGCAGCATTTACCTGGACTAAGGCAGCCGCTGCGCGAGCTGCTACGTGCCCAGCCAAATGCGGAAGAGATTTAGGAGCCAGGAAAAAAAAGGCGGGGAGAGGACAGGAGCATTAGCACATCAGGATGTTCTGTGAGATGAGAGAGAGAGAGATGTAAGACACAGATCAACAGAACGCTGGTCTCCACTGGTTTTACTGTTCACATGACTTTTTTTTTTTCCCCTCGAATTTTTCAATTTAACCCCCAAAATGAAGGAGCCACTATTCACACACTCTTAATTAAATATTAATAAACTCTCAGGTACAAGCCACATGAAAGAGATACAGAATCTAAACTTCAAATGATTAGGAGGGTTTGAAGAGAGGTACCCGACGTCTAATTACACTGCCTCGATTCTGAGGATCTGCATCCTCTGACCTTGGCACAAGTGTAGAACAAGTGACTGACTGCACTGATCCATGTCTACGGTTCCTAAAGGCAACTATCATGTCTTTCCATGTTTGCTTCTAATATACACAAAACACATTGCTTATAAGGATTAATTACCTTTTTGAGATGAACAGTTTATTTCTCACTGAAAATTCTATCAGGACTGAGTAGCAGTGTCAAGTTTAGGAGTAGAGTGTCAANTTCCTAAAGGCAACTATCATGTCTTTCCATGTTTGCTTCTAATAAACACAAAACACGTTGCTTATAAGGATTAATTGCCTTTTTGATATGAACAGTTTATTTCTGACTGAAAATTCTGTCGGGACTGAGTAGCAGTGTCAAGTTTAGGAGTAGGAGTGTCACGTCTGTCAAAGAACTTGCAGATGTCTTCCCAGTCCCATATTTTGTATACACCTATGTAATCCTGTATTAAGGTATGTGTTGATTATTTCTTCCTTAAAAGAGCTAACTGGATTTTGTGCATTTCACTTATGACCATAGGAACCCACAGGCCATGTTAAAACAAACCGTCTGAGATTTACCCTCTTACACGGAGATTTCTAGGGGAGCTCCGTGCTCCCCACCACCGTGAAATAACAGCACCTGTACTATTGTTCTTTATAATTTTTCAGAAATTAATTTTTATTAGTTTTTTTTAATCTGCTAATTTCCCTTTCAGAAAGCCATCAATATTGGAAAAAACAAATATTCCCAAATGCTATTCTCTCATTTGCTATATTCTGCTAACAATCTCTTAGCAAAACAAAAACAAAACAAAAAACCTAAGTTCCTTTTTTTCAATAAAGCTGTGGTACAAAAATGACTAATCTCAATGAAAGATTTTAAATTGGAAAATAATATGATGATGAATTTTCAGCCAGCTCAATGACAAAAGAGAAAGTAGACATACAAAGGTATCGTTCATCTCCATGGTTAAGGTTCTATGAATGGTTAGACCTTCACACACTTAGTTTCACAATTTAATAATCACAAATTTTAAAAAAAATAACTCTTCAGAAGATGACAGAACTAGACATACAATTTTTAACTTAATCTATAATTTTAAAATTACAGATTCCGGAGTATTCACAGAGAAAAGGGAAAGGGGGAGTTAACTTCCGTGGAACTTTCAGTTTCAAGACTGCTAGTAAAAATTATTTCTTTGAATTCAAGAACAGGAGCCATTGTTTACGCTGCTATAGTTCTTCTTTTTAATAGATATTTTGGCAGAAAATTAAGTAAAAATAACTGGAAATAATTTGGGGAATTTATATTAAAAATAATTAACAGTAAGTGAACATTTTATTATAAAACCTTTTAGGACAGTTTTAATTTTTTAAAAATATTATTTCTTTATACCACAGAAGATTAATACAGCTAAAAAGATAGTAAAGTATCAATCATTTAGGTAGTGAAACTCCCTAAGGCATGTAGTAAATCTAATGTAATGTTTGTGGGCTTTTGCTTTTCTTTTTTCCTTTATAGCCACCTCAGCCGAGAGGTAAAAGTATGTGGGATATTGATAAAATATTATTTTAGCCTAATGGCTATCATCTTATCTATATCGAGTAACTCAGTTGATACTAAAAGGGGTTTAGTTACTGTGAATACAGTCGTTCACACACATTTGCAGAATACCAGCTTGCAGCACGGTGCTCTACTTCAAATGTGTTTTTAGGAAAGCAGGTTCAACTAGGGAAAAATATGAAACAAATATAAAGGAAAGAAAGTTCACTTTTGAAAAACCAAAGTCTTTCACAGTGCTTCTTAAACCAAAGAGGCTATAATTTTTTGCTGTTATTCAGAAACAATAATTATTTTATAGTTTTATGCTTCCATACCTTTTAAAAAAAAAAACTTTGATATGCTTTTGTAAGAAAAGAAAACATTTTTCTTCCCTCATGACAACAGGAAGAAATTTCTGTTGTGCAGCAAAAGTACAAAGTTCAATCTCAGAAACGTATGACAGATATTTATTTATTTATAATATTTTTTCTTCTACCTTATATGGACTAAAAATATCTTCAGAGTTCTTTCACCTTTCCAAACAATAGAAATTGTTCACGTGTTCTGCTATTGCTTCAATGGTCTTCTAAAAATTGTTTTAGAACTTCATTTACAAAAAGTATGTGTCATTTTTAACTATAAGAATGTAATAAAACATTTAGTACAAAATCCTATAGTTCTCCACTGCAAGGAATTATGAATCTTCAAAGGTCAGCTATAAATACCTTTTCTAACGCCTTTGTGACTGAAAAGAGCTTCATAATAATGAGCATAATCTTTGTCTGTCCAGATTTTCTTTTTCAAGGAAATCACAAATTGGTAATTCCTACCTGTTAAACTGGTTTCTTTAACTCTCTTTTACAGGTGCTCTGCAAGATTCATCCTTTCATAGCAAAGAAGAAAAAAATAAACCTATTTAAAAGGAGTAGCTGGCATCATTGCAAAGCAGACTGAAAGACTATCTGCAGGGGGTAAAAAAGACTTCAGGAAGACAGACTTCAGGGGAAAAAAAAATCAGTTCTGCTTCAGCATGTAAAACAAAGTGAAACGTTTCTTGGTTAATATAGAGAAACACAGGAAAACCAGATTAACAGGTAGGATTGCTGTTTTCATTGTTTCCTTAGATGGGCCTCACCCACAGTTGTTCCCAACACCAGAACAGATGTAAAATAAGTCCTGAAGGGCAAAAGAAGCTCCTGATGTACCTTTTCAAAATTACATTCTTCAGCAGTTTTTCTATGAAATCTATAATAATGCGAACAGGTAACAAAGTTGAAGACATTGCAGAGTTCTCATTCAAGTTCACCCTGTCTGCCGTTTTAAGAGATCTCATGGAGTATGTCTTTCTCTATTTAGCGCTCTCCTTAATGCAATAGACCAAACAAGACACTGAAATATGGAGCCGAGTAACCCAGAGTAAGGTCCATGCTAAATACAAAAATTCCCAATATCTAGGGTTTGAAGTTGTTTGGGTTCTTTTAATTATCATCCCTTTCTTAATCTGGGGTGTAAAAATGTTATTTCGTGGCAACTAGCAGAGAAAGAAATACATTGACCTTTGTGGAACAAGAAGCTGTACTGGGATGGAACCAGTCTTACTGGCTATCTCACTCTACCTTGGCTTTCCTATGAAGCAAAAATTCTTTGAGATATAGATGTATAAATATCTCCAAGCTTTTTCTATATATCTCAGACAAATTTATATATATATATGTCATGTCCTTACTTAAGACAACTATCACCAGAACATAAACTACTCCTAGACCTCTCCCAATGACTCAAAAAGAACACTCCTGAAGGCGTTTATAACAAAAAAAAAGGACCTATACAGATAAAAGTGACAGAATTAGGAGCCTCAGTTTTATTTAAGCTGACATACTGAAAACAGTTCATTTAGTCTGTATGTAAAGACATGGAAGAACATAATTTTTTATGCCTCAGCTACTTAGCCTTTAGACCCGCAGGGTACCAGCGTCTCTTTCAGGGCACTGGGTCGGACTTCAATGAGAATAGGAATCACTCTTCAGGTAGTTGTGATATGCACACTTATCTAACAGCAGCCAAATGAGGAAAGACAAGATTTCAATCTCTTCCCTTCAGTCTGACTCAAAACTAGACAGAAGAGTAAGGTGCTTTTTTCCAGAAGTAGTAGCACAAGTAATCAGTTGGCCCAAAAATCTTGCTTCTGAAGGCCTGCAAGCGACAAGTGGTGCTCAAAGGCTGTGTAATGAGCCAGATATCAGCTCTCAACAGCCTGACCAAGGGATGACACGAATATAGAGCCAGACGGAAAATAACACACCTCAAAATAACACACAATGCAAGTGACCTAAGGGTTGAGTGATCACTGACCACCACGCGATGCCAGATAAAAAAAGGAAATTCAGCTGCAAATGGGTCATCCCCAACCACAGCCGAAACTCTGGATATGTAAAAAACAACCAAGGAAGTGCAAAATACTGCTTAGGTTTTTAGGTACAAGCAATGAGGGCTACAAAAGACAGATTAACTGTTACTCTTTTTCCTGAGATGGCGTCAAGGCCTTCAACGCATGTAGTTCTGTTACAGAAATCTGAGGATTATTTCACATCAAGGAACTGTAAAAGGGTACTAATTTTAAAAGAGTGCAAAGTACTGACATTTCCAGTGCTCGGGTCAATGCAGCAATAATTCATTCGGTTTGAACTGTTGTGATCAGGAATGCAACATGACGCTTTATGTCATGATTCCTCAATTAGTTTAATTCAGTCTAGATCCACACTGCTGCTGAAGGTATTGAGCCTGTCTCCTTCCCCCCTTCCTAATTCTTGTCCCCTCTCTTGTGCTAGCACTAGCACTCAGGAAAACAAGTGGTGCACCAGACAGAGATCTCATCTCCATGAACATTATGTTTGGGGAGTTAGTTTCTGACCAGATCAGCGCCAGATCAAGTTCACCTTGCAGCTGCGTGAATGTTCATGTCTGCTCAAGGGAAGGGGCAAGAATGAACAACTAAGGCTTCAGCGGGACTGGGGAAGTGATTGTCCTCCTGTACTCGGCACTGGTGTGAGGCCCCACCTCAAGTACTGTGCTCATTTTTG
>RSEF01000004.1:82126493-82141191 GCA_003993805.1 Himantopus leucocephalus | reverse complement strand
CTGTAGCATTAACTTCTGTAAAATAACCTCCTATATTAGCTCAAATTAACTTCCAAAGTAAAAATGTTTAATTGTTCTTGCTCGGCAAAGTATTCCTAAGGATTCAAAGAGTGTAACAAAGTTAGTATTAACTGGAAGGTCTGAACAATTGTCCGGTTGATGGCTGAAACAGCATCGTGGTGGGGGGAGGAGTGGTGAATATGATGGATTTGGCACAACTTACTTTTTCTTTCTTCACCCTTCTCAAGAATCATACATTTGTAGCAAAGTGAGGAAGATGATGTTTTAAAGTAGTAGGCCTCCAATTCTTGAACTAGCTTACTGTCAATCCTAAAACAAAAAAACACCACCGACAAAAGACTCAGATCATTCTACCGGTAGCATTTTTTTTTTTTAATTAAAGCTGCAAGGTGATGTGGTTCTGTGGACTCTCGCTTGTCAAGCATAAGAGAGTGAAGCAGGAAAGCACAGATTCCTTGAACACGTCATATTGTTTCTGCTAAACTTTTTGGTTGAATAACTTTATTTTGATGTCTTGTATCAATTACTGCATTGATACTAGATTTGATACTTGCATTTCTGTAGTATAATCACTTGAGCGCTTTGAAATCCTTTATCTGTAAAGGATTCCTCATCCAATTACTTTATGGAAATGGTAAACTGAGCCAGAGATAATACCTCCAAGACAATGATTGCCCAGCTTGAGGCTCATAGTCAACAGATTGTTCATATCCGCAACAGCGAGACAGAAATAATACTCAGTTGCCTGCAGCGTACTGTTTGCTTGAGGGTCAGTGATGGTTAGGGATCTCTGCTCGAAGGGCTCGATTGCTGAGTTGTTTGTCAAAACCTGGTTGCAGACGTGAATATTTGCACGGGCTTTAGAATTAAAAGCTTGGGTTTTGCCAGCCTGTTATGTTAATTTGTGACCTGCAGAATATAATTTAAAGTCTCAGGTCAAAATGTTCAACTGTTTTAAGAATTTGAGAAGAAAAACAGTGATAAAATTTCACTGACGTTACTGAGAATTTTGTTATTTGGTATCTAAACATACTGGAAGGTACAAAATACTTTGCATTGTAAATGAATGGAATATATTCACCGAAATTCTAAATAGGTGTTCAGTACAAAATGGCTGTTCAGATGGTAATCTTTGTGTGTGTTATGTTGAGCACTAACATTCCTAAGATGCCTAGACTTGCGCTTATGGATGTACCTAAGTCTTGCATGACTCGATCAGAGTTCAAAACTAGATGCTCTTAGAGGACGCCTGAAGATCTTGATTCTGTTGGTGTTCTTACAGCATGCGTAATACTCGCTAACAAGTACTGTTTACAGCAGCGCTTACTGGTAAGTTTTGCCCTAGGGACAGTCTTTGTGACACAACTAAAAAGCAAAATACCCTAATTTTAAATTCTGTGTTTATGGAAAAGTGCCAGAAATCTGAGTTTAAGTACCTTAGCCAGCAACTAAGTTCTGTGGTGGTTTAAATTGAAGATATTTTATAGAGGTGAATATCAGAATGCTTAAAAATTGCTCTTTAGAGCTCTTTGATTAAAACTTTGTAATGTGGATTGGTTAAATGCAGTCATTCTATCGGATTGAGAAGCTTTAGTAGTACGGAGCTGTAAAAGTCTAGGCTTAGGCTGTGGTCAGCCTTAAGAAACAGGATTTATGCAGTTTTTCCAAGCAGTAGTTGATCCCACTGTCCGATTTCATTTGAACTTCACAGGTAGAGTGTTGGCAAGTACATTGGGTCCCCATAACTTTCATGAATAAGCACAGAGGAAAGACCTAGTAATTGCTGGGGTGCAACAAAAAGCTTCAGCATGAGGTGGTGCTTTTTAAGATGTTATCATGGTATCCTATGGGTAAAGTTTGGAGCAGTAACTTGAGGCTTTTTAGTGTAAAGGGCCAGGTAACCCCAGTCACGAAAGTTGAAATCTTTTTGCTGGGGCCTTGCATTGTATTGTGAAAATATGAAAGACTGAGTAATCTTTCGTTGTGAAAATGAAAGTTTAAAATATTATCTCAACTACTTAGAAGAAAAAAAAGCATTGCTATTTGGGGGGAGGGGAAGGGTAGAAGTTCTGTTCCTCTGCTGTAGCTCAAGGGCACTCATTTGACAGGAAATAGCCTTGGTATTGCTTTCTTACGAAAACTGAAATTTGATCAAAGTGAAAATCCGTTTTTGTATGCTTATGAAATCTATCATACAAATATTCCTTTACTCTTGTTGTATTTTTCAGACTTTCTTCCTGCTAAACTAGGATACATTGGGGCATCTAATTCTGTTTCAATGGATCTAGACTTTCAATTTTACTTTTAAATCTTTGAATTTCTGCTCCAGCTTACTATTTTTGAATCATCTCTTTCTTAAGTGCACTTTCCAGGAAGAGGAATTCCCCCCCCAAACAAGAGATTTGTAGCTACTGCATTTGGTATTATCCCTAGGCTTGTAGTACTCCTGCATCAACTACTTCGTATCTTTATTCCCACAATACGCAGAGGTGTTCTCACTTTCACTGTGGCTGCAAGTGCTTTGCAGCAAGTTAGTGTCACTTTTTTGTAATACTGCTGCAGTTATAGGTGATTTTCTATAGTTGCCACAGTACTAGTGGCAGAACTGGTTATTTTACTATACACCTATATTGTTCTTGTCTGTCTATCCATGATTGTTTTGGTGTTTCGATGCTCTATTACCTGTTAAGCCACTAACAGACTGTCTGCAAGAATGATTTCAAAACGATACCTGCTTTGAACTCTTTTGCTTCCTAGGCACTCCAGTGTCTTTAAACAGCAAACAAGCTTGCTGTGGCTGTAGTGCCGTCATCCAATATGATGGGCGGTAATGCTTGTGTAAGGTGTTCCTGTGGATCTGTCATGCTTTGAGCTGTGATGTGAAAGTCTTGGTGTGATTCCAGTGTAAAGCAGATCAGGGAAGTAATCTCAGTGTTACTGTAAATGTTGGAAGAAGAACAGGAATTAAATGCAGATCAGAATCACAGCACAGGTTCACAGGCAGTTTTTGATGCAATGGGGGAAGATGGTATCATATAAGGGAATAGCTCAAATTAGTATTACAGAGGCAGGTGTTCAAGTCAGCATTAGCAGTGAACACTTATAATGAAACCCCAGTCTAAGAAAACAGTAAAGTGCTATCTCACATCATCAAATCTCATGGAACTATTACCAGAATGGAGAATTTGCAATTCTGCATGCTTCTACTTCTCCTATTCTTGCATCAGCACTCATCAGACCCCTCTCTGATTTGCTTTAACTCAGTAGCTAGTCACTTGTCTGTTGAGAGGAGTTAGTCCCACAAAAAAAAGATAAAAATCTAGTGGATGCTTGTGCTAGCACAAGGATGGGGGTGGGACTGTGCTACAGAAGCAGGATGGGCATTAGCAGAAATAAGACATTGGATTGGTTTAGCTGCCTATGGCACTGCCAGCTGCCAGGAGTGGAACCCAGCCCTAAACGTACCATCCCTATTTCCCCTGAACTAAGCAGCTTAAGAAAAGAGGAAAAAAAAATGGTCAGTGTGCTAATATGTGTCACTGGAAGTTGCTGTGGTGTATGGATCACATTAACTGTCTTTAGATTGAAATAAGAGAAAACACATGGGGTTTGTTTTGCTTGTGTTGGACTATCTTTGTTTCAAACAAACTACTGTAATCTTTGTTAATGTTTTTATGCATAGCTTGAACTTTCTTATTGTATGTTCTTACATGGTAGCTGTTTACTTTTTATGTGGCTGATAGTGAGCTGAGAAATTTAAACTCTGATAGTCTTTCTACGTTGTATGCACTAAGAGTTTCTTTAAGCTGGAACTTGTGTAAACTGAAAACGTAGAGTACAGATATTGTCACTGCAACTCATTCTCAGTTCTTCACTTGAATTGGCATTCACTAACTGTACTAACAGTTGAGGTCGGTAACTTTTGGGGGTTTTGTTGATGCGTAACAGAACTTACTGTTTTTTCTTTCTGGACTCACTGTACCTACCTTCATGACTTATGTTGACTGTTTAATAAATGAATGCTCATACCAGTTCAACAAACTGGACTGTCAAACTAATCCTGCTTAAAACTAACCTAGAAAACAGGAGGGGAAATGTGGCATGAGGAAGAATAGGAAAGAAAAGGTCAGATCTAGTTTGACTTGGATCAGTTTCTTAATCAGGTTTACCACATACCTGCTTTTTCTCCTGAGTCAAGTATAAGTAGCTTTACGGGAGAGAACAAGGCTTCTGGTTTTTAGTAACTGCCTATCTTAGCAACAGTTTTTTGGGGGTTTGAAGTGAGCTGGAAACTAAGTTGGCTGAACAGCATCCGAATCAAAAAGATTGTCGATTAGGACTGGAATACAGTACCACCAACAGTAACATCTTTCCACTTGTTCTCCCTTTGTAGTGGAACTTGCCTGATGCAACAATGAACTGCCCTTCTTTTTAAGTTAGTCGGGGGGGGGCCTACTGTGATTTTTTTTTTATTACTATTTTTTTTTTTTGATTGCTGCTCTGGATTGGTTTTCTGTTAGTTGAATCTCCTGAACTGGCTATGGTAATAAGTACTAGTAGTTGTGTAAGGGAGACAATAATAGGAATGTGTCAGGCTGATCAATTTATTAGATCAGCGTATGCTGTTGAGGGACTGTATTCCAGATAGTGGCAAGTAGCCAGGGCTTGTACTGCCTGCAGCTAAAATGGGAAAAATTAGTACCTCTCCCCTTTATCCGCCTGTGCCTTTTTTATTTTTTTGGCTGTATTATATGGGTGTTTTGAATAGATAGTTACAATGGATCCCTTCTTCTTGAATATGACTCAAGTATCAGGGCTTCAAACACGGTTGTTATTCTAACCTTTAGAGTTCAGTGTGTTTATGTAAAGTGTAGAGGTCAGCCAGAGCTTTATAGACTTCACTAACTTAAAATTCTTTGTCCCAGTTAGGACCACTGTCTTTTATGTTATTCTTGAACTTTGCTCTCTTCCATATGCTTGGAGGGAACTCTGATAAGATAGGTTGGAACACTGATAGAGGTTGGAATGGAACTGAATTTGTGTGATTCACATGTCTAGTATCAACTTCTGAAAAAATAGGATGGCATTATAAATTTAGCTACCATACATTTAAAAAAAAAAAAAAAACAAACAAAAAACAAAACCACCAAAAAACCCAACCCAAACCAACTTTGAGAGTGTGAAATTATGTGATTTCCCCCCCTGCTAATCTACCACTTTATTCTTCCAGCCACTAAAGGCATGGAGAAGCCAGGAAGAAGGGAAGAGAGAATAGGGAAGGGAAGATGGATGGTAGTGGCTCATCTGTTTGAACCTGTAAGGGGGTAGAAGATGAATTACAGAGTAGGGGGTTGTGAATCTGCAGAAATGCATTAAGAGGTAGAGGTTGAATTCCTTTTTCTGGGGTGTGGTCAGCAGCATGTGACTGCAGATCAAAGACCTGTGTGTCAGGTTGTCATCTTTCCTTTTGTTTCCACTTCTGGCAGGACCAGGTTCCTGTGTAGTATCTTGAGAAGCTGGATTAACTCCTTCTTAGATAAACATTCTATTCTTTGCAAAATTCTTCTGGAGTCTCAGCTGCTGCTTTTAATTGTGTTTGGTTCTCAACATCCATCCAGGCTTGCATCTCCATAGCAGCGTATGTTGTTTTGTAGGAGTGAGAGTTGGGTAAACACCACTAGATGTGATTTTTTTCTTTTTCTTTTTTTTTTTTAATGTCTGTTAGTAAATGAAAGCTGACTGAATTTGTGACCTCTTTAACAATGTTCCTGAGCTTTCAGTTTCTGTATAACTTGGTAGGATCCTGCTTTTCAGTTATGGGGCATCTTAGCTTTTGTGGCACCTGGGGATTGATCACTCAGGTCTAAAGAGCTGTTCAGTGGAAATATTTGTTGTTTTTCAATGTGTTTTATTCAAAATGCTACCAACTGCTTAATTTTCAGATTATAAATATGTCTTCCACAATCCACAGTTCGCAGCTTCTTCAAATTATCTTAATTAAAGGCTAGTTAAAATCTTATATACGAATAATAGTTCTCACCATCATAATTCCACTGCTTTATAAACTAGCTTTAGTGCATTTCTAGTCTTCTGAGCCACTAAAAGGTCAGAGGGCAGTGTACTTAATCTAGGGTTGAATATGCTGCTGCTTTTCATAACTACTGTCAAAAAGCTTTGCACATCTTATTTAAAAGTTTTATTTTCCGTTCTAAAAGTGCTACACAAGTTTATAATGCCAGGTTAAAATACTACCGGTGCAAAACTGCTGGACATCTTTTGATTAATAATGAGTATTGCCACTGTATATAACGTAGATTATAGAATACTATAGGACTCCAGCTTGTGGTTGCAGCTGTTTGGCTCACAGAACAGAAAGTGTGCCATAGCAAGGCCCAGTTAAATGTGAAAATTTGACTTCACCTAAGTGTAGCTATTAAGACTCCTAATCTGGGTATGGGGCAGGATTATCAAATGGCTACTGCTTCATGACCTATAGTTCAGCTGCAGGTCATTCTGGTGTTAGCTTAAGATCTGCTGCTGCCTTAGACTGCTCTGTATAAGGGCTCTAGGGCTAACTGTGCCAAACTATCTCAAAAGTTTGCTGTGCTACTAGCTGAATAATGTGGTAACTGTGGATTTACCTGTGATTCTGGTTCATACTCCTTCAATTTTCTTATTCTTTGTGGACCATCCTATCTCTCCATCCTTCAACATTCATAAGCAGTCATTTCCTATTTTTGACTTCTTACAACCACCCATTTGTCTTTGGTTCCAAACCTTTCTTTTTATTTATTGTCAGTGACATTAAAGCAATTTTGACAACGTTATCTGTCTCCACAAGTAGTTTTCTCTCACCTTTTGATTTTTGTATGTTTCTGTATGGAGTGTCTTCACAATTGACTTGCATTACACCACAAACATGCTCACCAAGGCAAATTATACTTTCCATTCAGTCCAGGAGACTTGTGTGATGTCTTCCCCTAAGTGTCTAATCCCATCTATTTCTTTCTGTATGTACTGCTGCTAGGTATCCCCATCTCATGGTGCTTGAGGAATCGAGGTGTACATGTCTTCCTGCCACCTTATTCAGGAAATGTCAGTCTCTGGCAATCTTGCCAGGTCAAGAAGTCTGCTCCTGTGTTATCAGACTTTCACGTGCTAATCAGTAGCCATTTGGAACAACTTAATTGTTCTTCTTTGGAAGTGGATCCTAAACTCATTCTGGCTAGAAATGTCCTAACTTCTAGCCTTAATTTATCCACAGTTTTTATGTATTGTGGCAACACTGTCATTTAGGGTTTTTGCTTACTTTTTCCCCTTCTATGTTTATTCCTGTTCAGATATTATCCCTTATTTAACATAGTAAAAACTGAGTGTTAATGGATAATCAGCACTAATGTCTCAAAAGTTGCTGTAGTGGATTTGAATTTTAAACAAGTAGTTCACAGACAAGTGGAAAAAAAAAAGTAGCTACAAATGTACAAGCTAGTGCAAACTGTTAATGGCGGTTATTGTCCAAAGTTTACTGTCTGCACTGTGGCACAATCCCTGTTGCAGTGTAGAGGCTATAATAAGCTCTCTGTTCTTGTGATCTGTTTAAGTATTTTCCTTTCTTCCTGTTCCAGTTTGAATGGGTTTTACAGAGTCATTCTAAAGAGTATTTCAAACAAAGTATAGTCCGGACCATGTTGAATGGGGGGGTCATAATAATCTGTCTCTGCATCATCAGATAAGAGCAGCTCTATTAGATCAGAGCAAGTCTGTCTAGTCTAGAATCTATCGTCTGCAGCCAGTGGTGGACTGCTAGGGAAAAAATTATTAATACATAATGGTGATTCTGAAATATCTTCCAGCCTTCAATGACACTTGTCTTGGTCCTTGGGAGAAAAACAGCATTCTTGCTTTTTATGATTGATTTACTAGATTATTATACCATGTTACTGTTGATTTTGTGTGGGTGTGTGATTTCGAAGCAGCATAAAACTTAAGTGGGTCTTTGGTGTCCCCTGGTTATATTGTGTTATGTGACTCTTATGTTTGTCCTAAAACTAGAAGTGAAAGGACCATGTAAAACCATAACTTAAAAAAGGCAAGGGTTGGCAAAGGTATTTCCTATTCATGTGGTTGTGCATTTTTTCCAATTTTCTTTTTTCGGAAGACCTGACCGATCTTCCTTTGGCCATCTCTTCCATCCCCCAAGCTGAAGAGTTCTTATGTGTTACTTGTGGAGAAAGTGTTTATTGAATTTGATCGTTCTTTCCTCCTTTCTTGTATTTTCTTAGTTCTGCTTTTTTCTTGAGATGGGAAACTAGAACTATATGTATTCAAGATCACATCAGTGTGAATTTCTGTGGTGACAAACCAGGGAACAATGCAAAAGATCTTTCTTTAAGAAGTCAAAACATCTTAATTTCTTCAGGAATACCATCAGACTGGTTAGGATCTATCAGAAAGTAGTTTTATTTCCCGTCTGCACCATTGCCTAAGTCTACTGACTCCTGAACAAATGTGTTCTGCCCCAAGGAAATGGGGTTTAATAAGAAGTGCTTCGTTTTTAACTTGTGGTGTCAGGAGTTCTTATCTTGAAGTGTTGGAAGTGTCCATAGTGCTCTGAGCTTAGTGCTGATGTGAAGAACTGCGCTTCAGGACTGACCCTGGATCAACTTTTGTGCAGTCCTCATAAACAATGGTAGATTACTGGATACTTCTGCGTTTAGTACCTCACAACTTCACCTGTACAGAGCAGAATATTTTCTTAAAACTAGGGCTCCCTGAAAAAACATGAAGGTTTGACTGGAGAATTCATATTATAGTGAAACTGTTTAGTAAATCCTACAAATACCAGAGTTTTTGAGGAAGCGTTTGTCTGTAAGTTAGTCATGTCTGCATTATTCTCATTGTCTCTGGCAAGCACTCTTTGTCCCACAAACCTTTAGGGAGTGAACTGAAAATTCAAGGGATCATGGATTTCTTATTTAACTAGTCAATGCTTTCTGCAGTGGCTCTGCAGGACAAAAAGCTGTGAGAGAAACCCACTGTAGTGTGTCCTGAGGAAACTTGCTTATTTAGTGTGATGATGTTGGTTATTGAAACCTGTGGTCTTACTTGCTGAATATGCCACTTAACTGGTGACTTCAGGAATACTTGTCCAGTGGTTCAGGAATGGGTTTTGCTGGCCCGAGCCCAACTTTGTAAGGCCTTTACTTCAGTTTGTCACATGTAGTAGCATTTTGAGGGCTGGTTCTTGATGTGACTGCTTGCTTTCTCAAGGTCTTTTTATTAATTTCCTAGGTAGGAACAATGGATTGCACACCTTTTCTGCTTACCTTGTCTGCCTCATTCAACCACCAGCATCACAAACTCTGAAGAGCCAGAGCAGCCTCTTCTACTGTTGTCTGCAAGAGTAGCTACTTGGTAGGGATTTGGATGGTGAAGAGTTGTTAACTGTCCATTGTTCTCTGTGGTGCTGTACTTCTCCACCTGCCCTTTAACAACCAACTGACCTGATTATGTGGCATACAGAACAATTACGAACTGGACACTTGATAGCTTTGTTGGTTGTACGCTTCTAGTGGTACTCTGGCATTTTTCCCTCCTTCATTCTCAATCTTGTAGGCTAGTAATAAAGGCTGTTCTGCTCTTTCTGTGGGATATGAGTGACCTTGACCTATGAGACTGATTAAGAAGTTTGGTACCAGATATGAAACTTCATATGAAGTTTTCAAGAATGCTGGAACCAAGATTTATCTGGTTCCTGCAGGAGTTTCCCTCTTGCTGGAAATGCAGACTGTAATCACACCTTTCTTTTAAGAAATCCTATTCCTGTATTCTTGACCTTGTAGTTCCATTGGCTTCCCTAAGTGGCTGCTGTTGTCTTTCTAAATTGTTTCATTAAGAGGGGAAAAATTACCCTACTTACAGATGAGCTGAAAGTACTGAAGTTTCCTGTTTTGTCTTTCTTGAGACTTGTGGGAAGCAATAGGATATGGCTGCCTTGGGTCAAAGAAACTCACTGGATTGTGAAGAGACTAGTGAAATCTGGTAAAGATTCTACCTCTTTCTATTTATCTTAAAATTCATGGTTCCTCTGGAAAACAAAACAAAACAACAAAAAACTATCTGATTTAAATGCCTTTTTTTCTGTTTAAACTTAGGACAGAATTTTTGCGGAGGTTTTGCTTGTTTAGAGCAAAATAGGGACATAACTTTTTTCATTTTTTGCACAGTATAAAATGAAGAGGTATCTCTTCTCACTATTTTTAAAGCAAACTAACAAATTTAGAACTAAAAATCAATGTCTCTCTGGAAGTCATGAATGTTTACTTCTGCTAAGGAAGAGCCAGTGCTGGAATACAGAAGGAACAAAGTGTTTCTAAGACAGGAGAGCCCGCTGTTTAAACCCATCTGTCTTGTGTAAGAGCTCTTGTCTGTTCTCCACATGATTAAAGTATTAAGAGTCTTACCACTAGGTACTTGAAATACATATATCTGTTTTCCTTTGTGGTGTTCCACCCCCTGCTCCCCAAGTCAGGTTGGACAGTTGTTAGTGATGTGGGTTTTATAGAACGTAATCAGAAATTAATTACAGAATTATTGCAAAACTTGTTATTTCCCAATAAATTCTCAGAGCTGGAATATGGCTTCATTTGAGTACTATATTAATTCTGTTTCACAGTGGATGAGAGTCTGAGTCCCACGGTTTGAATCTTACCATTTTGTGCTTTGTCTTGTGCCATTTAATGATTGGGAGGAAGTTTATCAAAAGTTTGTACAGATGTGTACTAATTGCTTTAAAAAACCCCAAACAAATAGAAAACCCCCACCCAAACACACGTGCTTAATCTTTGAATTGTGTCAAATGCTAAAAGCAAAACCAAGAGACTAATCAACTTTCTCCTGTTCCCGTCTTATATCTGACATCTTTTATCTGATGAGAGTGCCTAATTTGAAGCTAAAATTTGTATTTGAAGTCTTTGTTTCTGTGTTTCTGCTTTTTCAATCTCAGTGGGAAATGAGGGAATTCAGGCCTCTTAATCAAATGTTAAATGATTAGGAACTTGCATAATGTACTGAGAAAAAAATACACACAAATTCAACAGAAGTACGCTTAGATGATGTAGCTTACAGGTTGGTTCTCCGTGATCTGTAAGTTGAAGTACACTACCTACCTACTTTGAACAAAGTCATCTTTTCTTTTATGCGCTGAGCATGTTTAAGAACTGATTTGAAATCACAGTTTAGCTGAATTTAGAGTTCTTTCAATCTAACTGGCGCATCTGAGGCACTCGCAGTTTTAACCTTGAATTCGATAAGATCTTTTAGAGAAAGGAGGCATGGTTAATACTTCTTATTTCAAGTGAAGTTTTTACATAGATAAGAGTATCCAATTCTTGTTGACCTGTTCCCAGCTCTAAATTTTGTCTAATTTACCAAGCTAAATTTTGGCTGGATACAAAAGTGATGTCTGTCTGGGTTTTTTTTTGGATGTTTTTGTTTTGTTGGTTTATTTTTAAAACCAGGTATTTATAAAAATAAGCTGTAGGTTAGAGGTGAAAAGACAAGGCATAGGTATTCTAAAATGCAGAAAAGTAAACTTAGGACAAACAAATTAACTGCTAGTTTAAAGGTACATTGCGCTCATTTCTTGGTAAAATTGTAGTATGTCTAGGATTATTAAAAATATTTTTTAATAAACTGGTTTCAGCATTTGTGTTAACATGTTTGGAAATAAGTAGTGTGAATGCAGCACCGAGATTTATAGGGTTGATAGTTCACTTACTGTGTTATAGTTTGGCATCTAGATGCAAGATGCCTTTCATTCTTTAGCTTCAGCAGGTAAGAGAGAAGCATCACATGTTTTCAGTGCAGTCTAGATGCAGGATTTCAATCAATTTCAAACTTTTTCTAAAAAATAATAGCAACTGACAAATAGTTTCTGAATATGGAGGAGTTGAATCTACTAGGAGATAAGAATGACTTTTCTGTTGTTCATTTCAAAACGGTTTGCAGTTTGTGGGGAATAGACGGGTTGTTTGAATGACACAGAAATGATAATTGAAAAGAAGCCTCCGGAAAATTCCCATGAAACTCTGAATCTCTTAGGAAATTCCACTTACTTGTTAAACTTGCTGTCAGGCATCAGTTTCGTGGAACGCTTCTGAAGGCTTGCAACTTCATTAGCTTGCAGTAGACCCACAGCGTAGTATAGAATCCTAAGCTTCAGTTTCAAAAAAGCCCATCAGGATAGGAATGTTTTGAATTAAATACTTTTTTGGCTCAGTGAACTGGCATTTTCTGATAACGGTATTTTTCTCTAACAGCTTTCAGCTAGATCTCCCTTCTTATCAGAAAGCTTCATGTTCATTGATTCTGATAATCCAGGAAGTGTGCCAGACGTATTTATTCATTAGTTGACTGCTAGACTTTCTCCCAGATGCTGGTTAGATGTGTGACACTGCATAGTAGTAAAGCAGTGTCGTGACCTATTCATTGTTACAGATTTGCTGTGGACTTCACTTTTCTGTGATGACTTAGTGAACATCTGACTAGGTCTTCATGTAGAAAAGCAGCCTTTGTCTACCAATCCTAAACTTCTTAGGTAAAACAGACAAACTTTTCAGTCCTCTTAAAATTACAGTTAAGAAACTAGAACATGCTTCAGGCACATGGTCTTCTGAAAATGACAGTTGTTTCTGTGTTTTCATCTTAGGCGTTATTCTCCTCGTGTCATAAAATGGTTAAATTGATACTAAGTGAGGAAGTCGCAAGCATTTTTCCAGGCTGGATGTTATCTTCTTTTACAGTGACTTATTCCCTCTAAATTTTCTTCTTTCAGGTTACAAACTATAAATTAGCCCAAATTATAGCCAGCACTGTTCTGAGTAGCAGTTGGTAGCTAGATAACATTTTGATGTAGCGTCTTGAAGAAGAAAGGCAGTACCATAAGCTTCAGTGTCTGAAGAACACCGATATTCACACCAATTCCATATCTAAATGTCCCTGTGTGACAGCTGGGATTACATCACCGTTCAAAGAAAGAAGAGTTTTTAGAGAGCACAGAGATTAAATTCTAGTAACTGTCACTTAGAAGCGTTTTTCTCTCCCCCTACCCACAGAGCAGCACAGTCACTTCTGAAGTGTTTTCCTTATGCCTTTTAAATTATAAATAACACAAATGTCTCAAAATATCTTGCTACTACATTAGAAATTGAATTAATTTCAATTTTGACAGTGTCTAGAAGCTACAGTAAAAGGTGTCATGTGGGCTCTCCTATTTACAGGTCTACAAGGACACATTCTTACTGACATAAAAGATTATTTTGGAGTGTGGAGATACATCCTTTTTATTGAATATTATTTCTCTTACTGTTATTTATATAAGCAAGTACCTGAAAAATAGACCCGAACTCAGAATTGGTGCTAACCTCTGTTTCTACTTAACCTACAAATCTTTTTTTTTTTTTTTTTTTGTTGGCTGCCACCCTTTTCTTTNTCTTTTTGTTTTGCCGCTGAGGTATGGCCAATTTTGGTCTCCTTAGCACTGGGATATTAATCCCTCTTTGTATTCTCCTCAATGCTTATAGGTGCTTAATGTTATAGCTAGTTCTTTTGATGTATATATTCTTTTTGGAAACTGTATTTCATCGCTGTCTGTATCCCCTCAATAAAGCACAGTGTAGATAGCTGAAAGCAANAATATTAATCCCTCTTTGTATTCTCCTCAATGCTTATAGCTGCTTAATGTTATAACTGGTTCTTTTGATGTATATATTCTTTTTGGAAACTATATTTCATCGCTATCTGTATCCCCTCAATAAAGCACAGTGTAGATAGCTGAAAGCAAGGATTTTTATCCTGAGTGAAAAGTAGCCAGTTAGAACTGAAGCTGTTCTGTAATCTCATTTCAATTTTTGGTCACCCTATCTCTTCTCAGTGGCAGCAGCAATGTCTTCAACTACATTAATTCTTGGACTCAAGATTTACATTAGAGAAGGACAAGTATCTCTTTTAGCTATGGTTTGGCATTTGTATTGGAGTCTAAATAGAGGATTTCCTCCCTTTCACATTGGAATCTCTGGTATGTACGTTCCTGTTTGCTCAGGCATCTGAATCAATATGGTAAAGAAAATGAGTGTATTAAGTTAAATGTTTAGAACTTCCTATTATAAGAATATTTTTTTTAGTGCTATAAGCAGAAAGCGAATTCAAGCTAGACAAGATATTCAACAGAAGCCCTCTCCCTACCCCACTCCTGGGTGAAATCTGCCCTAATTATGTCCCAAAAATTTTTCTCCAAGAAAAATGTGCTGTTTTTTACCTGAGAATCTGGCCGGCATTTTATCAAATAATTAATTTTACTGAATAGATATTCTGTAGTGACATTACAAACAGGAAAAAGATAACAATTGGATAAAGATTTATTAATTTTTGCATCTGTTGTCATGCTCCATATCTTGAGTATTCCGCCCAGCAAGCTAGTTTATTTTTTCTTACAATTTGTATAAACAGCAAAAAGGTGATTGTTTTAGTGTTTGCTTGTTGGTTGGTTTGTTTGTTTATTTTTTAGCTCAGTGCTTCAGTGGTTTCATAACCTGGTCCATCCTTTCCAAATTGTTGTTACAGTAGATTAAAAAACAAACCAAACAAAAAAAACCAGCCCCCCCCCCCCCCCCCCCCA
>RSEF01000004.1:82108554-82126452 GCA_003993805.1 Himantopus leucocephalus | reverse complement strand
CCCCCCCCCCCCCCCCAAAAGAAGAAAAACCTAACAAACAACAAAAAAAACAATAGCAACAACAAAATCCCTGTGGCTTTGAGAATGTCAATATATAAATAAGACTAAGATTGTGAATCCATCTATGGCTGGGGGGTGTCGAGGGGCAGAGAGGAGAGCTGCTGACCTGTGGAAGGAAGGGAGAGGCAGAAGAAACAGAGAGCTTAACATCTAATTTAAGTTACTCTGAAACACTCTGCTCTACTCCTATAAAATATGAAAATAACTGTCTTCTCTACAGAATAGTCTCCTTTAAGAAGTTATAAGGGAGTTGCTACTTGTGTCCTAATGGTGGGATAAAGGTAACTAGGTGTAATAAAAAGATTGAGATAACTATTTAATGCTTTTCAAAATTGTGAATTAGTGCTACAGAAGACTCGTAAGATGTTTTCTAAATCAATTGAGAGTGGTCTGACATATCGAAGAAACTTGGTAATGGCTAAGCAATAAACACAGATATTCTTAAGGGGACTGAGTTTCTGATGCAATTTTTTTTTTTTTCCCCCTGTCACTTGGAAGCAGGAAGCCACTTCTTTATTTGGCAAAAAAGTGCAAAACTTACAAGCAGATAACCATTTTTCAGGGGAGCCAGTAACCTGCAGTGCCAAATAATGGTGGAACAGAGTGCAAGCAGCACCTGTAAAATAGGAGCATATCCTTCAGAAGGCTGTAAATTCATATGATTAGAGTCTAAAAGATGACTGAACATGAGCTCCAAGTCCCTGAACAAGAAATGACTTCTTTGCCTTTTTAATTAAACTAAAACAAAATACTGCTTCCTACTTTTGCAAGGTGTATTTTAAAATAAATACTGAAGCACTACTGAGAGAATTTGAAGAGAAGTAGTTTTTCTTTCAGAGAAATGAGAGGCTTGGTGCTTAGTCTGGCTGGGTTACTTGTTAAAAAAAAAAACTAAAAAAAGGTTCTAATGCTTAATTAAACTAATGAAGCTGAATTCTGTCTATGGTATGATTGTTTAAATCCAAGATAGCTGACTTCGTAATGCAAGCCACAAAATTTCCTTCAGATATACTCCCTGTACTAAGCCAAACTAAATAACGCAGTTGTGAAAATGTATTGAATGGGGAGAAATACAACTGACGTTTGTCATTTATATATAATTGTTGAATGTATAAATGTTGAATTACACATAGTTTTCAGAAGGGATCCCTTTTTACTTGAGTGAGAGAGGCTGAAGTACCAAGGGGGGGGGGGGGGANATCCTTTAAGTCATTGCTCTGGTGTGGAAGAACCAAGCTTAAATTTTTTTAACTGCCTGTATATTTTTTTCACATACAAAGGGAAACTTTTACTTCTTATGGTAATGTCAGTTACGTCAGTGAGTTTTAGCTCAGAACTGCATGTTTCTGTGTTGTACCTTGCCATGAAGTTACTGCTACTTAAATAAAAGTCTGTTTTTTAGTTTCTAAGACTCCTCATACAATTTATGTAATAGTGCTTATAGATTAAGAAATACCACCTCAAAATATGGGTTGTATGACTTCAGAATGGGAACAGAATTTATATGAAAAGTAGTTAACAGTGTTCCTGTGGCCAAAGGAAAATGCAGAGGCAGGAATTGAACTCTTACTTGTAACCAAGTCTCTTTTAACAATGAGGTAAAGTAACAAACACTAACTACTATTGCAGAACACCAAAAAGTAAAATAAGGAAGTTTCGTGTTAATGCTGGGTCTTGGCAGTACTGTGCCCAATCTTATTAAATGTAATCCTATTCTTTGGAGTTCCCTAATTACATTTTAAAGACCATTTATGAAATTTTACAATCCTCTAAGAATTGAAATCGACAATTCTGAACATACTTTCACATCAGTTTTGATTTAAAAAGCAGTGCTAATGGGCTAAACTCCACAGTGCTTAGTATGTGCAATTTTTTTCTACTTTTCATTCCGTTTACTCTGCTTAGAATATTGAATAAACTCAAAAAACAAGGAGGCATGAATCTTCCTTGCTGATGCATGTTACTTACCAGCATCTTTTTCTTAAACTGGAGGAGGAGTGAGGCCTGATTTTTACTTAAGGAGGTAAATAACAAGCGATTAGGACTTTAGTTTTGAACTACCATAATTCAAATGTGATTCTTGGTGTAGTAAGTCACAAAATGGAGGGTGATGGACGTTCCTGTGATAAGTTAATTTTTAGGCACATGGAAGCTGTGAAGATTCTGACATACAGTTCTGCTAACTTTGTTAGGTGGGTTAACAAATGTATATTTTACAGAGCCTCAAGATCCTTTTTTTTTTTTCCTCTGGTCCTTCCAGAGGCTTAAGCTAAAAGTCTCATTGCATTGTAGTAAAAATACACATGCATGCCCCATCCTTTAAAGCATTGTGCAGCAGTCTTACTTACCCTGTCCCTAAGTGAGGATGTGCTGGAGAAGAAGGGAAAAAGCAGAACTTAATTTGCATGCACCCAGTATTTGCCAAATTCCTTAACACATAGTTAGAGAGAACAATATGATCTCTTCTAATGGGTAGCCTTTCAGCATTAAGATGAAAAATGGGGCAGTAAATATGAATAGATGAGTGGTATTGTTAAGCATCTCCCTCTTCCATCTAAATTTTGTCTATCTATGTAAGGAACATTGATCTACCATTTCTGGTATGCATCCAGAGATACGAGTAAAACAGTCTTCATGGCTTGGAAAAATATCAAACCAAAAAGTGAATTTATTTAGAAATATTTTCACTGAAAGCTTTTTATCAGTTCATCTGCTCATACCTTCCTAAACTGGAAAAAGCTGCAGCAGATCAGGGGAGGGAGGAGCAAGTACAAGTCAAGGGTTTTCTAGGTGGCTTACTGTGAGGTCATTGCTGTGATGAGAATGTGAATTATAGGATTTTCCTTTGCCTCTTTTTTTTTTTTTTTAACTCAGTGGCTACAACGTGGTAGCTAGTTATATGGATTCCCTGTTATCCTTTTACAAGTGGCTAGGCAAGCACCTCAATATGACCCTGCATCAATTGAAATTATTATAGTTTGCCTAAGTTTTGTGAGACCCCTTCTTGAGACTTAGTATTATTGTGTTCTAGCACTTGGTAAAAAAGCAAAGGAAAAGGCTTTTCTTTTTTTTTGCTAAAAAGGATTAAATTTTAGTAAAATGCCTCTCATACAGTGACTTTACAAAGGGAAAAAAAAAAAAGCCTTGCAGCTAAAGCCCTAGAATTGGATTACTTTTGAAACAGAAACATGTAAATGGGAGAAAAAAAAATTTGTGAAGGAATGAAGAGTCAAGGGTGAATGGAAATATGTCTGCTTTTATGAAATGGACTTTCTTTTGAAAAGGAGATACAAATACCGGAGTTAATATGGCCAGACTAAGGGAATCAAGAAAATACTATGATGTAGAGTGTACCAAACCTATCAAAAACATTGTAATATAATCTGCACGTATACTACTGTTCTCTTTCCTAGCTGTAATGTAGTTACCTATTGTATCTTCAGACTCATCAAGTGGTGCATTTGAAAGCATTACTCAAATGTCAGCTTCCATTTATTACATGATATTTATTCTTTTTTGGCTGTTCTTCTAACCCTGAGTTCTGAGTCATTCAGATAAATTTGTTGAAAACATACTTGCAGTCTCGGTTATCACCTAGAGAATGTGGAGAGGGAAGGAGGAGAGGGGTGTTTTGAGAAGGTATTTAGTTGGGATCAGCTGTGAGGCTGAAATAACTATTTCCTCTCAGAAACACTATGGAGATACAGCTTTTGGAAAAAACAATAGCCAATCTGTAACTAAAACTGTTTGACCTCAATTTGTATTGTACAATTGTTCAACTGTGTCTGCCCAAAGTTAACCTAGGCCAACCTTGTATTAAAAATTCTAAGTCTGCACATTGTGATTTTCTCCAGACTGAGTGCAACATAGAATCTACTCTATAGATAGCTTCCACAGCAACAGGTATAGCTTAGCTATTTACTAGTTTCTGGATGGAAGAGGCCTTCATAATACATAGCGACACTACTGCTAAGAAGTAGATGAAAAATGGCTGTATTTGGTCATGCAGTGAGGAAGAGTCCTTGTGTGTTCTTTGGATACCTCTGTAAGTCTGTATAAGGTGCCCAACCTGGGAACCTTCTGTGGAATACATCCATTGAATCGTTATTCTGTTTTATTCATAACAGAACTTTAGAACCTGTACTGTTCATACTTGGCGACATACACTTTCTAATGTAGAAGGGCTTTTAAGATGTGGCAGGCACTAAGTAGTTCACAGTGATAAAATGTTACAGAAAACTTAAATCATAAAGTTCTACGAGCACATGAAGGGTAGTTTCACTTTAAGAAGACTTCACTTAATAGTTGTGGAGGCAATTCAAAGACTTATTTTGGATTTAATAGTCCTGTTTTAATACTCTTTTAAGTCTGTGTAAACTTGTAGAGACACTTAAATAACATACTCGAAATAATTCACAAAGTAACAGTTTCCGAATTGCTCCGTAGTGGTAACTACTCTTACCTTCCCAATTTCTTTGACTTTGGTGAGCTATCCTGCTAACTCTCTATAAAAACCTTGCCATAGGCCCTTGGCCCATTTAAGACTTCTCTGGTTTAATCAAGACAGAACATCAATCCTACTTCTAGCTTCATTGCACTCCCCACCCCCCCCCCCCCCCCCCCCCCCCCCCCCCCCNCTGCGGGAGGGGTGTAAATCAGTGACTGCGAAGCCCAGGGCCATTATTCAGCTACTCAAGTTCCTCGCTTCCCTTGGGATCTTAAATGCCATCTCATGGCTGCTGTGGCCAAGACCACTGTTAACTGTCACATAACCGATCGGTTTGTCCTTAATAATGAGTAGTAGGTCTAGCAGAGTGCCTTCCCTATTGAGCTTGTACCACCTCAGTCAGGTTTGTCCTCCAAGGACCATAGTTAGCTCCTGGGTTGCTTGTGTGCTACCACGTTGCATTTCCATTAGATGTCAGGGTAACTGATATTTTTCAAGAGAGCTAAGGCCTGTGATTGTGCAGCATTTTTTTTTTTGAAGGCTTCATCTATTTACCCTTGATTGGGCAGTCTGTTGCAGATGTTCACCATAATGTTCCCATGGTTGAATCCTGACCCATGGACTTTCAGCTGTCCTGTAGCCTGTTCCACACTAAAGCTCCATTTGTTCAAGTTCTTTGCATAAAGTGTAAGCACTGCCCTTGACTTTCTCACTTCTGCTTTCTTAAAAGCCAGTATCCATCTGCTGCAGTTCTCCAGTTGTGTCAACTATCTCACGGTACTGCATACTCCCAGTGACATTGTTATGCGCTGTGGTTTCTAATCCCTTGTGCTTGCTTCCTGCGCTGAATGCATTAATGTACGGCTACTTAAGATGCATCCCTGCTTATGCCACTTTTTTAGGATGACTGTAAGATCCTCACTGTTGTGTTGTCCTGTGCATTTACCTTCTCTGCCATTCTCCCATTTTCTAGGCTTCAGTCTCCACTTGCCTGGCAAACCTAGTTTGAAGCCCTCCTTATGATGCAAGCCTGTTGGCAATGATTTGTGTTATGAAATGGATCTTGTCTCTCTCAAGCACTGCGTTGCTCAGAGGATATTAATGTCCTAAGAGCTGAAGTCCTGCCTGCAGCCACATAGTCAGATGTTGATCCACAGGATGTGTTTGCTCCTGTCAAAGCCTTTTCCCTGCATCAACACCTGAGCTCTGGTGTCATTCACCATTGTCCCTGAACTCCTGTAATTAGCTTTGATCTGCTGACAGTCTCCTTTGGCAGTGTCATGGTGGCCATGTAGATGGACAATAAGTGATAATATTGCAATGGCCAGGTGAGCCATAAGAGTTTCTCTGCAACATCCCAGATTTGGACCCATGTGCAAGCAGCAGAGCTTTTAAGACTGGCTTAAGTGCCAAACCTGACAGAACATGTTCCTCCTCACCTCTTTCCTGGGCTTTGTGCCTTTTCAGCACTGGAATAGCTACCGATTGAAAAAGAGCCCCCCCTCCCTCTTGCTGGAGGTCACAACTTCCAGCCTCCCCTGTCCTGGGAGTCCTCATCCTACCCGTAAGTGAGGAAAGCAATAGATTTGGTAGAGGGTGGTCATAGGGGTGGTGAGAGTTGATGTGGAGAAAAGAACTATTCACAACTTTGTTCAGGAAAGCACACTGGAAACTTCTAACTGGGTTAAGAGACTAGCTGTATCATTAATTTCTGCTTTTGAACACTGTTGGAGTAGTTTAGAAAGGTAGTTTGGAATCAAGGAGCCACCAAAAGACACAAAAAATTATGTAAAACTTATTTAGAACAGATTTTTTTTTTATTGGTGAATCACAAGAGGTATAAGCAAAGTACATTTGTGACTGGTATCTGTAGGCTCTTCAGGTTCTGAAGAGTTCCAAAACTACTACTACTATTTTGCTTATGCATACAATCTCATAAAGTAAAATAAAGATTTATTGAAATGCCTGGGTTCAGGTGGTTACATTTTATGAAAGAGTGCCAGCATGTATTGATCAGTAGCTGTAATAGAAAGGAAGGTGTATCTTCCTGTTTAGGCTAAATAAAAATTGTGTCTGTCCTGCTGAAAAGCAGCGGAAGAACTTTGTAGAAGACTGCACAAAGTGGAAGTAGTACACATCTTTTCTGGGAAAACTTTAGAATAAGGGCTGGAAAAAGATTCTGTCTATGGTGTTAGGCTGTACAAGTAAACTTTCTTTTAAGAGAAAGGATCCAGTATCCAAAGGTGAGGAAGGAAATGATTATATTGAGTCAGTCTAAATTGTGGGTCCATGGGGAAGTTATGGGAGGACTTGTAAAAGGAGTGTCACTTTGAGCGGGTGAGATGGAACTAGCAGAGAAATGGGTTGGTGTTTCCTTGTTCAGGGAAAAAAAATTTCTCAATGTGCTGATAGCCGTCTTTAATACAGCTATACAGAAGTCTGTTTGGAAATTGCATTCTTCCTTAACAAACTGCTCTTTCACAGAGCTGGGTTTTCTGTGCTCGTGTTTTTGCATAGGCAGGAGCAGGCAGTAAGGCAAGCAGATACCTATAAGCACAAAAGTAAAGGCAGAAACAAGGAACGCCCTCCATGCCCTGGGGGCTGGGAGAGAGGGAGGGAGGTGTCCAAAAACCAAGGAGGTTCTAGGTGCTGACTGGAATGGTAAACAAGCGTCCTGTTGTTTGATTTACAAAGTGCTAAGGAATGGGAGATAGTGTTTGTTCTTTTGGAATAAGTACAACTGTCTCCAAGAGATACTTCACTCCATTCATGTCTTCACCCAATGACAATAACTTGCAAGAACCTACATATTAGATAGCCGCTGAGCTAAAGTGGCTTGCAGTTTATGATAGTAATGATCATAATAATACACATAGTGTGTTTTATATTTCCAGACTGTTGTGTTTGGGGAATTGCTGTCTTAACTTCAGACTTCTTCATCTGTCTTGCTTTTTTTTTTTTTGCCCATAACCCTTTGAAGCCAGAAGAACTGGGAATTTATGCAATGCTAATATGATGTGAATTTATATTACATTGAATCTAAGAGTCGGTGGATAATGCTTTAAGGTAATATTTACTGTATGCTTGGGCCTTGGATTTTTGCTTTCTAGTTTCTGTAGACTGTGTTTAAAAAGTGTGTGTATATATTTGTGAGAGGACAGTGGTTTTGTCACTTAATTTGCATTCTTGCATAGGGATATACTTATTACAAAGAGAAGTAGAAAATTAAAATAGATACAAATACATTTATAGCTCAAACCATAGATTTATAGCAACTATAATAAATTGCATTTAATAATAAAAATATAGTTCATATATTAAAATTATACAAAACTGAAAGGTAAATTTTAACAAAATGTGTTTAACACAGCTCCTGTGTGTTAAGATAGCTTCTCTTGTCTACATTAAGATTTTAATATATTTAATGTGCTACTTAAGATATAGTACATATTTATTCTCCTGGATACTAGTGTACATACAACCTAAACCAAAAAGTAAATGTCATTTTTTATGAGAGCAGTATGTTGTATTGTCTTAAAGGGCATCACAGCTGATGAGCAAACTTTATGATTCTAAATGTTCTTTGTTGATGGTAGTTAGTTGTTTCCTGAAGATATTGGTATCATTTATGTGGTATGATGATGAAATAGTCTTGCAAAGTGCTGCAAAATAGCTACATCTTTAATATAGATGGGTCTTGAGTATGAAGAATGAGAACCTTCAAACACTGCTTTGAATTATCCTCTTAGTTGAAAATCAGCTTATTATTTGGAAGGAGAAGAGGGGGCATTTGAAAACTATTTCTGTATTGAACAAAACTGTTATATTGATTATGTAAATTCTCACTGTATTTCATTGGTTGTCATGTATCTTTTCTGGTTTTTTGTTTGGGTTTTTTGGGTTGTTGTTTTTTGGTTTTGTTTTTTTTAATCACTTGGTTTGCTCTGTGTCTCTTCTCCCTTGTTATAGTATGTGATTTTACCAAAAACCTAAACAGACTAGCTGGTAAATCTGGAAAATGATTGGATTTATCTAATCCTAAATTTTAAAATGTTTTTGTATGGATATGGAGGACTAGAAAGAACTGTTATGATATCACAAGCAAAACAAGCTTTCTTTTTTATATTTGTAGAAATATTAGCATACTCAGATTATGTAATTTCAGGTGGTCATAAATGAGAAGCTTCTGATTTTGAAGGTTTCCTTCTCTCTTTTATTTTCTTTTTTTCCCTTCCATACATGATTATGACTCTTCAGTGTAAGAGAGAGACTACTTCACTTGTGTAGAGCTATGAGGCTAATCCTCCCCCCTTTAAGATTCTATGGTAGTTATTTTAAGTCTAATGAGGTTGTTGGGGCATGGCTTAATAGGCTGATTGTGTGCAGATGGCAGTTGCCTTGTCTTATTTTTATCTTCTAATTCTGTTGAATAGTACTATAGTGGAGGGAGTAAATATTTGTGTGATAAACGTAACAATTTTTGAAATTGCTCTCAGAATTTGAGAATACTTGTTGCCAGTGTTCTTGAATTTGCTTTTTCTCCAGAAACTTCTGATTTACTGTTTTAAATGTTTCTTTTGTCTCCAGGTTTTGAAAGTATTTTAGAAGGGCTTTATGGACCAAGGCTACGAAGAGACCTCAGTTTATTTGAAGGTAAATGAGCCAGCTTTCAGTGCAATGATCTTAATTTACTAGGCTTTCTTTTAGCTAAAGGTAGTTTAAAGTATGTATTGCATTCTAAAAAAGGAAATCATCAATTGTTTTTCTTTCTAATGTTTATTTCATCATGTTCTCATCAGTACTGTGTATAGGCAGAACAGTAGGTAAAATGGTACCTAGGTTTTGTTCCTATGCAGGGAAGTTTTGGATTAGCTAAGCTTTTCTGAGAAGCTCTCATGAGAAAGATTTACTTTTCTGCAATACTGCATCTCCTACTTAATTTTTCGGACATCTTTTAGAAAGGGAAGACAAGCTGCTCAGCTTCCTGTCAACATTAATTGGGAAAAGGAAGGTAATGATTGCTAGTTTGACTTTCTTGTAGTGGTCAAGAAAACTTAAACTTTTTACATATATTTTATGTCTTTATGTATAAAATTAAGCTTTTTCTATGTATTTTTATATATGCAAACATATATAGATAAATTGTATCTATATTTAAGTGTGTGTATATATATATAAAAATATCTATTTTCCATTACCTTTGTAAGACCTAGCCTTATTCCAAATGGGTTTGGTTTTGCTGGAATAGCTGTCAATAACACCTGAGTCTTCAGTTAGCTAGTTAAGTAAGAAATGATTTATCAGTCTGTAACAAAACAGAGGAGGAAAATCCATCACATTGCTTTGAAGTGTTGAAAGAAGTGTTCCATCAAGTTCATTTTCATGGCTTTAAAAAATGTTTTGTTACCGAACCTTCAAAATGTTTCACTTCATTTCTTTAGAATTTATTATCTGATAAGATAATTTGTAAAGTGTGTAACTTACATACTGTTAGTACATGAGGCAGAGTGGCATATGCTGTTTATGTTTGCTTAGAATAGGTTTGGAATGATTGCTTTACTTGATTATATTTTTGTTGTCTTAATACTGTGCAAGTTCCTTGGCCTGGATCATATGCATAACACAGAATTTTCAAGGGAAAGGGCAAGAACTTGAAATAGTATTTTACTGATGTTTTAAGAATATTTTTTGCCACTTAAAGCTAAGCATTCCACTAGTAAGACTTCAAAAACATTTAAGAAATGTGTAAATTTGGGTTAAAGCTTATTTTCATGAGTAGTACTCCCATCTGCTGTGATAAACAAGCACGTTACTGCTTTGGAAAGGGAACAGGGCATTGTTATAGTAGCGTACAATATGTTGGGTTTTTTTCTGGTTGTAATTTAATGGATTGCTGTGTATTGGACTTAGCAATTAAAGCTTTATTATTCTTTTGCATCAAAGGGTTTACATTTTGAAAGAAAATTCAGGATACTTGTGGGTTTTTTTGCTTTTGTGTAAGAAGGCAGAAAGTACTGAGCTAATGACCAGAGTATAAGTGTTACAGTTAAAGGAACCTGATAGTTCACAATAAGGTGTTATATTACTCCTTTGGAGTTCCTGCATTTATTTGAGCTGTCTTATGGGAAAAGTTTTAGCTTATTTGTCTCATGCAGTTGAAGATTTCTTGTAACCTGTTTAAGACTTGCTATTTCCATTGCTTGCAGAAGACCTTTGACATTTGATGCCCCAGTGACTGTCCTGCAAATCAAATTCATGTTTATCTAAAATGTAAAGTTTAAAACTATTTTTCTTCCAATTTTCAAGAATATCTGTTAGTAATGTGCTTGAATTTTTCAAGAGTTAAAGCCTGTTTCTGTGTTTGACACGTCTGTAAAACTCATTTTACTTCTGGAGCAACTGCAGAAGAAATGAAGGAGCGTAAGGTTGGGCTGCCCACCTTACCTTACGATTTTCAGTTCATTTTTTAGATATAGTATCTGTAACTTAAATAATCCTGTTCGAATTTGCCATGTTTTGTACAACAGTAGAGGTATAGCTTATAGGATGCGAGGCTATTTCTATTCGAGTCTGAACTGCATTATAATGATTAATACAGAACCCTTGAAATTTGTTATCTTTCCACTGTCATAGTTTCGTTATCTGTAAAATGAAAAGTAGCACTTAAATTAAGATACAAAGTAAATGATTTGCCTTAGTTAACAAAATATATGTATTGTTGGTGGAATCAGAACCCAGGTTTTGAGGCTCTTAGCAACATGTCTAAATCGCTGCCTCTTGTAAGGTGTCCATTTTTCTCATCATAACCACCGAACCGCTGTACTGTCAACATACAGCATTATGCCTCATTAGTAAGAGTGTATATTTCATTGAACAAACCTCCAGAAATTACATGGCTTTCTTAGCCAGAAATGTGTGACAATCGGCTGAAATACATGCCACTTAGCTACAATAGCGTTTTTTCTCTTTCATTGTTGGTTTTATGTATTGTTTGTAACATAGAAAAAAATTATTAATGTGCATAAAATGTGTGTTAATTAAAACTGTGAAAACTCCTTAATTCTGTCTTGAAATTGTATTTGATATATAGGTTAAATTATTGTATTGCATTCTCTCAAAGTTGCTTGAGAGAATAATAAATTGTAATAACAAATTTAAATAGTAAAAGGTACACTTCAGTTTTACTAGGTTTTTTACTTTTCAGAGAAAATGTCTCGTAAACCGCAGAAACGATCTTGCTGAGAAGCCAAACTAATTAACTTGCAATAACCACCCATAACAACAGATAGTTACCTGAAGATGGCAAGATTTTTTTCGTTACCTTGAAATTCTTATATGATGTGGATGTAGGACTTACTTTGGACTTGCTTAAATGGTTCTTGTCACCTCTGTTACTCAGCACCAGGTTTCTTTCCTGACTGCTTTCATAGTACAGCTTCTGGTTGCAAAGGTGTCAAGTTCTATATCTTGGCATCTGACCTTGGTCATGCTCTAAACGAGCTGGAGGCTTCTTGTGTCATTGAATCCTTAGGGCTTTCTAACCCTTTGCTTATACCCATTTTCAGCTAAGTAGATTCACATGTAAATTGTTATTCTTTACATTCTATGTACGGATATTTAGCTAAATTGTTAGAAAACTTTTCCTCTGATCATCTGGTGTATGTGTATTTATGGGGGGATTATGAACTTTGGTTCTGTGCTCTTATGGACAGAGGAAAAACAGTGACTTATGAGAGAAAAGCATGTCTTATAATTCTTTCTCTGCCAGGAAAAAAGCCTTTATACAGGGTGAAAGGTTTATTTGAGGGTGTTTTCTGTTTTTCCTTAGGTTGTTCTGGAATATGTTTTCATATATAAAGTAATGGGGTGAAAATTGTGTTCGAAACGTTTTTATGAAGTTAAAAAGATGAAGGAACATGAGAAACACCTCAGATATTCTAATGTACTTATTAGGAAGCAGTAGTGCCATATAAAAAAGGGGATGATTTGTTCAAAATTGTAACAAATAGCTGGAAAATTTATTGGGATGTTATTATAGTAGAATGAAGAATGTATAGTAATGCAGAAAATACTGGAAAGCAGGGGTTGAATTTAAGCTACCTCTTATTTAGGTTTACTGGACAATTATTTAATATTTTAAGAGTTCAGTACTACAGATGTCTATTAATTTGCTTAATTCAGCATGACTCTGGGGAAAAATGGTTTGGGGAAACAAAGATTTGAATGGCTTAAGAAATGAAAAAAGGTAGTAATTGTTGTCAAAGTTCCTCATTTCTTTCTTAAAAAATGGAAGTAGGTTTAACAGCCTTGTACTAAAACTTTGGTTTCAAGTAACAATCCGTACCATGCTTAGTTTTAAAATGCTCTTCACACAGTCTCAACTTTTTCATGGGCTGGCTAGTGCTGTAGGTTGTCAGCAAACATTTAATCAGCTGACCCCAAGCAAGATAAAATGGGGAGGGGGGATGATTGTGATCCTAAATTGAATACAGCTAAGAGAAAGCTTGTCCTGCTTAAAGTGCCATCTGTCCCTCTGATCTTTCTGAGAGTATGGTTGTCTATCTGTAGTTAAAAACTAATACTGGTCTCAGTATGTTTCCTGTCGTGGTGACGTAAAACTTGGATGCCTGGCATTTGATGTATCTGGTATAGATCTGCTATCTGATGGCGGTTTTGCTTAGCTCACTGGCATACTTAATATGTTATGTTGTACGTGGTTTATACTTTGAATAAATTTGGTGTTATATAGAGCTGATGTTTCTCGAGGTTTGCTTTTTTTGGCGACGCACAAGGATTGCTCTCTAGTTAGACTTTTAACAGTGGAACTTTGGGATTCCAAGGCAGAAGAATTTCTCTGAAAATGTAAAACCTGTCTTGGAGTTATGTGCAGAATCCCAACATTCATAAGTAGATTTATTGTGGTTGCAAGGAGAACTATGAAAACACGAACTTGTTACGAAAGAATAGCGTGGGGTTTTTTCATCTGTGGATATCTTAAAGGAATAGCTTTAACAGGCTGGGACAGCTAGATTAATTCAGCAAAAATAACTCATTTTTTTTTGTTACTGTTCAATCAAGAAAAATCCCGTGTCTGTTTTTGATCGTCAGCTGTCCAACCTGTCAAAACTACTGGTTTGCATCCCTGGAAGCATATAACACATTGTTAATGCAGAATTCTGTTCTAAATTAGCATTTTAGAGCTGAGTAAACTAGATTTAAATAATAATACAGAATTACTTGGGTTATGTTTGTGCTCAAGAACCTTAGTTTTTTCAGATTAATTTTATTTCTGATGGTGCCTCAGTGCTAATATATTTAAGAAAGAGTAAAAGTTCAGCCGTGTGGGGGGAGGAGTGGAAACAACCCTGCAGACAGCAAGGTCAGAGAGCGAAGAATGGAGATGAGGTGCTGCAGGTGCTGGAGGAGGAGATTCCCCTGCAGCCCATGGAGAGAGGACCGTGGTGAAGCAGGTAGAATCTGCAGCCCATGGAGGACCATGCTGGAACAGAAGACCACACTGCAGTCTATGGAGGACCCCACAATGGAGCAGGTAGAGATGCCCTGAAGGCAGCTACAGCCCATGGAGAGCCCATCCTAGAGCAGGCTCTTGGCAAGAATTGCAACCTGTGGAGAGGAGCCCATGCTGGAGCAGGTTTTTTGGTAGGAGCTGTGTGCTTGTGGAGCGATCCCTTCCTGAAGGACTGTGCCCTGTGGAAAACACATGCTAGAGCAGTTAATGAAGAACTGCAGCTGTGGGAAGGACCCCGTGCTGGAGCAGGGGAAAAACGTGAGAAGGACAGAGCAGCAGAGAGGAACTGTGTCTTCCTAGTTCCCCATTGTCCTTGTGCCATTTGGGGTGGGTAAGGAGGTAGAAGAGTCAGGAATGAAGGAGTGAAGTTGAAGCCAGGAAAGAAGGGGTGATAAGGTGGTTTTAGCTTTGCCTTTCTCATTATGCAAACCTATTTTTATTGGCAATAAATTAAATAAATTTTCCTTGAGTTGAGTCTGGCTTGCTTGTGATGGTAATTGGTAAGTGATCTCCCTGTCTTTATCTTGACCCACAAGTTTTTCCATCTTATTTTCTCCCCCTACCATGTTGATTAGGGGGAGTGAGAGAGCCGCAGTGGGGGTTGGCAGCCAGCAGAGGTCAACCCAGCACAGTGTGTTATTGAAAGCAGATAACCTCGAGAGCCTTCCTAACAGAACTGTGGTTGTAATTTAGTGGTACAGAGAAAAGGAGGAAATATATTTGGTGATTAATAAGTGGGGTGAAAAAGTTGTTCAGGTTGTAAGTGTGTGAACTGGAAATGAATGGGATGGAGAAGGATGTTGATGCTGTAGTTAATCAGGTTCATATTCACTTGCCAAAATGCTGCAGCTGTGATACTCATGCACAACTAGGATACTGTAGGAAAAGTACTGTCTACGGTTTAAGGAAGTCTGATGTAAACGTAAAAGAAAGGCATCATCGTGAGATCCTGGTCGCCTGCGTTCAGGAAACGTGTTCAAATGAGAATGGTGCAGAAAAGATGGGGTTGAATCTCTTGAGAGAAAACTGGGTGGCCTAGACTAGCCTAGCAAAATGAAGTGTAAAGGGGGGATAATTACATTCTTTGTAAGTGCATCGAGGTGCTAAACACCCATGAACAATAACTGTTTAAGTGTAAGAACGATGTTGCCACAAAAGCAAACTGGAATAACGTACCATGAGTAAAATTAAACAAGAAATTAAACGTTAATTTTAACTATTAGCACAGTTGGTGTGAGAAGAGCTTTAAAGCAATTGGTGGTTCAGGAAGAGAAGAGTATGTGGTGGAAAGCTCTTAACTTTTGAAATGGAGCTTAATAATTTGTTTAAAGAAAGTAGATGGTGTGTTTCCATTCAGCAGAAGACTGGACTTGATATAGGTGGTCTGTTAAAGTCATATATTCCCTCAAGATGAAAGCATGTCTTCTGATAAAATATATAAAGTTATTTTAAAGTTTTCTAAAGAAATCAAGTGCTACAAGTGAGTATAGGGTTTTGGTTTATTTGTAGTGGTGATATAAAATAAATTAAAATATTGTAAGTACAACACACAGCTCAAATGGCGAGGAGTCTGTATCCTAATTCCTAGCTTAGTTTGCTACTAGTTTGCACACTTTTATTAAAAGGAATGACAACTGGAATTCAGAGCTTGATTTACAGTATTCAGATGCCTTGAGTAACTGTGATAAGTAATCAATTGAAATGTATGAGTTTACCTTTCCTTTTAAGAAAGGTGCCCTCTGCTATGTGAAAGTAGAGCCATGTGAGACAGACAAGTCTTTGGAAATATCTGAAGAGTTGAATATTACTGACTATATTGTACAGATAAATGCATATTAGATTATGATGGAATTTATTGAATAGAATTGCAGGATGTGTATTTTGTTCTGAAAATCCATTTTTACTTGTTTAAAACATCTATCTTTTTCTTTTCTTTAAGACTGTGAGCCAGAAGAGCTAACTGACTGGTCTATGGATGAGAAATGTTCCTTTTGTAATTTACACAAAGAAACAGTCAGTGTAAGTATGAACATGATACCAAGCATGCCTCCCCAACACCCAATTTTTGGTATGAAAGTAAGAATCGGAGAACTGAATTTTGCAAATAGGTTAATACTGCGGTTTTTACTCAAGATAGTTTGGCTATGAGAGGGGGTGAGATGGTTTGGCTTTATAGTGAATACATTTTTAGTGGTTCTTTTTCACTCTGTAACTCTAACTTAATTGTGTATTGTACTACCAGTAGACTAACTTCTGAAAGATGTTATAATCTCGTGTGTCTTCTAGGATCGTGCATCAGTCATTGGTTCTTCACAGTCAACGCCTACAGAGGAACTGTCATCTCAGGGCCAGTCCAACACTGATAAGATTGAATGCCAAGCAGAAAACTATCTAAATGCACTCTTTCGAAAGAAAGGTAATAAAAGTATGTCTTATATAAGAGATATGACACAAATCTAGAAGAATCAAATGATTTAGGGGTAACGTTGATTCCAAAGTAGTTTTTATTTATCTACTGAATGCTGCTACTCTTCTTGAGTTTCCTTCGTATTTTTTCCTTGCTTGAATCACCAAAGGAAGCACTACTCTTCCTACTTGGCATTGCTGTTAGTCCTGTTGCATTGTGTGTCATTCTCTTGAATCCCTGTTCATTATGTCTTATTGGGTATTTTTACTATGAGCTGCTGTTTTGTTTTCATGCCAACTTCAGGTGCCATTCTCTGGAATTTTAAGCATTTAAATGTTTTCTGTTCCTAAACTTTCACTTCTGGTTTTCAGCAGGAAGACCGTTTTAGGTGAGAGAATATGTTTTACAGATTACAAAATGGGATTTGGGATCTTCTTGTGCAAATGGTGCTACTTCAAATACATTCAAGTCAGAGGTTGAAACTTCCTGTCAAAATGTAGTATTTAGTAACTCATTAATTCTTTGACTTGTTCTTGTTCTTTGGCACTCAGCAAGCTATAGCAGTACGTGAAAGACAAGTCAGCTTGGTCCATCTAAGTCACTTAGCTAGTCACTGTCACCAGCAGCAAACATACTCATTTTCTTCCTTAAATTTCTGTGCAAGGAATGTGAATTCAGCTCTATTCGGTAACTTCAGCTTTCACAGGTTTTTCTCTGGTTTAGATGTACTTAAATGTCAAAATAGCTGAGTCACTAAGGTGACAGCCCTCTCTTGCTCTAACAAAGAGCTGGAGTCAGACATGTTCTCTTTCTTCATATAGGTGGGAAAAAAAAATGAAGTTAACTTTCTTCCCTTTACCTTGATGTTGCAGGAAGAGATTACTATGCCCTTGAACCTGAGGCAAGTGGAATTTTTTTCTGTTCAGGGCATCTGTCTGTTCAGCCTATGTTTTGCTTAAGGCTTTAAAGAACTTTGAATGGAGTGCAACAGCATTTTGAGTCCATCTTCATTCCTTGACTTCCTCTAAAACCAACTATTTTCCATTTGAAATAAAATATCCAGTGAAGCTGCCACCTCATCGCTTCTGAAATTTTTACTGTATTTTCATCACGAGCCCAGTTGCATGGCATCTTCCTAGGCAGGTATTTTAATTCCTTTTGATTTCTACTTTCTCAGATCTCTTCATGGTCTTGATGTACAGTGTTTTTCAACATTCGCCTGCTTTATGCTTCTGCTGGAGATGCTGTCTTTTGATCCTCCTTGAGAGGACCTTTTATCATGGGAGAAGTGAAACTTGGGATGACCTCACCTTACCAGAGTGACTGACTTCTGTGAAGTTTTTCACAAAGAGCATTTGGCTTTTAGTGTCTTCCTTAGACTTTTTGATTTGCCAGATCAGTAATGCTAGATTAAAAAGGTTTTGTCTATTGAAAAACAAAATCTCCTCCAATCGT
>RSEF01000004.1:82052194-82108454 GCA_003993805.1 Himantopus leucocephalus | reverse complement strand
TTTTTTCCTGAAGGACATGTATATTCTTGGGTATGTGGTACTTTGCTGAAGAGTTTTCTAAGAACATGGCTTCAGTTCTGGTTCCAGCAAAGTCTCTTAAGTTGTTCAAATTATGGGAAGTGAAAAGGAAAAAAAAAATAGTATCTGCAAAGGGCACGTGAAACAAATTTATGAGGTATTTAAGTAATTGTCTTGGCTTTGTAGGAGGAAGATGAAGAGTTTCACTAGGAAAATCCCAAGTCTGCTTTCTGAATTTTTACAGGCTTTTGAGATCAGTTATCAACTTAGGAAAAAAGGTATCAAAAAACTTCAAGCAATTGTTTAGCTAAGGAACAGTTCTTACACCTGGTACTAAAATAGATGCCCTTTCATTATCAAAAAACATAGAATTCTTGGTTGGCTGTCTTTAAGAGGGAAGTAACGCTTTTTTCACTTGTGGTCGCAAACTGCTCAAGATCATACGCTGTCTCTGACTATCATAACAAGCACAGTTTCATTTAGGGCATCTGTGAACAACGTCAAAGACTAGTAAGCACATTTAAGAGTTGTGTTTATTGGTCTCATTATCCTTTTATTTTAGAACAAGTAGTATATGACTGGATTTTTTAATTTGCCAAGTGATTTTTGAGGATTGGTTGTTTGGGTTTTTTTTGACATCAGGAAACTACTGCAGAAGATCTTGAAACATACAGTCATGTTATATCATTGTCTATAGCATACAACCTTTAGGCATTTACAGATGAGGATTTGTCTGTAGAATATTAGATCAAGATGATTCCTCTTTCCTTTTAAGAGGATGATAGAATTACTGCCAAGATGGGTAAACACTTGGGAGGCTCTAAGTAGCAAAGTCGTCTTATTAGGAACCTATCTTCACTATGTGTTAGTGAAAGACCAGTCTGGTAGGTAGTTGTCTGTAGGAAAGTCCTATCTTTGGCAGACACCTCAGTAAATCCAAAGTAATTTTTGTCATCAAACATGAATTGTTTCCATTAAACAATACATCTGAAAACCAGATGCTTTCTTCCTAGGTATGACATCTGTCTCTACCCATTTGGTGGTGTAAGCATGGTAGACTGTGATCCTTTTCCACTTACATAACATTAAAATACATCCGTTTTCTTTTGTCAAAGAAGCAGTTATGAGGGAAAACCATGATGTGCTTTAAAAAATACATACTGGTGTTTCGTTTGTTTGTTTTTACATAGGCTACATTCTATAACACTCATAGTAATCAGCCCTACATGGTGGAACCATAGTTTAAGAGCTTAATCAGACACTGGGTTTCTATTGATCCATGTTGTGTGTTCTTGGAAGCTTTTTTTTTTCCCCTGTGCAATTAATGTCACAAAAACAAAATAAAAGGTCATTTAAATACATTCACGGTTGTGAATCAAGTTCTATATCTTCAGGACATGATCCACCAGGAGAAGATAAAAACCTGAAAAACTTTTGTAGAAATCAAGGAATTGAAACACAAAATTAGAGGGAGTAAAAATGGGTCAGAATGATTTGAGTCTTTCCAGTTTCTCTGGGCAGCTCTGTCAAGTTTTCAGTGCCATGTTTTCCATAGCAAAATAATTTTCCTGTAAGCTTTTTTGAAGTTCTTCCTTGTTTCTAGGTATGCCTCGTATTCTAAAATACTTCCATTCATAACTATGGCTTTCTTACACCATATCATATACCTGCATGTAACTTTGAGTTCTTCTGTTCTTTGCTTAATTATATCTTGGAGATACACAGATGTCACGAGCTGGTTATGCTTCTTGGACAGTGTATGTATAATTTGGCAAAGCTATGAAAATGTAATCTTGCTCACATATTCTCAGACTACAAAAAAAAGTGTTACTTTCTGAGATGTAGTTTTGAGGTGTACAAACTACTTGGTCCAATATGTGCAGTTCCTTTTTATTAATAATTTTTAAAAAATCTAATTTATTCTTTCAAAAGCTGGAAGGTTTTCTGTAAGAACAGAGAACTCTGTCACAGTTTGTGCAGTAAACTTGTATGACATCCTTGCTATCCCTGTTCCTCAAGTTCATCAGGAAAGAATGTTTAGCAGGATTTCAGCTGCTTCCTTAAGGAAGTAAAACATACTTTTTGTGTTGCCTACCTACCAGTGTTATTGTCTTCACTGACTTCTGAATTTTTTGGTCATTTTCAACTACATTTATGAAAATAGTTAGAGATATTACTGTATATAAAGTAATGAACATTACCATCTGAGTAGAGGAAGGAAAAATCTTGAATATTTACAAGAACAGAAAACTAGGGTGAACTTGGCTCTTATTCCTTCTGTTCATTGATCAGTCAAGTTAACTAAACTAATCATGATACATGGCTCAGAATAGATTGCTGTAGTCTGTTTTTAACATGCTGGTGATCTGACAGTGAGCTGGACAAGTCTTGTGTAGAGCTAAGAATACTGCTGGCACAGTTTGGTGGCTGTTGAGGTGGGGTTGTTCTAGAAAACGTAGCCTTTTTGTGGAAAGGCAAGAAGAGCTGCAGTGACTGCGGGAAACATGCTGATAAGCAACCAGATGTTCTTAGTTCAGCTACTCATGCAGCAGGATTGTAAGGTACAAGGGAGGTTGTGATTCCCTGCCGATTTCCACTGCCTTTTGGTATTGTATCAGAAGAGAAAATAAGTCACTATTTTGACTTTTTAATTAAAAAAAAAAACAAACTAATATCTGTTTTTCAAGAAATAGAATACTACTGTGGAGCACTATTTTGGGAGATTTTACTTCTTGTCCATTGTCCTGACAAATACTCATGTAATTCTGAACTGTCAGATCAGTTGTTACTTTGTGCATTGGAGTCTAATGATCACATATATTGTTAATGTACACAATAGTTGAGGATGGATTTGAGTAGTTACAAGGTGGTACAGTACATAACCTGAGGAAGTCTTAATACTAAATGTTAGCTTTGAATTAAAATTATTGCAATTAGTCATAATTACACATCATCTTTATTTTTATTTTATTCTCTTTCATTCTGACTGTAATCTTGACAATCACAAGCAGAAAATACCAGATTATATCATACAAATGTGTAGTTTAGCCTTCTCTTATCCTAATAATATCAGGAGGTCTACAGTGATCTGAGAGGAACTAGAGCGACATAAGAGCTAACTTTCACTCCAGATCCTTAGAGACTCTTCTGCTGGGTTTGAAGTAGCATGTATGTACGTACATGATCCATGGAGTAAATAGAGCTGCCTTGTGTTGTAAATCCACTATGTGAAAAACAGAAGTTTAAACAGATGTAGGCATTTAGATTTAAAACTTTATTAGGAGTCATGACTATAGCTACTTACAAAACATCTTAGAATAAAAACTTTTTAGGTCATTCAAAGTATATCTGGTGCCGTCTGCTGATAATAATTAAGAAATATTTGCTGGTGATAGTAAGTTCAGAGACCTAATACTTTTCTTATCTCAAAATGCATTAAATTGCATTTAAAAATTTTATATGACTAATTACAAGTTTCCCATGTGTAGTGAAACTACCACTGAGCTTAAAATTACAGGTGTCTCTGTTTTCATTGCATGTTTGTATAACAATACAAACTTAGAGCCATTGAATGTAAGTAATTAGACTTTATATAATATACTTCAAGTGTGTGTACCCTATTCTGGTCACTCAAGGAGTCTTATATTGGTAAAACATTATATGAAAGTTGCATTTACCCTTAAGAAGCCTATTTTCTTTCAAAAATCTACAGTGTGCAAAGAGAAAATAGTATATGAAACTATATCACTTTTTCTTCTTTCCTTTGAATATCTAACCTCTCTCTCATTTCTGTTCTATATGGCATTTGGATAGCTGTGGGAAGTTATTTCTAACTTCAAAGTACTCTAAATTACTTTTTCCTCATAATAGAAGAGAGGTTCTTTTCACGTAAGGAAAAATGAGGAAAGGCAAGCAGTGGAGCGGGCTAGCCAGAGAGGTTGTACAGTCTCCATCCATGGAAGTATTCAAGACCTAACTGAATAAAACCCAGAGTGACCTGATTTGATCTCATAGTCGACCTTTGAGCAGACAGTTTTGCTAGAGGGACCTCCCAAGGTCCTTCCAACATGAATTATAATTTAATGACTTACACAATAGTACAGTAGATACTGAAAAGGTGATAGTGACACTATTTGCATTTATGTCAGTTAGACTTCACTGTGGTCTGGCTCTGTAGATTGAATATGCATTAGCAGCAAGAGCATTTCAGATGCACCCCTGGAGCACATCTTCCAGATTATATGTTCCAAGATACCTTTTTTATTTTTCCCTAGTACTAATTTTTTAGAGTAAATTAACTTAAAATCTGTAAACTGTGAGTAGCTGTAGCGGTTGAATATATGAGAAATTTTGCTGCATTTATTCTTCCATAGGGAGCATTTGAAAATTATTAGAAAAAAAATTATAATATTTTCTTTAGTATTACTTTTAAGAGAAAAAAATAAATCCTTTGTTATTCCAACTAGGTCAAAAGATGACTTTGCTTCTAATGGAAAAGTGAGGTTCACCTGCAAGCATCTAAAAGCAATTCATGCTTGGACACTACCAGTGTGAAGAGTCTAAAATGGAATAGAAAGGCAATAGCAACTTGGCAGTTCTGAACGAGTTTTGTCGTGCAGTTTTATAATAATTGATGCTGGGGATGGTGATTAAGAAGCAGAGATTTATTCCAGGCTGCTGTGTTTTCCAGCTAATGGTAGATGTCCCTTATGCTATATGATCTTTTGCTTTTCAAAGGTACAGATCATACCAGGATGTAAAATAACAGTCTTTCCCATTTGCACTGATGATCACCTGTTCTCCAAAAATTTTCAAAGAAGTTTTTGGGTGCATGCAACAAATTAATTTCTCTATATAAGCAGGGTCGTTCAAGACCAGATATCTGGCAGGCTATTCAGTGTTGATGACTTGTGTATTTTGTTTTGTATGAGTTTCTTGATTACTGGCTGTCAGATTTTTGTTTGCTTGTGTTTGGGTTTGTTCTGGTTTTTTTTTAAGCTAAGCTATTGATCCATAGTTTTCATTGTCTAGAACTGCAATTCCTGTCATGCAGACACTTTTTTTTTGTTGCTAGATAATTCAGGTTTTCAATTCCATCTCTTAACTTTCCTTGTTCTTTCGTTATTTTTGCATATACATTAGCATTTTTACACCTTTTGCCTTACTGCTTCGGTATCTCTTGTTGATTTTTTTTTTTTCTTTCCTTGTAAGTGTGTCTCTAGGATGATAAAATTCCGGTTGAACATTTATTGGGTTCATTATTTAAGAATCGAGAAATACCAATAAACAAAGAATGCCTGCGTGTTACATGACGGGGAGAGATCTCTTTCTTCATAGGTATCCTCAATAATTTAGAACTTTACCTTGTACCTCTCCTCTAGAAACTCCTATCAATTTTAGAAATTTTGGTAGAGTGAAAGATTGTCAGAAGATAGAGCTTCAACCACAAGCAGGCTTGTTTTGTCATGCCTTGCGTAAGGTCTTTTGAAGCCAAGATGTCTAGCATATAGTCAGTCTTTGAAAATGTTGGAGCTTCACCTTACCTCATAAAGCATTACTGAACAGCTAACCAAAAGGTATTGACAAGAAGCATCTGAACAGTTAGCTGCCCTTTCATATGCTTTAGACAGCAGATTGCATACTTGCATGTTTGTAATTCCTTGACATACTCTGAAAATGAATTTTCAAAATGGAATATGTTTTGAATAAACCCAAAACAAACAAACAAAAAAAAATCTTACACGCATTCATCCTAAACTTTAGCAGCATTCTTTGATCTTGTCTCAGTGGTCACTCCCTTGCTAATAGAAGGATAAAGCTTCATTGACATAAAATGCTTGAGCAAATATGCTGTGCGATCATCCTGAAATTAGGAAATTTACACTTTACATGCAAACATCTACCTGATACAGTCCTTTTAGTTTGTCTACTTCGATGAAAACAAAACTCAACTTATTGTCTGTCTTGTCTGTTTCAGACTAAGTATCCCAGTAACTGCCACCTTGTCCTTTGGCATTTCTTTCAGGCAATCAAGGCAGATCTAGAAGCTAATTCTTCTGCATCGCTTCCACGCTTACTTTGAATCTTTTAATCTCTGCACCTTCTTGCTGAAATCTGTTTCACTCATTACCTATGAGCTCAAGGATGGGCAGTGATTAAAACATTGAAAAGGATATTTTTGTCGTGTGTGTGTGTGTGTAGAGCTGAAGTAAAGAAGGAAGAGTGGGGTAGTGAAATGAGTACTACTGCTGCCACTTTAGGGAAGAACATAGATCTTTAAGTATGGGCAATTTTGATTGTCTTGTGAAATGAGGTATTACAGTCATCAATACAACACGACTTTAAGTGAGTTTCTTAATTATGTTGTTATTTATGCTAAGTTACATATCCCTATTTTGTTGATATTTCTGGTACTTCTATTTATATTAGGACTCTTTTTTCAGTGATTCACAAATGCAGTTTCAGGTATGCTTGTTAATAAGAGGTTTAACTTTTTTCTAGCTGATACCTATGACTATTTTAATATATGTATCTCATGTTTGGTCCTTTTATTTATTTTTGTGTTTTTAAAATGAAACACTTCTTTCCATGGGACTGTTACATACACAAACAAAAAATAGCATGCATACAGTTTAGAATAGGAAATAAAGCTTTTATCTCAAATGTTTTCATTGGTAGCATGTTGAAAATGTCCTGAAGATCCTGTAAGATTCTACAATAAAAATTTAGAACTTTATTGTAAAATTCAAATGCTTGTATTGCTACAGGTTGTAGCGGACATTTCAAGTAGCATCATAACAGTTTTGATATTGCAATCCTGAATCTACAATGGGGATTATAATCTAATATGTAGGTCAAACAATTTTTTTTCTTGTTTTTAAATCAGCTCCTCAAAAGTCCAACTGCTCTGTGTTATAGAAAGGACTAATCTATAGAACTGCACTTCAAAATTAATTATTTTTGTAATAGTTGTTCTTTTAAAGTAACTTTATGTATTAATTCATAACTTTATTTTCACTGTTCAAAATCCTTTCTTTTCAAAACTGAAAATGAACAGTCTACAAATGAAAATTCAACTTATTTACCAACAGTAAATACAGATTCTGACTCCCATACTTGCATTAGTTATCTACCCACATAGTTAGACTTGCATGCTATGACAGAGGAATAAGGTAAAAATTACTGGTGTGTGCTAAACATGTTCTTCCAAGTGATGTCCAGTTAGGAATGCTCATAAGAAAAGCTTACTAGACATCTGAGTTAATGTGTTCATTACATGTATATTTTACACACCTTTATTGTGCTTATAGGAAGTATTTACTTAAGGAAAAGTAATTAAGTTTGATTTTTTAATACATCTGTTGCCTGTATTGTTGTTGTTTTTTATTTCTAGATCTTCCTCAGAACTGTGATCCTAACATTCCCCTAGTTGCTCAGGAATTAATGAAAAAAATGATCCGTCAGTTTGCGATTGAGTACATTTCAAAAAGTAGCAAAATTCAAGAGAACAGAAATGGTTCATCGTTTGAACCAAGTCTGATATGTAAAAGCATCCAAATGAACCAAACGGAAAACTCCCTTCAGGAAGAACAGGATAGCCCTCTAGACCTCACTGTGAATCGAACTCAAGAACAGAATACTCAGCAAGGTAAATTTCTGTATCTGCTTATGTGTGTTTTGCTGTCATTTGTTACTTTATTATGTCTTATTACCTTTAAAAAAAAAAAGTGTCTGTGTCAAATATCTATGTTTTGTCTTTGCAAAGTAGTAATTATTATGTAGGAAAAAAATACTCTGTGTAATTAAAATAAGGTTGAAGAAAAATTGGCATTGCATCAACTTAACACTCAATACATTTAATAAACTCATACATTTTCCTTTAAACACCAGGAAAAATGTTATAAGAGAACAGCTAAAACCTAAAACAAAAACCAAACCACCACACACACAAAATCCCACATTCTTTCAAAAAATATTTTTCATATTGTGTGTTAGCAGATCGATATTCTAATTTCTGAGTGCCTGTGTTAAATAAGTGGCATTGGAATTTCTCAGCTTTAGAATACTGAATCTAAGTCAGCTCATCTGTGGCTGTCACAGATAACAGTGGTTCAGGATTTTATTGAAGAAATGGCTGTGAAGAAGCCTTCTGAAAAAAGAGAAAGATACTGGAATTTCAGAGAGCGAAGGTCATTCTGTCTGTGTCAGTGCTTGGACGCTTTGATTCTTTAAATACAGACTGGTTAGAATGATGGAAAGAGAAGATTAATTTAGGAGGAAATTTCCATACCTTATGTCTTAATCATTATAACTCAGTGCAACTTTCTTAAATGAGAGTAAAGCTAGACAAAGACAAATAAACTGTCTCACTATCATTTACAAAAAATAACTTCTTTGCTTCGAGGAATATTGCTATCTAAAACTGATAGCCATATAATCACAAGAGTGTTTTAGACTTTGAACTTAATTTGGATTACCAGCAATTTTCAGGAAGGGTTGTGACCGTCACATGCAACTGAAAGCAATGGCAAAAGCAGCTTTGGTCTTTCACAGATACAAGGGTCCATGTTAATCCAGCAATACTGCAGACCAAAGGGAAAAGTTTACCTGTATGTGATGTGCCATACTAAAAACGTTACGAGAAGGTAGAACTGCAGAATTAAGTCTTTTAAAAAATGTGCATTTGTCATAATGAAAGCAAATTTTGTATGTGTGCACTTAACAATGCAGTCTTTAATTAGATGACATATCCTTGGGTGGGAATTCTGACATGGATTTACCTTGCTAAACATACATATTTTAGATTAAATTTAAGCATCCCTTCTCTTTGACAGCAGAAACATTAAGAAATTGTGGAATTCCTGCTTTTATTCTGTGTGGTCAGCAGAAACCAGTTCATGCAAGTCCCCAGAGATAGGTCCTGGTCCTTGCTGAACCCAAATAAATCTTTGAGGAATGAAAGGGAAGACAGAGGGTGACTGGGGCAGGGATGGGAAGAAAGTTCTGCTGCTACCCTCAGCTATTTGAAAATCATTGATCTTTTGTCTAAAAAAAGAAAACCCTTAAAGTATAGAGAGATTGAGGTATTTCAGTCTTTTTTTTTATATATCACTTGAATTGTTCTTATAATGAGGGTAAACAGCAGGTTTGGAATTGTGTGTCTTCAGCAATACATCTGAGGATAAAATAATTTCCATAGTTTACTATGTAAAACTTGTGTACTGTGTAAGATACTGTAGGTTCTCAAAACTTCCGCTGCCATTTTTGCTGGAGTGCTTTGTAGATTTTAAAATACTAGTCTTGCTGTGAAGTTTAGAGCTACTGAAGTGAGAAGAAATATTGAAACAAGACTGTAGCTGGAGAAAGGTTTCAAGCCATCTTATCTACCAGGGAAGTTGTATGGTGCTTCCTGTTTCCCAGGAACATACCAATTTTTAGCTGTCTTAGCTTTCCACTGCAGTGGTAGCAACACAAGCAAATAAGATCAAGATGGAAAAAGCCAGCCTGCTCTGTTTATTTGCGTTGTGGTCTAGGTGCAAAGATTCATTAAAAGTTCTTTCTATTAGCTGTTGTCAGGGTCTATGTATTATTATTCTCCCTACCCTTCACTTCCGTCCTTTTCCCGAAGAAAGGTTGGATATATTGAAGTGTTACATGCTTACAGTAGGGAATTGTGAAATTTCTAAAGTAGATAATTTTAAAAAATACATTATTCTGTGTCAAACAGTCTGGAGACTCATTAAAGCTATACCATGGTTCCCTTCTAAGTAGTGTCTTTTAACTGTCGTGCAACTCTTTATTATCTGCTACTTATAATTCCTGTTACAATTTCCAAATGAAGTGGCAGTAACAGTAGGAAGCTCAAATTTTTACAGTGCTCTGATGGATCCTTGAAGTTGAAATCTTTTTAGTTTAAATCCTGTGAAGCAGATAACGACCTCAATATAAATACTTCAGGTTCATTTTCTGTTTAGACAGGTGCTTTGTATTTACAGTGGTCATCTTTAAAATGGATGTTCTACATAATAAAACAGACAGTCTTGTTCCTTTGCTATGGGAATGATTCTTGGACTTAACTTGAGAGGAAGGAGTAAGCTTTATTTTTCAGATCCCTAGAAGCATTTTTTTGCACTGAGCAGATCCAAGCTAAGTGCTACCTCGATACTGAAAAAAAAAGATTCTGCTACTGAAGACGTCTGGATGATCTTGTCTTCATTTAAGAAAGCTTCTTACTTTCCTCCAGTGTCTGTGGGCCATCTCTGAAGTACTCCCAAAATATTCTGGTCTGACACTTCCAGACCCGATACCCCTGTGCATGGGTTTACATGGCAAGGTTTTGGTAGTTGGGGAGGGCTGCAGTGGTGACCATCTATGAGAAGAGGTCAGGGCCTGCCCTGTGCCTAGACGCAGGCAGCTCCACAACAGACCCACCACAGGCCAAAGTGGAGCACATCAGTGAGGTTTGCAATGCCTCTGTGAAAAGGTATTTAAGAAAGAGCAAAAATGCTGGACATGCTGAGGAGTGAGAAACAGCAAAGCAAACAACAAGGTCAGAGAAGGAGGGGGAGGAGACGCTCCAGGCACTGGAGCAGGTATTTGCAGGACATGGAGAGGGGACCATGGTGGAGCAAAAATCCCCCTGCAGCTCCTGGAAGAGGCCACTCTGGAGCAGTTACTCACACTGCAGCCTATGGAAGAGCCCACATTGGAGCAGCTGAATATTTCCTGAAAGAACTGTGGCCTGTGGAGAAGCCACAACGGAGCAGGGGAAAAGTGTGAGGAGGAGCTGTGGAGAGGAATTGTACTGACTGTAACCCCCATTCACGTGGGGATGGGAGAGAGAGGTAGAGGAGCGAGCTGGGAGTGAAGTTGAGCCTGGGAAAAGGTGGGGTGGGAAGGTGCTTAATTTCTGTCTTTTTCACATTATTCAATTCTATTTTAATTTAGAATAAATTAATTTTCCCCAAGTCTGTTTTGTCTGTGATGGTAATTGGTAAGCGATCTCCCTGTATTTATCTTGATAACTTTTATCTATTTTTTCCCCATCCCCCTGTTGAGGAGGGGGAGTGAGAGGGGGGCTGGGTGGGAGTCTAGCTATTGGTCAAGGTCAACCCATTGCACCCCTGGTACTGAATCATTTAGTAGGAAGTATTTAAGCACTGGCATCCAGGTATGTCCAGCTGGCACCTGACTCATAGCAGAGTCCTAAGTTATGCTCTGCTTTCTTCTACGTGTGGGAGTGTGGTAACTTAGCGGGGTGCTTTAATTCCTGTGGACCTTGCTGGTAACTAATTAGGCAGTTACTTCACTGTCAGTCACTTAGAAGCAACTGTCTCCAGAAATACCTGTATCTTGCTTCTTTTTCCTAATCCGTGTAACTCTTAAGACTGTTCAGACCTTGAAAAGTTCACTCTGTGTAGTGAAAAAAAAAATAACTCTGCACTGCAACTAACAAAAACAAGATGGTATTGTGTATTTCTGCAATATTACTTGTCCTCCAAACTAAGCCAATGGAAAAGCAGCATCCTGGCAGAATAAAACATTGAGTGAGGAACAGTCTTGGAATATCCTGCAGCAACTTGCTATTTTCTTGTGCAGTCATGATGCGGAGCTTTTTGGGGGGTGTTCTCAGCAGCAGCTAACTTTGATGCAGAGGCTTCTTTCCCCTGATAGATATGGGGGAGTTGGTCACTCTCAAGCTGCTAAGCAAAGTGACTTACAAGAGGCAGAAGTATAAGCTGTACAAATAAATAACCTGTTAGTTTAGCTACACAAGCTTATTCTTGTTGCTGTATCTTCTAGGAGCAATGGTAGTTTGTAAACATAGCAGAAAAATGCAAGAGAACTTGCATAGATTTCCTTGTTTCATTGTTCCATCATAGACTGAAAGGTAGCTGGCAATTTGTGACATTTTGCTGTGTGAAATTTCTACAACTATCCTGTAGTTTTGTCACTGTTGTTGGCTGTTACTGAAGTTGTGGATGCCCCATCCCTGGAGGCGTTCAAGGTCAGGTTGGATGGGGCTTTGAGCAACCTGGTCTAGTGGAAGGTGTCCCTTCCCATGATAGAGGGTTGGAACTAAATGATTTTTAAGGTCCCTTCCAAACCAAACCATTATATGATTCTATGAAGTAGGAAAAATAAGGATTGCCCAAGTCAAATACTCTGTTTAAATAGCATTTTAGTATCCAGTTTAACAACATGCATATGAGTTCAGCAAAATTTGTAGTAAAATAAAGATTTCTGAATAATGTACCAGAATTTGGAAACACTTCTTAGTTTTTGAAAAGTAAGTGGTTTTATATCTCTTAAAAATCCATACTGAAGTTAGTATGGCAACTGCAGTCACAGCATGTGTGGCCTCTTGATTGCTATGTTCAGGGCTATTGAAAGAATTCTAAATGCTTAACCGAAAATAACCTTTTATTTTCTTAATATACTGTTCTTACCATATGTGTTAGTATACTATGTTTTTTGAAGGTACACATGGTATGTTCCCAAAGGTAAATTGTATGAGCTGTAAATATATCCAAGAAACAGTTAGTTTGATACTTCTGCATGAAAAGGTTGCATTAGTTCAGGTAGTGTAGAAGCAAAAGGACACATTACAACACTGCTTTTCTGACCCCCTTTCCCAGGCTGAGCTTCACTCCACATTCCCTTGTGACCACCAACCCTCCATGTGGTGCAAGGGGGGTGGGCATGGGGTGTCCACAGTCTGTACCTAATGGTTTCTCTCTGCCATTGGACTTCCATCTGCTGTTTTCTCATACCTTTTTTTNTCTCATACTTTTTTTTTTTCCCCTCTTTTTCTCTCTCCATCCAGCACTTTTTGCCCTCTCTTAAATGGGTTCCGCCCAAATGGCTGCTGGGCTCAGCTGTGTCCTGCAGTGGGTCTGTTGGAACCAGCTAGAAACATCTGTGTCCAGCACAGGGCAGCCCGTGGCCTCTCCTCAGATGCTGTTGAGACCCTGCTAGGGATACCCAATATATAGAATCGGGGAATAGTTTGGGTTGGAAGGGACCTTTTAAAGGTCATCTCATCCAACCCCCCTGCAACAAGCAGGGATATCTTCAACTAGATCAGGTTGCTCGGAGCCCTGTCCAACCTGACCTCGAATGTTTCCAGGGATGAGGCATCAACCACCCCTCTGGGCAACCTGTTCCACTGTTTCACCTCCCTCAGCATAAAAAATTTCTTCCTTGCATCTAGTCAAATCTTCCCTCTTTTAGTTTAAAGTCATTACCCCTTGTTGTATTGCTACAGGCCCTGCTAAAAAGTTTTTCCTTGTCTTTCTTATAAGCCCCCTTAAACGCCACAATAAGGTCTCCCCAGAGCCTTCTCTTCTCCAGGCTGAACAACCCCAACTCTCTCAGCCTGTCCTCGTAGGAGAGGTGTTGCATCTCTGGTCATTTTTGTGGCCCTCCTCTGGAACTGCTCCAACAGGTCCATGTCTTTCCTGTGCTGACACCTCGAGCTGGACGTAGTACTCCAGGTGGGGTCTCACCAGAGAAGAGTAGAGGGGCAGAATCACCTCCCTCAACCTGCTGGCCACACTTCCTTTGATGCAGCCCAGGATATAGTTGGTCTTCTGGGCTGTCAGTGAACATTGTTGGCTTGTGTTGAGCTTTTCATCCACCAGCACCCCCAAATCCTTCTCAGCAGGGCTGCTCTTGATTCCTCCAGCCTGTATTGAAACCAGGGGTTGCCCCAATCCAGGTGCAGGACCCTGCACTTGGCCTTGTTGAACCTCATGACGTTCACAATTCTTGAACTTGGCCGAGTCCCTCTGGATGGTATCCTGTCCCTCAGGCATGTCAACTGCACTGCTCAGCTTGGTGTTGTCCACAAAGTTGCTGAGGTTGCACTTGATCCCACTATGTCATTGATTAAGATATCAAACAGTACTGGTCCCAGTACAGACCCCTGAGGGACACTACTTGTCATTGATCTCCATCTGGGTATTGAGCCGTTGACCACCACCCTGTGGATGTGACCGTACAACCAATTCCTCATCCATCAAACAGTCCATCCATCAAGTCCGTATTTCTCCAATTTAGAGAGCAGGATGTGGGGTAGCATGTCAGTGGCCCTACAGAAGTCCAGATAGTATATATAGCTATATACTTCTCATCTGGCAGTTTTTCATTTTGCAAAATAACACATCAGGTCAGCAAAAAGGGGCTAGTCAAAGCAGTAGTTAAGAAATAATAAAAGGCTTTGGTATTCTTACTGACAGTTCTCTGAAAACGTTTCCATGTACAGCCACAGAAAATAGCCAGCAAAAGGCAAGGCATCATCAGGAAATACATTGAAGATGAGACAGAGTCATTTTTTTGCTAGGAAAAATCTTATTGATGTTTACCACAGTATTACGGATAAGGTAAAGGGAGAGTTGTTATTTAGAAAATCTTACAATATTAGAACTGGGCAGGGCTCACTGAAACTTCTTGGAAGGGAAAAACAGATAAGAGGCAGGTTTTGCACAGCAGTTTGTGAACATCAGGAGCTGTTGTGACAGGCGGTTGTGGAGATGGACAGTGTCACTGGGTTCAAAAAAGGTCTTAGACAACTTCCCAGTGAACAGAACTAAGGCCAGAAACTAAAGCTAGAGTAGGCATGGATCTATCTGTGAGATCCCTAATCCAATGATAGTAGCTACTGGGAGAGCAGGAAAGGAATGAGCTGCAGGTAGTGGCTGGCCTGATGTGCTCTCCCACACTAGGAGTGGAGTTTTTCCCGTGCCTGGAGACTGCGGATTGGGTAGAGTAGGTTGTCTGACCTAGTAAGGCAGTTCATAATAGCTAGTGAGAGGTTTCCTGAAACTCAGAACAAACCAGAGAAGTTTGCTAGAGTCAGTACAGAAATACCAATTGTAGGATCTCAAGGGTGACCCATAGAGTTTCTGTTGCTTTGTCTTCTGCCCCTGTTTCTCTAACATCACTAGTCTGGAGCAGTTTCAAGTGATTGTGGTCCTGATTATTTTGAAGATGACCTTTGATCACACTTAGTTATATCTTGGTATTGCTGCACCTGATGATCTGGTGCTGAGAAGCAAAGGCCAGAGGTTGAGCCATTTCTTTGAAGAGCAAAATCATTTAATTTGCACAGAAATAACTTCATTAGAAGGCCATGAGCAGCAGACCTGAAAAACTTCTAATAATTTTTTTTCTGTATTATCCAGTGTTGCGTAGTATTATCATCTTAGTAGTCACGGCATCAGCTGAATAGGGGAAGTAATTCCATGTCTTTTATTAAAACCGCCTTATGGAGTGGTTTTTCTGTTCCTGATGTCATTCAGTTCCTAATACCTGTTTTGAGTGATTTGATAGAAATAGTAGAAAGTTCTGGCTCGGTTTACCAAAAACTATTCCTACCTTGCAAGTAGCAGTTTTTTCAAGTTTCATTGTCGACCTGTAGGATGCCTCTTTGCAAACTTTTTGGTATTGAACATGATGAAGCAAAGTGAACATCTCTACTGTGTATATATATACGCATTCATTTCATTAGGTAGCATTTCATTACGTCTTCAAGCTTTATAGCAAATGCTCTCACTTTCCCGCTGCTCCTTCGTTATAATAATAGTAATTGATATTACTACAAAGCAGGAAGATCTACCAAACCCAGGAGCTACTGTGTATTTTTAATGAATCTTTTTAATTTATCAGCTCTTTCTGCATCAATTCTGAGGGTTTTGTGTTGTTTCATTTGTTGATTTGGGGGTTTTGTTTTGTTTTGTTTTAATTTGAGTGAAATCACTGAATAAAAGCCTGGCCTGTGGTGACTTTATCTGATATTTTGTATGTATATCAAATTTCTTGCATGGTTCTCTTTCGCTCTTTTTACTGAGGATTGTCTTCAGGGAAGTGTCATATACTTATTGAATGAATACATTTGCTGCGTTGGAGCAACCAGCTGTCTTGAACCTGAAATGACTCTTCCTCTTTAGAGGCCAAAAATGTATCTAATTTGTTGTTTTAGGAGCCTGTGTTCTTTTTAGTAATTGTTCAACTTACCGATGGCCTTGTGTTGTCAAAGCCAATTCTGAAAGGTTGAAAATGAAAATTATTTTGGTTAGATTCTATTATGGATTCTTGCAAGAGTCTTCGGGTTTTGTTTGTTTGAGTGGTTTTTTTTTTCCCTAAAGATACAGTTAGCTTCAGTTTTTTTGTAGATTGAATGTAGAGAGATGATTAGCTCTTCATAACTTGATGAGTTGTGAACTTTGAAGTGTTTTGTGACTCCAGTGACTTTGTCCAGTGATCTCTTCTAAACTTTCTTTATCATAGTGCCTATGAATATCAGCTGAAGATGGAGAAACTATGGTGAAAGGGAACACACAAACACTTAAGAAAGGGAGATGTACTTTGTAGGACAGGTAGAACACAACAGACAAAATCTGCCTCTTGCACAGGACTCGGGGACATTGCGAGCTTAGGTATTCAGGTTCCTTTACAGCTGGGTAGGCCAAATAGTCTCTGTAGAATATTTCTGTAGTGTTTTTAATTGGCTTTTCCTGCTGGAATATCACTGCATCAGAGAGGTTGATTAGCATTAACTAGTCCTCCCTTTAACTTTCTTTGAGTTAAGGAAGACTTTTAAAGGAACGTATTCAGGAGAAAAGGAGCATCTTTGACAAGTGGCATATTTATAAATACTTTTTCCTCTTATGCTGACTTATGATGCTACTTTTTCTCTCTCTATCCTTCTTCAAATAATACAGAATAGTTGGGGGAAAACAGTCAAAACTTGTTAAAACCAGTCCAAAACAAATAGCTGGATTTGATTATTACACGAAACTCTCTTTCTTTGCAGTATTGGTATAAAGGAGAGTTGCCCTAACAATTTTTCTGACTTCTTATTTGAGTATTGGCATTGGGACTATTCAGCCAATGCTTTCTGTCTCTCTGGGAAAATACATACATTTGATTGATGTTTTAGAAATAACACGCAATAAGATGAAAATGACACTAATATAAAAAGGGTTGCTTGTAGAGTTGAATATTGATCTACATGTTGAAACTCAAAATTGGATTTGCAGAGCTCAGGCACACAAAACAGTCCAAGTTTGAAACAGAGAACCAAGGAAGAAAGGTATGAAATAAAATATATTTAGGGGATTTATCTATAATTTAAATGTGATTTAAAAAAAAAAAAAAAAACACAACAAAAACTAGAAGGAGTATTTCAGGTGCTAAGTATTTTCTTTAATTTTCAATGTTCTTAAATACAGATTTAAAAAGAAATACGGTCTTCTATTTCAATACTTCATAGATTTTAACAGCCAACTATAAATCTTGAATTTAACATTTGCCAGTGACTTAACAAAGCTGACTCCCACCCAAGATTAGGTCTTCCATTTCTCTAGTTTTGTGATTACATGTATGTGGGGGCGTCAGGGGGAATACGTATAAACAAACTGTTAGAACCTTTAATTACATAGGTCTCATATGCTTAAAACTCTGTTGGGCTTGAGCTGTCTTCCCAGTGACTGGGGTACTACTTTCTCATCCAGTAACCTGGTCTGGTTATGAGATCTGGTTAAGGTCTCCTGAGATCCCTAGTAGCACGAATTATCCTTTAAGTCTATGATTTTAGTTATGTCAATTTTACTTTCAGTATCAGGCTTGTTTACAGTATGTAAATATGAATATATTACTATTAATAATAATACTAATTATAATAATAATATGAAGTGCATTGCTTTGGTTGCCTTGAAAGTAAACAGTGCAATATATATGCATGCACGATTTTTAGGAAAGCAGTCATATGTTTCTGTTTAAGACAGATTCTTCTTTTAAATTTTATTATTTCTGAATGGGTTTATTTTTTATTTTTTATTAATTTTAAAAAGTTTTGTTACAAATCAAATATATAAAACCATTTGCTGACGGCAATTATATATATTATATAAAACAATTTGCTGACACTGTTAAAGGAATAAGATGTCAGAAATTTTGCAAGATAAAGCAACTGTTTAAAAATTGTGCCGCGGGTACAAACATTTGCTAACAAAATTTCTGCTATTATTTTTAAATAAATGCTATCACTGCTCGTTCTTTGCAGGGGATGGAGTGCTAGATCTCTCTACAAAGAAAAACGCAAGGTTGGACGAACCAAAATATGATCCATTGTGTTCTGAAAACTCAGTGTCTGGGTAAGCAACGTTTAGGACTCTCTTCAGCTTGTGTAAAAGACAATGCAGGTTCCTCTTCTCTGAAGTCAGGTTTTATGTTCATAACATATTTGTATATACTGACACACACATGTGGTTCCTATTTTGCTTTTGAAAGAATTTTTGTCACTCATAAGTGTGTGTCTATGTATATATCATATGTTTCATTTGTCTTTTTCCTTTTTTTCTGTTTAAAGAAAAGTTATCAGAACAATCACCAAACTTTAGTTCATGTTACTAAAAATGAACTGAAAATTGATTACATAACACATTAAAAGTAATAGGGTAGTAGAAGAAAATGTAAATATATTCTTTCAGAGCTTATTTAGGAAACTTCAATTTCGGACAAAAACGATCATGTTGATATTTAGATTTAAAATATTCTTCAACTAACATGAACAAGTTAAATGACTATTATCTATAATATCCCTTAATATGAGAGAGAGCAAGCAAACGCGCGTGAGAGAGAGCTCTTAATCATCACACTTATACTTACATCATGGTTCTGACTATGGTGTGTGGTGGCAAATGGTTAAATTTCTTTATTCAGCAAGAAAAACATTACTGCATCTGCTGAAAGCTACCACAAAACTAGTGAAATGCATTGTTTTGTTGGATTTTGTTATGATCTTGGCATCCTCCCATCCACTAGCCATAGCAGGACCCTTTTTGTCACCTGTACGTCTTACCAAATAACTTGCTACAAATAGGACTACAATAGCAGTATTTGTTGAATGATGTAAAGTTGCATTTCATTAATTTGCTGATATGAAGAAGTTTTAAAATGAATATGCCTTTGTAAGTAGAGAGCTGTAAAGAGTGGCTAGAAGATTTTAAAATTGTGTTTTATTTTGCCAAAATGGACTTGATTGTTAACTACAGCACTTTATCTTATTGTTGTAGTAAGCCTAGTTTTGTGTAAGTCTGGGATGTTTGTGCGTAGTTATGTACTTATTGCTGCAAATTTTCTATGAGGGGGTTGACTCTTTTATTACTTGTTTAGCGGTAACGTCACGTTTCTACTAACAAAAACTCCTTCAGGATTTGGGTATTTTAACGGAACGTTAATTGTATAATTAAAATTATAACAGTGTTGCTCTGCAAGCATGTGAACAAGGGAATATAGCAAGCACACGAGAATATTATCAAATACTGAGCTAGGATATAAAGTTCTTGGAAGGGCTGCTGTAGAAGCCACCGTATGATTTTTGACGCACTGTCCTACCAGAACTGTAACATTTTGCTAGGATAATCATTTAACTACCACATCTCAAAGGCTTAAAAGTATCAGAAGCAGTGATGTTACCGAAGCAAGGAGTATAATAAAGGAGTGGACCCTTCCCTTCCATAGCTGTGTGAGAGTCTCTCATACATCAGTTTACCATCGTTTCATTCCATCCATCCAGGAGACTACACAGACACAGAGAGGACTATGTGGAAAGAAGTGCTGAGTTTGCAGATGGTTTGCTCTCAAAAGCTTTGAAAGACATTCAGTCTGGAGCACTGGACATAAATAAAGCAGGCATACTTTATGGCATACCTCAAAAAACTTTACTTCTCCACTTAGAAGCCTTACCAGCAGGAAAGCCTGCACCTTTTAAAAACAAAACTCGAGATTTCAATGATAGTTATTCATTTAAAGACAGTAAAGAAACTTGTGCAGTCCTACAAAAAGTAGCCTTGTGGGCAAGAGCTCAAGCAGAGCGCACAGAAAAAAGTAAACTCAGTCTACTTGAAACCTCAGAATTAAAATTCCCAACAGCTTCCAGTTACCTCCACCAGTTAACTCTACAGAGAATGGTCACTCAATTTAAAGAAAAAAGTGAAAATCTACAATATGAAACTTCAAGTCCTACTGTACAATTAAAAATTCCTCAGCTAAGAATAAGTTCTGTGTCCAAACCACAGTCTGATACTGCTGGTCTTCTGGATGTTATGTACCACGTTTCTAAAACCTCCTCAGTCTTAGAAGGATCAGCTCTTCAAAAATTGAAAAATATACTCCCCAAACAGAACAAAATTGAATGTTCTGGACCTGTAACTCACTCAAGTGTTGACTCCTACTTTCTGCATGGGGACCTCTCTCCTTTGTGTCTTAATGCTAAGAATGGGACAGTAGATGGAACCTCAGAAAATACAGAAGATAGTTTGGATCGTAAAGATAATAAGCAACCAAGAAAAAAACGTGGCCGCTATCGGCAGTATGATCATGAAATAATGGAAGAAGCAATTGCAATGGTAATGAGTGGGAAAATGAGTGTTTCCAAAGCACAAGGAATTTATGGGGTACCTCACAGCACTTTAGAATATAAAGTAAAAGAAAGATCTGGAACGTTGAAGACTCCGCCGAAGAAGAAACTCCGATTACCAGATACTGGCTTATTTAATATGACAGATTCAGGGACTGGCAGCTGCAAAAATAGTAGCAAGCCTGTGTAGAATAATTGTTAGCGAATTGTTTTGTGTGTGTGTACGTATGTCTGTATACACACACTGTGTGAGAAATACATATGCTCACTCTGACAGAAGACGTGAAACTATACAGTTCAAAAACCACATACATGCCTTTTGAAAAATAGTTTTATTCAGGGTTTTCACTGTGGACAGAATTATAGAGTTGCTCACTTAATTCTGATAGTGTGTATTTAATATAATCCTTGTATAAATAGGTGAAAAGATTCAGGTTTTATTTAGTAGTCAATAGCATAAAGATGTTTTGGGAAAACAAGTATTTGTCATGTGAAGCATAATTTTTAATTGGTGAAGAACCACTCTACCCATTCAATAGTCCATCTTATTATGGAAATACACGACCAAGGGTTAGCAGACTTTTATACTTCACAGAATACTTGCAATAAATTGTAAGTAACTCAGATTATACAAATCAAGGGATTTTTTTGAAAAGCTAGTTCCTTACAAGGAAGTGGATTTGTGAAGTATTAGTAGGATATAGTACATTCTGTGAAAGAAAAAAGTTCATCGTTACTTAAATATCCAATACAAGTAAGAAAAACATTTCATTACTAAAAATGTGTGTTTAGCAGGCATAAACTGCATTTTTTATCATTTTAAGAGAATTTTGTTGTTGGTTTAGAAAGAAATTGGTGTTTACAAAGTGTACACTTATGAAACCTGAGAAATTGCTGTAGTTATAGAATTATTAAATATGAAATAAGATGGAATACTAAGAGCATAAAATAATTTAAACTTTAACATAATTTTCCTTTTAGTTTGACAACTAAGGTAACTTGTAAGGTTTAAAAAGAAAAGTTGGAATGCAACTTAGAGCATGTTCATAATGTGCACAGAATGAGCTTGAGAATGGTTTGGGTTTGTTTGGTTTTTTTGTTTAAACGTGCTGGTTAGTTGATGTTATGACTACTTAAAATTTATTTAAGGATTGTGTCACACTCCTATTGAAAAACCTCACTGTAACTGTAATGTATTTGCTGCTGTGACATTTCAAAACGTTTTCAGTTTATCAAAATGAATACCAAGTTACATTATCATTTTGCTAATAACCAAATTTGCAGTTCAGGGTCTTGATAGAAATACAAATATTAAACAGTGAAGCTGTTTTGAACTTTCAATAATATAAATTCTTTATAAATTTGGTAGTTAGAAGTTAGGCAGTTCACTTTAAATACGTAACTTTTAATAGAATTTAAGGGAGACCAATTACCTTCATATTGCAGTTTTTACATGATTTTAAAGTATTCGTATTGGACTTTATATCATACTTAATTTTTTTGTGTGATATCACAAAGTATGTGTCTACATATGAAGAATGGGGGCTTGCTTCATACATTCAATACTGAACATCAATGCCCTTTTCCTCAGAAAATGTAATTTTTTTCTGTATGCATCTAATTTGGCATAGAAAAAGACATTTTTTCCCCGACTTAAATTTGCATGCGTATAGGTTAATTATATAAACAAAACGGGACATTGGATCCGTATGGGCTACGTCAGGTAATTTGATTCATAAACTTGCCGTTAAATTCAGTGGAGAGCATACTGCAATATTGATGGCAAAATCTAGCCCATACTCATTAACTCTACTGAAAAATAACAACTTCCATTGTAAAACAGAATAATCCTTTGAAACTGCACAACCAATGTCTCAGTTCTTTGGTCTCTCCGATCTATACTGAATCTTCTTCAGTGATTAAGGTTTACTTGCATATTACAGAATGAATCCTTTTTTTAAGCAGAACTGTACCTGATAACAAGGAGGTCACAAAACAGCAGATGTCAGGGTCATCTTTCATCGTAAAAGAATTAAGCCATATTTTGTGAGGGCCAGAAGGATTAATTTGTGAATATATCCCCACTGAAAAATAGAGCTGAAAAAACCTTAAATGTTTCAAGATCTGTCTTTATACAGTTTTACTTGCAAAAATTTTGAGCTTCAATACATTGCCTAATGTTTGTACCATACTGATGTTTTCTACTCCTCAGACAATGTTATAAATTTGAGTCAGAAGTTTATATTGAAGGCAAGTTACAGTGCTCTTTTTATATCATTTAAAAGATGACCTGACCAAAAAATTAACAGGATTCATAAAATCAGGGATCATTTTACTATTGACTTAACAGTACTCAGTAGTTTTGTATGTAATATTATAATTAATTTTCAACATTTTAGTACTTGTATTTATTTTTTGGTCAGAAATAGTATATTAAAATATTTTTTGATAGTTTATAGATGATACTCAACCTGTAAGTGTTTAAAGGAACAGAATTATTTGTTTCTAATTATTAGGCTAACCTTTGATTACACAACTAAGGAAAGGCAGGGAAATGTGTAGATTCTCCTTCCCCGACCCCTATGTATTCCATTTAATGTCATTTAAATTACACATTTTGAACTGTTTTGTAAATTCAGTTACCAGTCACTACTTAGTAATTGACAATTTCTGAAAATTCCTGTTTCAGCAGAATTTTAAATGAAGGCGAAAGCAAGCCCTACATGCTTTCTACTTATTTGAATGTTTCTCAAGTATTTTATATTAAAAAACAGTGCCTCTGTTTTTAGAACTACTGCTCAGTAAAGCTGTTTAAACCATTTCTGGTAGCTAATGACAATTTTATATTAAATTGTATATTAACTTTAGTGAGACTGATTTTTTTAGTTGTTTACAGTACAAATACTTGTATTTGTTTTTTAATTGCAGTATTTCCATTGTCGCAGTAATTTAGTAAAACTCTGTGGCTGCCTTGATTTTTGACAGATTTTTGTTAACAACTGATTTTTAGGCAATTAGTTATATTTATGCATAAATCAATTGCACTATAATTCATGAATTATTTATTACAATATTTTCTAATGAATTCCATGTATTTGTCTTGTGTTGTAAATGTACTGTAATTCTGTTTCTTCTTTGTGTTGTTATATTCCTAAATCTGATTGTATGAATTTAATTGTTTAGTTAACGTGTTTCTACGTTGTAATTTGTAGTAAAGCACTTCAATGCTTTTGCACATAAATTTACAACACTGATGTGTGATTGATTTGCTCATTCAGNAAAAAAAAAAAAAAAAAAGAACGAAACAAAAGCCTGTACACTGACTCATTTGACTTACTCCTGAGGCACAAGTTTATTAGCAGTGGCATAAGATCAAGAACTGTACAGATTAAGCACATAATGATTAATTTACTATGAGAATTTTGTATATGAGAAATAGCAGCTTTAAGGAGGGATGATTTCTCAGAATTGATGCATTACTCATGAATGAGAAGAAATTCAGAAAACTAATTTTATAACAGTTACGTCCTTTAGTTTGCAGCTAAAAATTATCTATTATACGTTAAAGATAATATATAGCTTTTTTTGAGGAGTTTATTTACTTAGTAAAGTCAGAAAACAAACATTTCTATAAGACAAATGTATACTTTTATAATAGTTCTACGCTGTTCATTTGAGTGCTTGAAAGTATGTTCTGTTCCCAGTTTTGTTCCTGTTCACAGTCTGGAAAGAAGTTGCTGGATTGATCTATCTTGTATGTGCCTGAAACGACAGAGGATAGAATTTTAGGGAAGGAAATCTTTTGGGAGTCCTCTGATAGAGCTCTTTCCTGATAGTTTTTTGGATTTGTGGAGGAAGCAAAGGTTTACTTTTTTAGACGTAAAATAATAATCTGAAAGGCTAGTACGTAACCTTATCACATCTCTGCCTTTGTGCCACTTTTGGACTCCAGTCAGTCCCCACTCCATGGTATTCATTGCCCCTGCCAATTTTCAGCAAGGAAATAATGTCATTCCGTGCTTAACTTTCGTCTCCAGAGATGCGTGCATGCAAGGTACTGGGGGAACAGCACGTATTGATGCTCTCACCTCTCAACCCCTCCATTTCCTACCCCCTCTCTCGAGCCATCTTTTTGTGTGTGATTTGTAGGAAGTGTAAGACTGTTCTGTGAAGGAAGCGTGCAGTTGTGAAAGTTATAGCTCTTCCTTCCATGATACTATTGTTGAAGCCTTTTATCTTGAGGATAGTCTAAACTTGCGTGACAACACAAATTTAAAAGGCAATCTGTAGGAAGGAATTACAGGAAATTGAAATATAATTCCATAATTGTATTGAAAAGCGGCTAAAAAATAGTTTGCTTGAATATATGGACATCTCTACAGAGAGACACTTTGAAGAAAATGTGTTGCTTTAATGCTTTAACTTGTTTGCCTCATAAGCTCTGTTCCCAAATGGCGACTGAGTAAGGGGTTGATGTATTTCCACAAACTTGGAAGCTCATTTGGAGCGTGGTGCTATTACAGTAGGATAGATGAAGTTAAGTTGTCTGTCAGCTTTAGAACGTAACCCACGCTAAGGGAAAGCAGATAATGGTTGTTACACAAGGGTAGATAACCAGGAAAGAAATTGTATTAGAACAACGTGTCTGTGATAACCAGCATATCACTTCATACAATGGGTTGATCTCCACATAGCAAATTCGAAGCAGTTTTGAGGCCTTTAGAAATTTTGGTAACTGACTTTGAGAAGGCTGTAGGGCTCTGGAAGTTTCTTCCACCGGTGAGCATATTTTAAATAGCAGTTATGGATACAGGTCCTCTACAGTTAAAGCTCTCCAGTGAAACTCCATTAGACACACCTTGCAAGTCCAGACAGACAGAAAGATATCTGTCTAGAGATTCAGTCTAAAAAGACTGTACCATAGTCATCTTTTTTTTGTCTATCTAGCCTTTCAAAACATTATTTAACTGAAGTCATGGTGGTGGGGAGGGCAACTAGTTTTTACCCATAACTGTATTACTAGAATAAGCTTTGTTTTCACAAGTGTAGTGATACTTTTCAACACCTTGTGACTCCCGAGTTTGTTGGAATGAGTAACACTCAGACTCTTCTCAGTGTAGTGGCATTTCAAAACCAGTTAAATCCTGACAATGACATGCCCTTGAATAATGCTGTTTTTACTTGAGATTGCAAGTGCAAAAAAGGTGTTTTTTTCTTGTTAAGACTTCAGTAATTTCGGTTTGAACATAATGGCAATTTCAGCTAGTGCCATCACAATTATCTTAGCTTTTATGAGTTAATATCGTCTAGATGCTTGATTTTGAATATATACCGTTTCATACAAAATATTACAGGAGAAGGAGAAAACATGAAGAATCATTAAGCATAGTTGGCTGGTTTTAAGCTCTAAAATTTAAAGCCCATGTGGGACAACAAAAATACAAAATTGTATGTGTAACTTCCAGTAAGAAACCTGAATCTGAAAGTTATTATTGATGCTAATAACATTGGGTATGAGCTAATTAATGAGTAGATAACATTATATAAATACAGCATATTAAATTTTAAATATGGTTGTTCTGTGATCAATACAGTTGTAAACCAAATCAAAATGAAATTTTTCCAAAGTACAGGCTTAAATGCAAAAAATTACAGGAGATAATAGTAGGGCAAAAAGTTAGTGTCATGTTCAGAGTTTGGTGATATGTTTAAATTACATACTTTTCTAAAACAGAATTCTTGTAACATTTTCTGCTCATGCAATTGGTTTCAGTAAAACATTTGAATTAAGTGTTAACTATCTGTCGATAGTTGCTATCCAGCGTAAGGATTTTGTATTTAATTGAAGAAATATCTGTATTAATTTCTACCATGGAAATTTTTCAACTTTTCAATATAAATGATTGATTAGGTAAGTAGTGACATTAGTTTTAATAATTTATAAGAAATTAATTAAATAGTTAAGGTAGTATTTTATAAGTGATTTTATTTTGAGTTAATATCTTTGAGAACAATTGCTCAGAAGTCTTATTTAGATATAGGCCTACCCTGTATTTGAGATTAAAGGATATTAACCTTTATCACAGAAGTTATTTATTCCAGTGGTGATTATCTCTGTTTCTGTTTAATGAAGGAATCCGTGTGTGTGTGTGTGCACGCGCACGTGTGTGTGTATGTGTGTGTAATACATTGCAATGAAGAGCCTGTGATGCACCACTGCATTTTATTTACAAACTAGAAGGGAATCTTTTATCTGCAAAGGACAGGAACAGTAGCAAATGGCTATTTTTTCCATTTTCTGTTAGCATATTAAGTGTTCTTTAAAAATAAATACATAAATAAAACTGTCTTTAGAAGGATCTTTAAGAGTATCCTGAAGAGCATTAGATGCACTTTGGTATATGAGTATCTTAGGGTGCGATTCAGGAGAGATGGATCCATTCTTGCCTCTGCCACAACCTTGAGTTGTGACCTTGGGCATGTCGTTTACCCTCTCTGTGCCTCAGTTTGTGAAATGGGAGTAACACTAAGTTTACCAGGTTCATGGTGAGGTTTTCCTTCTTTAATGACTAAGGTAGTTTGAAATATCAGAAAGTTAGCATTATTGTAATTGCATTTAGCTACAAGAAGCTATGTTTCAAACTATTCTTTTTGTCCCTTAATTTCTTCCTGATGATTTTTCTTATGGTAGGACTATCGCTTCTGTAGCTAAGATGCACATCATTGCTAGTGACACTTGCAAATATGATTGAATAGTGCAAATAGAGCAGAACTGTTTTGCAAACTTCAGGTTTTTAAGCTTGAGTTTAACCATTGTAACAAACATTAGATATGGTGTTTTACTGTAATTTATATTTTGTTTTGATTTGTTTTCATTTTCAGTTCAAGCTCAGCAGCTGATGCAAATTCAGAGGAAACAGCTAATTTGGAAAAAGGAAAATCAACATTAAACAAAGTTTTGGAGTCTTTCTGTTCATATCACTGGCAACAGACTTTGGCTATGTTAAAATTTTTAATACAAGATGAAAATGTTCCTATAGTTTGCAGTTGCAAGCAAACACATTTGGTCCACTCTGAAACTCCCAGTTCCCTTACTGAAGAGGATGTTCACATTTCATTTTGCAATTGCAATGGACATATGCTGACAAAAAGGTGCTGTTTACAAAATCAAAGACCAAACACTTGTTTACCACCTCTGTCTGTTTGTATAAGAGATTTCCATTCTTTGTCATGCCAAGCTGTAGCGATTGGATGTATTAAGACCGTGGTGAACAAAGCATGTAGTTCTCATAAGCATTGTGCTGAACAATTGCAAAATTATAACAGGCATTCTGTGAAAGCAGCAGCATGTACATATTCAAATAAGGATTGTGATCTCTTGAACAGCATTAAAAATTCAAATAGATCTCGCAGCCCATCACCACCTCCATTATCACCTGTACAGAGTAAAGAATTTGAATCATCGGATGGATCGGTTATAGATTTTCCAACTTTAGACAATAACAGGCTTGAAATATCCATCAGCCAGCCTCCATCCCTCTTGCCAGCTGAAGGAAGCGAAGGAGAATTGGAATGTGCAGGTAAAACATGCAGAGGAAAAGAGACCGAATATTCAGATGGAACGTTGCTATCAACAGACCAAGAAAGTAACAATTATTATATAAATTCTGAGAAGGCTGAGAAAGGTGAACATTCTGCCATTTTTCAAGATTTAATGGACCGTATTAATGAAAAGTTAAAATCAATAGATACTACAGATATAGCAACAAATCTTGTAAAACTTTCTAGCAGTGACAGGGCACCAGAAAATGATGTCAAATTAGGAGACTTCATAACCTCTCTTTTGCATAATGCTAAGGCAAGTGATTACAGCTTTATGGAATTACTTCGCCAACATGATAAACAAATGGAAAATAAAATTATCCAAACAAGATTTCGCAAGCGTCAGGAAACTTTATTTGCAACACATAATTCTCCTGATTCACCATTCATTCGGCGACAGTCGTTGCAAATCAAGAGGGAGCTCGCAAGCCTTGATGAAACTCTTGTAAGAAAGAAGCCAATTTCTGAGAGAAATGCAAAGAAATCTACGAAAAATTTTGATAAAATATATCCAAACAAAAGACACGGTTTTACTGTGATAGAAGATGAGGCTTTACAACATCTTGAAAGTAATCCATGCCTGAATTGCCAAACCAAACCAATGTGCTTTCCAGTCCACCAAACCGAGTCTTTCAAACTACCTCTTACTAATTTTCAGACCAGCTCTGGCTTTCTAGTTCTTTCAGAAAACAGTGCTATTGCAGCTAGCCAGCCGAAACTCGCAAAACCACAAGGAGATTGTGCAACCTTAAAAGAGACTGATCAGATTCCTCTAAAGGATGAGAGTAATGGAATCTTGAACAGAACTAAACGTAACATTGTGCCTCCTGGGTGGTACTCTGTGTATGTAACAAACAATATTGTGTTTAGAAAGTCACCCAATGCAAAAAAGTCTTTAGAAAGTTTGGAAAAAATGAAAATGAATAAAGATGTTCATGCTGAAAGATGCAGTGACATAAATATAAGCAAAATTGTGAGAGACACGAATCTGCAAGTTGTTGTAGAGCGTTTAGAAGATACAATAAACATAGCCAGAAAGACTAACAACTCATTGCTGGATAGTTACAAAATAAGCCAAAAATTAAAAGATAATGCTTATGAGCAGGTTATGAACCCAGCTGCTAGAAGAGGCTTACCTTTCACTCTGAGTGAAACGGGATGCACAGGACAGAGCTTCCTTCCACATTCACAGGTGCCAAGCAGCAGCAAAACCAAAACTCTTTGTGTGACAACAAACAAAGAAGAAATGGTTCTAGATCAAGAAATTAATGACGGCCTTTTAAAGTCTCTAACCTTTGATTCACCCAGTTCATCTTCCAATAATGGGGACTTGCATACAACTTCTGAAACTGGGGATATCTCGTCTCCCTTAAGCTACTCTAGTCCTATTAAGCTTATGTTTGTCTCAGAGGTTAGTAGTAGTGAAGGAGTCAAATACACTTTGACGTCTGCGGCTGCATCTTCTAAAGGAAGCACAGATATTTGTTTGTTTCAGAGGCACGCAAACGCTTTGTTAGACGAGCAGGCCGCAGGAGATCTTTCTCATGCGATCTGTGTCAAGGATTGTGATTACAATGAAAATGCTACCAAGGAAGAGTCAAGTTGTGTTTATGCGGAAGCGATTACAAGCTCTTGTCCCGCTGGTCAGACTAACTTAAATGACTCGAAACAAAATGACGAAGTTGTGGAGAAATCAAGCAGTAGCAGTGAATCGGTTTTAAAGAGAAAACCTGGTAGACCAAAGAAAATAGGTCCTCAAGTTGTTAAACAGGTTAAGAGACCTATTGGACGGCCTCCAAAACCAAAAATAGACGTGACTGAAAGCACAGAACGTAGACCTGGACTTAGCAGTGATGGTAAAAGTACCAAATCTGGTGCCGCAGTAATGGAAGAAATTAACAGCAACAAAAATATTACTGTGACAGTTGTTTTTGGAAGGTCAAGAAGAACTAAGAGACATGTTTCTGAAGGTAATCTAAATGTAATCAGCATTCTGCCCACACAGCACATTGATCCTAATTTTGCCAATGACCGCAGCAAAGCGAGGCACAGTGCAGAAACTGAAAATGCTTTGACTGAAATAGTAAAAGCCTTACAGAATTCTTCTTCTGAAAACGAGGTCTCCGGTTATGACTATGTCCGACCTATCAAGAGTAACCTAGCATCACCACACCCTTGCAGCAATATTATACGGCCGATTAAGAAACCGTTAACCACCATTCGAAAACCTGGTAGGCCAGCAAAAGTAAAAATCTCTGGCATATCAGTGACTGTTAATAGAGTTTCACCTCAGGAGAGAAAAGTGAGTATTAGCAACTGTTTGCCTCCTTTACAACAGCAGAACGTGTTAGAAAAAAACGTACCACAGGAGAGAAAAAATCAACTGTGCAATAACATGGGTCAAGTAAAGAGCATGCAGAAAGATTCTAGAGAGGATGGAACAAACAACGTTATTACAGCAGCGTCAAGAAAACGTGAAATTCCATTGAGGCATTCTGCTAGAGACAGAAAACCTTCACTGCATTTTTTACATTCATTAGCATCTTCCAGTGCATTTACTTGTAGAAGTGCCTTACTACATAAATCTTACAAACTCCATTTGAAAAAAGCTAAAGATCGCAAGGAAAAACATAGGCAATCAAATCAGAGCACAGCATCCAAAGATACCTCGGAACTGAGAAATTCAGGAAATGCAAAAAAGGATCTTAAGGATGGTGAATTCGGGCCCATTAATGAAGTATCGTCGGATCCCATTTTTTCATCGAATCCCTCTCTCAGGTGGTGGGCTACTTCCGCTTCAAGCGACACTTTGTTGGAAGAACTAAATAACAGATTTGAACAGATAACTAATACGTGGTTGCGAGTGGGGGGAAATGAGTTTGATAAATGTGTATGTGAGAAAAGGGATCCCATTGAACAAGACTGTAATACTGAAATGTCAAACCCTTTAGACTCCTGCCTTGTAGAATTTGAAACATCACCTATAAAAATGCTTTTTCAGAAAAAGTGTAATATGAATGAACTCTGCACCTGGTTTATGCAAACTACAGAAACACAGTCTCTCTCTCTGGTGAGAAAGGCAAATGCTCGCAATCCTTTAGAAGTAGTTAGTACTAGAGAGATAAAGGTGGAAACTAAACAATCCGATCTTAGTACTTGCCCTTTCAGAAAGCACTTTAAAAAGTTTGCACTATCCTCTCCTTCAAAACCAGCAGGGAAATTACAAATATTACATAACATGGTGAGGTCGCCAGTCTTAAGTATGAAAAGTAATTTCTCGTTAGCCAGATTAAAAAGAAATGAATTTAAGAAGTTACAGCATGATAGGTGGGGACAAACAAAAAAGCTCTATAATCAGGCTCCCGGAGGCTGGGAATCAAAAAGGAAAAATTTACAGTTCTTTTGCCAAAGCCAGTTGTTTAAAAGTACAAGTGGGGAAACCAGTGATGAAATACCCAAGCTCCCGGAAAAAAATACAGTAGAAATCCAACCCGCTCAGACTTTGGTAGAATCTCAGAGTAGCCTCTTGCCAACTGAAAATGAAGCCAGAGATGCATTTGTTCAACAGATGATGGGATCTTCTGACTTTAACCCACATCCTGGTTTAGCAAATATACTTAAGTCGCATGCAGAGACAAATGGAACAATTTGTTGCCAACAAAACGTTAGAAAAGAACAAAGCCAAGATAAACTGTTTCAAAATACTTGGAAAGCCAAAACCTTTAAAGATTGTAGAATATTTCTGAGAAAAATCAACCATATTGAGCAGCACAATTCATTTAAGTTAAATAATGTCATTTATTCTCCTGAAGCTGTTGAAAGTAAAAGCAATCAGGCCTATATGGAAGAAAAGAGACATCCTCTTTTAAGGTCCCATTCTACTAAGCAAAATGCATTAAAGAAACAAGAAAATGAAATGGAAACATCTAAAGGATCTAATTCTTCTAAAGTGACTGAAAGGCTGGATCACAGCAGAAAATTAAGTAGTGGTGTAAACCACGATGATAATCCTCCTGGTAGTTCTGATGTTCTTATCAGAATAAACAAAAGAAAAAGTCCACAATGGGAGACCACTGATACAAATATAAGAAAAAGGCTTAAGAGACAATCATGCAGTAGTGGACAAATGGCAACTTATTACCCAAAGTACCAAGTAGGTAAGTTCCTGTTTCCCCCTTCATCTTAAAATTGCAATCTTAAAGAATTGGAGAAGTCAAACAACTAAGCACTTTGGATTGTTGGGTTTTTTTAATTGCATGATATTCATTTTAATTTCAGAGAAGTCATAAAATTAAACACTGTATAGCACTAGAATAATGCAGAAAGTGCCATTTTAAAATGTATATAACATTTTACATGAATCTTTTGGCTACAGTAAGGTGTGTGACGTTCTATTATGGCTACAACACACCAAGATGAAAGAGCTAACTAATGTAGTTCAGATAGACAACAAATCAAGTCCTGACATATCTGAAGTCAGTCGCTACTGGTTATTGATTTCAAAAGGAAGAATTTTATTCCACTGTGTAGCTTCTCATATTGTGAGGAAGGATAAATTATAAAATGAAGCAGAAATTCAGTGTATTAACATATAGTTGTTTAAAAAAAATTGTCATTGAATGATTTCTAATGTATATCTGTAATGCTTTTATAATTATATAGTAAAAAATAGTACTACGAACTTCTGAGAAGTATGTATTCAGAGATCCGTTTTAGTATCCATTCAGTGCCAAATGAAATCTGCTGACTCTAAAGGGTTTGCGCATTGAATCCTTGCAGAACAATTTAAAATACAAAATTATTCCAGACAAGTACAATATACAGTTACTATGCTAAATGCATTGGCTTGGAATCTTTTTAGGCTAGTGTGAAATTAAATCCATTTTTAAAGCTAGGTATTCATAATACATTGTAATGCAACTGTGATCTCAGAAAGGCCATTATATTACTTACAAAGAGGGTACACTTTTGAAATCGTTTCTTCTGTTGGGTGAAAAGATCTCCTTAAACAGAAGTCTCAGCTCGTTTCAATAAAATAACTAAGGTGGGAAATACTCACCAAGTAAAAAAAAGTTCTGCAATAGGAATTAAATTACTGCAGAAGTATTCCTATGTAGAAACAATAATGCATTAGCTCATCTGATTATGTTGCCTGAAGAATAAAAAAAATATTCAAAATATTAGAGCAAAATCTCTGTCCCCCTTTGTATTCTATATTGTAGAAAACTGTCCTTGATAATAAACTGAAGAGTTAATTTAAGTTGTAATATAAACAATACTATGGCTCTTGTATACTTTATTTCTTTTGTGCTTTATGTGATACATAAAATTCTTCATATTAAGCTCATTCACTGTAACCCTGCTTTTCTGAAGTACACTGTTTTTTATCTTTAGGCTATTATTTTGCATTTAAATTCACTGATTTGGGGCCAAACTCAACATCAAAAACTTGTTTTTAAGGAGTTCAAAACTTGACACAAGATTGCTGTAGAAAAGCCAGAACTAGAAAAGGAAAGGGTAACATCTATCTGTTTCTTTTTTGCAAATGAAGAAAGAGCTCTCTCATACTCTTATTTCATAATTTTGACTGTAGTTAAGAAAATTTTGCATTTGAATTATATTTATCTTTAAACATTTTCTTGCTATGGCAACGTAAGACCTGTTACTGTGATACGGTCTCATGCTAGTTTTAATTGGGACTCAATTTTATTAACCTGATAACTTTCCTCCTTTAGTTTTGGATTCTTAGGAAATCTGATAACTGTTTTGATGTTTTACATTATTTCATTTACGATTTTTGTTATTTTCCCTCATAGTTTCTCATATCAATCGTTGTCTTTAGAAAGGATATGACAGAAAGTTCATTGATAAAGGAAATGTTAAAAGACAAAAAATCATGATTCTCGAATTTTCTCCACACTTGTAACCCCAAAGCTTTTTTAGGGGTACTGTTGCACTATCAGGAGATTGTGTGAAATAGAAAAGGATGTCTTGTTTTGGCAGGTTGATTCAACATTGTGTACTGTCTGCACTGGCCAAGGAAATCATATAAACATTTTTAATCTACAGTATAGCTACTGGCTGAAAAGAAGCAACGTGATTTCTAGCTGTGCATGCATGTGTTTTCAAACATAATTCCTGCATCTGGAAGTTTAATGCACATGAAAACATCGTTATTCATTCATATGTTCTTTGGACTGTATTTTTGTTGATGTGGTATCATAAATTATATCATTGTTCTGTTGTCATGCTTGAAATGTTCTTATATCCACATTTATGGTCAATATTTAAAGTTTTTCTTCAAGTTTTACTGATCTTTGTGTCTTACCAAATATTCTTGAAAGAGAGAGGTGTTGTGATGCTGTTTTATTGTAAAGCATTGTGGCCGGTAGGCAGGACGTTGTTACTGAATTTTCATGTATACTCAATTTTTGTTAGAATGTGCAAGTGGGAATAAAGCAATTGAGTTCTTACAGCTCAAGGTAGTACCAAGCAACTAGAACTAGTCATGTGCTCATTGTAGCAACAGAAGACAGTTAATCACTTCTTCATATTGCCCGTTTTATTCAAGATAAGGTGGATGGTAGATACGTTGGTCCGTATGCTGTTTGCTAAGACTCGACTTCTGAACTGTTGCTTCAACAATGCGTTTGATGTGTTGGGGCAGTTCCCTTTTATTGTAAACCTATGTTCTGACCATTTTAATTTCTTTAGCAACACTGAAGCGTTATTACAGTCTGTGGTGGCAAAGAAAATTACGTAAGCATGTTTTTAGGAAAGTATTTATGTTTCTGTCCGTGAGGGTGGTTCATTGTGTTTCCTTATAACACTGAAGACCACATTCATGTGCTTTGGACTTGGCCAAACTACATCCAAAAAGGCTTCAAGAGAGCCAAGCTAAAATAAGAAAAACTACTATCCAACAATAAAATGGGACACAATAAAAGACTCCGTTTTAGGAATTTACAATGTACTGAATATTTTAAAAATCTGCATCGAGGGTGTGGATTTATCACAGATGCAAAGGATGCTGTGGACCTACTACGGCAGCAGGCAGCACTGCGTGCTGTGATGACATGACGTTCCTGTGTATCAGGGTGGGAGTTCATTTAGAAAAGCTTTTAAAAATCAATTCTGAACACTTGAAGCAGGGATATTTTCTTCATCTAAGATGAAATTTTTCATTTTCTTCCTTATAATTTGGCTTTTCTTCAAGTACTCTGGAGTTTTAGAAGGAAATCTATTGTGTTTGTTGGCAGAGAATATAAATTTTCAATTTTAGTTTTTCATTATATTTGAATGCTGGTTTTAAATGCTATCTTAATGAGGTCAAGTTAGTGCAGTACTTAAAATGAGAATTTGCTTATCTTTGTAATCATTTCAAAGTTGACTGTGAAAATGTATTTTTATGAGTCTAATTGGTCTCTTAATTGTAAAATAGCATCTGCATTAATACAACAGACAAAACGTTTCTTAAGCTTGACTTCTGTTACCATAAATTTTCTTAAAATTGGGAGGGAAAATTTTATGAAGTCTTTTTACACATCTGTATTAGTATGGCATTAACATTCTAGTATTGTTGCTTATTTGTCTTCTGGTAGTGCAATCCAGTAGCGATGAGGCCACTCAACGTGAATTGCTTTCCTACTATTGTGGAAGACATTAGTCTCACACCAGTGACCTAGTCACAAAAAAAGATTGTTTTTAGCAGGGCTTTTCAGCTCTCTCTTTCACGAAGGAGCACATTCTACACTCCTAACGTGGAACAAATTTGAAATACTGGGTTAGGTCAAATGCAAATGAGACATACCATAAGTCATTATATCTGTTGATTTTGAGAAATCCTTTTCAGCAGCCGTGTCTTAGCTCTTTTCGCAAAGGCTTTTCATCAGGTTACTTGGCTTCAGAACGAGTTTGCCCTGTGATGCAGAGTAAGCAGATAGAAATTTTCATAACTGTAATTGCCAGACAAGAAGTTACTTTTTCACAGACAGCCATAAAACAAAGTTAAGAAAATTAATAGAAAATGTAGAAAGAATATTGAAGTGAATGACTGTTCTCAGTAAGTGGGCCATTTGTAATGCTGAAGTACAGAAGCAGAAAGGTAAACCTGATATAGAGTTGACTATCCATGTATAATAAATCCTGACTCATTTAATGAACTTAATGGTCTCTGCCTCATTCCCCTTAATGCAACTACAGCAGCTCTAATAGCACAGTCTAATACTCCGTCTTGGTTTGCGCTCTGGAATTCCACTTGCCGAATGCAATTATGTTAGTCTGCCCTTCCCTCGTCTTACTCTCCCATCATGTGATCTAGTGGGAAGTCTATAAATTTCGGGTGCTGTTTTGTTTTAAACTGTGGTCATTTATGTATTGCCTTGGGGTATGCTGTTCCTCGTGTTCTTTTGAGGGTTCTGAGCTAAGGATTTCTACTTTTGCTTATTTGAATAGTAGGGTTCTTTTGAAGAACTCAACTCTGAAGTCTTGCGTTTCCTTTACCTGCAAGGAAATTTCTGTAGTTTAGTGTCATGATCATTAAGCCTTTGTGTAGGATTTGTATACCCAGTTTAACACATAAGTGGGCGTGGATTTTTCATCATTTTATTCCGTATTGTTTTGTTGCCTCTTTTGACTTTGATTTCCTCAAAAAACTGAGAAACTCACGCTCATGCTTTCCTATTTGTTCTCGGTCCTGAGGAAATGGTTCAATTTTTGAGCTTTCTTTGGGGAACTGATAATACTATACAAACATAGGCAGGCTTCTGTCTTTCTGCTTAAGCCTTTGTCTAGAAGAGAAAACAGTAGTTTTCCCAGGCCTGCTGAACGCTTTTGAAAATATGACAAGTACATATCCTTTTTAAAATCCTCTCTTCTGTTAAGAGTTTACTGCCTGAAAGTGGAGCTTTGGTTGATGTTAGATAGAAAAGGATAGAGGTCAAACAACACAGCCTGTGCCGAGGTAACTTGTAAATAAAGTATTCATGCAGTCTGACCCGTCACAAAGCAGGTTAATTGTACTGAGACAATTCCGCATTTTAGTGTTGAGCTCTGGGAAAATATTCCTGCTCGAGAAAGATGCTTTAATTCCCAGAGCCATGAGTACTGTGCCTTAGTTTGCATTGCTCTGTTGTTTATTTGCTGAAGCAAGCGGTGGGGATTTTTTTCACCAGATTTTTGTAAAGTGTCTTACACTAGAATCTTTGGTTAGTTACAGTCAAAAAGTGCAGGTTCTGGTTCCAAAATCGAGGGGAAGATTTAAAATGGTGTGAGAAGACTGGGCCGTTGTGGGCATGTGTTCTTGGATAGATTTTACTTCCCTAAGTCCTCTTTCACTCAATCAAAAGATAAGTTATAGTCTTTCTTTTGATGATTTGACACCTCCTTCAGATTGTCAAGCCAAATACAATGCCGCATTTATTCACTGTTTATCCTTTTGCAAGTGGTGTCCTTTTGTTTTGCTATACTTACACAGTTGTGCCTTAAAGACATTGTTTAAACAAGATTTGAGACTAATAGAAATGTTTTCATTATTTTAAAGTATTCCAGGAGAAAGTCTAAACATTTGTTTGCAGGGCTTTACAGAGTGGTGCTAAATCTTATGAACTTATCCAAAATTTTGTTTCAAACGTAGGTAAACATTTGGTAGCCGTTGGAAATTACATTTCATTTTTTACGTTCCTTTTTCCTTGTAGTTGTTTGGTAACTGGCTATTAGTTTAATACAAATAAGATTTTTGCCATATTTTAGGGACAGCATTTTTTCTCTGGTCTTTCCTATGGTCAACATGAAGAAGAAAGACTCTTTGCCCTTTAACATGGCCGTGAATCCTGAGTGTTCCCTGGCGTACCGAGTCTTTCTGAAAGCTGCTGACAGCCTTCAGGTTCTAATTGAGATATTTTTACAATGATCAACAACTAACTAGATGGATGTATCTGAATCAAAATTCTTTTATATGGGAAGCCCAAGATTTTAGGAGCAGCATTTTGCATTCACATGCAGGCACCACTACGACATCAGAGCTTGACGCTTTTGCGCTTAGTGGTAATTGGGGCAGTGTCATGCTTTGTGCTCTCAGTGTAATATGAAACACGGTGGTGTTCTTGGGTGTGTAATCTAGCAAAGTTTATGGAGTCCTCATTAACAAAGTTGACTTCCTAGTTATTTAAAAAATATTATTAGGTATTTTAAAATAAGTCAGAATAAAATGTTTGGAAACGCAGGTTATGTTTTTTAACAAATGCAAGTATATAGAAATGTATGATTTATGGACCTGTACCTATATATATTTGTATAGGGATATGTGCTACCTATGAGCTGAGAACATTTCTAATGTACCATTTTAGGAGACAATCACTTCTTTGAAATACTGCAAATAGAACCTAGATTGAGGTCCTAACTTAGAAGAAAATTGGCATTTTTAATTACTTTGTTGTTTGCAAGGATTTTTTTAATAGTGCCTTATTAAAAAGCTATAAAAGAAAATGGAAATTATTTCACTGCTAGTCAAATAAAATATTGAAGTTATTGTAACTGAGCAATAGTTAAAATGTACTCCACACATTTTTATCAGATTCCTAACCAGGTTACGACTCAAATTTATGTTTTGATTGGTTGCGGTGTACCTTGATAAAATAATGCTGTTCTTGAGACACACCCTTCTCCATCTTCTCCTTTCAATGCATAAGGTATCATCTTGAATTACTTCCATTTTCATGTCACCTCCATCTGTTATTTCTTTTTCCTCATTGGATTGCCAGCTTTCAGCTGCCTGACTTGTTTTCTCATCTAAATGCTCACTTTATTTTCATTTTCTCAAGGTGTGATTTCTGTCAAGATTATTTTTTATATTACTCACTTTAATAAGTCAGACTACCTATGTTTTCCTTTCAGCTTTCTACCTTTTTTCCCTCTCTCACAGTAGCATGCTTTTTTGGGGAGGCTGGTGAGCCCAAACAGGACGTCTAACCACTTCTCATAACGGTTTAGCTCCCATAATGAAAATTACACCGTTGTCACTGGCTATGTCTTCCAATTTTAGCTATCCCACTGCTTTTTATATATCGTGATACTTACTTGTATTTTTATAGCAATATAGCATTGACTTGTGCTTCATATGTGATCCGCTGTAGCCGCCTACGCCTTTGTTAAAGATGTGCCTGGCCTGCCCGGGTACTTTGCCGTGGTCCCTGCTGAACTGTTGGTTGTTTCACGCCATTGCTTTTATTCGTTCATCTTATTCAGACCCATGTCTGAGTCACTGTTCAGACCATCGAGACCATTACACTCTGGTTGTTCCACATTCTCTTCTCTGCCACCCTCTTTTCATGTATTGCTCTCCTTTAGTACCAAACTTTAACTGATCATGCATCGGCTTGCTTTCTTCTGGTGTGTCTGTGAGTGCCCAAGTGTACTCTCAGAGCACTGCAGACCGAGTGCAGCCCAATTTCATTCTCTTTTTTGTTTTTTACTGCATATTTGTCATTGTGTACTTCTGCTATCTCTTACACCTGATAGGAGATTTATAATATCATATAAGCAAGATGTCAGTCAGCCTTTGTCATAGATTTCTTCAAATCCAGGTATGGGAAGTCTTTTCTAAATAGCCATGCCTACTTTTTAATCCAGTTTTTCTTATTGAAGACCAGGTAACTTAATTTTTTTTCCTACCGTGTAAAGATACCTTTCTTTTCCAAAATCGGGATGCATAAACAGACTTTGTCTTCCTAGCTCCATGCTTTTGGGCCAACAGCTTGGGACAGTTTGGATTTCTAGAAGTTACTGTTTCTGCTCCCATTCTCATGGCAAGTTGCGCATTTGTTCTTGTGGAACAGTCTAGCAACTTGTATTTCTCTTTCCATTTTTCTCATAGCTGAAAGAAGGGGACCTTTTTCTGATGCTGATTTCTTTCATGGTCTACACATCAGTAAGAGCTGCTTAGATTATTCTTCGGTGCTCTTTGGAGTACAGATAATGGTATCTATTGCTCTATTAAGAGGATGTAAATCTTTATCTAGTGAGAAACTTCATGTTTTATGGAGAGCCAGGCTTTTTTCTGCATTTTTTTTGTTTGGTTTTGTCAATCATTTGGCTGATTTTACTGTCTTATTTGTTCTTTCAACATCAGAAACTCACCTGACTTATGTCTGCATTGAGCTTTATGAGTTCCTTACCACAAATTGAATTTAGACAGTAGTTTCACAAACTTTTCTTTCAGCGGCTGTGCCAGCTCACCCACTGTCCATCCTCTGCTTACAGCCACGTGCTCCTTTCTGTCTCCCCTTTTAGGTATACATAAAAGGAATCTGTGCTGCTGTCTTTTGTTGTGGTTTATCTATAAGAGGGGCAGGTAGCTTAACTTGGCTGTAGCTCTTTCTTCAGTGGTGATCTTCAGTGATAGAACAGGCTGAGAGAGTTGGGGTTGTTCAGCCTGGAGAAGAGAAGGCTCTGGGGAGACCTCATTGCAGCCTTCCAGTACTTAAAGGGGGCCTGCAGGAAAGATGGGGACAAACTTTTTAGCAGGGCCTGTTGCAGTAGGACAAGGGGTAATGGTTTTAAACTAAAAGAGGACAGATGTAGACTATATATAAGGAAGAAATTTTTTTTTTACACTGAGAGTGGTGGAACAGTGGCACAGGTTGCCCAGAGAGGTGGTAGATGCCCCATCCCTGGAAACATTCAAGGTCAGGTTGGACGGGGCTCTGAGCAACCCGATCTGGTTGAAGATGTCCCTCTTTATTGCAGGGAGATTGGACTAGATGACCTTTAAAGGTGCCTTCCAACCCAAACTATTGTATGATGCCATGATTCTATGATCAAATTTAGACCTGCTTTTCTTCCTGCACGCCTACCAGTAGAAATGGCCTTGATTTAACATTAGCTTAGCACTTAAAATCCCTTCAAAAGCATAAGTCTATGCATTTCTGCTTGGATTTGAATGTTTTATATTGGTTGTCAAGCCATTAGGGAGTAACGTGACTACATTCTTCATGTTCTTCCAAGAAGGTCTTATGCAGGTGACATTCTTATTTTTCACTTTGCAGCTCAGGGTAGAATATTTCTAAATTGTGGTCCTGCTAGGAATTAGAATAAGATTTTCACATTTCATATTAAAATACATGCATACATAAAAATTAAGATGCTTAGGGAAATCAGTCTTTTCAGATGCATCTTGTCACAGGTTCCTCTTGCCTAAGGTGCAAATTTCACAAATATGCAGAGATTATACTTTATATTTTACTGACCCAGCCTTGCCCTCAAAGTTGTCTGTTTCAGACTATTGAAATTTTGATTATCTGTTTCAAATGATGAATTACTTTTGCTGTATATGAAATGGAAGCCTAGCTGAAAACTTCTTGTCTAAAAGCTGTAAGAATACCATATGATATTTTTCTTAATAAAAAAAATAATTGTATTATTCTCACTCAGATGGTGCTTTTTTATCTATGTATGTGACATGTTTTCCATTTGGAATGGAGACCAAAAAAAAGGGTACTTAAAGTTAGGTTTTAATGTTCTTATTGGGGCACTTAGCATGTTTCTTAGCTGTCTTTCTAGTTTAAAGTTCTAGAGATGGGTGTTCGAAGAAATTCTTCTTTTGTATATCAGATTTGTTCCTGAGACATTTCATATTTATCAGTTTACTGCTCACAGCTGGTTTTAAATTATATTTAAGTAGTAGAAATCTCAGAAAAGGAAATGACTTATTTGCAAATTATTGTTTGACCTTCCTTAATGCAGAAGTCTGGTGGCTTATAAACCACCCAGGGACTGTCTCATCGTATTTCTGAGATGATCTCCCTCCATAATATGATTGCATTTGTAATGTCAAAAAACTATTATGGATTAAAGATCTGAGATGAATCCATCTCCAATGACAAGATTTACGTAGCTGTATTCATCACAGTACTGAGATTGTGGCATTCTCTTTCCTCTGAGAACAGCCCGAACCAGCATACTTACTTCTGAACCTCCAAGCCTCATTGTACCTCGTTCAAAACCATTTTTAATTCTGAAGAAGTAAAGTAAAAATAGCAAAACTTTTCTTCTGTTACAGTATGTTTCTAGGGCAAGTGCAACTACTTATCTGCACAACAGATGTTTTGGGTTTTTTTTATTTATTTGCATGCTACTAGCTTCTAATAATGGGTAGAAATTAGGTACTTTTCTTTCATGGAACTGATGATCAGAGGCAGCCTTGTTTCACCGTGATGCCTAGATGCTAAGACTTAATTATGTTCATCGTGTAATTAATGATGCTTCCTTCCAACTGTTAGGTTCTTAGCTGGTTTTATTTCCAGGGTATTTGAAGACAGGATGCTGTGAATCATTTGAGATCACAGGACTATTTTTTTCTCTAACAGGTTTAATACTAGCATCACTAGTAAATTGTGCCTTGAAATTTTATCACTTCTTCATACCCATTTCAGTGACAGCTTACATTAGTATTTTGCTTCCTTGTTCTTTAAGAACCCTGTGCCTTCTGTGGACTGCCAAGTCATCTGTATTACCACAAAACATAGTGATTCTTGTCAAAAAGATCACAGTTCTAAATAACCTTCTAAGTCAGGCTGCTTTAAGTAATTATAACTTAAAAAGGGGGCAGGAATGTTTTCTATACTTAAACTTGTCAACGTACATTCAAATCTGCCCTGTATTTTGGGGAGCCATCAGGACTGAACTCTGTACTTCATGGCTGCGCAAGTCATTAATTTCTTTTTTAATGCTTGTTTCAATTCCCGATTTCTGCAATGAAGTTGCAATTGAAACCTTTTCTGTGGCCTATGATCTGTTATGTTTAAGGGAGCGAGAACATTTTCTATATGGTTTTGGGGAGAAAGTCATGCTATTTGTGTGACTGCACTCTGAAACTGTTGTCGTCTAGTCCACGTACCAGACTTTCACCTGAAAATGCACGCTATATGCTGATTGGTTTTACTGGTGTGCTGTGTTCTTTGAAGATGAATTAGTGATGCAAAGGATGCAGCAAACATCCACTGCTATATAATTTTGTCTCTGTGCAAGTTAAACTTAAGGCTTGAGCAGTGTGTGGCTATTTCAATACATAGCTTCAGGGAATAGCTGCCAGCAAGTAATCCTCTTTCACTGATGTGCCACAAGCACTCAGCAAATTCCTACTAGCCTCTTGGAGCTAGATTGCTCATATATTTTGTATGTATGTATTTCATTCCTACGTCCTTGCTTCTCCCCACCCTTTCTTTTTTTTTTCCCCCTCAAACCAAGAAAACATTTCTGAGTTAGTGTGAAGGGCAAAAGAAATTTTTCTGCCATAATTCCAGTCCGAGACTGTGGCTGCTTATGACTTTGCACCCTTTTTGTTTCCATTCAGTTCACCTCCTGTCTTGGTTCGGTCTTGTGTACCGTTTTATTTGTCTTAGTGCTCCAGCTGTGTTAAACCCAACTCTAATGTCTAATTTTTAAAATACTCCCTGGATATTTCTTATCTCCCCAGCTTGCTTTGATCTAGTTGAGTGTGCCATCTATTTCCAGGGCATTTCGTTTTCTCTCTGATTCCCAAATAGGATTCCACCCACTCAGCTGGAAAATTTTATTTCTTATTACAAAGAGAATCCATGTGATAAATGGAAATGAGACATTTCTGTGTAGATTTCTTCGTTGTTGCATTTTGGCATTGTGAAAAGATGAGTTTAAATTTTAGAGGCAATAAATCTCACTGCTTGCTTGGTTTGATTTAATTCCAGTCTATGTTGCATTATCAAATCAATCTCTGTTGGGAAGCATGCTGAGGCTACTATAGTCATTGCAGATTTTAACCTAGTATATTCCACTATTTCCTCTTCTGGGAAATGTTTGAGTAGTTTGTGCAGAGAAAATTTCTGTATGCTGCTAAAGTTTTACTATTTCTACTCAATAGTTTTGAAACTTTTCTGTAAAAGCCTCAAATCAGTGCTGTATATCACATATGCTCTTATGCTGTGCAAGCTCTCCATTTGCACATCGTTGATGGTGTTTAACAAGTGCAGTTTGCAGAATTTTTGTCAGACAGGAAGATAAAAACCAGTTTGACCTAGTTCTCAGCTAATTGGGAAGGAGACCTTTTTATCTATGAAATAAGTGTTGCAAAAGATTTAGAGAAACATAACCCTACAGTGATACTTTCATAGTAATTTTACTGCATACAAACACACAACACATGATGGTAATCTCTTTGATAGGAAATGCCGAGGAGTCACATATCCCTATTCCTGCTTTTTCTGCCTTGACATGTCGTAGACAGACACAGATCAGCTCAGCAAATGTACAGACATGAGCTAGCCAGATTTTTTTTAACTTTGTCATTTTCATACAACAGGTGTCAAATTCCTGTTTTTTTTCTGAAGAACGCAGTTCCAAACTGCACAGAAAATAAGCAGTTTAAAGCATATTATTTTCTTTTTGTGCTTGGCAGCCTATCAACTTCTACAGTATTGCTCTCACACCCTCCTATTAAAAATCAGTATGTTATCACAACAATGATTTGGGTAAAACTACAGAAAGAAACACAAAATTTCACAACGCAATACTTGCATTCAAACAGTTTGAACTGGAAGTGTGGGAAAAAGCAGGATTTTTAGCTCTTAGGAGCATGGGAAGGCCCCTTGTTGCTTGCTTTAGTAGAAGGTTGAATGCAAAGACCTTTCTATTTAATTCCTTTTGCTTCAACGATAGGAGGAAATTTTTGTGAAGCGATGATCCTTTTAGGTGGTAGCAGGCCTGGAGACAACCACACGTAGGGCTGGCTGCTTAGCCAGGGGAGACGAGCTAGGACTTCAGCGTCCATCAGCATTATTCCGATTTGGCTGCTATGATTTGTTAGAATAACATAGGCGGTTGCCTCTTTTTCCAACGCTGTTGAAAGATAGTAAATTCAGAGATGATTCAGTAATGGTGATTTGGGAATTGAGAGTTGCAACACATGGAAAAAAAACTGGAGTCATCACTGACAGTTTTGGAGACCCATTGGTTTTGTGTGTAGCAGCATCCAAAGAAAGCCAAGAGCATCTCCTCAGCTTGCATTGACAAAACAGCGTGTCCTGTCAGTGTACTCCACCTTGGTGTGTCCACATCCTCAGTGCGGTACCCGGTACCCGGCCGCTTCTGCCTCTCCACTAGGTCGCATGTGCTCATTCACAGAGAGGAGTCAAAAATCTTTGTAAGAGTGAATGTGCTCCTTCTGCCAAGCAGTGATACAGCGCATGCTAAAGGACTGCAGAAACACACAACTTAGCCCACTGAGATATATTTTTTTTAATCGCTATTGTTTCAGATAAAAAAGGCAATCTCATTTCCATGTACTTTTTTTTTTTCATTTTTACTGTCTAAGAAGAGACAAGAATGATCAGGATCAGTTATTGTACACTCTGAAATAGGAAATCTTTTAAATTAAGCAGTAAATATATTACCAGCACTTCCAGAGCAGTTAGAGGGCATAGAGGGTAACGTAATTAAAGATGAAGTAAAGCATTTGCATTTTGAAGATACAGCACTAGTTTATGATACAAAGAATTAAAAGACTATTTTAATTTTTTTTCACTGGGCTTTTAGCACTGTTGGCCTGTCTTCAAATTCACTAGTGAAAGCAGAACTATGGAATATTCCATGTTAGAGAAGCACCTGTAGCTGACTTCCACACATCACATGCACGGAAGCTGATTAACTGCATCAATCCCAAGTGAATCAAAACAAAACAGATGATAATTGCTGGAATAGTGAACAGATGGCTTCAGAACTGGAATTTTTAACCTTTTTAGAGACCATTATATAAGACCAGTAAATGCCTTTTGTCTGGGAAGTTAAAGGGACCGCCACCCTCTTACTGGTGCAGGCAGTGGTAGTGGGAAACTCCAAAAGGATGTGGAGTAGAGATACTCTACCGCCTAATTCCCAGCCCTACCGCAATAGGTTTCGTGGCTTCTGGTAGCCATGGCTGTAACCTGCAGTTCTCCCTGCAAGGAGGAAAAATATTCCAAAAATTATAAAATATTTCCAAAAATACGTGAGTTTTTAATGTTGTTACTCATACTGGGAACCTGAAAAAAACATTAGCATTTCTCTATTCTTGTTTTTATGCATTATCTTAAAATGCCAAACTCTCAAGTTTCCTAGAGTTCTTCAGTAAGAGGTAAACTACTGCGTGACAATTACCAGCATATTCTTCAATTCTAGTTTTGCAAATTCAGTCCTGCCTTGTACAGAAACCTGTACAAAACCTAAAAGATAAGAGTAGGACAGGCCCTCAGAGAGGGAAACCATTATAGTCGACTACTCGGAAAGTGCTGCTCCATAGTAGTGTAGCACTCAGCATTTTTGATTTGCCATCCAAGCAAATGGGAAGGAATCATGGTCACAATTAGCCCAAATCCCGGTATGCACTCTGTTATTGCTAGCTGTTTGGAAAATGGGCCATAACGATTTAGTCCAATTCCTAGTTTATATACAGAAGTAACGTACCAAATCGCTTGAGAAGCCTGAACCGTTGGCTTTTTCTGTCTGGCACTTGCCCAGCGTTAAATAAGGTTTATGTATCTACTGCTTTAAAGATAGAAATACTGTTCTTTAAAGCACTTTGCAGGTGTATACTACTTCATAGCTTGCAATTTCTTGATTCCCAACGCATTTCTGTTCCTTTCAGATAACAGCAACAAAAAAGCCCAAACAACACACTCCCAAACAAAACAGCATTCCAGCCCTATCTCTTCATTTAGCTGTCGATTATTTCAGCTCTTTGCTAAGAGTTTAAGTTTTGCTACCTGGTCACACCTGGAGAGCACACAGGGGTGAGGAAAGGTGCAAGACTTCAGCAGTCAGCACTAGCACCATCTCATACTTACTCTTCATCCCATGGTCGTAAGAAAAGGCTTTGAGTTTCCTTGTAGCAAGTGAGGGAAAAGGTTCAAGTCTGAAGAGGTGGTAAATTCAAGAAAGTAACCTTGCTGACTAAAGTCTTTTGTCACCTACATTTGCCCTCTGTGTTTCCTACAGGAAAGAAAAGATCAGAGCAACAAGAGTGTGTGCAATCCAGAAAAGAATGAAGGAAAAGGCAAAAACAAGACAAAAGATAGAGGCAGAATAAGTACACAAGGAAATGCAGGTCAGGGGAGCGGTACCCCAGTTATGGCAGGTTAGGACCTAGGGTCAGTAAATTAGGACTGCCTGTTTCACTGCCACATCAGAAAGGCACACCGCCTTCTGGAGACCTTGCATAAAAACATACAAGAATGAAAATTGTGTTTCAGATGCTCTGTGAAAAATAGCAATGAATTGTCACTTCAGTTGTTACACAAGCTTTCCCTCTTGCCATGACATAGGACAAAGTTTAATCAAAGTCAATAGTATTTCAGTAACACAAGCTAATATGTTTTAGTCTTATAATTACTGAATGTCCTCAGCTAGACTGTTCACCCACATGAACACCATACTTCAGCAGACTCAGTCCCTGATAATTTGCACCCAAGTCCTGTGGTGGACCTGGTTTCCTGAAATGCAGCAAGTAAGAACCGTTAAGAGATATTCTAGCTACTTAGGCATCCCTTTGATAGAAGAAAATGTGTGTGGGTACTTTATAGCATGATCGTTACCTCCTACCCTTAATTACAATACATAGAATTTATTTTATTTTCAGTCATTAGAAATATTTCCAACTTTGTATCATTCTTGCAGTTCTTGAAATCTTTGACAAGGATGGTGGGAAACACATAGGACACAGATCACTGCAGGAGGTAGGCAGTTTAAAAAATAAATAGCAGGGATGGAGAGGTTTGAAATTAGGATTTCCAAACTGTGTCTTCTTGTCTTCTGAGTGTGCACTATTACAGTGCTTTATATATTAAGTAAGAAATTCTTTACACTGAGGGTTGTGAAACAATGGCACAGGTTGCCCAGAGAGGTGGTCGGTGCCCCATCCCTGGAATCATCCAAGGTCAGGTTGGACGGGGCTCTGAGCAACCTGATCTAGTTGAAGATGTCCCTGCTCATTGCAGGGGGGTTGGACTAGATGACCTTTAAAGGTGCCTTCCAACCCAAACCATTCTATGATTCTATTCTGTGATTCTGTATGGCAGCAATGAGTATGATTCAATCCACACTTATGTCCTAGTCTGCTTAGTGACCCCCACAAAGGGCTGGGTTTCTTTCCTTTGTATTATTTATTTTCCTAGATTTGAAACAAAATTAAAACTGTCTATGTATTAGTCCTTTCATGGCTGTACTAAATTAACAATGTCAGCAAAAATACCAACCTCAAATTCTTGCCCAGTTCCTGCTGTTTTTACAGTAGGCAGCTGGACAGGAATTAAGAGTGAGCGGCCTGCAGAGCACACCTCTTCCTGTGCAAAGCGATAGCGCGAGCAGGGGGCTGACCTGGGACAGCCTTTGCGAATTAACGGGACCTCAGCTATTTCAACACAAACAGACAACCCTGATCTACTTGTACAACATGGAGAGCACAGCACAGTCAGGTTCTATCTCAGTGTTTCTGGAACGTCATGCAGTAAAACAACAAAAAAACCCAGCTGTATATGCAATCTGCCACCACCTCATCTTGCCTCTTACCAGTGTGCTTGCTTGCAGGGGAAGAGGAAAGTGTACTAAACTTTTTCTCATTTTTTTCCCTCTCCCACCCCCACTTGTTTTCTCACAGCACGCTACAAGTGAAAGTCTCGGAGCCGCAGAATTCAATAGACATGAACACAGAAAATGAACATTTGAAGTCCATAAAGATGTGCCTTAATCAGCCCACTGAGTGGAATCTGAGTTTTTCAGCAGCATCTCTCGCCAGCTGTAAAGTTTTTAACCAAAATCTCAAAACTGATGAGAACAAATAGATTGCAGCTGTTCTTGCACTATTATTTTGTACATTGTTCCTGATTTTTTTTTCTGCTGAATAATAAGCATTTATTACATTGATCTTGAAATGATCTTGTGTGATTTGGCTTTATATTACTACTAGCATTATTCATTTTGATGTACTTTTTCTTTTTTTTAATATAAAGTTTCACATCTGACCATCATGAAATTCTTGCAGTACAAATTTATATCAGAATCAGATGTTCCCCTTTAATAGTATTGTGATTTTTCTATGTTCTTTAAGTTTAATTATTATTTCCCAATTTTGTTTTTGTGCACGAAAGTTAATATACTATGTAATTTGTGGCATAGGTCACCATGTAAAGATTTATGGTAATAACAATTCAAACAAATCTGTAAAAGGTGGAGACCGACTACCTCGAAGCAAAGCAGTCAAAAGGTAAATTACCTGAGGAGATCTCCTTCACAAACGGATCAAAATGTACGGAAGAACCAGTTTGTTTCTGCAGTACGCTTTCATCTTCATTGATCTTGAGAACTTTTGTGTGACAGTGTTTAATGACCGTAATGTCTAAGAGAAAGGCCAAGCCTGCAGGAGAATCTCTTGAAAGATTGTCATTCAATGAATCTGTATCTGCACTTTTTGAGGTTTCTGCTAAATGGTCTTTCTTCCCCTTTTGTTTTTATGAATTTATGCCTGCCACCAATTAAAATGGATGTAAATGCTCTTCCTATTTCATTTTTTTCCCCGTGTACTTTGGAAATTCAATGTAAACATCAAAATTTTAAACTCTACTCAAAGAAGCAGTAAACGGTTGTAGCTGACTACATTGTAGACATTCCATGCTTAGATCAGCTTTAGCAAGGTTCATGTACTTCATTCATCAAAACTTTATTATTAATAGAGCTATAACAAAAGTGGTAGAATAAAACCATATGATCTGTTTCTCTTTTCTGGAGTCATACATTCAATAGCTAGAGTAGAGGTTTCTTAATTCAACTTAATTCAAGAAGGTGTCTGTCCTTCACTTGCCAGGAGCTAGTTTCCGTAGAATACACTGTATTTTACGAAACAAAGGGTTTAAGGATTCACTTAAAATTATCATCTTACTTAACAAAATGAAGATGCAGTTCTTCTGTAAAGAAGTTTGTTGGTTTGCAGGTGCAATCCAGTAACTGAAATAAAAGACTGGTGTGAATTCCACGAAGTTTCACAAGATCCCTCAAGGATTTTGAGTCACTGAAGTGTTGGACATACAGAACACGATTAAAGAATGAACATTCATCATCACACCACACTGTCTAGAGGGTCTTTATGTATCTCAACTATTTAATGCATTTGGATTTTATGGGGCAAGAAAGCCAAGAGATAATTAAACTTCCTGGGGAGGAGGGACTGAAGTTTACTTCAGTGGAGCCCCACCAGAGCACAAGGAAGAGGAAGGAGTCAGGGCTCTCTAAAAGGGGACATAAACAGTCTTACAAACAGTGGAACTAATGCAGCCAGTATCTCCTTCATGTGCCCGAAGGAGATGCCACGTGGATTTTATCATTTCAAAGACACAGTAAATACCAGAACTCTTCTGCTACAGGCACATCCCACCTCCAAGCAGCTGCCTGTTTTCATTATCTTTTAACAATTATGATCCCTTCCCTTGTGTCAATATTGAGTTTCAATTGGCTGATGAGTTCAAAAGTTTTCAGAGGGGCGTCAGATCCAGGCATAACCCCAGCTCACTAACCGCTTCCCTAAGTCACATAATAGACAACAAAACTAGAAAAAGAAATGCTCTTGGTGCAGCACTCACCCTTCATCTTGAGATAGCGACCAGCCAAAGCAGACTCTTAGCAAGAGAGAATTCTTTTTGTTTATATTCTGAAGAGACTGATTAGGCAAGCAAACAAAAACAATCACAAAACTGGTTTTAAGAAACAAAAACTAATGTAGGAATAAACATCGTATTACTTTAAATTTGACAACAAATGAACTCTGCTATTTTATCATTATTTGTTATGGAATCAAGTCTTCTAGTCTAGATCTAGTTTGGCTCTTGCAGTCTGGACACCCTGTTGTATTTAACCAGCAAAAAGAGAGAAGATGCACAGTAATTGGTTCAGAACAACAAAGCAGCTGTTTTTAAGGTCAATTAGAATATTTTAGAGATTAAAATTTTATTCCTTAATTAAGGAGCCAGGAAGTTAGGTACTTTCAACCCATAGAATTAAAGTCAATAAAAATCAGCAACATTATATTAGCTAGAAAGAGTAATGCATAGCAAGTCAAGATTTTTCACTGCAGGTAGTAAGATACTTCTCAACTTGGCTCATTATCACCTTCGGATGTACTCTATTGCTACCACATGCGACTGAGAAAGTCAGCTGCAGACATTTAAACCTTGATTATTGCTAATAATCAGCCTTGAAAAATACAACACACATGATCATCCTATCCTGCAATTAAGCAGCCATCCTTTCTCAAAAGATGAAGCAATTTTGTAGAAGCATACCAAATTTCCTATTGCACAGAACAGGAAATTCCCTTGACAAGAAGAAGGGCAAGGGAAGAGCCCAAAGGGGCTGGAAATTACATTCCAGTCGCTGGTCAAGTTTCTAGCCTGAAAGAGGATCACAGAGTAATTCAGGCATAGGAGGACCTCAGGAGGTCCATAGGTCTACGTCCTGCTCACAGGGAGGCCAGCTGTGAGGTCAGAGCAGGTTGTTCAGGACCCAGTCAGGTCTTAAAAACCTCCTAGGACAAAGCCTGCAAGCTCTCCAAGGAGCCTGTTCCAACTCTTCTTAACCTGTTCCACTGCCTCTTTCTCCTTATATTCTGGTCTGAGTTTCAACTTGTCCTGTTGTTTTTTGTCCTCCCATCATGTACAACAAAGAGCCTGGTTCCATCTCCTCAAAAAATTTGTAGGTAACTGGGGGTCCTCCCAACACCTGCGGGCTGAGCAAGCCCAGCTCCCTCAGCCTCTCCCCACGGGGCAAGCACTCCAGCCCCCTGACCAGCGCAGGGGCCTCCACTGAACTCACTCCAGTTTGTCAGTGTCTGTCTTCTATTAATACACACCAGTGAAGCCACATCGACAGCAGAGACATCCACTGATCGAAAGGTGACTTCAGGGAAACCTGATGTTTTCAGTACAGCATTCCTGAAGAGATGCCAGAGACAGAACCTGCATGTGTGGCAAGGCACGACAGAACAGCAAGAAGGCAAAACTGAAGGTCTTCAATTTATTCAGGAAGGCATTCCCAGAGAAGCCTTTATAAATTTTTATTGCTCCTGCTTTTCCTAGAAACTCATTTTAACCAAAAACAAGAGTGAACTAGCAGCAGTTGTTGAAAGAGTATTAGTGGCAGAAGAGCAAATCACTCACGACAGTGAGGGTGAGGGAGAACTTATAACTAAAATAATAATAAAAAAATAACAACTTTAAAGGACAAGGGACACTGATTGACAATCAACTGAGAAAAACGGAAATATATACTTCACCCTTTTGAACTATGTTGAGGCAGCATTCAAGGGGACAGACAGTTCCTCTGATCTCAAGTGGTTGCACATACGCAAACTTACACTAGAACACAAGTTGGGGATTTGAAGAAAAGAATTATCGAGAGGGAGCTCAGGACTTCAAAATTCTGTTTAAAATTATGAATAAAAATAATTCACCACAGTTACATAAGCTTCTGAATAGCAAATATCAGCAGAAAAGTGTGTCATGGCATTTTGCGGTTTGACAAGTTTCCAACAAAAACTTGGAGGAAAAGCAACACAATCCTGTCTGTTTTCTATATGCGAGCTTGAAGACAGCATAGTAGTTTGGGCATTACACTTTGGGAAGGCTACTTTTCACTTGTGGCCCTAAGCCATTTCTGAGAACTACCAAGGATCATTTACAGTATGTTTACCTATTTTAAATGCAAGTTCCTTAGAAAGCTACTTTCGGGCATTCGTAGTTGAGATACGCATGTCAAGCAATCCACATGAGTTCTCTCTGACTGCCTTGGAAATTACCTGTATTGTAACAAAGACAGACATGATTGACAGAGCATTTCCAAACCAAAGACCTAGCATTTCCAGAGTGAAGCTGCTCAGCCCCCAGTGACTACTACCTGCAGTTTAAAGTTAATCTTCTATTGTCTCTGTAAAACGCATGACTATTCCTAGATATGCCATTAGAAAAAGGGTTGTGAACTTCAAAGCTACAAAGAAATCACAATTGTATGCCAGTTTAAAAAGACACTACACACAAACCTTATAAAGTATTTCATTTTTTGCCCTTTCTGTACTTAAGTATTCCTTTGTACCACAAATATTTTTATGCTTTTATAAAAGCATGCTACTGGTTTTATATAACAACGTCAAGATCGGCAGCAGACTTCCAGGCTTAGGTTTGTAAAATCAGTAACTCAGTTTTACTATTTTGACATTATTTAAAATAAAGTCGACACATATTTGCAGGAAACAGAATTAATCTTAATTGTGAATTCTATTTTATGTAAACATGAACAATAAAACCTGGTCAGCAGATGCACAGTCTAATAAATGAAGAAAGTAGGTGCATTAAAGGTAGGTACATTCAAAATTGCTGCCATCACAAGCAACCACTCCAGGTCAAACATTCTCTCCAAATAATGTTAAATAACAAAACAGCTTTAACTATTAAGTATCTACCACCAACAGCAATTTTTATTTGCAGATTAAAAGCATTCTTTTCTATAAACTAAAAAAAAAAAAATAAAATCCAAGTTTTCTTCAGGTAATATTTTAATTACATGAATGATGTATTATATGAATGATGGACTTCATATCAGGAAAATCATCAAAAGCACCTGTTTAAAAAAAATTTAAGAGTTCCTAGAAAAATCTAAAATTATAAATGATCATAATATAAAAAGAGTTAAATATGACTAACAACAACAAAAAAAATCTTATTTATCAAGTCTGATGTTAACTACCACCATTGGCAAAGGACATTTTCTCTCCTTTTGTCTTCATTGATCCGCTTCCCAATTTAAATGTCCTGAAAGATTCATTCTTTTAAGTGCTGCTGTTTTGGCTCGTCTTGAAGGCCTTGAACTTGACATTGGGACTGATTCTGGAATTTCATCACCACTGAAATGTAAAATATTTTAAAGTAAGGCCAAAAAGACTAAGCAAACTGAAGAGTTTTTATATTAAAAAACTTGAAACATGGTCTTAAAGAACAAAAGTACTTCTTCCCAATTATAAACTTCTTACTTTTTGAGAAGAATCTATTAATGTTTTCCAAGTGATATAGCAGTATCAGTAAGTGTCAGCAGTTGCAAAATAAGCAAAACCCCCAAAAGATTAGGTGGTGTCAAAGCAAACACACCCAACAGGCAAACAGGAATGATTGGCCCGGGTCACCCTAAAGTCCGTGGATTACTTGCTTGAGAAAGAGTGAGCACAGCTGAAAATTACAATAATGTCTTTACAATGCTTATATCCTATAAGAACATAAGGGAAGGAATGCATTGTGTATATTCACTTATCAGTCATTTCTAGAAGCTTATCAACTACATGTTGAAAAACAAGCAGCAAAAAAGTGGAAGGGGAAAAAGAATTTAAATAAAAAAGTTATTAAAAAAGCAGAAAAAGTGATTGGAGGAAAAGTAATAATTTAAGCCAAAAATCTAACTTTTGTCAGCTAGAATGTATGTTAGTTCTATGCACAAAAGGTATGTTAAAAAAAATAAGACAGGCTCTTAGGCAATGACAATAAAAAGTGTCAAACCTGCTATTACTTCAAAAGTACCGGTTCAAGGAATTTTTTTTTCTTAAATGTTTATCTGTTTATTAGCAACAGAGGATATTACAGATGCAGGTTTTGGGAAGGAAAAATATTTGAATTAAATGTCCTTGCTAGAACAGACATCATGGTTTTGATAGTGGAAAGAAAAGTATTTACCTTTCACTACTGCATTTTACAGTTGTGTCAGTTTTTCTTCTGCTGACAGACCTCACTTCTGCTTCTCCCTTCCGTGGTCCTAAATATAAGCAAAAGTGTCTTTTCATATCACGATACTATTTCTTTTCTTAAACTAGTTTTGTATCTTTCTTCAGTGTTCGATATTGCATTGAAACATAAAAATATGCAGTCACCACAGATAGAATGTGGTGACAAAACGAAACCAACAACAAAAAACCCACCACGTACCGCTTCTCCCATAAACACCTGTACATTACTGGAAATGACCGTGGCCAGATTATCTTGAAATCTTGTAGTCAGGACTTTTTTTTTCTTTTTTAACTCTGTGTTATTGGGAGAGGCTAACAGACTACTTTAATCTTTTAACAAATAAAATTTTAAAAACTACAAGAGTATGAAGACTGAATGGTTTTTATATCTGTATGTTCACAAAAAGTTAGTATGAAATTATTTTATTAAAAACAACTAGTATTGTGGCCAGAAAAAGCTAGTGCATACCTTTGCCAGCTGTTTTTCTCGTGGATTTCAATTTTGCAGTTGCTTTACTTTTAACTTCATTAACTGGAGTATGAAAAGTGTCTTTATTATTTTCTGTTAAACAGAACAGCATATGCAGAAATCATAATCAACTTTTAATTTATCTTAAGTACCAGTATTTAAAATTTTGGCTGTTCTATAAAAAAGCTGTACAATTTTAACCGTACTTTTTCCTTAAACTAGAAATTGGATAATAAGGCTAGAAGGAAGCTTAAAATGTCACTCAGCTGTAACCCTGCCCCAACATAGGTCCATCACATGTAAGCTATTCCTGACAATTGTTTAGCCACTTCCATTGTGTTGGAAGTCAAGCAAGCCGGGTGGAAGATGAGCTTGGCTGAACAGGGAGCTCCTTGTGGTGCTCAAGACGAAAAAGAATGTTGTATGATCTCTGGAAGCAAGGTCAGCCTTCACAGAAAGACTACAGAGCTGTGGTTCATATACACAGGGAGAAGACACAAAATGCCAGAGCTCAATTAACAGCAAGAAGGGCTTTTTAAAAAGTATGTTAAAAGCAAGAGGAGGTCTAAAAAAAACAAACAAACAAAAAAAAAACCAAACCAGAAGAACCCCCACACATTGGACCGATACTCATTAAAGACTGTTACCTGAATAATAGGCAAGATGAAAAAGTAGAGGCATTCAGTGCTTTTTTTTTTTTTTTGCCTCAGTCTTTAATAATGCTAATAGACCTCGGGCTGCCCAGTCCTCTTGAGTCGGAGGACCATGAGTGTGCGAACAGTGACCTCCCATTTGAGGACACTGAAATTGTAAGGGACCAGCTGTATCAGCTAAATGTCTATAAGCTGAATGAGCCAGCAGTGTGCCCAGGTGGCCAAGGCGGCCAATAGCCATCCTGGCTTGTATCAGAAATACTGTGGCCAGCAGGACTAGG
>RSEF01000004.1:81977960-82052094 GCA_003993805.1 Himantopus leucocephalus | reverse complement strand
TGAGGAATGCCACTCATCACTGCTCGCCACTTGGACATCGAGCTATGGACTGCAACCCTTTGAGTGCAGCCATCCAGCTAGTTCCTTATCCACTCCTTGTTTATCCATGCAGGCCTTATGGCCTTTTTGCTNCACTCCTTGTTTATCCATGCAGGCCTTATGGCCTTTTTGCTTGACTTCCTCTTTGTTGGAATGCATCACTCCTGAGCTTGGAGGAGGTGATACTTGAATATAAGCCAGCTTTCTTGGGTCCCTCTTCGCTCTAGGGCTTTATTCCATGGTACTCTGCCAAGCAGATCCCAGAAGAGGCCAAAGTCTGCTCTCCTGAAGGCCAGGGTAGCAGGCTTACTGTGCACCCCCCTTGTCACCTTCAGGATCTTGAACTCCACCACCTCATCGTCACTGCAGCCAAGGCTGCCCTTGAGCTTCACATTCCCCACCAGCACCTCCTTGTTGGTGAGAACAAGGTCCAGCATGGCACCTCTCCTCATTGGCTCTTCTATCACTCGGAGAGGGAAGTTATCATGTACCCATTCCAGGAAACTGCTGCTTATGCCCTGCTGTGTTGTCCCTCCAACAGATATCAGGGTGGTTTAAAGTGCCCCATGAGGGCCAGGGCTTGTGAACGTGAGGCTGCTCCTATCTGTCTATAAAGGGGCCTCATCTGCTCAGTCTTCCTGGTTGAGTGGCCTGTAGCAGACCCCCACTGTAATGTCACCTGTCCCCGTCCTCCCTTTAATCCTGACCCATAAGCTCTCAGTCAGCTCCTCATCTGTCTCCAGGAGGAGCTACATGCACTCCAGCTGGTCCTTGACATAGAAGGCGACACCCCCTCCTCGTCTCTCTTGCCTGTCCTTCCTGAAGAGCCTGTATCTTTCCATTCCAACACTCAAGTCACAGAAGCCATCCCACCACGTCTCTGTGATGCCAATAAGATCATAGTCCTGCAGGTGTACGCAGGGCATCTCTAACCCCTCTTGTTTATTCCCCATGCTACCTGCATTTGCATAGAGGCATTTAAGTTAGGCCCCCGATGAAGCTAACTTACTGGCTGGAGTGGCTATTTTTCCTTTATGCTGCACTCCAGGTGCTCTCCTGCTGACCAGCAACCCTTCTGCATGGTTCTGGGCATCTATTATTGGTATGGGCATCATATTGGTAGGAGTGGGACGAATTGCGGTTCCCCTCCCCTGGCAACTCTAGTTTAAAACCATTTTCATGAGTTTGGCAAGCCTCTGACCAAAGATGTTCTTCCCCTTCTCTGACAAGTGGACCCCACCAGGCCTCAGTAGACCAGGTTTCTCAAAGCAAGTCCCATGGTCTAAGAAGCCAAACCCCTCGCTGCGGCACCAGTCTTGTTGATTTGCTGGATTCAATTGGCCCTATCAACCCCCTTCCCTTTGACCAGAAGGACTGATGAAAAAACTACCTGTGCCCTAGATTCCCTGACCGCTGCTCCCATCTTTCCTTGTACATGGAAGGGATTACAGAAAGATCTATATGAGTTCCAGTCTTTCCTAGATGAAAAGCTTTTGACTAGCAACCAAAAAAAAAATAAATTAAAATCTTAGAAGTTCTCTATTAGAGATCTCATAACTTCAGCTGATAGCAAATCCGAGTAACTAAAGTACCAGCAAGGGTGGTAAGCAGATGCCTAAGCACCACACTTGGCACAGTACAACTGAGCACTGTCCAACACTGTCATACATTAGTCAAATATTTACCATATTCCTGTTTTATTTTAGTATCTCTCTGCCACAACCAGTTCTGGCATAGGAGCTCAGAACAGCTATCTGGACTGCAACTCCAAGACAACAGGTTCTGGGAAGCCTTAAAAGCACCAGACACAGCACTACAGATAGAGCAAAGTGATTGTGAAGTAATCAAAAAACATCCTGCCAGCACCTAAGGGCCAGCTATGATGTATTAATTTTTATTATACTGTGAACAGTATTTATTCCTACATACCAGAGATTCAATGATTTCTTTAATGGTTGGACCAATTCCTTTAGAAAGGGACATGATCTTCAGAAGCTCATAACACATCATCAGACACTTCAACAGTGTTTCAGGATCATTCTTCAAGTGGGTCAGGGAAAAGAGAAAAACATTATTAACACAAATGGTGGCTGAGATAAGGAGAATGGGGATATTAATCATAATTTTTCCCCACCCTAATAAACATTTCCTGTCCAGTACATATTTGTTGTGCAAGAATATTAATCAAAATCTGTCTATAAACTATGACAAAAAGAGATTCAAGTTCATGTTTTCAGTTAGTTAAGAGTAAAAGCAGTGAAAACAAGACCCTTTAAGAATTCTTTAGTTACTCAAGGACAAAAGAGCAGTTTAACTGCAATTCATTTTTTGCTAGACCATACCATCAGCTTCTATAGATGCAGAAGGAGAATACTAATTCATAAATGTTCATTTTCAATTTTTAAAATTTAGATGATACAAGGCCAAACTACACAGTCTTTTAAAACTATAGAATAAACATCAAAACATAACCAGCAGTTGGGAATACAGGAAGTGAACAGACCTTCTCTACACGCGTTTCTCTAATTTCAGGTTGCTCTGCTTCTTTTAGCAAATCGTTTTTTCTCTGTTCCAACTCATTTATTGTCTCTTTTAACACTGATGCTCTATTAAAATCCTGCAGAGTAATGCATTCTTCCAAAGCTTCTTTTGCTTCAAGAAGTTTCACTTTTATTTCAGCCAACTGAAATACAAAGTAAAAGGAAATTAATATAATACCATAACCTTCATGGTATTAGCCAAAAATACACTATTGACACTAGCCAATAATAGACTATTATTTAAGCATATCCATCTAGTAAGAGTTTTATAAAGTATTTGTTAACTAAAATCTGCTCACCTTAAGCTCACGCTTTCTTATTTCAGCAGCATCAACAGGCTGGTCGACTGTAACAATTGGCTCACGAACTTCTGATATAATTTCTGCAATCTATTGTTACAAACAATATATTAGTGCCATTAATTTCAGCTCAGATGTCAGATACTAAGCATTTAACTTTTCCAAATTTAAAATATCATCCTTCTGAAAAACCATTGAACATTTGTGCAGTTTCCCTTAACAGCTAATTCACTGCAAATAAATCCTCAATTTGACAATACGCAGCCTAACCATGAAAGCCTACTGTTTTCTACCATTTGACTAGGTAAGCAAGAAAATAGAAGACTGCACATCCATTAATAAGTTAAGCAGTTTCTATGTCAACAGTTCACAGCCACCATCTCCTCTAGATCTGAATACATGCTTTAAAAAGAATTAGTGGTAATGAGAGTAAGGTTTTTCATCTGTTACTACTTCAATCAAAATACAACTAAGGACACCATCATTTAAAGGTCTATAAACCACCATATGTAGTATAAGAAGCCACGTAAGTCATTTAATTGGAAGCCAAATACATGCATAGAACTAGATGCAGAACTAGGCTGAGAGTTATTCTGTTGGTTAGGATTTTCTTTAAAGTCAGACCTATTACGTTAATAAAAAATGAGATTACACATGAGGAAAACTAAAGACCGAATGAGAAAGGATAGTCTTAATTTATCTTTTATCAGATCACTTCAGTTTAACTTTCTCTCAAGCTGTACTAAATCAACAGAATGTATTGAATCCGTCTATTTCACTAGAATAACAGAAATGCACACATTTACTATTACTATTGTACTATAATGCTAAGATTACCACAGTTCTATCGCAATTGTGTAACAAACCTACATCCTAGCTTTACCCACTGGATTGAGGTTTTCCAAAAGCGGTCTCTGTCCTTAAGTCCAGGGTTCATTCAAAATATTTGAGCAAACCCAAGGGTCTATTTTTCAGGAATCAAGTTTAAATAATTATGCTATATATAAAGACTCCACTATATAAAATACTTTTCTCGTAAGGGTTTTTGCTACCTATCTTAGCTAAAAGGAGGGAAAAGAAATCTGAAACCTGGAGACGTACATTATCTTCGCTATGAATGTTCTAGTCAAAACTGTTTGGATCTAATACGACAAAGGATTCTGAAAAATGTTGTCAAAGTGTAATACTTTCCTAATTTGAAGATTACATTTACACCACCAGTCAAATTTCTAAAGATAAAGATCTTTAGACAACCACAAAATGCAGCTATGCTAAAAAAAAAAGAAAGGGAGGGGAAGCAGAAAATAAATGCTTTTCCAAGCTAAAAATATTTTAACTCCTGATATTTCTGTTACAATGCCTTGTAAAGGCTGTTTGATATATGTGGAAGACCAAGCGTAGAAAACAATAAGCCTTTAGAATTACTCACAATTTGAATCCTTCTGTCATCATCCTTAACTATACTGAGTAATCTTTCCACAAGCAGAGATATAAGGGCTGTTGAAGTTGCAGGTAGAATGAGAATCTTTTGTAAAGTACCTAACAGATGCTTTCTGCATTAAAGAGAAAAAAAACCCAAACAATCTGTTTGCTTATTCAAGAAAGTGGAAGACGTCAGAGTTAATATTTCACCCACTTTGAGTTAGTGTGATGAAGACTTTATAATACATTGTAAGAGAAACTACTCTACAGCTATATTAACTGCTGAATGTATTTTCTTACTTAGCAACGTTTGTTTTTCCTAATTTTACCTGATCTCTCTCGATTAGAAAATGCTGACTCTTTTAATCAGGTGTCACTACTGTCCAGTGAAAGGTCATACCAGCAGAAAACAGTCAGAGTATCAATACTGTAGAATGCTTTCACAGAAATTACCTGGCTAGAAACTAAAAAAAATAATTACAAGTTAAACTATCCTGCCGGTCTGGCATACATATAATGCATGCCACTGAGAGTTTGAAATTGTTGCTGCGTTTGTACTATCATAACTGCAATTTTTCATAAAATGCCTTTGATGGTATGAACTTCCAAATTTATTCACTCTTACCACTTCACATCAAAAGGCTGTTCAAATTCTAGGAATGACTCAGTTAACAGTCCAGTTCAGCTTGGCATCTAAAATATCTGTAACCTTTTAGGCTTTAGCAGACTGGGCATAAAAACATAAGAAACACACATGCTACTTACTACAAGTCATCTGCCGAGAAGTAATCTACTTATCTCTTTTTATTTTTTTTATATACTACATTCCAAATGAACAGTCTTGTTAACTTCATAATCTCAAGAATACATTATGAAAAAAACTGAATTTGTTCTCCCCACACAATATTGTATCTGCATTAAAACTCATTTTTCCGTAAAAGTAAGCAGACGATATTTGGCACACTTTGGGGAACAATTCCATTAGAGAGACTGTGCCTTTTTTTTTTCCTGCTAGCATTGGAACTGTATTCTGTCTGCTTGATCAGGTTATTTTCCCAACAAAGACTATATGCCTGTCCACAGGCATGAGTGCCATAAGCTTAATAACACAGATTTTATATTTAAGTTTACCTTCCTCCCTCTTCTGTGGTATCCATGCAGCCTATGATAAGAATCAGTTGCTGGCCTATAAATTCTTTTGTCATCAGGTTTTCAAAACAGCTGAAGTCTTCTTTTTGTTTCTCACTAAGAACTGGCATATTTTGAAGGTAACTGAATCCAGATAGAACAGATATATAATTACATTCAGAATCATTGTTGGAAAGACAAAAAATACAAAACGCAACAAAACCCAAAAAACTAAAAAAAAAACCAAACACTCCCCCCCCAAAAACACACACCACTTTCCTGTCCTGTATAAACCAAACATTCCCCCCCCACACTTTTCTGCCCTGTACAAACAAGCAGTTACCTTATTTACAAACCTTAAAAATTAATGATTGTGTTCTCCTTTTCATAGATTAATAGTTCCAGAAAGTTATTTATACCAAATAATATACAGTTTAAAAATAATGCACTTCATTAAACAAAAATCCCTTATTTGAGAATGCAAAACAGTAAGAAACAGAAAATGACAAGTTATGCTTGTACATCTGCTTTCAGTTCTGTATCCCTGCATAAAGGCAGCATCTTAGGAATAAATGTATACATGTACCATTTTTCATATATACAACTAGAATTTTTCTGTATATTTAGGTACTATGTATTCTACGTGTTCAGAAGCGATGAATGTTCTAGTCAAAACTGTTTGGATCTAATACGACAAAGGATTCTGAAAAATGTTGTCAAAGTGTAATTCATTAAAGTGTGCAGTGAATTTTAAAGTCTTTATCTGATCAAGTATGCCATCACAGAAGAACAACAATCTGTTGTCAGATACACTCAGCCACACAGCATGGAAACTCTAATCAGTTTGTTCTGTTTCTCTTATTTTTATTTTTCTAGAGTCATTGTTCTTTTATCCATCAATGAGAGCATGCATGTTCAGAAAATCTGGAGTGAAACATATCGTATACAAAATTCAATACTGAATATAATGCAATATATAAAACTCAAATACTTATATAAGCTGTGAAAAAGATGCTTATTTTTACCACAGCTTTGCAGATACTTTTCAGCAACAGCTCATTAAATTTAGCAAATTTTTAAAAAATTCTTCAAAGTTCAGACAAAAACTTAGCTACTATTTAAGAACATCTGAAATTACAACAATGTAGGCAGCTAGTTCTGATCATTTAACAATAATGTTACCTGCACCAGATAATAGTGAAATATCTAAATGAAGCTTACAATCTTGCATTTTTTTCTTAAGGATTGATGACTTGCAGTTTCTTGCTCCTCCTAACTTATATTCTCACAGTGCAAATAAAGACTTGGATTGTACAATTGCAAATCTTACCTGAAACAACTGGTGGCACTGCTCACCAATGAATAGTTTAATAGTTGATACTACAAACAAGTACCAGCAAACCTAATTAATCCTATTCAGCCTCTTCCTGAAGGGGAAGATTATTGAAGGCATTTTGAGTAAGATTGGATGGAAAAAAGAAAACCTTTTTTTTTTTTTTTCCAGAAGAAATGTTTTATGGATTCTTAAATTAATTATGAATGAATAAATTTACACCCACCAGACTGAATCGACATTTCAAAATTAAGGAAGCACAGATGCTTCATTTATTAAAAATTTATGAAACATGTTAGCATGTTCCACATCGAAAAGTAGCATGATTTCTACAAGTACTACTAGTATACTATACCCACTGAAGTGAGAAAAGAATACACGTTTTAAATAGGAAACCTCTATCAAAAAATGCATTTTTCAGCAGATCTGATTTATAATCATTTCAGGAAGCTTCACTCAACATTTCGCATGTACAATACCTTAGTTAAGATTTCTCTGCATTCTCCATGCTCACAAACAAATTCTGTTCAAATTTTATGTGAAGACTAAAGTATCCCACTGAGACAAAAAAAATTTACCTTTCTTCACTTTGGTAAAAAGATTGACTTAAAACATTCTTTTTTTTCCACCCAATCAAATGTTCTGTAACTGGCTCTTTTAGCAGCTCTGTCCCTGCCTTCAAATATAAGTTTTTGGGAAGCATGACTGCCTGAGCAGGGGAAAGAGAAGGGAACGAACTTTCAGTTTCAAAATCACTTCTCTTGGAGACAGCAGCCAAATTCTACTTTATTTTCACAAATTACAACAATGAAAAAACTATTGGTTTCTGCAAGCTCTAAAAACCTCTTTCTGAAAACAGACAGCAACCTACATAACAGATGGACAAAGGATAGCTGCATATTACAGAACAACTATTCTATTACCTTAAATGGCAAAGAATTATATGCTATTGATCTAGCAGTCCATTCTTGCTGATAATTCATGAGAAAGGACATTCCAAAACTGTTTTCAAGTTATAAATTTGCTTTTTACAGTTTTTGTTTAAAAAAGTAAATCCTCTCAAAAATTAAAAAATAAAATAAAATAAAATAAAATAAGAAATCACTGTTCAGGCACAACTTTGGCTTTGAAGGAAACCTGAACAGTTGAATAAAATAAATATTCCCTACTTTTTAAAAAGAAATATCTATTTTAGTGGTAACAGATTTATTTTTAAAAGCAATGTACCTTAATAAATAATCTGCATATATAGCTGGTTCTGGCAACACCTGTTCTAGTAAATCTTCACCTTCTTCACCTTTTGATTTCAGATATTCACAAAGACATCTCCAATATAACACATTCTCAGATGTTAAGTCTTCCAGCGGAATCAGTTTTCTAAACAAAAATAAATAAATAGAGATAAATAAAATAGGGTCAAAGACAACAAATGCACAGAAATAGATTATTTCCTAAAATGAAAATAAAATCCTGTCAAAGCTATTCCCCACAGAAATACTTAAAGACCGACAAAAATAACAATTTCTTTTTTAAGTGAGAACACGGAGCTCCCTGAGCCTCTTACTACATTGCACTTTTCAGTATTTTAAATCAAGGCTGCTCATATCAGTTTGCAGTAGGATTCTGCTCAGCCCTTCAGACCTCCTAGAGCAACAACCCAAGTACTTTAACTCCATGAAACATTGTTATCACTGTACAAGCCTGGAAAATTGAACTCCATTAATCTGCAGAAATGCAACAACTGCATTCAATTATTTTTCAGCTTCTGTTTATGAATTGTTTCTTCCATTCTTAATACAAGACCTTCACAGAATATTTGAGTAGCAATCACAGTATGTCAAATGCAAAAAGTAATAGAGCTGCTTCTCAGCATCTCTGTAAACTCATCCTCTGTTTACCAGTCATATGACCCCCACTCCTTTCTATAATCATAGTCTTTTCCACGCCAAGCACAGCATATAAGCTTTGTTTTCAGTAGCAGAACGTGAAGTTGTGCGTTAATTCTACCTCAAAACAGAAAAGACAGTCACCGTCAGTGGTACTTTTCACTCCCTTTAATACCATTTTACTATCAAAAACAAAAATGGTTCTCTTTTAGGTCTCTCATACACACAAAAAAAGAAAAAAACCAAAAAGTCCCAGCTCCATGTAGATGAAAACTGATCATTTGGTGGCTTCCCATTTATCTGACAAGTCTTTATTTAAAAGTAAATTTAACAAACAGAAATCATAGACTTCAAAAAATCTAAACATTTATCATATGGATACTGCATCACTCAGCTGTAGTCACAAACATCATACAAGAACAAGCCTAATATTTTCTATAAATCAAATAACCTCATTACAAGCTGAATAATTCCACTCACTTCTCAAAATGTCATTAGTCTAAGAGCTCTACTATTTAAAAAAATTCTCAGTTATCCCAATCGTTCAGAACAGAAGCCTCATTTTGTGCAGGATCAAAGTCAGACTGACAAGTCCATAACTATACAAATATTTCCTTTAAACCTCTTAAGAAATTGGCACATTTCCAGAGGCTGCAAGAAAGTTATTTGCATTGATACTTTTTAAAGCCAGACAGGCTGGCATCTATAGCTTTGGACTGAAATGCATGTAGCATCTGCTGATTTCAAAACACCTGTCGTAAGCTACTACTGGAATGGAAGACACTCTTCATGCGATATTACACATTTTCCCCCAAAACATGGAATAAGATTTTGTTATGACTTTTTAACGATTGACAATTTGTCATTTAAGTTTATCATCTGAGATTAGACTCCTAACATTGCTAATAGTCATTCTACTCTGGTTGACTCAATTAACTCAAGCTGTTTTTTCTCACACCTTTTTGCCTCCCTTAGCAATTTTCTACAACTTCTAATTTCTTGTTTTCTTCTACCCTTCATTTTTGTTTTATGGATCTTGATATTCATCATGCTGTCTCCTTCACAGCTTAGAAACTAACTCACTTAGTCAAATTCTAACAAATATTAACACAGGAAAAGAAGTGTCTAAGATACCAACTTCTGCCAAGCTCTGTTAATAGAAGTAAATTACCTTCAAAAGAAGGCTGAAACACAAGCCAAATAATTCCATTCTGATTGATTCTCCAAACAGTTCGTGGATAACTGAACCAGCCCCAAATGGTGCTGCCTCTAGCTCAGCAAAAAGGATAGCGGGAAGCCAAAGAGGACTAGGAAATGTGTGAGAAAAACCAGAAGCATTACTGAGAGGGAAGAGGAACAGGTGACAAGGAGCTTTTCAGTACCACAGGTTAAAAGAAGAGAGGGAATTACAGTTGTGAGGGTAAACTAGAGCACTGCCTTTATTGTAAGCTGTACAGACAGTACAGAATATAAAACAAACTAGACTGAGTTGTTACTCATAGAAAAGCTTGTTTAGTTGATTAATTTACTGCCTCCTCTTAAACTCTAAGAGTGTAATTTTTGGGGTGTTCAGGAAACAAGAAGTCAAAGACATTTTTCATTTTTTCCTCTTGCTTATCTGGCACAATCATTTTCAGCTGGTCAACACAGATGTTTTAAATAAGAAAAAAGCATATTCAAAGCACTTAAGTACACAAACACCAGGGAGACATCATGGCTTACACCACAATATCAGTCTTTTATCACAGGTAATAGTTACTCTGCTCCCCATTTAGATATAACCTTTAATCTACTATTCTTATACAAAATATTCATCTTTTGGAAATGAAAACTGCTCTGCATACCTGCTGTCAAGTTTTTTACAGTTCTGAGCAAGGTCATGAAGTGGAGATAATGAAAACATAGCATTTAGTACTGGGATGGCCACTTCTGGGCAGTTTTCCACATCCAGTCGATGAAGCAATTCTAAAACATCCCCTTCAGTCAACCGTAACCAGGCTTGAAGCAGCTTCTTCTTCATTACCTCCTTAACAGCATCTAATAATACAGGAATTTAAACGGTTTAAAACATTAAGGGTCAAAAATTACCAAGTTTTCAACATAGTTTCACAAATCATTTTTCTATAGAGGGCTTTTTGGAAAGACGTTATTAAATAGTTGAACTTAACATTACCTTAAAAAAAGAAAAAAAAAAAACAACCCCACAGTTAAAACAAGAACCAGCTATCAAGCACTACTACATTTTTGAGGCAATGTATTTCCCACACACACACACACAGAATTAAAAAAAACCACTCTCTATCCAAAAACTGTTACGTCCAAAGACAGCACCTCAACACAGAAAATCTACAAACCATGAACTCTTGTAGAGCAGGGAAATATTCTAGGGAAGCACTGTTATATACTTGCTCTGTTTCAGGCATTTAGGAATTGGCTGCTTTTGGAGGCATGATACTACTGTACAGACCTTTAGTCTGAACTGCCACACAGAATTCCTGTGTCAATTCAATTATTCAACTGGATTATGAAACTTACATAAAGATACTTTAAGTCCCTCCTCCTTATTGCCACAATGAACAGTTTCTGTATCAGTAGAGTAGTCTTTAATCAAGGAAAAAAGTATTTATGGGAACATCTAGAATACATACATCATTAATACATACAGATTTAAGCAAGGAAGCGGAAAGGCTAATAGTCTCTTGGATGTAAAAATACAATAACTAGGGAGCAATATAAGTATGCTCTTAGAACCTTTTAGAAAACAATATCTAATATAATGAAAACAAAGTCCACACACACTGACAACATTCATCTTTCCTCTTACAGTAATAAAGATAGCATTTAAATATTGTCAAGTGTTCAAAAAGGGCTGTAAAAAGGCCTTGAAAGAGCTAAATTAAGAATGAAAGAGCTAAACTAAGAACGAGACACCTCTCCGAGAAGGTGAAAAGCATAAACTAGTACAATGAAAGACTGTGAGAGTGGAGAACTGACATCTCAATGCACCCCGGGAAGAAGAACTAAGCAGAACCTGGATTATGTCTTCTAGGTCTTGTTTAATTATAAACCCTTGTTCTAAAGCTGAGATGTGAAAATATCCAAAATTTCAATTTAGCAATCTTGAACAAGCAGGTTCCTTTCTTGTTAGCTTGGGAGTTACTCAGATAAGCAAATTCGACAAAGATATACATATTAAAGGTTATAGCACTTGCAAAACAGATCAAAATGAGTGAATACTAGTGGATGTATACATAAATGCAGCCAATTTGGAACCTAAATCTCTTTTGCCCAGCAAAGAGCATAGGATATCAATGATATCAGTGATGTTACATGCCCTGGCAGATACAATTATCAAACTGATATTAATGGTTACATTTCAATTCTTAAATATATTAGTTACAAAAATATTGTTAATAAAGTGTTTCAAAATACACTGATTAAATAATTACATTTTTCTACTTCTGTGTTTAATTACATTGTTCTTTCTTAAGTTTAATAGCATTTGGTCCTATTTTAGGGCTCAGTGGCTTTCAAGTTTTTCGAAAGTGCAATCCTTTTCTGGCTTGTCTACTATAAGGGGACTGGAAAGCCAAAGCAGCAAACAGAATTTCTTCTGCATATACATCTCATGGTACCTCATGACTCCTTTGAGCTCCTTATTATTGCCATCACAGCTTCCACACAAATCACCCCCAGAACATTAGAAAGTATTCTCTCAAACATTTATATTAAGATGTTGAGAAAGATGATCTCTTACCAGATCTGTCATTAAGTCCTTGTTGCAACAATTTTACTCTCTGTGCTATTGACAGAGCTCTCATGTGAACTTTTTCTGCCAAAACCTTAAAAAAAATTTAAGACATTAAAATATATTTCTACAAATGATAACAATTGTATTCGTTAACTGCCTGTGGGTTTAAACTCAGTTTTATCCATCCGCAGAAACCGTAAGTCAATAAAAGCCTGTAATACCTATACCATCAGCATCGTACCAATACATTAACAAGCACATTCCTGTGCATGGAAAAAAATGTAAAATAAAGTAAGAATAAAGTTAACAAAGAGCTTCAAAGCTTGGCAGCTCCACTTGAATGCAACACCTGGATGTGAAAACTATTCTCTCTTTAAAGGTCCAAGAGCAATGAATATCTGCAGTGAAATGACTAAAGTATGTACTTTTCTTAAAGCCTACTTATGCACAGATTCAGTTAAAAAAATATAATTTAATCTAAATTAAGAAAGAACAGAAGATTGTTCTGTATGAAAAAAATGAACATTTTGTTTGAAGATTTTACCTAAGATGTCTGTCTGCACAAGAAATATACATGCATAACTTCTTGCCCCTAGGCCTACATGTAAACAGAAGTAATGGTTGATACTTCTCATAACTGCAATACATAAATATTCAATTTTTACACTAGTATTGCTGTGATACTAACTTTATTGAATTATCTATTATGCAATAACAAAGAAGAAAATTTGCTTCACAAACATCACAAAACGCATAAACAGAAAACAAAAGATAGTATACATAATATATACTTTTACTGCCTGATCCTGAGGAGCTGATTTATATCACAAAGTAATTTCTATCAAGCAAGTTCTGCAGTCAAGTTCAGGGTTTTAACTTGAAAACTTCTGTTAAATCACTCCCCCTCAAAATTCTGGCAAGTGAAAATAAATTATTTAACTGTTCTTAGTGTTTCGCCAATGAAATATAATAAAAGTTTTAAAGCCTTTTTCCTAAGTCAGTCTTTGAAATTATTATTAAGTGACTCAATTTACCTCATATGCCAGCTTCCTGATAGCTTCCTTTATATCCATAGTGCGACCTACAATTTTTGGCAAAGTCCTCGCTGATGGAGCAATACATGACAGCACTGCACGCCTCACTTCTGAATTTGAATCATTTTCAAGCAATGTGTTGTAGACTGAAAGTAAAATAGTCATAATAAAGTTTTCATAAGAGTTTGAAACATTATAGAAAAACAGAAAATACTAAAAAAAAATAAAAAAAATCAGCAGCTATTATTAAAACCCTTCCTCCGCCCCTGCATAGCTCATACAAATTTAGGGAACAGTTCAGGGTCACAAGCCCGAGATTTTATGGCAATTACATGCTGAGCTATGATCTCAAAAGAAATTCAACTAAGAAAATAATATTTGCGATCATAAGTAGGAAAATTGCTACTCTAGACCCGACCTATAAATAACCCCTTTGTCATTTACTGGACAAAAAAATAATAAGTGCTTCCAAATGTTGGCTCCGTAAGACCTCTATTCACTAGCTATACATCCTCATTACCTTTGAGGTAGATCCTCAAATTTTCCTGTAAATGTTAAACTACAATCTACATTAAGCCTACCAAAACTCAAACAGTAAATCTCTTGTGTAATGTTTTTTGTTATATTATTGACTCTTCTTCAAAATTAAAAGCAACAACAAAAAGAACTGAAGAGAATACTTGAATTCACCTTCTTGTTCTAAGAGATAATGATTGACTATGAAATTTATGTGCTCCTAAATAAGGAACTTACAAACAAACACTTAGAAAATATAATTTCAAAGAAGCTGCCTTAACAACAAAAAAAACCCAGCTAACCAACTTACTCTCTTCACAAAATAAAGTAAGTAAAGTTTATTCAGGGCACAATTTACATAACAGCAGCTACGCTGACACAAACCTACAGACCAAACCTACAGACCGTCAACCTTGAGGCAATGTAAGTAGAGGCTTAGTCAAGAGTCATACACAAAGAAACCCACAAACCACACAAAAAGAGCATCAAGAAACCTGGTTTCCAGAGGTGCTAATCTCTTAAATGAAGTGACCCATGAACAAGATGAGATCGGGGGGGGGAAGAAAGGCCACAAAAAATCATAGGTCAACAATGTCAGTAACTAGTTTGCCTCTCATGGAGCAGTCAGTCGTAGTTTGAGACAAAACTAGTTTTTCTATTATCATCTCCACACATCTAAGTGTTTTTGTAGAAGTTCAATTCAATTAATAGTATAAAAGGGTCCTTAGAAGGCAAGAACTGAGCAAGCGTGTATCGTATTTCCACCCCAATTCACAACACACCATTATTCTCACCATCCTTCAGCTACATTCAGTTCATAGAATAGCCCAACCCCAATATGATTTGTCTGTCATTTAACTACCAGTGGATCTCTCCTTCAATCAGTTCTGTCTTTTCCCCTTGAACATATACAACTCTTGCATCTACAGCCTCCTCTGACAAGAAGCTCCACAGTTTATGAATTATTACAAGAATACCCTGTAAGTTTTGTTTACTCAATGCTTAAAAAATGTCTAAAAGTGTTTTAAAGTAATGTAAATCAACAAATGTTGTTCTTAAACAAAAGAAAAAATCTAATACTACTTACTATTAACAACAGGACAATTTTCATCCTTAGGATCTTGAAGTCTTGACAGGGCCAAGACAGCTTGAATTCTCACATTCGAAAATTTATCTTTAAGTCGAATCAGCATAGCTTCATTAATTTTATCAAATAAATCATCATCAATCTGGGCATTCTCTGGCATATATCCCAAAATTTTATTAACAAGCTGGCATGTTCGAAACCTAACTGCATGGCTGTTTGCATTGTGAGACTTAGGGAAAGAAAAAAAACAAAAGTATTCTTAATAATCACGCTTTTCTCATTTCCAACATAAGGCTATTTACATGCACACGTAAGTAGTTAATATTCTATACAGTACATGAAATATGCACATCTGTATTTTAAAAGCTTTTCCTATTTAAGAAAAACACTTATGGCCTATCACTTATATCAGTGGCTCTTTACATAATTAGCCATGTCATCACAAAGGAAGAAACACGCTTACCACTCCATGCAGACTACAGTATGTCAGCTAACTTACCCCTCTGTCTCCATAAAACTTTAGAAGGCAAAAAAAAAAGATAGCAATGATGACTAATGATCTTGGCCTGAACAATAATTTTTCCATATCAAAACACTAGTTTAAGAAAATGTAATTCTACCTGTGTTTTCATGCTATTGGAACTGTCGATCTTCTTTCTATATAACACTTGCAATAAGCAGAAATGAATAATACATATGCCAACCATAATTGTATGAAAGATCTTTTAATATTTTTACTTATCAAAGAAACCATATAAATTCATTTCCACAATACTTCCAGAATTTCACACTTATAAATGCACCTACAGTAAAGCCTATAACAACACATCTGACAGCCAAATAAAAAAGCCATTCTTATTTTCTCACCGGCCTAACTTTTGAAATGCCGTTGTTGGGGTGGGGAAGGTGTTACTTGTAAAGCAGTAGCTTTCCCTTGCTTTCACTTTTTAAGTTCTAGTTTGTTGCATCTCCAGCACCAGCAAGTTTTTCCTACTGCATGAAGTTTCCATTTATTATGTTAAAGCTTTAATAATAAGCGTTACTATACCTCAAGCAGAAAGTTAAACACATAATTCAAAAGCAAATTATCTTCTTCTCCTTCCTCACTACCATCCTCTTTCTCCATTTGATAAAATGAAGTAACAAATTTAGCCACAAAATCGATCACTTGTTCCACTGCTGGTTCCCGTCTGTAGATTATCATAGCATACTTAAGGAAATGAATGAATTTCTCATGAAAATCTTCCTTATTTTCCAACTGAAAAAAAAAGTAGAAGTCAGACCACAACAAAAGATAACTACCTGCTTCATCTTTCAACAGCAGTACCACAGAAAAATAAAATAAATGGGTTTACAACTGACAGTTTCCATTTAAATTTTTAAAGCGCTAAAGCCAGCAGTTAGGGCACACCCGCTGTTGTGCACTCTTCACTGAATATTTTGCTTTAACTCCACAGTAGGCGTATGTCTTGGCCGCTGCGCTCCATTCTGGAGTTTTACATTTACCTGCCAACGGGTTTCAGAACGGCAATCGACACCCTCATTTATTATTATCCTGTGCCACACCTACTTCTCGGGTACCCAAACACCTTCCAGCAACATTAATAACTGCCGTGGGCCGTTCTTACACCCATGATCGCAGGAGACAACTGTGTGTAATAGTTTAGCGTGTTGCTTGGTTTTGGGTTTTTTGGGGGGTTTAGTGGGATTTTTTTATATTTTTGGGTGGTTTGGGTTGTTTTTTTTTTTAAGTCGCAGGGGTCTTCTTAGCCATACTGGCCTCAACGCTTGTTTTAAGGAAGACAAAGCCGAAGAGCCCCCCTGCCCTCTGAAGGAAAAGCCGAGCAGATCCTGAGCGCCCCCCATTTCCCCCTCAGCCCGGCGGGTGACGGGACCGCTCCGCCCCGCCGCTGGCACGCCCCGAGGGCGGCCGTACCTGGTTGTAGGTGCTCTTCAAATCCACGACAAGTTTCGCGTGGTTCTGGTGAGGCTTCTGGGCCAGCTGAAAGGCTTCTTTGATTTGCAGAACCCTCTTTTTTGCTCCCATGGCTGCAGGGAAAGGGGACGGTCACGCCAGGACCCCCGCCCCTTCCCCGCCCCGGGCGGAGAGCTGCCGTTCCCGCAGCAGGGCCCTACAGCGGCAAAGCCGCTCCTACCGGCGGAAGGGCCGCAAGCGGACCGAGGCTCCCGCCTCACAGCCGAGTCGAGCCCAGCCGCGGAGCCGCCACCACAAACCGTCCCCCGCCAACCGCCGCCGCGCGCGCCAGCAACGGCCGCACAGCGCCCGCGCGCCCAGCTTCAAACTGGGCGCGAGTACCGCTCCCAGTCTCGCGAGAAGGTCGGGAGCGGGGAGCGCGCGTGCTCGCCTCCGCGGGCTGGCGGCCGGGCGGGGGTGGGGTCGGGCCGGGCCGCGCCGCTGAGAGGGCGGGCAATGGCGGGGGGGGGCGGCCGTTAGCCGGGAGCGCGCGGAAAGCGCCGCGCCGCCATCTTCCTGTGGGGCGGGCGGTGAGGGAGAGGGGAGCGGCCGGGGCGGTGCGGGGCCGCGGCCGCGCCGATGGCGGGAGCGGCGGTTTCAAAGCAAGGCGGGTGTCGGCCCTGCTGCGGCTGAGGAGAAGCGTCGGGCAAGAGGATTTCCAGAACGTGTGTTGGTGCAAAATAGTTGAATGAGGCTGATAAACTCTGGTACTGCCCTCAGCCGCTCTCCCAAAGTCCTGTCCGGACGTGGTCATCTGGAAAAATGAGTATAGTTGCATTTTGTAAACGGGAGCCTTACACCGAAGCAATTGGGGTAGCTTAGCTTGTGCCTAAAAGTGATAAAAGCCCTTTAGAGAATGGTGAACCGATGAGACAAAAAGTGTTCAGCTACTGTATCTAGAGGTAGATATATTTGCCTATTTTAAAGTTCACTTTTGCCCATTTTAAGGATTTAGGTAACAAAGGGGATTAAGTTCACTAGGTTAACTGTCTAAGTAACTGGTTACTTAGTTCCCTGGGGGGGGGAATCTCCCTAAGCTGAATCCAACTTGCAGGCTGTGTTTCCTACTGAGACGTCCTGCTTTGTATCGGCTGTAAAGGGGGGTTGAAAAGATGGGTAGTGTGGGTGACTGACTTGTTGGAATGCATATTTGTGTTCCTTCCAGACTGAACCTTTTACTAGTAGAAATTTTCCCCAAATTTTCAAGCATTTGTTGTGAACCGAATGGTCTCCCAGAAATCCTTTAACTTGAGAATAGTAATAAATTATGTATCTCACTAAAAACAGAAAAGATAACTAAGCTCAAACTCCAGAGACATTTTACGAGTTACAGAACATACTGTGAGACAGGGACTGATATTAAATGAGAAGCAAGGCTTCAGTGATGATTAGCTGAGGGGAAGCATTCTGAACATACATTAATTAGAGAGTTATAGACAGCATTCAAAAATGTGAACAGAAGTAGTTAACTGTGGATACTAGGAACTCAAAGTATTTGACATCTATATGTGTTTGGGCTTTTAAAAAAAAGTGTCTAATTACCTCAAGTGATGATAGTTACCTAGTAAGAACAGACAACATACCATCAAATGACAGTAGGTCAAATAGGTAGAACCCGTCCTGAAGAAGGGTCATTTTTCGCTTGCTAAGAAAAAAAAACACCTAACAAATAAAATAGTTAAGCACTAGGGGTCAGTCTTGTTCCAGATCTGAATCTTCCCAGTGTTGTCTTTAAGTAGCAGATTTTTATCGACAAAATAATGGAATGATTTTCCATTTACAATTGTGTGAAGGATTATGGGTTATATGAGCTGTATGTGGAAAGTGTTCTGTTTTATAGATAAAAATAAATTTTAAAATCATTTATACGTGTGGCAGAGATGCTTTTTCCCTGAGGTATTGTATTACCATATATTTGTGTATGTTTAAAACAGATACCTGCTTTGTCGTTTGTATTTTGTATTAACTTTTAAAAGGTATGGATCTGGCCCTTCTGCTCCTAGACAGCAGGAAATGGATTCTGTATGCGCGATAGTAACATAGAATCATATACATTAACTTTCTCTAAAACTTTTTGTTTTACATGGAAGAAATAGTCGCTCTACAAAAACACTATAATCAACAGCAAATCCTCAGTGAGTTGAGGTTTTTTGGAAGGTTATATTTTCTAGGGAAATACAATGTGGAACCATCTTTCTATTGAAGATATTTTTACCAGAAAATTAAATTAATCTAGCTTTTTTCCACTCTAGGAAAAGAAGATGATGGAAACAGGAAGAGAAGAGGATGTGGAGAAGAGGATGGAAACAGGAAGAGAACAGCAAGTAAAACTTTGTGATTCTTGTGGCTTTCAAAACCCAGGACTTCTACTGTAACTGAAACTAATAATGTGAAGTGAATTATTTTTGATTCACATATGTTTGGCAGCCCATTTCTGCTTACCTGCCTCTCAGATCTACAGATGAGGTTTTTCCCTGGTGAATACCTTGCAGTCTCTTATGATGGATTTCAACCAGGACGTAAGATTTATTTCTTCCAGTCTGCTTTAAATATTTCTGCTAGGCTTTGTATTCCTAGGTAGAAATAGAAATCAGGCTTCTGTTATGACAAATTGATGTCTAACCCAGTTAGCCGTGCTGGCTTTCAGGGTAAATATGCCATAGGGATCCAGATTCCCAGTATCACAATTGGTATTTCATGTGTAGGTATATAACATGCTGAAGTAGGATCATAAATGTTGGCCATTTAGACTTTGCTCTACGTAGAGTATAACAGTTTCCCATGATACCAGATACTTTGTTCAACTGATAGACGTGTTTGCTGTTAAAGTTTTTACAGGTTATGTTTCAGGGCCTTGACTGCACTAATAAGGCTCAATGGCCCCTGACCAGCTTCACCTGGGGCCTCCAGCCACACCCCTTGCACATAGGCCCAGGAAGCCCATTTCACCTCAGCCCTGGGCCTTCAACCCTTTTCTGAGCTAACTCTCGGGGCTCATTAAGGGCCAGCTGCTTCCTGGGGGATGGATACAGTGACTGACTGGGAGGGCAAGGACCTCATCAGTGGCACAGGCCCAGAGGTTGTGGCCAGTGGGTTTCACAGTCGTAGTTGAAAAGGAGAGGAATGATGAGACTCAGAACCTTGGATGGTGCTCTAGAGGGAAGTGTGCTCTAATAAGTCAAGATTTTTTCCTTGTCCTTTGAAATAGTCATCTTATCTGCTATGCTATGGTCTACTTCTGCGTGTCTCCCTACTTCTAACCTGTTCTAGATCCTTTCACCTTCCTTTGTCAGTCCTGGTGTGTGAGCAAATATACAGTGCCACAGGGTAAGCCAAACATGCTGCATGCCAATTACTATGTGGTAATTTTAGATGTAGGTCACTGGCTAAAAAACAGATTAAAAAAAGGGAAGTTGTTGCTATTGCATAAAAACCCTTGAACCCTTGAAAAAAGTCACTGAATTCTGCATTCAGGGATCAAAAAGCTACTCTGGGACCAAAATGAATTTAAGTGGAGATCAATAATGAGGATAGTGATTTATGAATTAAGTTAGAATCTCACATAGGGATGCATCTTCCTTTGCTGGGACACTAACTTGAGAAGTTTTAAACCTGTTTTATTGACCCTACTCTGTCATTTGAAACATAACATGACAGTTACTGACTAACTGTATTGTTCTACCATTTTCAAATGCAAATTTTATTGGACTGCAAAACAGCAGCAGAATGTAATCATAGAATTACAGAACGTTTAGGGTTGGAAGGGACCTTAAAGATTATCTAGTTCCAACCCCCCTGCCATGGGCAGGGACACCTCCCACTAGACCAGGTTGCTCAAAGCCCCATCCAGCCTGGCCTTAAATACTTCCAGGGATAGGGCATCCATGACTTCTCTGGGCAGCCTGTTCTGGTGCCTTACCACCCTCAGAGTAAATAATTTCTTCCCAATATCTAATCTAAATCTGCCCTTTGTCAGTTTAAAACCATCAGCCCTTGTTCTCTCACTACACTCCCTGATAAAGAGTCCCTCCCCGTCTTTCCTGTAGGCCCCCTTTTAGTACTGGAAGGCTGCTATAAGGTCTACCCAGAGCCTTCTCTTCTCCAGGCTGAACAACCCCAGCTCTCTCAGCCTGTCTCTGTAGGAGAGGGAGATGAGTTTAACTTTGCACTCAGGTATTAAAATAAATAAATAAATCCCACTGACTTCAGTAGTACTGGTATTCAGACAAATAGTGGAAGAGTTGGGCTCTGTATTGTTTTGGGAAAGCTGTTTGTAATGTGTCAAACAAAGGTGCAAACTTAAGTATTAAACATTTGCAACAGAAATACCTTCCTCGTGTCTTGGAATTTGGGGTGTATGGATCTTTTAATAGTAGCTAGTCTGAAGATTTCAGAAGCTATATAGTCGGAATATTCAACAAGCAGGAGATACCAAAAATGGAAGGCTTATAGTCTTTTACTCACGACTTGTTTTTTATAACAAAAGCAAACTAGTTAATGCATCTGAGCAGTAAAGCTATCAACTTGTGTACAGTTACTTATAGACTTAAAAAGACCATAGTGACATGACCACCTTCTCATAATTTACTTAAAACTAATGCAGCAGTAATAATTCAAGAAGTGTATGTGTGTGTTTTCTGTTTATACTTCTAATTTTTATTTTAACCTGTCTTTGCTATATACTGCCCCAAGCTCATGAACATTCTGTAATCTACTTATGTGTTCCATGTGGTTCTCACAAAACCCACATTTGTATAGTACACACGTATATAATGTTTTGTGACATCCTTACTTTGTTAAGTCTTATCTACAGGTGATTCCTATATCAATTAGAAGAAAAAAGTAGGTCAAATTCTCATTGAAAAGCTCTGGCATTACCTGCTGAAATTCTGTTGTTGAAACCAAGTGGGTTTTTTGATTAGTGGAACTAATGAACTTGAGTCACCTATGAATTTATGTTCTGTGATTGCATTTTCTGGTGCATGAGATCTGATCGAAGCTTTTCCAGTGTTTGAAGGATTGACTTACAGGTCTTGTCTGGGCTCAGAGTACTTTACCAGTGACAAATTATGTTCTGCTAAAACACCATCTTTTACCAAAGCCTCAAGTTTTTCCCTCTAACCTCCCAAAAACAGTGTGCTTGAAGAATTTCTCAGTGGTTTATTCCTTTCCCAGTGTACCTGAAGATCTGTGCTCNACACCATCTTTTACCAAAGCCTCAAGTTTTTCCCTCTAACCTCCGAAAAACAGTGTGCTTGAAAAATCTCTCAGTGGTTTATTCCTTTCCCCGTGTACCTGAAGATCTGTGCTTCTCTGCTCTGTCTAGCCTGTGTAAGTGTCTCAAGTCTCTGTCCAGTCATGCATTCAGGTCCAGTGTGTCCTTTGCTGTTCAGTAGGAAAAAAATGAATGTTACTATCTGTCTAGTAGAGCGATAACACAGGTAACATATATATAAGTACTTTTAAAACCTTTTGCATTTTTCTTAATTTGCTTTCTATTTTCATTCAGTTTTGTTCTTTTTCTGAGGAAACAAGGTGCTAGGAAATTGCGCTAGCCTTTTGTGTTCTTGATTGTCCTAATAAGCTTGTCAATTTTATCAAAATTTTATATATAATTAAGTTCCTACACTTTTTTCTCAAATTGATGACCACGTAAAGAAGATACTATAACCATATTAACTGAGTTAAACTTAAATATGAGTATGGGTCTTATCAGACACCAGACAATTGATGATGGCTTGTCCTTATGGTCTAGTCACAGAAGAAGTTTCAGTCACAGGCAGCAGCATCTTGGACACTAATGCCAGTGAATGAAGAAACTATACTTAGTCGTTCCTGCGTGGAAGGCTCTGTTTCTGACCTTTTCTTAATAATGTTCTCCCTGGGCTAAACTTCTCTTCCCTGCTTAGCATCTCCCAGCAACTGTAATCATCTTCATTTTCCTTCCTGGCCTTTCCCTTCTACTCTGCATTTCTCAGTCTTCATTTCCCCTTACTCCTGGAGTGAAGATTATTTCCGTCTCCAGAGATTTAGAGTCCCTCCTTTTCTCCCAGCAATTAAAGGGTTTGGTTTTTCTGTCCCAGAGTCTTCTCTTCTTGCTTGTCTCACTCCTCCTTCTCCCCACTGCCTGCAGGCATTCTTCTGCCCTGATCTTTTTCCTCTTGGAGTGTTTATTCTTAACAGTGCTTTATCTCTTTTTGCCCTCACAGAGAATTTCCTTTTTTCGCTGAGGATTTTCCCTTTTTCCCTGCCCTTACATGACACTGGATAATCCTCCTTCGTAATTCTTATAGTCCTGAGGAAGCTCTTTTTGAAACCCACCACTAGCAAAGTGGAAGCTTCTTGCCCGAGAAGGACGGAAAGTATTGCCAGGTGGGACAGGACAGCTGCCTGACCTGCAGGGGGGAAGAGGGAGCCTCAGAGGGGGGCTGCGAGCCAGTATGAGCTGAGATGGGGCCCTCAGCCCGCTCCATGGGGTCTCTTGTACTGGCTGCAGTGACACATCAAAGGGATGTCGAGCAGCTCTCAGCTTCTCTTACCTGTTCTTTCTCCCTTTTCCTCTTCTCCACCTCTCTGATTTGCCCCTACTTTGCCTTCTCCTCCCTCCGCTTTCTCTTATAGACTTGTTTAAACGTGTCCACTAACCATTTTCTTCTTGCACAAGTTTACTGAAGCATTCTTCTTTAAAAATCCCATTATCTTAATAGCTTGCCCTTTTTGTGCACTTTTTTCTGCCTCTTCTGTTCTTGTATTTATTTTTACATATAGAAGCCTCGTCTCTTTGCCGAGAGGGAATGGCTTGCAGATGAAAAAGAAATGACCTGTAATAGTGTCAGTTTTCTTCTGGCACCTTTCCAATGCCTTTCATGTAACTGAGGGGAGCTGACCAGTCTCTTTGGATGAGGCGGACCGGATCCTGGACGCTGCTCCAGGGCTCAGCTGTGCTCAAGTGTGCCTCTTAGCTGGAAGAACTGCTTCATTCTGCTTTCAGCTGAGCAGCAAAAATTGAACAAGGTTTTCTTCATCTCTTTATTGGTCCTTCCGGACTTAAAGAGGATCGCCAAAATAACAGAGCTTATGAAAGGTGCCAACACCATCCTTTCTGATGTCCTCTGCAATCCTTTGGCAGCCCAAGAAGGCAACGTGATTTAATCTGCAGACGATCTCTATAATAGAACCCCAGCAGCGTCTGTGCTGCTGCCTGTATGGCTGGCTCAGCGTCCCCTGTGGGGAATTTGTAGCATCCAGCCACTGGCATCTTCTCCTGGCGGAAGCTCAACCATTTGAAGAGAAGGGGAGGGAAAAAAAAAAAAACCCAAAACGATCAGGATGTTTGCACATGCTGTTCTCAGCCTCCTCGCCTGGCTGTTCTGCTGAAGGACTGGGACATCTGCACAGAAGGGAGAGCGGCGGTGGCTGGAGCTTGTCCTGTTTGGGGCTGAAGTTCCTCCAGCGCTATGGGGGTTTGAGTGGGGGAGGCCAGCAGCAGGGACAGGATTGCACTACCCGGAGCGTACACAGACAGACTTGATTAAAATTCAAGCCTAATGGCCTCTGGCATAAACAAGATTCATCAGCCCGGGACTTGCAATGGATCTAAAGCCGCTCGCAGCAGCTCGGCAGAGGAATGCAGTCAGGAAATGCACATGAAAATGTGCAAGAAGATTGCCCAGCTCACCAAGGTAGGTCTCGCTGTTGCAGCCTTCCCAGGGAGGTGAGGCTGCCCTGGCCGGGGGCGGCGGGGCTGGCTCCGAGCTGCCTGCTCTGATGGCCTCTGGCTGAGAGGAGGGAAGAGAAACCGGTCCTCTCTTATAAGGCAGTTCCTGAAAACATCAGTTTGCACAAGCTTCCTTTCAAACAATTCCCCCGCGGGTGCTACAGACCAAGCGTAGCGGGTTGCCTTTGTGGCTGACGATCGACGGCTCGCACTTAACTGCTCTAATTACCGTGCAACAATAGCGAGATGAGCTCAATCTCTGCGAAGGCACAGGGTTTGTCAGTGTGCTGCTCGGAGGGATTGACGGTATCCTCTTTTTTCCCTGAATTACGAAGCCGGCAAGTTATTTGCGTTTTATAGGCTCTGGAGTAATATTGTTGCAGAACTGCCGCCGAACTGTGGTACTAAAGCACAGTATATTACTTGTTGTCAACTTGTTGTTGAACAACTTAGTTGTTCCTGATGCGTATAAGTAGAGATACTTTAAATAACCTTCGTAAAAGACAGGAGTTGGAAAAGAGGCAGGACTAAATTATGTAGTATATTGTAGTAAAACTTTTAGTCAATACCGAGCTATACTACTAAATGCTTTGAACATTCTCCACACCACATTAAGAAATAAGAGAAAATGTGTCGGAGGTGGCAGTTGTCTTTTAAGCTATTCTTATGCTGCACCTTTGTCAGTGAGTAAAAACGATCTCCTCCTGTTGCTTGCTAATCCAGATTTTTGGTGGTCTGTAACCTCACTGCAATTGGTAAAGACATTTTAGCAATGAAAAAACACTGTCAGTGAAAAAACACTGACTAAAAATGCATGTCAAACAATAGGAAATAATTAAGATGTTCAAGTTAGAATGGCTTACTAATTACTGTGCCATTATTCTCATCAAATGATGACTGCATGTGATAATTTATATCGTGTATGAATACATACACAAGTGCTACCTATATTTACGCATACCCTTGCTATATTATACTTAGTGTACCATACCAATACTTACTTTACCAGTGCTTTGATTGTATGCTTGTATAATAGTATTTGTACACAATCTGAGCCTTACTTTTTGCCCATGAATGCACACATTACTCTTCAAGATACATTTTCATTCTGTAGTAATTGAAAGAAGACTATCCAAATAAACATCAGTTTTTTTTGTTATTTTGAACATAGATATGTTTGAGCAATTAAATCTAAAAATTCTTAGAGAGAAGCACTTCTGTTTATTGATAACATTCCTGATTCCTCAACCATAGTGAAATGTGCATGTATCCCAGCTCTGGTCGAGCTCTGCTTGTGGCCCGTGTTGGATGCCAATACCTCAAAACAGGACAACATGAAAGATGACTGCAAATTAGATGAACATGTCCGGAGTTCATCCCTTGTGTTCTGTCTGGTACTGACTTGCTATCTTTGATTAATTTTGCACACTAAGTAAAATTTGTCCATAAATATCACTCAAAAAAATCACAGTGTTACCTTTTCTAATAGAAAAGCAATAGCTGCATCTCTCTTAATAGACAGCCTATACTTCACAGTAACAACAGTTGAGGAATCACCAGCTCCCTCTCCATTTCTCAATAGCAGACTTAAAGCATATTGATGAGATCTGTGCAAAGAAACACTTTTTCAACATTTTCAACTCTCAAGCTAAACTCATTTTCTGTAGATTTCTGTGTCTTCGTTTTTATATAAAGTGATTCTTTTTAAAGTCTGTAATCACAACTAAATTTTGAGGAAAAAATATCTCATTCCTTTCTGAAAACTCTTATATTACTTTATAAGGCTCGTCTTTGGGTTGGGGAAGAAAGTTCTGCTATTTTAGCAGCAAAAGGGGGAGAAAAAAATCACCCCAGTGCAAAGGATCATGGCAAAATTTTATTGCAGTGGTTTTTTTCAGATGCTTTTGCTAAATTTCTACTGATAAAATGTGGGTGGGGTGATTTCTTTAATAGAATTCCCCCCTCTTGATACTTTTCAGTCATGTGAAATAAAGATGATTTATACCGGAAGCTCAAAAAAGTACTTCTGAAAAGCAAATCATTCTGGTTTTGGATGTGGCCTTTAAGAACCAATTTTCTGTGCAATAACACTACACTTGCAGAAAACTCATGACAGAATTGGAATTTTATTCATAAGCTTTCCCTTCTAAATTCTGGGTAGACTAATGCTGTACCAACAGCAAACATCTGAGAAGCAAAATTTGAGACCATATTAGCTGAAAAATGGCTGTATGGAAAATTTGTTGTAATCATTTTTGGCCTACGAACTTTGAGAGCTCCCTTTCAAATCGCTGTTTTCTTGGCTATATTACAGTCAGGAAAATTAGAATAAAATCCCTCCTAACTTTTAAAATTGCCTATAGTGCTTTCCTTTCCCGTTTTTAACCTTGTATGCAATACTGCTGTGTGTTGTTACGAAGCTGCAATTTCCTGTCCCAGTAATGTTAAATCTTCATTGATGGGGAGATGATGATCTAATTACTCATCCACTCCTCATTGTGTTAGGAGAAATGAATACAGAATGTTTAAATTAGGTGTAGGATACAGAGCTTGATTTACACTCTGTTTCTTTGTTACATAGTCAGTAGTGGCCCCCTCCTACTCTCAAAGGCAGAGGAGGGGTGTGCAAAGGCATCAACAGCAGAACCAAACTGGGTGAGGTGATCGAGTTTCCATCGTTGGGTGAAGTGCTAATTAAATTTTAAGACATGGGTTGGTATAGGGAACCCCCATAGGTAAACAGGACACAGAGATCCTGAAAGCTTTTCCCATTCTACTGCCCTGCTATTTCTGCTTTTGGAGAGGTAGAATATAGTAAGTTTTCATGCCTTCAGTCACGCATTTTTCTGTTCTGCACCTTTTTGGTTGTAGCAGCAAAAATGCAAACCTTTAGAAATGTTTCATTTGCTTTGGGCAGCAAACTACTGCTTTTTGTAGCCCATTTATCAGTATTTTTAGATGCCCAGCCCTCTTCACAAGGATTGACTTTTTCCACTGTTGACATGTAGAACGTACATTGTTTTTCCACGTCGAGCTATCACAATGAGCAAAACCAATGAGCATACTTGCAAACTCAGTCAGGCTCCCTGTTCTGCTCTGCCCCCCTCTTTCACCAAAAGTAAGGTGGCCTTTGCATTTCAAGGCAGAATTGGCCACAGATCCTTGTTCACCACTGGACATCTGTCTGCCCACATTTGAAGTTCACTAATGAAAATATGGCAAGGTTTTATTTTTAATTGTACAGTTGAGGTTTTGCTTTTAAAGCCTCATCTCACAGTGCTAAATGAATATGTGGGACAACCAGGTTTTGTTTGAAATATATATATATTAAAAAAGGGGGGTATATTAAAAACTGCAAACTGATTTTTTTTGTTTGTTTGTTTTCATAGATGCAGGTAAAAAGTTCAAAAGCCCTGGTAAGATTAGTGGGTTTGGATGAGAGCTGTCTAGGCCTTCGGAATTTTGACCTTAAAATCAGATAACATTGCCACTATTTCCAGATGAGGTATGCTTTGATTTGTGAACTTACAGATATTAAAACAGAAACATTCTGCTTGCAAATGGGAATGTCCATCTGTAGTTGTCATTCGTATGTACGAATCACACATTTAGTTGGTAGGTACCTTTCTGCAACACTAGTGCATTCAATTAATAGGCACTTGAAGTTAGTGTATTCTTATGATTGTAGCAGAATGCATGACTTTGTACCAGTAATTAGACTTCTCCATCAGACATTGGACCCTTGGCATGCTGTTTTCTGCTTGCCAGGTCTTTGTGTTTCTGGTCTGTTTAGCAATAACATGGAGTTTAAAATGCATAGTGACTTTATAAGACACTTTGGGTGTCACTCCCTGTTGCCTCAAGCTACGGATTTGTAACATCCATTTGCTATTACATGATTTTCATGTGCTTATAGATTCTCAGGACAGTCCTTTTTACTTGAGATAGGATTAGAAATTCAAATCAACTCTTGAAGATGAGTGCTGAGGAGAGTGGATCAGCTTTCACTGAAAAGGCAGTTTGAGCACGGCTTGCTTGAACTAGATACACTGCAGATATCCGTGTTATTCAGGCTTCATTTCAGACCTCTGCCAGTGGGGCTCAAACCAAACCTGCTCTTCTGGACTGTAGTTCTGGAACCAAGCCTGATAAAAATAACTGAGATGGTGACATTACCTAGGGATCAGAGAGCTACCAAAGCCACAAAATGGTTCTGTTTCCTTCTTAGAGACAAATTCCTGGATACCAATGGAGGAATGTTTTTAATGAGAGTAGATAGTTACCCTCAAACTCATTTTCCCTAGGGGTTCATCTGACTATATTGGGAATTTGGGAGCCTTGTTGTAAGAAGCACATTTTAAATTCCAGTATTTCTGGTAAAGTAGAATGTTAGTCAAAAAATCAAGCAGTCTGGCAAAAATTTTGTGTATGTATGTTGGGATACTGCAAGTCAACAGAGGAAAAGAGTGCCGATGCAGGGAAAAGTTAATTGCTGGTGCAACACAATTAAGAACTCTTTTTTCCTTCAGGGGAAAGAAATGTCAAAGGGGAGCAAGCACGTTCCTCTCCTAGAAGGAGCAGCATCGGCAGATGTTCCTTAATGGCTCTATGTGGAGTAGTTGAAAAAGCTACACACTCCAGCTGCTTATCACCACCAGGCACCCAGGAGGTTTATTGCCCCTCAGCTCAGCAGGGTAGAAAATATGAACATTATTTAATAAGCTGTCATGGAAAATCAGCCAGATAAGCAAACCCCACTTTCATTAGTTATTTAAGGAAGGTTGTCTGACTTTTGCACAGAAGTGTATGAGAGATATGCTTATATTAGCTTTACTCTACTGGTGGAAATTTACAGAAGAATTAGCAAGTGTCCTGGTATGTGTGTGAGGGCATAGACTGTTTACACCACTGCAGTGTCTTGCAGCATGGCTGTATATTAGGCCTTTTAACCTTTCCTGTTTTATTTGCCATTAAAAAACGGCTGATAGGTTTAGGAATGAAATATGATCAAATTCTAATGACTTATTTTTGGAAGCACCTATCAGCTGAGCAACTGTAACGGAGCACTCCTGCTGTCTACTAATGTTCCTAGTTGAAATATATTGCCTTTTTCACATAGTTTAAGCTAAGTTTATTGACCTTATTTACTGTGATGTGTTAACAGTACTCAGTAACCAATGCTTACAGTGGCTCAGCTGATGTGCACTTAGTTGTTATGCTGCCAGAGCTCTCCTGTGTGCTTCAGGCTTTTTGATCTCAGTTCTCTAGAGAGGTATTCAATATTCTACAGAAAAGAAGCAAAATAGAACAGCATAAAAACTAGGATCATGCTGTTGGAGCAACAATATTTTTCCTTTGGGCAAGGAATATAAAAACTGATTTCCACGTAGGCAAAGAGAGAGAGTCTTTTTATAATGCTGCTTAAATTATGTACTAACAAGATGAACAAAGTCAGCTATCAATATCCCCCATGTACTTTACTTTATGATGTATTTGTTTTCATGATTTTTANTATCAATATCCCCCATGTACTTTACTTTATGATGTATTTGTTTTCATGATCTTTATGTACAATTTTCTATCAGGATTTCAAAGCTAGCATTATTTTTGCCTACCAGCTGACAAAAATGTGCAGACTAAAAATTCTTAACTTGTCATCACTATATTTTCCTTACAAAACTAAAAGGAAGCTCCTGGATCATAAAATCCATGTGCAATGTCACATAAATTTGTGTTGATCAACTAGTCAAAAGCAGTATTAAAGCCACTCTTTCTATTAGGAAGGAACTCAGAATCTTATTATTTGGATGGCTAGAAATTGTCATTTAAATTAATTCAAGGTATAAAAATGACATCTATGTATTGGAATTACCTTCTTAGCATACAAATTTGTCCCTGACTATACCAAGTTTGCAGAAAATCTGACAGCCTTAGTAATTGACAACTCAAAGCTACTTTATAATGGAAACTACATGCTAAATTCAAGTCACTCTTTCAAGGAAACCTAGTTAATGTTTATACACAAAATGTGCATTTTATTAATATGTGCATTACGGGCAATAGGTAATAAAATATTTAGCAATCGATTAATTGCACAAAAGAAAATTGCAAGGTTATAGTTTTTTCATGTTCTGTCTTTTCTTCATGGGTAATGTATAAAAGTACCCTTTTCAGTGGCACTGTAACTGTACCTCTCTCCTAACATTTTCTTTAAGCAGTATGTAGACGCCAATACTTTACAATTGAGAAATTACACCGAAGTTAGAAGTTAATGCCAACTCAGCTTAAGACATTCTCACTTAAATTTTCTAAAGCTATGTATTTAGACTTTTGAGCACTTCAGCATTGTGTATGGTATATAAAATGCTTTTTTCAGTAAAGTATCCTTTTTTCCCCAAAGTTATGTCTTTGTTAGGTAAACGACTGTTTATGTTTTATTAAAACAGCTGTTACACTGAGGTTAGAACTACCTCTGTTGCCACCTCTACAGTCAGATCTTAAACCCATTAGCTGTCTCACTGTACTTGTTCCTGCATGTACACGACCAGAGTGTGTCTATGTATTGCTGAAGACCACTTAACCTGTGCTTTAAGTAGGAACAGATAGGCATGTGAGTTTTTCTTGGTTGTGCTTAAAGCCATCAGGAAGTGTGTGAATGTAGTTGGTCCAGTACCAAGACTGAGTTAATTACCCTGCCTCCCAGTGGGGCATGGTAGTTCAGGCTCGGCTGTGCTGGTTCAGGCTTGGCATTTTGCTTAATGTATATTCACTTGTCTTCCAAAGGGCTTGGAGGCAGCAGAACACATATAGAATCATAGAATCATAGAATTGTTAAGGTTGGAAGGGACTTTTAAGATCATCAAGTCCAACCATATAACCCTGTTACTGAGGAAGTACTGTCTTTATTTAATAATTGTTTTTTTTTCAAATAGGGATTTTTTTCTTAAGTTAATGACTAAAGTGAAATTCATCTGAAGTAAGATTGTACCTTTTTAATGTAGTTGTCATTCAGAACTTTGTATGACTTGGCCTTTCGGCACTTAAACACAGTTTAAACTTAAAATAGGTTACTACCAGAGAAGTCTGCTGTTTTAATTACCTTTGGAAGCTACAGCATTTCATTGTGACTATGCACTGACATTTAGAGGGTTATATAAGAGCTACCTTTAGATGTAAATATGAGATTATAGTTTAATATTTTGGTTTTTTCATTCAGGAGGAGAGAGCTACTAGAATTTGATAACAGGGCTGTTGAGAACTATAGATGGTACTTTTAAATGTTTTTACCAAGATGCTGATATACCTTAGTATCTCATAAAAATAATGAATTGTCTCAAAACTACAGGACAGGCATTCTTGGCAGTGCACCTTACAGTCCTTGTCCCCTGATTTTCAAGATGGGGACTGTGTATTGGAGAATGGTACAGCTCCGTGCCCGCTTGTGCACCCAGATATGTGAATGCAGTCAGGCTGTGGCCAGGGAGTATGGTCAAGTCGGAGTAGTGACAAGTGCCTCTTGGTCATCCAGTGCAGTCGTCATTCATGATATAAATGTGGTGCTGTCAGAGACTTGTGGGGCTTAAAGCGTCTAATTTTAAAGCTTAAAAATTTAAAATTAAAGCATAATTAAAAATTAGCATAAACATTAATATTGGGACTAGGCCCTTATCATAGAACTGTAGCATTCTAGAATAGTTTGGGTTGGGGGGGACCTTTAAAGGTCATCTAGTCCAACCCCCCTGCAGTAAGCAGCGACATCTTCAACTAGATCAGGTTGCTCAGCGACCTGCTCTGTTTATTCAGACCTGTTTAAACTTCCCAGACTGTTTCCACTTTTTCTGTTGGTTAAATTGTCATGGGTTTGTGATCATTGATGCAATCTCGGGAGGTGTCCAGCATATGCTTAATACGCATGTGCTTAAGAAGAGTGTCTTCCTGAAATAGGAATGTGAGTAGTGACTGTATTCAGCCTAGCTCTATTGGGTAAAAATTACATGGGTCTATGAGTAATAGTGTGGTATTGTGATGTGTATTATTATGTAGCCCTTTAAGTACGTAATAATATGTCAATTCTGGGTCCTACGGTACTACTTTGAAAGGGAGGAGAGAAACTGAAAGGAAAGTATCTTTTAAAAAACATTGTATGCTGAGGTCCATCTGAGCCAGTAGCTTGTCTCTCATGGTGCCCAGAGAGTTACAAGACTATGACATGCCTCCAGTGCACTTGTGTAAGCTATTCTCCCTGCCTCCAGTGATTTGTGTGAGTTTTCCAGAGACTGACGAAGTATCTTAGTACTTAATAGCCCTGACTGGATTTTTATTCAATAAATTTGTCCAATCACTTCCTGAATCCATGTGACCTTTTTGGTGTTACAGACTCCTGTGACAGGACGTCTGTACTTAGTTGAATATAATATGATACACTCTTTTCTGTTTACCTGCCAGCTCTTAGCTGTTTTCTAGTTCATATATTAAAAAAGGTGATGAGTGATCATTTGGTATTTACCTTCTCCATTATACTTTTGTCTGTAGGGATGGCACAGATGAGGTTCAGTTTGAGATAAGGATATTTTAATTTAGCATTCTTCATTTGTACTGTATGTCCAAGCTGCCATTGTAATCAGTAGAGGTCTCTGTCAGCTTTACTGACTGGATCTCTGTTGACGGACTGTAATAGGAGTTTACACAAATGGCACACCAGTGAACACCTAAATCCCAGTATTTTAATATCTAACTACGTTATCTCATGTTCCCTTTTTAGCTGTGTGTCTTTCAGAGTTGGAGACTCATGCTTTATTGTGTTAATTCTTGCATGGAAGCTTTCATCATGATTGATTATTCTTGTTGCTTTTTAGTATACCTTTTTTCAGTTCACTGAGGTTCTTCTGCAACTCCTGTAGTCAACTATCACTTTTGATATTTATTTTTCAAAATTTTAATTGAAGTGTTCAGTAGGATAGCTGTACAGCACTCTAGAGACTCTATTCATGATCTCTATTCTGAAAACTGACTTCTCTCTGAGCAGAGAATATATTTAGTCATAACAAAATAAGACTATTAACTGCATATTATTAGGAGGAGAACACTGCAAGGCAACTGAAATCTCCACAGCCCCTAGAATACTGTGCTTTTCTTTTTAAAAAGTGTATACATAATAAACTGGGAAGAAAAAAGCAACAACCCATTTGTCAACATAGCAGCAGCCGAGGGTCTGTGAAACTTTCACGTGTATTCCCACTGTTGAATTTGCTTACAGCAGCAAAGAACTTAAATTTTTGTACCTGCAGTAGTAGAAACTGGTATTGTTAGTTAATGGATACCTGAGGGTTTCGATGCTTTCTCTTCTTAATTAGCAAAGTATGTGGAACATATAAAGAAAACTTTTTAAATTTTAAAAATCCCTCTATCAGAATTTTACCTGCAAGCTACAGAAAAGTAAGAATTTGATCCAATCTGTATAATGCTTTAGTCTGGATTAGGAAGAAACAGGCCTCATTTTATCTGTGCTTATCACAGATTTACATCAAAGGCAAAACTGGCAATAAACATTGTGTCTTAAATAAATTATAATATTTGTCTCCACTAAAAGATGTATTTGGTTGGGAAAATCTGTTTCACCCTGGGCTGTAATTAAGTCAGTGATTCTACAGTTTATATTTGCAAGATTTCCAAATTCTACTGTATTTAAAGTAAGGAAATACTTTGAAAAACAGGAATCAAGTGAGAACTTACTTGATTAAATTGTTTGTTTACTACATTTATTGTAAAATTGGACAGTGTTGCTTTATCATAATCTGTAACAAGATTTTAAAAGATATTTTGGAAGGATAAAGTTTCAGACAAATATCCAGAATCATAAACACACACCCCCTGGCCAACCCCCAGCACTGAACATATGTCAGCAATTTCAGATTCCTTAAAGATCTTTAAAAATCTAATGAAACATTTTCACAAAATTGTTAATTTGGCAAATTAATTCTGTCATCACTGCATTTAGATCTGGTTCATGAGATGCATTAGCTCATGTTTTTGAAGCTTAATAGAGATCAAACTTCTGGGATATAAACCTATCAAGCTGTCCTGTAAGTTTTAGATATATAACAAAAACCAGCTAAATTATCAGTGAATTACATGGAAATAAGGCCTTTTTTATTCTTTCTGTTGACACAGAATTGTTGACTTCACTCCTGCACTAAAAATTCGCTTGGACTACAATGACCTTAACCATGGACAGAGGGCATAGATATAAACGTGGCTTGTGTTGAACCAATCTTCTATTTCTTGCGTGTTATCTATCTGAAACAGCTTCATAAGGTGGATATGAACTCATCCGAGACTGTAAAAGCCAAAGGTTTATGGGGGTATTCAAGATCTTAAGGAGTTATGCAAGAATTTCACTAAGACAGAGATTACAAAAGGTGAACAGAAAGGACTCTGAAATCAAACAGTTTGGCCTTTCTGCTTGTCTACATATGTGTTTGTGGTGATTTACTATATCAATGAATAAGCATAATCTTTTAAAGTGTTTTCATCTAGTTATGTGGGTTTTAATAGACAGAAATTTTACCTAATTTAACTTCTACTGAAAAATAATGTGATCCTCTCTGGCAGCATTTGCATACAGCTTAACCTGATAAATATGCTCAGGATGAATTTGATTCACCTCAGGGAGAACAAAGAAAGAGAAATATATTTCATGTAAATGTCATGCTGACTGATTTTATTCATTCTAGTTTTCAATTGCATACAAAATCGGCGAAAAATAATAGTGCTTTTGATATTTAAGTTTTGCAAAATTATTTCAAAGTTATGGAGTAAAGGGTTTTGGCAGATAAGATATAACATGAATCGGGAACTGTAAACAAAGGGTTTGTAGCATATTGTAGGGAGGCAGATGCTACAGAGATCTGGGTTAGAGCTTGCAGTATTTCACATATTAATTAATGATCTGGAAGTAAAAATAAACAACATGTTAAAATTAACAGATGATACTAATTCAAAGGGAATCATAAACACCTAAACAAGATGGAAAGAAAAAAGGAATATAGATGGAAGACAAAATAAACTGCATTCAGTTTGGGAAAAAGCTTGTTGTTCCAAAATCCTGCATCAAAGCAGATGTGCATGGTAGCTGTATGCCCAATATCTGTTTTGGTTTGTAAAGTGTTGGTAAAACATGATGTGGGTATACAGAAATGAAGACAATACGAAGTGAGACATTAGTGCAGGATGGAAAGAAACCCCAGAGAACAGAGAAATAGAGGAAAAATAATCCATTTCAGCCTTTGGGGATTAAAACTTGTCTCTTCCCTCTGTATGGGACTCTGTCTTAGTTCTATAGAGGAAGGAAGAGCTGGTATGTTTGCTATGCAGAAGAAATAGTAACAAAAAAAACAGTCAAACACCTGAAGCAATTCACTTCTATTACCTGATTTAGACACCTGTATTGGAAAGGGAAACATAATAAAAGAGAAGGAAACATGATAAATGAGGGACAGCTGGATGTCTCTTTAGTGAAATTTAGGCCAGGGCTAATTTTATGTTCGATTGCACTTGAGAGATCAAGTGCAATACGTAGGCCACTAAACTAAGGTTTTGTATGTTCAGTATTGCACCGCACTAGGCAGAAAAATAAAAAAGTAAAAAGTGGGAATAAATAAATGTTCCCGTTGGATTTCCTTGTATAAAATTTAAAATAAAAGGGGAAAAAAACAAAGGGAGAAGCAGAAAAAGGCAAAAAACATGCTAAAAGATACTAGAAACCTGTAGGCATTTTATGCTTATAGTGTCTTGATACATTTTAGTGTGTCAATGTATTTTTGGACTGACTGTAGTGCATGGTATATGTAGGAAAAAGGGCAATATGTTCAAATTTTAAGAATGTAAGATCAGCTATGGATAGATAGAAGTTTGAGAGTTGGGGAGTTTTGGAAAAATATTTTTAATAATTTGGTGACAGTGAAAGGCTTGAAAGAAGATATTTATATTGTTTTATAAGTGACAGTCAACACTTGGTCTGTGTTGATTCAAGATAATTTTAATGTACTGTCAGAGTGGATAAATAAATCACGAACTATATATTTCTTATAAAAAGAAATCTACTTTATAGTGTTTTTCTAATGAATGGGATGGTGGTCGGCTATGTAATCTGAAAGCTCACAAAAGAAACTCTTGGTATTTCTCCCCACAACTCCAGCTTTTGAAAACAGAGTTATTTCAGCTGGAGCTGAGCTTTCATTTCAGAGGAAAATAAATTAATTTAGGTTGTGTTTTTGCAAGGTGCTGAAAGCACACCTGGAATACTAAAAAATCATAAGGCAAATTAAAAAAAAAGTACTTAAAAATATAAACAGAATTCCTTGTGATTTTAAATATATTTTTGTAATTTTAGGTTCTGAAACACTGCTGGATGTTTGGAGTGCCAGTTTTTTTAAGGCTTCTCTCATATAAACACATAAATGGGTGATGTTATCAACAGTTGCTGCAACTAGTTGGATGCATAAAATTATTCTTGAGCTTTCGGGAAGCCACAGAGAACACAAGAAGAGATTTGAGACTTCGTTTGTGAGGTCCCTGATCATATGTTACAGTGATATCATTCAGTTGAAATCAGCATAGGTGTAAAATTGTAGCACTGTAGCTAGTCATGGCCTAGGCCTGTACCTTAATTAAAAGACATTTTTCCTTATTCAGTGTTAGAAAGGACAAAAGAACATATTAAAGTATTAATTAATAAATTGTGGGAGTTGTTTTTATTTTCTAATCTCTATAGTTACAGTGACAGAGGAGGCTAAGGGATATTGAGCCATTTCTTTCAGTAACTGAACTTAGTTTTAATAATTTCTCCGTCCGTTGCTTTAAAAGTGACCCTTTTAAGGTTGACATGTTTAGATACCTCACTCTGCTCTGGTCTGCTTAAGAAGTAGACAAGACAGAATTCATAGAAACAAACTCACCTGCAAGTGAAGATACTACTGCTACTAATGAAAAGGAGATGATGCGGTCACCTGGCCTCAGTGAGCCTGAAGCAAGCTAATTAGCAATCCAAACTTGTCTCCTTCCCTGCTTTGTTTAGGGTGCTGCCAGAAGTACCCTGTTTGGCACCCCTCTCCAGGGCCTTTTTTCATTCTAGTGTTTCTTTTTTTTTTCTTTCTCCATCATTAAGGATTTGTGCCCACTAGCTTGGGCCTGAAGGAAGAACGCTTAGGATCTTTTGCCTTTCTTTGATTATTATTATCATCCACAGTCCTCACCTTCTGTAGCAAACGTGTCTCACTTATTCAGCTAGTAAAGCAACCTGCTAGAACCATTTTTTTCATTCTGATAGTCAGGTTCCTACAAGAGTAATGTTTAACACTACGTAGGAAGAGAGAACAGTCTTTTTTTTGTTTGAATGCTTTAGCTTTGTCTTCACTGATGAGATGCAGTTGAATGTTTTCTTTTTTTGTTATATTAAATCACCATAAAAAAAGGCAGAAGGGAAATACCATTTAGATTTACAGCATTTGGAGGGTAAAATAGGACTAATAAGATGTATTCATATTCACTGCATGTTAGTGTTCAAGTATATGTGGGCAATACAGGCTGAGCAGAGAATGGATTGAGAGCATCCCTGAGTAGAAGTTCTTGAGGGTGTTGGTTGATGAGAAGCTCAATGCGAGCCAGCAATGTGCGGTTGCAGCTAGAAGGCCAACCGTATCCTGGGCTGCATCAAAAGAAGTGTGGCCAGCAGGTCAAAGGAGGTGGTTCTGCCCCTCTACTCCGCTCTGGTGAGACCCCACCTGGAGTACTGCATCCAGCTCTGGAGCCCTCAACATAAGAACAACATGGACCTGTTGGGGTGGGTCCAGAGGAGGGCCACAAAGATGATAAGAGGGCTGGAGCACCTCTCCTGTGAGGACAGGCTGAGAGAGTTGGGGTTGTTCAGCCTGGAGAAGAGAGGGCTCCGGGGAGACCTTTTAGTAGCCTTCCAGTACCTAAAGGGGGCCTACAACAAAGCTGGAGAAGTACTCTTTACAAGGGCATGTAGTGATAGGATGAGAGGTAATGGATTCAAACTGGAAGAGGGTAGATTTAGATTAGATATTAGGAAAAAAAAATTCACTCTGAGGGTGGTGAGGCACTGGAACAGGCTGCCCAGGGAAGTTGCAGATGCCCCATCCCTGGAAGTGTTCAAGGCCAGGCTGGATGGAGCTTTGAGCAACCTGGTCTAGTGGGAGGTGTCCCTGCCCATGGCAGGGGGGTTGGAACTAGATGATTTTTAAGGTCCTTTCCAACCTAAACCACTCTATGATGTATGAATAGTGTTTTTACCAACCTGTCATATGACTCTCAGTTGCTGTAAAATCAGTACATTTCCCAATACATTCAGTTTTGGAGAACTGTAAGGAGGCAGTAGCCATTGGTATTATGCCAGTAACTCAGAGAGTAATGTAGTGCTCTTTTCATTTGAAAGCAATTCTGCTTGTATTGTCAAATTGATTACTTTTAGAGCTGCTTTTAAAAAGCTGTTTATGAACACAACTGTTAAGAGGTTTATACCACATTAGCCAGCAGTATGTACACTCGCAAAGTACAGATGCTGAAATAATTATTCAGTGTTTTTCCTTCCAGCACATAAAGTCCCAGATTCATCTCACATAACTCCCATTTTTTTAAATGAGGTATGTGGAATAGGAATATAGTAGCTATATTCAGTAGGGGGTGAAAGGCACATGTGAGGGGCTTAAATTTCATAAAGTACAGGAGCAGCAGCCTTCTAAAAGTTAAATCTCTTAAGAAGGTTAAGATACTGAGGAATCAGTTTCAGCACTCAAGCTTGAAGATTAAATTTAAGGACGTGCATTTTCAAGTCAAAATTTTTCATTGTGGTTCTAGCCACTATTGAACAGAAGTGTAGGAATAATAGAGCAGGGAGGCCAGTTTCTTCCATTCTTTTAGATAACTTGCTCAAGATGTTGGTGATGGTGGAATTTGGGAAATCAGAAGTCAGACTTTAGAGGAACTGAAATTCCACCGTCAGCCTGAACACAACATAATATGAGACAGGCAGTGCTGATTTACTAGATAAATTGATCATTAAGAGTGGGTCTTTGAGTCACAAAGGCTGGATGTTCATCTCTGCTTTGCTGGTGGAATGAAACACAGAAATGTGATCATCACATCTGACCTAGTTAATTTAAGAGTTGCACAAACTAATTACTGGTCATTCTAAACCCATGGGCAAAATTAATCTTCTTGTAGATTTTATGTCTGTCTCCTGAACAGTTAAGAAAGGTTCAATTTTAGTTAGTGAGAAGAAGGAATCTGCTTGGTATCCTTCAACTATTTCTGTTTCAAAGGAAAAATGGCTAAAAATAACGGAGAAGAATTAACAGCATGTAATGTAAGGCCGAAAAATACACTTATCTAAATGTAGACAATGACTTCTTGTCTGCTTGTCTTCTGGAATATGATTCTGTTATCTTCTTTTGTCACATATTTATCCAGAAATGTATCCAGACCATATTTTGCATTGGTGACTTTTTAAGATTTCTGTACTTAATTAATTACTGCCAGGGAGAAAATTGACTACACGCAAGATGTATTTGTGTGTTTTACTTTCATTTATGGATGACTGAAATTCAATATGTAATTCATATACAGATAGCACAAAAAATGGTTAGACATAGCTAAGCAAACTCAGTAATTCTAGAGATATCTTCAGGGCTTATATACAACACAGACTACAGACTTCCAACACTTCCTGTGGTCAAGACGCCTGTTGGTCTCTCAATTGAGATTTTCCCTGAGGAAGGATTGAAGATTACAGGGCCAAAATTCTAGTATAATTAAATAATTAGTTGTGACATTGCTTCTGTATTTATTTATGAACTTAAGACTATTATTTTCTCCAACGTTGTCTAGGAATCTTTGGATTAACCTCTATGGGCTCAGGTCAGACTGCAAGTATTTGTCTTAACTTGTATACAAATTCCAAACCTAGTTGTGTAGAGCAATAACTTCTCGCTAAAAAACAAACAAACAAACAAACAAACAAGTGGAAAACCTCCTCACGTGTTAATACAGAATTTGTTGTTCTCCTTGAGTTAGATAACTATGTCCAGTAGTAACTGGATCAGCACCCATGTGTCCTAATAGGGGCCTGAAAATACAAGCGTGTGTCTTTTCAAGGCAGTTACTATGTTTTGCAATTATATGTAACTGTCTTGTAAGCTTAACATGCACATTTACCAGTTTTGACAATGAAATCTTCATTTCAGTCTACTATGGGCTTCTAATAGCATTTTCTTTTCAAAACAACGAGAGAGTGCTTGTACAATAGCTTCTGTGAGAAGTCTTTGGTGTATGTCACGAGTAAGGGATGAAGCCTGCTTGGGGTAATAATTTGTCTTACAGTCATGAGAATTATTATTCTGTAGAAGATAATAAAACATCAAAAGGTTTAAATCAATTGTTTGAAAAAATTGCTTATTGTCATCAGGGGCTCACTTGAATCTGCTAAAACCTGGTTTCTGAAATTTATGGCTGTTACTGAAGTGAGGAGAAATAAACATTGCCTGAACACTTCTCAGAATCAAGCCAAAAGGTGCTTGCAGTTGAGTAATACCTACCTTGAAATGCTGACCAACCAAACTTGCCAGGCATATGGCTTCCAGCAGTGCATCTTCAGTGGTGGTTTAGTTTGAGACAGGAGTGCAAAATTTAATCCTCCTTACAAACTTACCTTTCATTTACATCACAGAGTGATTTTGGTCCACATGAACTGGATGTCAGGACTTCAGGTTTCATTCTACAGATCTGCCACTACTGGTCCCCAGCACTCGCTAATGCTAAAGGCAACATGGCAGGCAGTCCTCCTGCACTGAAGGCTGGGTGAACTGGACTACAAACACGGAGTCAATTAACTAGAGAAGGGGCCCTATTTCATTACTTGTATTAGAGATCAAACTAGGCTCATTAAGGGACAACTTGCCAAGAATAAAAAAGGAAATTTCTGGCAAAAAGTTAATTTTTTTTTTTCTCACAGTATTATCTTTCTTCCCAATAAGGTTTTGCAGTTTATAATTGTCCTTTGTGTTCCTAGTGAAAAAAACAACACAAAGAAACAACAAGAAAAGGTTAAACCATAGCAGTGATATTTTTGCATTTAACACCTTGATGCAATAACTGAATTAATGACTACCATTCACCAAATACTTTAATTTCCTATTATTTTTCTTGTTCAATAGGTGATATATGCCCTGAACATTAAGAACGATGAACATGAGGCTAGTATACAGGCTCTGAGAGAGGCTCATGAAGAAGAAATTCAGCACATTCTTGCTGAGACAAGGGAAACGATTCTCCAGTGTAAAAGCAAAGTTGAAGAAGAACAACTGCTGAGAAAACGTATTCAGGCCCTTGAAATTGCTGTAGAACAACACAAGAGACTAAAGGAAGAAGCCTTGGCAGAGTTAACATTGTGCAAGAAGCAGGTTGAAGAGAAGGAGCCGACAACAGAAGCAAAACAAGCACAGGCAATCCTTTCTACAGACACAGTAGATACCAGTGCAGACTTTGAAAAGCTTCTACATTTAAATCACAAGTCTGATGAACCGCTAAATGAATGCAAAGCATCTAGAAGAGAAAATTTAGATAAAAAAGTAATTTTAGATGAAAAGTACAGTGTGGAAGGACAAGCTCTAGTCAATGAGATGGAAAACCTGAAGAGTGAGAACCAGAGAGCAACTGAAGACTATACTCAGAAAACAAGCAAACTGCAAGCCTCTTATGAGAGAGAAAAAGAGACTTTGAAAAAGGCTACGCAGCAATCTATGATAGAAACAAAGAAGAGTTGTCAGCAAAGAGACATGGAGCAAAGGAAGAGCTCGGAGGCCAAGGAAAGTTTTTTGCTGCAGCAGGTGAAGAAGCTGGAGGCAGACCTAGAGGAGAAAAGCCAGAAGATAAATGAGAGGAAGAAGCATTCCCAGAAGCTGAAGGAGAGAATACAGGTAGAGTATGAGACTGTGATCCCTATCTCTGCCTATAAAAGTGCAAATTATCAATGCTTCAAAATTTGAGAGAGGAGGGTTCTTTTAAATATCATATTGAGTCAAATGCTTTGTAAGCACTAAAGCAGTTTTAGAGGCTTAGAAGAGAAATAGGAGGGATATAGCACTGAGAGTTTTAAAGAGTTAAGATGATTAGTAACTCATTAGAACTCTTTGAACACTAGACTTTGTATTCCCTGAGGGAGGAGTGAGGTAAAATTTGTCTGTTGACTGAACAGAGCTTTACCTTTCCTGGCCAGAAATGTGAAGAGAACAGCAAGCAGGCAGTAACGTAGCAATGAGTATTTACAGAGTACATTCTTCTTTTCCCTTGTGGTTGCCAACAACTCCGTGCATGGATATGAACAGGGTTAGATAAGAGACCTGACCTGGCAGGTTAGGAATCAAATGCTTTGTATTGTGACTCTTGCAACAGTGACTTGTACCAAGTGACATTTAATGAAGTGTCCTTTACACCTGTGAAGTTCTATGTGCTGAGCCATGAGACTTTCACCATTAGTTCTCACCTCACACTTTGCCTGTCTACCCTAGCTGGTGCAGATTTCATACGTGTATTTGCAGCACAGGTCTGCAACCCCTGTTTAATTGTATCCTGTTAGATGCAGTTTCAGAGGTTGGTACATCATAGGCAGTCTGCCAACCAGCTGCATTTGGTACATAACGTCAGGGTAGGGGAGAGACACTGATGAACTATGCTGAAGCCGAAGCACCCAGCCATGCTCTCTGCTCAACAGTTCCACTTCCTTTTAATACTATCGGTCCTTCCCATCACATAAACTCACCTACCAGACCTGTCTCCAGCCCTATGAGCAATCTTGCATATTAGGTAAGAAAACACCTTGAAGGTCTAGACTTGGAGTATTTCAGAATAACAATAATTGTTTCCTGATGTGAAAGATTTATCTCCTTTAGAGTCAGAGAACCCCAGAATCCTATAGAGAGCAGGGTCACCCCAGTCAGCTGTGTTCCTCCCAAGACAACTCTGACCTCAAGACACCATCTGCCCTCACATCTTGCCTGTCAGTATCATTTTTCTGATGATGCGGAGTTCTGGGCCTCTTCTTTGAGGATGTTCTTTGAGGGAGTTCAGCCTTCAATACAGTCACTGCCTTTTTGTTCTCACCAGATCAGAGGGTGAATTGAATACACCTTCCCCAGCATTATTCAGACTCTGTTCTCTTAGTGTGTAGATCTGTAGCAGAACAACCTCTGTCTTCTGCAGAAAAGTTGAGAGGATATAATGAATGGCAGAGATGCAGATAAGACTTTTTTTTTAAATTGAGTCAGGGAAATCCATGACATCTGTTTCACCTGGCTCTGTAGAAGTTTGAAGTGGTAGTGGAGAAGAGGGAAAGTAAGATCCTAATTTCTTGTGGGTACTTGAAGTAACAGTCAGAAGAAATGAAGAATGGAAACGTGAAAATTTATGCACGTGGTTTACTGTTCTGATTTATCATATAAGACATGCAGTCTTTTAGGAATAAATAATGTGAAACATGGTAGGAACTGGAAATAAGAAGGTGGTGTCATTAGCAATTTAATTTCTAAATTCAGTATCAGCTGGATAAAACTGAAATATTTTCTGAGGGACATATGCTCAGCTTGTATATTTCAGATCCTATAAGTTTACGGAATGAGGCTGATTTACATACCACCAGAGCAAATTGCCTTGAATCTTTAATGCGGTAGCCTCAGACTAGGATAATTCTGGAAGAAGGAAAACAGACACAATGTTATTTTCTGTTTCTTTCCAGGAATTTTCTTTCCTTAAATAAGGAAGTAGAAGTTTCTCCTTTCTAAATTGTCTATTTCTGATGCCCTTAAATACTACATTTTTTCAGAATCCTGTGGACAATGGGAGACTGGGAAACAGAAACATTTCTTTAATCAGTAATACCTCTGATCATTAGTAAATACTAGCAAGAAAAACTACTGTAAGTCTTGAAAGATAAAGGGACCGATGTTTAAGCAAGATGAATTTTCTGTTTTCTTCTTAGTGTATGCCAGGAGGTTTGAGACCTTTGTAGATGAAAAGCATCACATTAGTGCACGTTTATTATTATTATTACTGTGGAAGAGAGAATACAAAGGATGATAAGTCATTAAGTCCGATCTGTTCAGTCTAGTTTTGGAAGAATTTTGGCATATGCCACAGGAACAAGCTTACCTTTAAGTTTTCAACTACAGAGAGTGTTAAATGCAAGTTAGTTTTAAACCATGAGGTTTTACTCAGCATTCATATAGGAACAAATGGCGATTTAGTCTGAGTGAATATTGCAGTATTGTCTTAGACATCTGGAATCTGAGACGTGAACATCCAGAAACAGAACATTAAATATGGTTCAAATTTATGCCTTTAGTTATGGACAGATAATTCCCAGCAAAGTCTGTAGGAGCTGATTTTTCTGGTTTTAGGCATCTGTATTATGGATTATGTTACAAACTATTGTACTTCAGCAACTGGAAAAAAACCCAAACTAATATTCATTACCTTTTAGCATAAGTTGTCGTGAAATTAATGGACATATATCCTGTTTCAAGTTTAGGATAATCTCAGACATCTTTGAGATGGTAACTTTTGATAAGCGTTCACTTTACAATGATGCCTACTATATCTCAGGGAATGGCTCCACATTACAAATATTCTGGCAGCAGAGACAGTGTAAGGGTATGGAAGAGCAAAAAATGTAATTAAACCAGCTCTATAGGTGAAAGATTTCTATCATGGAACTACACCAAGAGAGAAAATAACCATTTACTTCAGATGACAAAAAAAAAAAGAACATATGTAATAAATGTAGAAGTAATGTCATGCATATTCTAGGATTTGGAAGTGTATCTTATGGGAACACAACAAGAAATTCTGGAATCAAAAGGTATAGTGAAAAAAGTGGAGGGAGAGAGAAATAGTCAAAGAGAGAAATACAATTCAAGAGATGGAAATCCTGCAAAAAGCAGGTAAGTTGCTCATTAATGTCATTCTGAAGTATTTCCCTTGTTAGTAGACACTCACACTGGAAATTCTGCAAGTTATTTATGCTATTTGAAATGTAAATTTTTATACCACAGAAGATATGGAAACTATGTTGAATTCCCAGAGCAAAGCTGTTAAAAAAGTAGATGAACTGAAACATCAAATAACACAGCTGCAGCAAATGACTTCTACTAGAGTCAGAACGAGAACAGCTTTGAAGAAGTGCAAGACCTTAAACAGGTGGTTTTCTCTCAAATATTCAAAGGCATGGCATGCCAAAAGTACTGAAATCAATGTCATTTTTCTTGTAAGATTAATGGATTTGGGGTTATTCTACAGCAGTCAATCCTGTAAAATTTCCAGATCTCTGACCTCATCCAATGGAACACTGACTCGTGTTCATAACGTGAAGTACATGAGTTGCTGCAATGACAGCAAAGAAACTGCTGACATCCTTGAGCTAGAATAGGGCATAGTGTTCAACTTCTGTAACCAGAACGTTAAAGAGAAAAAGGTCCAAGGCAGACTTTCTCTGTTGAGGTCAAGTTGAAATACTGATTTAGTTTTTTTAAATATAGAAAACAGTTCTTTGGAAAAGCCATGCAGAAGTAACACCAGGAATAAACTCAGTACAATGAGGAATGTATCTATCCTGAGAGTTCCTTCTGTACGATGTCTCCCCTTAAACAATTGTCTAGCCCTGAATCTTTTCAATATTTTTTGTTCTCCTAGAACATTGTTATGCTAGCGTTCTGGAAAATTAGACCTGGCATCAGAGACATAAGAAAAACCAAATTGCCCTTTGTACTTTTTCACAGAACTAAGGTTGTCCTTGAGGAAGCACACATGGTTGGCAGTGAGTTATACACCCAAACTCAAACCAGAACAGCAAAAAACCCACATTCCTAGACTGCAGAAGAGGCATACAGCCCTGAATCACTGCAGTTCTACATTGTTAATTAAAATAAAGCCAGTATTTTTCAATGGAGTATATCCACTTAAATAGCATATTCACAACAAAATAGACTACTGCGACCCCAGAATTTTACCCTGGTTTTCTCATACTATATAGCTAGTGTGTTTTATAGACTATGGAAACTGTACCTATTTAAAAAGAGGGTATGAATAAAAGACACAGAGAACTTGCTTTGTAAAGCAAGCATCAGTCCTGTATGGAAAAGATTTGTCTGAAGGAATAGCTGTGAAAAGGTCTGGAAGATGTTGTAATGAAGCACACAAAGGAAATCAAGCCAGTCTAAAATTTCATGGAAGCTGAAAGAAAAAAATGCAGAAGGTAGGAATGTTCTTCTATTTATAGATGCTCTAATTCATCTGGTTTTAATCTTATTGGTCACAGTGACATCATTTGAATTATCCTCACTGGAGGCACTTTGAATTAACATAAAAAGCAAAGATTTTCTCGCTATGGTCTTACTGGGAAAAAAAAAAGGAAAAAAAAAAAGTCAAACTGATGTATTTCTGTGAAAAGCTCCACAGGCAGGAAGGTGAATTTAGCCTTGATGAGATAAACTGCCTTCTTAGCAACTCTTATCCTTGCATGCTTTGCATGTGACAGTTGGAGTGATTAATATAAGGTCCCTCCTGAAGAAAAATGTATTGTAGGCGTATTCCAATTTCTGACTTAAGTTTCCATGTATTGCTGCTGTGAAATACTCAGATACATTGATTTAATCAAAATTTTGCATTGTTTAGGCAGAGGATCTAATTCTGCAAAGTGTTGGTAAATGGATTCAGAGTGCAGGTGTCACCAATGAAATGATGACTAGTTACGAGCAAATACGTGCATATCTGTGTCCTTAGTTAGCTTTAGTCAGAAAGAATACTTACCTTCTCATGGATCCAGACAGGTTGCCTGAGCAATACCTTCTCTCAATGTGTTTTGAGTGGCTGAGCTGTAATTCTTGTTCTCGGTACGCATTAGCAGTAATTGGCCTAAGAGATTCTTCACAGAATTTCACTTTCATGAGAACTGTTGTCTGTGGCTGAATCCTTTGGCTTCAGGAAATTTGCAATCTGTAATGTTTCTGTGCAGTAGGAAACTAAATGTGAGTTGAAATTATTGAAATGGAGGAAAACCTTGAAACATGTTTTACGCACATGCTTTAATGCTTAGTGAAGCTTACAACTGAGTGCATGCCCAAGTGGTTTTCCAAATTTGGGCATAAGCTAAGGAGGAATTTGATTTCTGTCTCCTCATGTACTGATGTGTTTGTCAGAGTTCTTCTAGACAAAAAAATACTGATTAGAGCATTTTGTAGAATTGGACAATCAGGTCAAGTGTTCTTTAGACCCTTCTTGGTGCTAAGAATGTACTTCTACCCATTTTTCCCAGTTTTAATGCTGCTATACCTTTCTGAGTTCAACATTTACTTGAGAATAATCAAATCGCTTGCTGACAAGTTGTGAAGTCATAAAAAGCGTGTAGCTCCTATCACTAAATGTTGAGCTTCATAGTACCTTCTAGATTTTGGAGACTAGGAATTGTGTTAAGTGCTTGTCAGAAGAACTAATTTAATTTCTGCCTATGAAACTGCTGGAGTTTATATATTTATGCAATCTCATTTCTCAAAAAGGAACCTGTGTGAGTAAATTATTTTATCTGATTGTGAAAGTGCTCACGTTTGATCAGTATGTGAAGTTGCAGTGCTGCAAGGTACACAGTTACACTATTAGGTATAAGCCTTATGAAAGGACTTTGCCTTTTATATAGTGTATTCTTTTATGTGAATAAGTTTGTACGGGTATACTTCAAATGATCTTTACTGCCTCATTGGGATTTTCCTTATGGATGCTATAAGATAGTGCCTCCTTTGATTCCCTTTTCCACTAATTGCCCATTAGTTAGTAATCTGGTTATTTATATGGTCAATGTATATTTATGTTTTTTTCAGATCTTGCGGGTGACTCTTGCATACTAAATTATTTTGAACACTAACACCAAGGCAAAACAGCCTGACTCTTCATGCTGTACAGTTTTCCACCTCAGGGAAGCTTTCGGTAGAAGATTAGGATTATGTGAGCTATATTGTCTAACACTAGTATTAGAAAGAACCAAACCAAACTATTAATACTTATTTGATTGAATAATACATGAGTGACATTAAAAGGCAGTAGCATGTATTGTGTAAAGAGTAGCATGTATTACTGTGTAAACTGCTCTATTATCTAGGTTAATGTAGAAGAAATGTTCTTTTTCATGCTGCATGTTTTGTCCTGGCTATTGCATGCTTTTTTTGTTTGTTTGTTTGTTTGTTTTTAACTTCAGGAGCTTCAGACACAGCTAGAGGAATTTAAAAGAAAATCTGAGTGTGAACTAAAGCAACTAGAGAAAGAGAAAGAAGTCCTAACTGGAAAACTTCAAAACTCTTCACTTGAGGTAAACTGGGCATAGATACAACCCAGTAATAAAAGGGCTCTTCATTTTTCCTCTCATCTGAGAGATTCTTGATTAGATTTTAATCATATTTGCTGTGACTATCATTGAAGAAAATGTGCAAGGACTCTAGATAGAAATAACAGAAATGACTGCTCCTGAACTTCAATGAAGATTTTGACAAGCCTATTTATTTCAATAAATTTCGTGTATCACTCTTTGGAGATATACTAAGGCTTTTTGTTGAGGAGTTTGGCTATATCAGAGTTGGATGGTGACTCTGACTGTTTGTCTGTATACAGGGCTAAGTGAGACTAGAATCTTCCTTACAACTCTTGTTGACTTTCTGATTGTTTTGTGTGTGTGTGTGTGTAGACATGTAAACGGGTCTGCTTGCTTGCTCCCTTGAGCAAGAGAATTGAATGGAAAAAAGGTCAAATAGATCATTGTTTCTGTTCTGCCTACTTGATGGTAAGGGTGGTAACTGCAGCAGATTGGAATGTGCAGTAATTTAATATATATTAGTAGTTAGGTATGCCTCTTTCTGTTCTCAAGATCAAGAATGAAATAGAGAAAGCACTGTGACCCCAAAGTAGCTTTAAGGATGTCATAGCTTACGTACTATTCCCCACTCTGGTTACACCTAAGTCATAATGCAAATCTGCTGACATGGATTAATCTGGAAATAAATATCTGAGATGTAGTCAGTTGCAGGCCAAGTGATGCAAATTTTCCAGATCAGTACATTTGCCAAAATATTTATACAGGAAAGTGTCCGTATATGAAAAGTCATAACAAGTGGGATAAATAATTTTCTGCCAAAACAAAAGCAGAACCCCTACAAGGCAATTATTTATCCAGGTAAACACTGCACCTTTAAAATTTCTGAGAACTGTGAACGCACCTTTTCTTCCTCTCAGGTGTTCCCCTTTTGTGGTGTTCAGTTCTTTTCAGCAAATACTATCTGCTTTAAAACATTACGTACAGGATATTTCCTTTTCTTCAGTGTGATCATGTGAAGGTTTTGCCTGTGAACATTTTGATACTTTTATCTCATGGATAAGCTATAAAAGAACTGGTTTAACAGAACTGAAATCACTGCCCTAGTGAAAAGTTTTGATGATGGTCAGTGCTGCATTTATTTTTCTACCCCAAGTATATCATTGCATTTGGTACCTTTTTCACAAGAACAAGGCATTTGTGGTTGTCCCTTCTAGGAGATCATGGGTGAATGGACATGTTTTCACCATGTGAATTTGTCATCTATTGCTTTGGTTTTTTCCTGCCAATCCAGGTTTTGAGGCTCCCAAGATTTTATTAAGCAAAACAAGGATATTCCCAAATACACAAAATTTCTTCAGTCTTCAGTCTAGTTCAAGAAAAGGTAATGAACAACAAGAATCAGGTAGCTCACACTGTGGAACTACTGAACTACAGATAGCCACTGTTGTTCTAAGTGGCTGTCTATAATTTCCATTGCTTTATATTTTCCCTGATTCCAACCAGTTTCACTTCCAACAAGTTCAGTGGGAGCTTGCATGGCAACAGCTCGGCAAAAGTTGAAGACCTAGATCTTTCTCAGCTGGCATTTGTAGACTCTCAGTGGCCATAATAAGCTCTTTTTGAGTGTTTGAAGACAGAAAAAGGACAGATAGGCTCATCAGGGGGCTAAGCAAGATGTTGGCCCCCCTCTCCTACCTGCTTCCACTTTCCCACATGCCATTACTACTGCTTGGTGCGGCATGTTCCAGCAATCGGGGCATGTATTGTGGTCATTTACCATGTAACACCTGCTTTTTCTCCCATTCATCCTATACTAGCTGTTCTTGTTCTGAGTGCAGCGTGGTCTTTTCCCTTTCATTGCTCCTGCAAAGCAGATGTATACATTCTGATATCAAGCAGTTGCATTCTGACGTTCCATCCATTTCCCAGTCTTAGAAATATGGAATTTAAGTGTAGCTCTTGATGTTCTTAAAGTTCTGGGTAAATACCGTTTTTAGGTTTCATTACACATTTCTGTATGCCACTGTTTTCTACAGGTTTTGCTCTACGAGAATTTCAACCTGTGTTGACCTATCCAGAGTGATTTCTTTGCACCTAACACAAAACATGCATTCTCAGAAATTAGTTGTCTTTGTTCTGTTCAAATTCCCCTAAATGTATGTTTTGCTACAAAAATATCGTAGTCCATTCAGAACTGATAATTTACCATGATATTCTGCCATCCCTGGGTAATGCCTGAAAGTTATACTGGTTTGAGGTGTGAGAGGAAGAGATGGAAGGGAGGAGTAGTGGCACACTGTCTGATCTCATAGTATTGTGTCTCTGCGTGCAGGTGGTCTGGCCCTCTGCAAGGTCTCAAAGAAATCAAAAGACATGAAGCAATTATTCTTCAGGTTTTGCAGATGGAAAAAGTAAGGTAGTGAGTCATCATATTACTTTTCTTGAAGTCACGCATTCAGGACAAAAAAACAGGAAAGAAACCTGTGTTTCCTAACTGCTTGTCTTCTCTTATCATGAGATCATGGTAAATGCAAGGGGCGATAGGAAATTATTGCCACTATAAACATAAACATAAATAAATAATACAAAATAGTATATATAATGCCATGTTATGTTCACAACACCATAGTAAGTATGAACAGATACACTAAGAAATGTTTTATTGTATCTTAGAATCTAGCAATGCTCCCAAAAAAGGAGGAAATGCTCCCTCTGAAGAGAAATTTTGCATTTTTCATTGTACTCTCTAAGTTATTTTCTGAACCAATTACTTGGCAGTATTGCCAGGGAAGTGAATTAATTTCAAGTTACAATACTTTCCTTCTATAAATATGTGAATATTCACAGCCAAGAAACCACCATTTACTCTACATCATTATGTTTCACTGAGGGCATGTTTCCCAGCTGGGAACCTTTGCAATGGCTCAGCCCAGAGCTTCCGCCTCAAAGGTTAGGCAATGTGCTGTTACTAATCCAGTTCTAACCTGGATACAATTTCAGATCTAAAAATAGCTTCCTTGGCTGCATAAGACACATTTTTGGTTGAGCTGACATAGCTAGACCACTATGCAGAGTAGACATAATCATGATAATTTCATCTCTCTGGGGATGCACTTCAATGTGGCAGTATTTCTGTATTAATGAGATTTTTCTGGATAAAGAAATCCAATTCACACCTAGTTGGTCCTTCGGAAGGAAGGGTGTAAGATTCACTGTGGGTCAAATGCTAATTCATTAGAGTCCTCTGGTTCCTTGCTTTTTCACGACAGGATCTCTTCAACATGTGTTAAAGGGGTTATTCTGGAATTAGAAGGTACATAAAATGGAAGCGCAGGCATCACCTTGTCATGATACATATTTGAACAACGCTAGCACAGCGATGCCCAGAGCCTTGATGGATCTTGGAGGCACGACCAAATAGCAGCAGTAGAGGTGTGCCTAATATGGTCACACCTGTCCCTCTAGTCAGGAATTGCCGTAAGTTTAGGAAGGCACTTAACTGTGAACTTAACTGAAGTAACTGTGAAATAGGCCTAAAGACAACAGTAAAATACAATTTCATTATTTTGTTGTTACTTCTTGTACTGTGTTACCGTTTTGATGTAATAGCATCATAGTACGTGTAAAGCCCTATAGCATTTGGGTGCCTTATTTTGACTCTGAACAAATTCTCAATTGTGCTGACTCTTCAAAAATACATCAAAAGGCAGTTTAAAGTCTTTTATATAAATTCATCCCCTAGCAATGCATTGAGAAACTCGGATCTTTCTACTTAAAAGATACAGGAAGTCAAAATATTCTCTCTGATTCCAACTTTAGATCTTGCCTTTGAGATTTCACACTTCTTATGTATGATAAATAAAAGAAGGGGAGAGCAGACATAAGATAGACTTCAAGTATTCATAGTGCTTGCAAGCACAGTGAATTAAAATAATCGAAGTAGAAGTCAAATGGGGGAGCCAACCGTGATGGCATGCACAGCCTTATACATGCCCAGTATTTTTACCCGTGGGCTATCAAAGTCTGAGAGACACTTCAACAGAATCAAGCCATCCTTCCCAGAAGAAGGACAGTAATTATGGTCAGAAAAGAACGAAACTTGAAAGACTTGAAATGTTGCAAAACTACCTGTCATTTTTTAGTACTAGTTGTTCATTTTTAATTTACTTGGAAGACTGTGGGAGGCAGAATTGGCTGTCATAAGAACGGGCAAGCGCAAACATAACCCTGAAATTTAAAAAGAATTCAGCAGAGCCTAGAAGAATACTGTTGCCTAGAGTTTATACAGTGGATAGGTATTGGTTGCATCTTTAAGACCGCTTTAGGCAATTCTGGTGGATAAAAGTGAATGAATAAGTAAATGAAGTTCTTTCAAGAGGTTTTGTTTTGCAGCAGGAAGACATTATAAAAGAGAAAATCACACAATGTTGCTGGCTTGTTAATAGTAAAAGGAGCCAAATAGATTCTGGACTGATGTGAGTTGGCATAGTTTCCTTGGCTTAAATGTTGCTTTACCAATTTAAACAAATTGCGGGTCTGGCTATCAGTTTTGAAGTAATGAGACATAATAAAATGCCTGGGCACTGCAAAATATTCCAGAGAAGAATTTGCACTGGTGGATTTGACAGACCTTTTAATCGAAAGACAGGAGGAGGAAACCTGATGGGATGGAAATGTTTGTTTCTTGACCTCTAATATGTTAGAAGTAGCATGATTCTTGAGAAAGAGTACGTTTGTATGCCTGATATATTTGTGTAGGTCTTTTCCCCTAAATCACTGAAAAATAATGTTTTTAGAAATACTTTTCCATCTGATTTCTTACTGCATTATGTTCTTTGTTGCTACCAATTTGCTGCTTAGTCTGTTTCTAGTTAGTATGATCTTATGCTTCATGTTAGTAGTGCTTTGAACCAGTAATTGTCTATGAAAAGAGTCTGCAAGGTTAATAATGTCACCACAACTGACGTTTATATACACCTCTTTTCCTTAGAAAATATACAGCCTACTTTTCTGGCACATCCATTTTACTCACTGGCTTACTTTCAGGAAGCTGAGGAAAAAAATGCATGCTTGATTGTAGTAATGCTAATGAATATTACATCAGATGATAAAGGGGACTGTACAGCATTAAGTGTTTTGCACCTAAATTTAAGTACCTAAAAACTTCAGTGTTTCCTTTCTTTATATAGAAAAACATTGGCTTGAGTTCAATAGGTATTAAGACAAAGTAAATATTTTACCTGTAACCAAAAGTCAAAGTGCCCCTTTGTTAAATCTTACAATTTACCATTTGTGTTTTGTTTGGTTTTTTTTAAAAAAACAAACAACACAACAACAAAAAAAAACAACACAAAAATTGCAGCAGCTTTGGAAACAAAGGTATGGTTGACAAGTGACTCTGGCATCTGTCTGTTCTTTGGAGTGTATCCAGGCCACAGATAGATCCCATCACACAGACAAAGACAATTAATGTTTTCCATTAAAAACAATATTTAGCAATTATTCTTCACTAGTTTGTTCAGACAGATAGTTTTCTTTGTGTTTAATCGGATGACACAATGGAAGAAGCCAAGAAACAACTGGATGATTAGTTAACTTAAACTCAGTTTGGGGCAGCTGAAGCTAGGTGCTCTTAAAAATTTGTTAAATCAATTTGGTTGGATAGCTTCAGTGAAATTCCAATGTACTATGTTGGTTTGAAGTTGTTCAAGAAGTGGTAAAACTAATCTTTCATTTTCTGGCACTTAAAAGAGAACAAAATAACTTGATTCGCAATACACTGGGTGAAGGAATGTTTGTTTTCTTCTTATCTACCAACCTAGCATTCCCATGATGTGTGGGAGACTTGGGCTTGGGTTTTTTTGTTTTTTTCTTCCTTCTGTCAGCTTTCTCACCATTTGAGAGCCCCCTGGTCACTGGGCTCTGGGATAAAACAGGGTGAGCTACAGTGTGTTACCTATTGCCACTTCATCGCTTGTATCTTAAGTTGTCATTGCACAGCCTAGGCCTTCATCGCTAGGGTAAATCTACCGGTTACCTTCATATGCACATGCACGTACTCTCTTGTTCTCTCGGTTCTCCTTTGCCTCCATGCTTCCTTTCTCTGTCTCACACACACAAAGCAGAACCACCACTTCTGTATCTTCTTCTCCTGTGTTCTGTCAATGAATTAATTTGTCTCCTTGCAAATGATGAAATAATTTAAGCTTTAAAAACATTGTAGGTAATATTTTAATTTTTCATTTTGATGTGTACATTCAAAAATGTTTCCTTTGGATTATTTGACTAAAAGCTTTATTGGTTGCTTGGTTTGGCCACCAAATAGGAGGAAGTCAACTGCCCAAGCTGGTAGCTTTGCTAAAGAGTTTTTTAACTAGGTTCATCTCTGCTTGCAGATTTCTGTCATGGGTAAATTACAGATACTGTTGTAGATTTCAGAACATGTGAAATATCAGTAATAAAGCTGAGGAACTTTGAAATTCAAACATAGTGCACTATCCTATCCAGTAAAGGAAATCCACGTTAATTACAATAGTAGTATGGCCCTTTGTGGGCAAGCTCTTGGAAGCGGTTCAGAGGGAAACTAAAGTACAAGATCAGTAATGATCAGTAATGACCACCACCAATTAATTGGAGAAAAAGAATCTGATTTGTGGATTTGAAGGAGAAACTCTATTTAAATGGAAGGAACACAGTATACTGACTTGTGCCAGTAGGACACAAGGAACAGTATATATATATATATATGAACAACAGTTCTGCAGCCATAAACCTACTCAAAAATGGAGCAGTAATTCTTTCTTGTAGCTGCTTACAGAGGTACAAAAACCAGATTTACTAAAGGAAGTTTTGTCATTCTCATGATACATATGTGTGTTCAAGTAACAGGTTTTGAGTTATCTCCACAGCACGTGAAGTCCATGAACATTAGTGTTTCACATGAATAGCACTTACACAGAAACAAATCATCTTCATCTGATATTCTGTGAACACAGACTTTTTACTCAAAATGATAAACTACCAACAGACCAAATAGAGCAAATCTTTACAAAGTTTTCAGGCCCTTATGTAGTTGCTCTGTAGAAAAAACAATTAAAATAGGACCAATTGATCAAGTAGAAAGAATTCTTTCTAAGCTGTGAGTGTCTCCAAAAAATAAGGTTCACGTTCATTTTTCTTCTTTAGTATCAGGATTCATTTCTGGGACATTAAGATTTGTATAAATTCTAAGGAGAAGGGAGCAGATGCCAAGAGATGGTAAAAGCAGAAATCGTGACTAGAATGTAAGACAAGTAAAGGTACAATGTAGTTGAAGGTTGTGGTCATAAAGTGGGGGTACAGAATGTCCTTTCTCTGAAAGGAGTTGAAACCCTGGGAACTGGTACAAGCTCTGTGGTTTGCAAACTTTTAGCCTTCAGAGCACAGTTCTGTGCTGGGAAGCTATAAGAACAGTAGAAGCTTAGAGAGTACTTGGGTAAGAGCTGTGATCCATCTGGGAATGGAGAAGGGCCTCAGGAGAGGGAAAAGAGAAAACACATCCTTTGGAGGAGAGAAGCCAGCATGCTTAACCAATGTGAGTAAGAACAGAGCCAGGAGTACATTTAGCCATCATCAGAAAGGATTCCCATGATTTGGAGAGATCTGGCGTAGCTTATTAGTATCTGCCTTTGGAGAATGCAATGCTGACTGTGGCCATGAAGTTAATGAGAAGTAAGGGCTTTGCACAGCATGTCTTCTTTTCCCTTCTGTAACACAAAATATACCAGAAAGTGCTATGAGAATGAAACATGGAAGGATATAGGCACCTTAGCCCACTTTGTAAATCTTCATCCAGCTTTTGTGGTGCTGCATCAGAAAGAACCACCTGTGTGCAGTTGAAGTTACAAGCAACTATTTAGCTAGATGAAGCTACAGTTCTTCCTTAACTAACAAACTGTCTGCAGTATGCATGGAAAATAATTAAGGCAACACTGAAGAAGAGAAAAAGGAACATACATTAGTGTAGAGGAAAGGACAGGATGGAGTCACAGGTTATCTGTATCTTATCCAATTTGCAGGTGTGTGCAGCATGATTTGAATCATTTAAAGTCACACGAAATTCTAAGGAAGCCAACTTCTTCCTTTCATAATTTGAATTCTGTTTCTCTAAGGCTGGAAAGTACAAGCACATAAAAATCAGAAAACAGACCATCCTTTTTCACATGCTCCCAAAAAGAAAAGGCAAGAGACATAAAGATTTTGCAGGATGCATGGCACAGCAAAAAAGCAGACTTGGAAGCCCAGATACAGCAGCAAAAATGCTAATTTGCCTTAGTAATTATGCATGCTTCTTCTATGCAGAAGGCAGTTTTTCAGAATTTCACAGCTATTACGTTTGGAATGGCAAATTTAAGAAGAAGAGCAAGTACAATTTTTTTTGCTGAAAGTTTAGAAAACCTACTAAATAGGAAAGAGAACAGACTCTTCCTTCCTTTCCCACCAAACCCCACCAAGTTATGCTTATAAATGGGTATTTTTTACTTTTGTGTCAGCCATTATAGACATGCCTACTGTATTTAGTAATTAAGCTAAGAGGGGGGAGAAAATAAAACAAATCTGAAGCATGATGTGTGGAATTCTTTTTTCCATTGGTTCTAACTTACTGCTTTTATATAAATGGACTCTGCAGTGTTACATCTCCAGGATGACAATAATCACAGCCTTAGGCCTGCCTCCTGGTTTATGCCATAATTGTACATATGAGATGGAGATGATTTGAAAAGAAATAATTTAAGAAAAGTACTTCATGGGCAACAGACAGTATATGCAAAAGGGATGTCATTCTTCACTGAAAAAAGGGCTCCTTGCATGAAACAAGCATCTTGCTGTTTTTCATAGAGCAACACAAGTTCATAAAATGTACTCAAATTTACATAATTCCTCTCCATTGTGAATGCAGCCATTAATCCTATCCTGCTGACTTGCTTTTCTGGAAGGTGGCTCAGCTGAAGCAAATATTAGACCAACAAGCAAATAATTTCAAGGAGTCACTGAAGAAACATAATCTACAGTCCAACAAAGAAAAAGAGAAGCTTTTGCATGATCTTCAAAACACCATTAAAGAAAGCCAGAATGTTAAACTGCAGCTGGAGGCGTCACATCAAAAAGTCTTAAAAATGTTGGAGAAAAGTAAAAATCAGGAACTCAAGGTCAGTTTGCAACATACTACTGTAAAAAAAAATGTACTTGTGGGATAAACTATATTAGCTAGAGCCGATTATCAAAACTGAGTTATCTCCAGATATCTTAATGATGGGTTGCCATTGTCGCACATAGCGAATTATTCTCTGATTTTGAAACCTCCTTATCTTCAGGTTGGGGTTTTTTTTAGGATTTTAACATTTGAACTTAGACCACAGTGTGAATGAAATAGTTTCATAAAATAATATACCCTACCCTCTACAGCTAGGCTGCGATTAATACAAGCTCCTCTAGCTGTGGTCTTGCTTCAGAAATACAAGAGAAATCCTAAGTGTATTATTAACAGGACTCAGTTTTATTCTTTTTCATCCATTATTAATTTATACATAAATACTTTAAAGGAAATATAATAGACAGGTATAATGATGTGTATTGCCTTAGATACCTCCAAGAAATCAATTCTGTAAGTGGATAGCCAAAGCTTTTAAATGTTCAAGTGGATTTATTTCAGTGACAAAATGTTAATGCAATATATTGAGGTTCTAAAAAAATGTTGCTGTTTGAGGAAAAAAAATCAACTTAAAAAATCTACATGTGATTGTGACATGGAGTTCAGATGCCCCTATTGATATCGGACACCTTAGGGAACACCTCCTTATAATGTAGTAAAGCCATCCTAAGTAGAATTTAATATCTTGTTTATATATTCAGAATAAAATCCCAGCTTTAACAAAGCCAAGCTGAAGGCAGTAAGCTGGTAAAAATGAAACTGAGGATAGGAGTTTGCATTCAGAGCCACTACAGAGCAACTGCTCCATCATTCGCAGCATTATCAGCAGCACTTCTAGCGACAGTGGAAATTTTAGCCAAGAATGATATAAGGAAAGATAGAAGCCTTTGTCTGACACACTGTGATAAGTAATGACATACAGGTCAAATCTGGGGGGCTTTGTATGTTGAATAATAAAACATCTTTCCAATGTCAAATAGTACAAAGATGTCAGTGTATTATTTCATGATGTACAACAAATCTGATAGACGATATCTTGAAAATTTCTCATCTTACTAATTTTTATTTTTTAACTTCAGCTCATTTTTATTCTTGTGTTGATGAAGTGTCATGTAAAGTGGTGATAAAAATAAAAGTTCTGCAGTGAAAGACCAGGTTCATCCTGGCATTACAAGTAAAACAACAAGGTGATAAATAGGCTCCAACTACTTTGTTTTTTGGGGGGGGCTTTTGCTTACAGGAGGCAGAAGAACGTTTAAAAAAGGAATTTAATGAGACTTTCAAGATCCAACATCAGTCTCATAGGCTGGAAATTCAAACCTTGGAAGAGAAAGCAAAGAAAGAATTACATGATGAACTCGAGCAGATACAGAAGCAGCAAACCCTGTTACTAGGTATAATGTCTTATGTCATGCACAGCTCCTGCTACTTCATTATATGCTGAAAAGCACTGACTTTCCTCCCATTAATTTTCTTTCCCATCTTCTGGGAACTTGGGTCTTTGTCCATCTCCTTTTCCATACCCTGCAATTTCAGCAATACAAACTTACTGTTCTTTGTTAACCTAGCTCTCCACTGTCAGCAGCAGAATGTTGCTAGGAGAGTGGTGTGGTGTACAACATTCAAGTATGTTATCGGGTATATTAAATTGGAATGTTGTAGTCAGTGTATATGGCTTTCCTCTTTTTTTTCTATGATGCGAAGAATTGTTATATGTGGTTCAAGTGTGTTCTGTAGAGTTCAGCAGTGGTGATCAGTTGCTCCATGCATATTGTTTAGTTAGTTTAGAAAGCTCCCTGAACTGTTCAGAACTAAACAGAACACTGCATTAGGAAGACCTGTAATATCTCCGGGTTTGAACTCAGGTTATTAAAGTTTATCTGTAAGAGGGATTTTAATGGAAGAAAGAATAATTTGAAAGTACTTTAAGTATAAACTGAATGCTCTTCTTGGGGTTTTTGTCAGTAATTTGAATTTGCTAGAAAGATTTGTTGCTCTCTAAAGTTTATACATTCAATAGATAGATTCTGTTCTTCTTCAAGTAAAATTGTAGGGAGACAATAGAGAAAAACTTCTGTCTCCTTGTACTTGATCCATCCCAAAACTTGGACCCAATTTATACAAAAGTTGCAGTATATGACAGATCTGCTTACATAAGTGTTGTACTTCTCTAACTCAACTAGAGTTCTCCTCAGTCTGCCTTGTGGCCCTCTATAAAACACCAGTGGACTTAACAGGGAAGCTCGGGGGTGCTCCAGTAAAGTTCAAGATTAGAAGAAGCAATTATAGTGATTTAGTCTGCAGAGCAACTGCCATAGAATTACCTCTCTGATTCCGATATTGAATCATTGCTGTTATAGCTCTGTATCTTCTTACTATTGCTCAACTGAGTTACTTCTTTAGTAATAGGAGGCCTGTCTTTTACGAGAGTGTTTATTATACTTAATGGTAAAGGAGTTGAGGGACAAAGCAAGATGTAATGTGTCAATGTTTTCATCTATATCTACCTTCCCTATCCAGTTGGCCTCTGACTGCCTTAATGATTGTCTGTCTGATTGTTACTAGGATCTCTAAGGATGGAACTTTCTGAGCAACAGACATTGTGCACTAATCTCAAGAAACAAATAGAAGAACTCCAAATGGAGCTGAGGAGTGTGAGGACACTGAAGAAACAACAGGCAAGAATCCAGTTCCTACTTCGTTGCCATGTTGTGTTTTGCAAAAGAAATAGTACCAAATTTCTCTCTTCAGAGATAATAAAAGCGGACAGAGTCTTTTACAGAAATGGAATGGGTTTCCTTCCCTTATGTCCCACTTTAAAATACTAGTATTTTATCCCACTAGTATATTATACTAGTGGGATAAAACTAGTGGGATACTACTAAAATACTAGTATATTATCCCACTTTAAAATACTAGTATCATCTTTTCCCCATGGGCAGGCTTTTTTTTCCGCTTAAAGATCAGAATCTACAACACAAGTGAATGAATGTTACAATAAAATTAATTTTATGGAGGCTATAAAATACATTCAGGAATTTTTGATCACAGATTTTGTCTTGCACGTAGAATTGCACATATAATTGAAAAATGAGTTCACAAAAATTCCATGCACACAATTCCAGTGAGATCTTCATGTTAAATAATAAGAAGCTGTGAATAACTAAATTTGGCTTTTTTCTTAGGAAGGAAGTAGCCAGAGCCAGATCAGATCTCTTCATGATGAACTGGAAAAATGTCAGAGTGAAATTTCTGAACTCAAGAAAGAGAATTTACTTTTGAAGGACACAATGGAGCTACTCAGTGCTGAGTTGGAGTCACAGAAGCAAGAAGCTGCACAGCTTCAGAATAGGGAGAAACAGCACAGAAGGTTTGCCTTAAATTCACATTTCACAGTGCTATCTAGAGAAACAATAATAATGCCAGCATCAGAGGTGTTCTAAATGTGATGAGTGTCACAATCTTTCTAAAGTACTAATTGTAGAAGTTAGGAGTGTTCTAGTAGCACTAGTTTGTTTCACATTTCTCTCCAGCCATAATAAAAACGTTTGAATTGATTGTTCATTATACGTCACAGAGAAATATGTCCAGTGTAGCCCCATAGGAGCGACACGAGAAAATCTGCATAACACCAGCCTTTGAAAGTCACTGGAAGACATAAACAAATCCTAAACTCACCCAAGAGTTATTAAAAAAAAGTAGAAGTCTCTGAGAATAAATATCAGTTTTTTGTACATACGTCTGTAGGTGAAACCAATGGCATTGTTAAGTCTAAAGGAGACAATTGAGAAGGCCGTATGTACTCTGTGAGACTTTGCTTTGGCTGTAACAGCCAACTTTGCACTGGGGGAGTTAGAGCAGTGATAGCGGACACAGTACCACTGGGCTGATGGAAGCCTGGAGCTGTAATATGCTGTCAGGGCACAGGAAGGCCAGGCTGGCTTGTAGTCTTGGGTGTCTTGTACAAGGTGGACCGCATCCTCTTAGTGTAGCCACAGGCTCAGAACACTTGTTGCATTCCAATAATAGCAGTCTTCTTGCTTGCATACAGAAAAAGTGCAGGACTTAGCTTTTACAAGGGAGACAAGACTGCGGTTAACTGTCCACTGCATCTGTATGGCTGTTGAATCCTTTGAAATTTCTGGATGATCATACTTAACACATTCTCTTTGAGGAGACACTGAGGGATCTGGTGCATGCGTACCTTTCAATTCATTTCTGCAATGGTGTAGAATGTATGCCCCTAACTACTCAAGCTGTATATATAAAGGATTTCTGAAGAGTATACCCTTAAAGGAATCTTTAAAATTATGTCTTATATAGTCTAGAGAAAAGCACTCAAGGGATGCAGTTTCTCTTGGCAGACTGCCAGAGTGGCCAGAGTAATTCCATTGCTGTCTACCAGTCAGTAGATATTTAAAGACTGAGAAAGAAACTTTTTTTCTTTTCCTTTGCACTCTTTGGAGAGTTACTTGAAAGTGACTTTCATTTCAAGCTTTTGAAGCAAGATCAACAGAAAGAATTGCAAACCAGAGAGTTTCATCAGTGCCCTCCAGCTACCTTGAAGGAATTTAGAGCCTCTGTTCATGAAGAGACGAATTATTCACATGTCAGTGATGAGGTCTAAAAGGCCTCAAATGCTAAAGCTGCTGGGCTGGAGGATAATCTTTACAGAGAATAGATGGTGTAGCTCTACTACAGTATACATTTGAGAAGGAAGCATTAATGGAAATTATGTAAGGAGAAATCCTTCAAATAACAGGAGGTAGAACGAAAAAGCTCAAATGGTCCTAGGCACTTGATAACAGGCTGCTCTGAAATTAACCCATAGAAGATCTGGAACATTAACTTGCAGCTCTTGTTTTGCTTTTGCAGGACCAATAATTTGGATAGGAGAATAGTTAAATTGGTGACTTCATACAAATAACAGTTTTTTTACTGTTACTTTAACAACAGTGAACTTGTCTTATGCTATATAGTTGTTTCTGATTTGACAGCTGATAGTGGCTTGTTATTTGCATGTGCCAGTTTTTTATAACCAATTGTTTAAAATTTCTACTGTTGCCAAGTAAGTGAAACCAGCAATCTGCTTCAAGTAGTCATTCCCATTTCCGTTCTCTTGAATTGTGTGAATTCCACCTCCAGTACAGAAACCTTTTGCAAGGAGTAGGATGAGAGCAGACAATGTTTTTTTTTTGTTTAGGGGCAGAGAGCACAAGTCCCAAAATGGCTATTCTGGAGGAGAGCTTTTATTCTGCCCGTGAAGATCCACTTCAGGGATTCTGCTCCCATTTTTACTTTTATTCTTCTGCTTCTTATTTTGTGCCAAGTGCCAAATCAATCACTCCCATGGCTGTGCTCTAATTTCAAGGGCAGAACCCTTTTGCGGGCCTTTTGGCCTTTCCTGAAGCATTTCAGAAACACGTGAAAGGGGCTTAGAAATACATTAAAAAGAAAAAGGTAAATGAAATATGTTTTGTGAAAAATATAATCGTTAATCTGCTGAGTTTGATCTCTGTTTTATCAGTAGACAGCAAAACATGGGCTCTGCATTGAGTTTATGAAAAAAGTTTCTCAAAGGTTTAACAAAACGTTAGCAAACAAAAGGTAACAAGATAACAATGATTCTTCAATAGATGTCTGTTGATTTTGGGGTTGGTATCAGAAAGCAATGTTACGGCTAGGCTTGAAAAAATGTTAGGCAATTTTTAGTTTTCAGTTGATGGTGTTAATCAAATAGCAGTATCTTTCAAAATATATTATCTGTTAAAGAAAATGTTGTAGTTAAAGGCATTGTTATAACAGTTCTTACCTTCACTTTTTTAAAAAATATATTTTTAGGATGGTGGTAGGCAGTACTAAATGTTTCTGGTGCCATGATGTGATGAAATATAGCATCAGAACCTCATGTTAAAATCTCAGAAATTTCAAAATCATTTTGCTTAATACATGTGAGTTCATAATGGTACTTTATTGTTATGTTTGACTGTTAAGATTGCTGTACAAACTAACCACAGACAGAATATCAACAGCATCATTATATAGACTAGACCCTCAGTTTCCTGAAGGCTGAAGGTCAAGTACGTCTTCAAATAATTTTCCTCTTCCTCAGTGTTAGTGCTGCTTCCGATTGCAACTGTCGAAGTCAAATCAGTAAACAGAAACCCAGAGCTGTGCCTGGTTAACTACCTTTGTAGTCAATGAAAGACCTCAAAACTGCATGCTTTGGTCAGTGACAATAAACTAGTATTGAAATGTGAGAAATCAGACATATTTTAATACCAATGAAAGGCTACTGGTAGAAGACCTCAATATCAAGCTAAAAAAAGCACCGGACATACTGAAACAAGATCACTGGAAGGAAAGTGAAAACACATTATCTGATTTCAGCAGCACTCAGGCACATCTCTAAGCAAAGATTTTCTCCTTAGAAACTAAGTCATTGAAATAAACTCTGGCTCATACTGGCAATGAGTTCTGTTTGAAATTATTATTCTTAATATGTATAATTTTTTTAATTACTCATAGGTAGAATATTCTAAGCACTGAAATAGAAGTGTATAGGTATTTCCATTGCAAACACAAAAAGACCCACATATATTGTAATAAACTTTGAATATTGTTTAATGTAAAGCACTATACATAAAGTTTTACAATGCTAAATTAAAACCTGCGCTTAGCATCTTGCAGTTTTATGAAGTGTAAAATCATCTTTGTCAGAGATGATACCAGAGGCCTTGATCCATGATCTTTTCTTTCATTTTGTTCAGCAGAGCAGCATCTTTGAGGTTAAGCTGTTGCTCATTCTTGCTCCCTTGCAAGTTTCCCAGGACAGCCCCCACTAACTCATGTAAATAAATGCACTTTGCAGCTCCCTGTGGAGTTAAGTAGTTCTGTAGTGCTTCAGACTGTGCAGGAGAGGCCCCTCAGAAATAATCCTTGTGATTACATATACCCGTTTTCCTTTTCTCTTGTCCCAACTGTGCGGCCGAGGTCCAGAAGAGAGACCTACTTGCATGTAAGCAGGTCTCAAACCATTCAGATGTTAAGATTTATCTTTTTATCTAAACTCTGAGATACACTAAATTAAGGGTACAAGATGGGGGGGGGGTCCTCTCAAAAATGCTTACCCTCACAAAAAAAAAACCCCACAAAATGGTGGTTTGTGTTCTGTAATACATTTCTCAGTATGGCAGGTGAACTTCGTAGCACTCAGTTTCTCAAGCAGCAAAATTAATGAACTTGGCTGATGAAATAATGACTTGTTTTCTCATGGGTCAATCAAATGTATGTTTCCACACCATCTCTAAGAAGGTGTAAGGATTTATTTGAATCTTTTCCCGTGATAAAGGCATTTAAAGAGCTGAACTCACACTACAGGTTTTGACTTAGAGGGTTCACTAAAGCAGGATGTATATCCAAGCCTTTCTTTTCATGCAGCTTATAGCAATTGAGTATTTCTGAGGCCTCTATCAAATATGGTTGGAATTAGCCTGTGGATTCTAAAGTTATTGGGTCAGAAAAGAGAGCAAATAGATGAATACAGACATCCATAGATACTGTGACACAGATTTATTTTTTTTTTTTAGGAAACTACACTAGCAATGTGATGTGTGAGCTTGTTAGTATTTTATACCATGGGCTTGATTTTACACTGGACAGGTGTTGTGAGTTAACCCTGGTGGCAATTTATTTTGGAACTCCACAACGTTCTGTACTTATATGTAACCCATATACAGATGCCTTTTTAAAAAATGCTGTTTTATGAGAAAGACCTGACTATGCCCCTGTATTTTAAGCTCGGAATTTAGGGCAGAGCGCAGCTCAAGTATCACTTGAACCTGGTCTGAAGAAGTTTTTTCCGGTCTGCATTTTTTTGATACAGACTTAAAGAATTAGAAGAAAAGTCAGGGAAGTGGGAGTCCAGATCAGAAGATACACACCTTATAAGCAGTCTGCAAGACCAATTAAGTGAAAGAGAAGAGATTATCAAGCAGCTGGTGGTAAGATTTCCTTTTATATGGACATACATATTTTGGAATCTGTTGGAAGGCTCTATTCAGTGTTTTACACATTGCTTCAGACTGCTACTTTTTTTCTGTTCTGGAATACTTTGACAAATATATGTTTCCATACCAACTTCCAACAAATAGATGTCTCATACACATAACTTTTCTTTCCTCTCAGGAAGGAAGAAAATTCCAGCATTCACTTTTAGCCAACACTGAATCTTACAGGAATCGATCATTTTCTTTCAACCCTAATACAGGATGTTTGACTTCTTCCATGAAGGTAAGATGAGCAATGCAATTAAAATGGTAAATCATGATGTTTTACTTGTTATTGAATCATACAGATGATCAGGACAGTAAAGGTCTTACTAATTTTTTATGGCAATGTTATTTAGTAGAATTCTTTCCAGTAAGCCAACCTACAGTCGGGTGCTGAGTATAACACAAATTCAGTAGAAGTATATATGCACATAGATACAGGTGTTTAAGCAAATATAAAACGCTAGAACTCCAAAGATGTCTGTCTCCCATTGGGATAAGCACAGCCATTGCTTGCAGATTTGGGAGCTGCTATTTGGGATATTGCATGCATCAAGGAAAATTATGAATTGTTTGTGCTGCTTAGGATTTGCCCTTTGTCATTCCAGCCCCTCTGTATGATACTGTCTATAAATATTCATGGAAGGAAGGGAGGTCAGGTTGGTGGAAAGCACCTAACTGAGCTCTGCAAAACCATCAGCTTTGATATATCTAACACCTCAAGGTCAAACACACAAGTTTTTTTAATTGTACTACCTCATCCATGGATCCTCACAGCATACCCTGAGAATTTATGCCTGTAGAAAAAGATGAGAATCTTCATTTTTGGGTGCTCCTCACAAGATATCTATGAATGAGGTATTGTTGAGGTTTTATAGTATAAAGTGTAAAAAAAATGCATATGTAATGAAGTTTTCTGTTACAATAAAAAGCAGCAGAAGAAAACGGTTGAGGTGCCCAGTCGTGTTGTCAGTGTTCCGAATTTAGCTTCCTACGCAAAGAGCTTTTTGAGCTGTGACTTGAGATCAAAAAGAAGTGCTCCTCAAATAACAAAATCTACGAGTTTGGACCGGAGTCCTGGCTGCCTCAGGGTGGGCTCTCCATCAGCACAGTCCTCAGACAGCAANTTGAGATCAAAAAGAAGTGCTCCTCAAATAACAAAATCTACGAGCTTGGACCGGAGTCCTGGCTGCCTCAAGGTGGGCTCTCCATCAGCACAGTCCTCAGACAGCAGTGCTGCCACAAGGTATTTGTCCATTTTGCAGTGACTTGTAAGATGATAAATGAATTGGTATTCAGAATCTTATAGGCAATTCAAACATATTAGGCATTTGGAAATAAACAATGACGTAAGGTTCCTCTTGTGCAGTGAACTCCATGTGTTCAATTCTCTGCAGATAGATAGACCCAGAACTTTAATGTAGAAGTAGGCTATAATCACTGCCCAGCAGAGCTTATGATTTAACTAAGAATGTAGTTAATAGCGAACATGACTGTTTAAAACTTTGGGCATGTATCAGTGGTTCTGTTAAGGATGTGTTTTCCTTCTTGCTTTTGTTTCCTCACTTTGCACTTGGTAGATGTAGATGGCATATTTTTATTTTAGGAGATATTTGAAGCAGATACTTAACTAAAAACTTCTTAAGTTTGATTTTTTTTTCTCTGAAAAGCTTGAATTCTTCAAATTTATGAGTTATTATTTAAACAATGTTTAGCGTTTTAGAAATACAATTGAACTATCTCTTCAAGAAATAGTTAAAAATTTATCTAGTTAACATTATAGTTATAATGACAAATATTTCAAAAAACCAACCCTACCACTATACTTCAGGACAAAAGCCAGCCTTCTCACCTGTCGCCTAGTGGAGATTAGTTGTCCTGTAAATTGTGTGCTAGAGTTCTTTCCTTGAGGGCAGATGATGCTGACTGCTGCCAAAGATGATAGCCAGAGACATGGGCTTGGATCAGTTTGGCAATTCCTACATCTTAAAGATGTAGGAATCCTAAAGATTGATGCATCAGGCATCATGCAATCACGCATCTTAAAGATTGATACATTCTGTGTCATGCCAGATGACTGCCAAGGCAAATCAGATTTGTATTTTAAAGGGAACGTACAAGGAGACTAAGGGTAGCTTGGCTGCTACTTACTTACTTTTTAAAATCAATCAATCATAAGTGAAGTCATATTTGCTACTATAAGCTAACCAAAATTAATATAAATGTTAAAAAAGCATCCTGAATGCGGAAAAATCAGGGACTATGTAATAGGATTGATTATAAAAGCCAGTTAATGTTCAGATAAATCTTTCAGTTCCAAATAAAACTTTTACCCAACATTTTTAATGCATAAATTGTATTTCATATTTCTGAGAGTGAATTGCAGCTGCCACTTTCTGATTTTCAAGACTTCATATTCTGGAAGCATCCTTCTTTTTATTTGTTGAGATGTCAGGTCAACAATTATGTTGAAACATTCCTCCATAGCTGTTTAGGAATCCTTCATGCTTTCCTTTGTGTTACTACCAGTGCTGTTAACCCAGTTACCTGGCTAGCACAGATCTCACGAGACATTGTAGCTGGCACCTTTTGGCCTCATCCAGTTCACGTGAGCACAGATCCATTTATAGGGTCATGAGTTTTTCCAGGAAAAAAAAGTATTAAGTATTGGTAAGATTGTAAGTAAGTGATGCTAATGCTTATTTGTTTGCACAGGACACATGGCAATGAACCACCACAAACCAAAGATGACCAAAACCAAGACCCTCAGCATCAAGAATGGTTTACTAAGTATTTTTCATTTTAAAGCAAACAATTTTCATACTACTCAGAATTATTAGAAAAGCTGTTCCAGTTTTCTTCCAGGGAACGATAATCCAATATATGATTTGGGAAAAAAAAAAAGATGTAATCTTCAAGTGAATAATTAGGAACAACTGTACTCTCGTACATCTAATTACTATGGCTTTACAGGCATGGATTTCAGAAAAATGCATTTTTTTAACAACCTCTGTAAAAAATTAAGAAAAAGCAAAATTCTGGCTACTGTTATGTGAAGGGACTTTTTAATCAAGAGACTGTATCACTCCACAATTATATTAAATACGCAATTTGGTCTCTGATACGTCCTGTCAATCAGGCTGCAGCTGAAAAAAGATCTTACTTCTGTAGGTGATTTCTGTAGGTTTACACATTTGCTTCATCAGCTGTTTAAAATAATTCCTGCATATAGCAATGTAACTTTTAAATAGGTTTTTGTTAAACTTATTTTAAGCTGTACAGCATGTGGTATACCGCCAAGAATATTTATGTTTATAGCAGGCTGGTTTAGAAACTTTCTGGTTTGCTTAATAAACTGTTTTGTATAGTCAGCATTGCAATACAATATTCCTGTTGCACTTCAATACATGTAACAATCAGCCTGATAAATTAGGATAATATGTAAGTATGAACATTAAAACTTGCTTGTAAATCATCCATGTCCATGTTTTGCAAAATACTGCTATGTTATGCTGAAGTGTGAGTCAGATACACTGAGTTCCAGATTTATGAGAACTGCATACTTGTACATTTTATCTCAATATTGTTCTTATGCCCACCAAAACGCAATGTGGGCTAATGACTACATTTATCAGGTCATGCTAGCTAACTCCTGACTGGGAGGAAAGACACCCTCAGGTGATTCATCAATAAATGTGAAAGGCAGGGAATTGTGCAACCAGCAGCCTGGTGTTTAAGATAGGATAGTTCAATTGCTGTACGATTTGAATCCCCATTTAATTTCAACCAGCAGGGCTCAGCTATGTAACAAATTTGACATGTGCAAAGAGGCATACCTCCCGCCTAACCTCTTCTTGTATCGAACAGCCAGCAAGAACTGTACCAGCAGCTGGAAACACTTCGTACAGAACAGCCACCACACCTCACCAGTGATGAAAAGGTGGCAGAAGGGACAGAATGCTTCTACTGGCCAATACTCTCATCCTAGCTGTTTAGTATTTTTTCCAAGATGAACTGCTTGGTTTGGAAGGAGACTTTGGCATCAGATTTGGCAAAAAGACACTTTTTATACATGCAGTCAAGAAGGGGATAAAATGGTGTACAGTAAGTAACACTGAGGAGTTCCTTAGTATCTGTGAGATCAGAAAGGTATAGGGCTGAGTTTTTCATTAGTTTTCATCCCCTCTGCCCCAAAAACTTTTAAAGCACACTAGGAAGTTCAATACACAATTACTAATTCTAATTTTGAGGGTTACAATATTCTAATTAATTCTGTCCCCAGAATGGTGTTGCTAGAAAGTGGCTTTCCCGGCTACATGGAAGAACTAAGCTTGTGGCCTAGTAATACAGAGATGGAATTCCTTTGCTATTTCTACCTCCAAAATCTTTTTTTGGCTACATTTAGGTTACTAAATAGTGCGCCCCAGTACAAGCTAATTCTGTAGGCTGGACAGTGCTGATGACCCAACATCCACAATGAGTGGTCTTTATTTTGGGGGTAGGTATTTTGGACCATCTCTACAGTAGCCTGACAGACAGAACACCAGTAACACTGGGCCTGCATTACGTACCTCCCAGGGGGTATGCATTTTGCAGTTTCATTTCATCCTATAAAAATCAAATTCGTATATCCCAAGACCCCTTCATGAGCTGAGCAGAAGTCCAGTGCAGAAGGACAACTCACTTCAAAAAAAGTACACTCTTGATCTGACCTAGATAGAGACAATTCTAAGGGTGCTTCTACAGTGATACTTATGGATAATTACTGCACCACAAAACATTTAAATCTTCCATTAAAACCAAACAGTAATCTTTGCAGATATTTTCATCATACCAGCAAAGATCTAGTTAGGGGAAATCTAGGGCCACCTTTTCTAGAAGAAACAGGATGCATTCTGGAAAATGCACTTCTACCAGAAAGCACCCTGAATAGCAACTCTGCATATTTTCCATTGAAATATAAAACCAATCCGTATTTTTGCAACAACAAGAACGAAAAAAAAAAAAGTACTTAACTATTTATATTTGTGGTACAAATTACATTATACAAAAAGCATACAAAGTAAAAAGAACACCATTGCTTTGCATTGTTGAAAATAGTCAGATATGTAAAATCAGAGATCACGTTTGCTTCATTGGAGCAGGAATATTAGCAGATGCTTGTTCTAGGTAAGCTAATGGACCTTGAGGCATTTCTGCAGGCTTTTTGTGCTGTACACTGATATCTTCCAGGACCTGTTGCCAGTGTCGCAGTTTACCCAAATGCTTCTGAATTAGCGCTTCTTTTCTCTGCAATTCATTTCTTAATTCTGAAACATCCTATGGATGAAAAAATGTATATTAGTAAATAGTATTCACAAGAATAACCACCTCACGTAAAAAGCATGTAATTTTTTTTAGCGTGAGTTGTTCAAGCTGGTCTTTATAGGGATTCTAATAATGGAAAAGTGTCTAATGAAATAGAGGGAAAGCACTGTGAATGCACTAGTTCCATTCCCCTAGGTCACCTATTTCAGAGATCATTACTTCCAGCAAAATTTGACTAGTTTGTTTCTTCCAATGAAACTATCAATTGTGTTCCAATACTCCACAGAGCAGCAGGCATCCGGCTTCTACAGGTTCATGGCAAGAACGCTGTGTTAACTGCCAAGTTCTGCCAACTTAAGATGCAGCACCATGTTCAGAAACCCAAAATTAATGTGAATGAGGCGATAAACCATACTGGTGCACAACTTATCTGATACGGCACAACACAGGTCTCCTGGTTACCATGACAACAGGTCAATTAATTTGAACGTACCTCTTTAATTACTTGCTCTGGTTTCTGGACTGACAGCTGCAGTCGTTTTTGTAGAAAAAAGCATTCGGTTTGTCTTGCAACATCCAGAAACTTCTGGATGCACTGATCAACACCTAAACATAACAACATAGAAAGAACAGATTCTAAAAAAGAAATTACCAGGCTGATAGCGATAGTTATCTGCATGCTATTAAAAACACTTTTCACAGTACCTTCTAGAAAGAAAATCTTCAGATTTACTAAGATGATGTAGTTATAAAACCAGGATTTGCATTAAGTCTCTATAAAATGTTGCTTTCCAAACTTTCAAAACTTCCTTTAAAGGTGCAAGACAACTCTTTTTTCCCAAGTTTTATTACATTTTTGACAATGAAAGAGTGATAAAATAATTTGTAGAACTTCGCTGTTCAATGCACGCCCAAGCAACAAGCTCAATGGAACATTCCAAAATACAGGGATATTTAGGAAATATTCTACCCTCATGTATTATGCACTACTGTTTTGAAAACAAAAGCTGTCCCATTCCAGCATATGAATATGGCCTGATATCCAGAAAGAAGTTTTCAAAAGCATTTATGCTGCTTTTGAACCAACACTTGAGAGTCAGGCTTCGGAAAATTTTTGGGAAAACTAGACTTCTTAACAGTTGTTAAGGGCCATTTTTTACCTTCCTGTTTACACCGGTTGGGTATTAATTACACCTCCCACAGAGGTGCCTGTCACACAACTCTTGAATCACTGCTACTAAGCAATCTAGGCTTCCCTTTCCCACCTTTTATTACTGCTCCGTATGGCTTCGTAACGCATCTCCTTAGTGTCCTCGTTTGAGAGCCGCGTTTGCCTGCACGTTAACGCAACGCCACACAACCCCCAGCGCCCGCTGCCACGGGGGCCCTTCGCGAGACCCCGATCATTGCCGGGTGGGTTTCTCTCCGTGTCCAGCCTCCCGCTGCTGTGAACAGCGTTCCCTCTGGGAAGGGCCAGGCAGCCCCGGGTCACACCAGAGTCACCCTTCACAGACTCGGAAACAGTTTTGAAACCTCATTCGACCCCGAACGAGGGACACACGGCCCCGGCGAAGCCCAAACGCGCCGCCGAAACTTCACGAGAAGTTTCAGGGGACGTTGGTCACAGACTGGCAACCCCAGCCGTCCCCTCAGCACCTCAGCCCTGCGCAACAAGGCCCTGGCGCACCCAGGGCTTGCGTGAGGCCGAGCCGAGCCGCAGCACCCCGGCAGCGCCCGGGGGCCGCCGAGGGGCCGACCCGGCCCAGCCCGGCGGGGGGGCGCTTGGGCACCGCCCCTCTCCGCCCCCGGGGCCTCACCGGTGCGGATCTCCTCCTGGTCCGTGCCGTTCACGTAGTCCTGGCTCACCAGCGAGGCGAAGCAGGCCTGCAAGAGAGGGAAGCCCGGGGGTTAGAGGGCGGCGGGGGCCCGGTGCCGTGAGGGCAGCGCCCGCCCGCCCGCGGCCTCCCCAGCCCCGCCCCGCCCACCTCGAAGGACGCTTCCAGCTCGTCCACGAGCGTGTTGTTGGGATTGCGCGGCCCCGTCGGAGGCGGGATGAGGCCGGCCGGGCCGGGCCCGCCGGGAGGCCCCGGCGGCGGCGGTCCCGGCGGCTGGTTGGCGAACACACCGCTCAGCGCGCCCGCCATGGCGCGCCCCGGCGGCCCCAGCGGCCGCCGCGCATGCGCAGAGGGGCGGGAGCCGAAGGCGGGCCCAGGCGCTGCGCCCCCTCCCCCCCCCCGGCCCCTCAGGCGCTGCCGCGGCGGGGCCGCCCCAGCTTCTGCGTATCGCCCCCCGCCCTGTCAAACGGCAAAGAAGCGACCTGAGGAGCAAAGCCATCCTTCTCCAGCCTCTGCTCTCCCGCCTGGGTAAGCACCAGCTCAGCACCACTCTCCTTAACACATTAACGCCCCGTCCCCCCCCCCCCCCCCCCCCCCCCC
>RSEF01000004.1:81960537-81977860 GCA_003993805.1 Himantopus leucocephalus | reverse complement strand
AGGGTCAGCTTCAAAACTCCAACTATGAATGGGATAATGGGATAAAAGGCACTCCACCATTCCTAGGAAAACCTGCTCCTGGCATAAGGAATAAGCGAATTGTGGACCACCACTTTTCAGCGGAATTACGTACACAGACTTTTGCTCCACTGATTTAGCCTTTCCCATTGCATCCTTTTAAGTGAGGAATGTTGTATGTGTTTCGCTGCCCTCTACTGGTTGAAGCATAAAAGTGACCAAAATAGTGGTTTCCTGAAAGTCAAGGTTCTCAAACATAAAACTTATCTTAGAATGGATTACATGTCATCAGCAACTCGTTTTGCCATGGTTCCTGAATCAGCTCATTTAATTTTAGCTGTGCTACATTTCTGCAGAAAAATATAAGCATTGTTCATACTTAAAAATAGTATGAGTAGACAGGGGGGTTTTGTTAGTTTGGTTTAGATTTCTGCTGAGATATTCACCTAAAGAAACAAAAGCTGATCTCTCTTCCCGTTCAGCTATGGCAAACACTCATGGAGGTAGCTCAGCTAACTCCTTTTCATTTTTAATTGCTTTTACAGATATCCACATTACTTCTTGTAATGAAGGATCAGAACTTCTGAAAAAGTCATCAAAAAAGATTACTGGCAATCATATCTCACCTAAGATCTAAAAATCATGCCTTCAAAACCTTAATTCAATGTTGAAATATTTTATTTGAGCAAAGCTAATAATTTTTGATAAGCAAGTAAAAATGGAAGAGAAGCAGAGACAAATAAGACTGCAAGAATCCATGGCATTTCTGTAAGACTGTTACTAGTGCCAATACCAGAAAATGACTTTGTCAAAAAGGTATCTCGTAAAATTAAGATTTTTGGACTCTTACATAAACAGACTTACCAATTATGTTAAGAGGTAGATTTAAAGCTGCTGCTGTCACAATGGCTGAACAGACAGTTGCTGCCCCTCCCATATCTGCTCTCATCGCATCCATACCCGATGACGGCTTCAGTGAAATGCCACCACTGGAACAAACAGCACAAGTATCATCCAACGTGTAGGAGTCTGAAGTTGAATACACTGATAATATTCTGTCCTTCAGTATGTTTTAGCACCAAGTATCAGTAAACGTGTTTTCAAATATTCCTGCAACACCCTAAGAAGCATAGTGAAAGCAAGGTATCTGGGTTTTCATTTCACATAAAAGATGTCCCCGAATTATTTCCTCATAATTAGGGTGCCATAAAAATCCAGGTAATCTGCAGCAGACTAACTCAATGGTCTTCATTATAGCAAAAAAGCACAAAACAAGAACAAAATAGTACACTTGGTAAAATCAGCATAGGGAAGGAGAACAGACTGATAAATTCTTCAGTAATTATGTCACATGAAAAGCAGTTACAAGGAGCTGCTGCAAAGAATGAATTATTTTCTCTTTCCTTAAGCATGATCTAGATGTCCAGTGATAGACTGCAATTCTAAACATGTAAATTCTTCATCCAGAGATTTGCTCAGGATGAAAAAAAGAAAAAAATAGCAACTCTTTTTTTTCTCCTTGAATTTCCATTTTCCCCTTACAAGACAAGGGCATATCAATTCCTACTTTGTCCAACCACTCAGGCTTGTCTTCTCCCCAGAAGAGACAGCACAGTCCACTATATAAGACAGGTTCACTGGAATGGCATTGAAAGATATGCTGAGCAAAGAAAAAGTATCTCCCCATGGAACGTGAACAGCAGGAAGGTGTTTTCCCCAGTTTAGTCATTAAAATATTAGCATACATACCTGTCAAATGTAACTCCTTTCCCTACAAATACCAGTGGGGAGTCATTTGTATTAGCACCACCTAAATAGTGAATCTCCAGAAAGATGGGAGGTTCAGCCGAACCCTTAGCTACACTCAGGAATGCTCCCATCTGTTGTGTTGCTATCCAAGACTCCGGTCTGGAATAGAAATATATATATATTTTTTGTAATTGGACACTTTGACTAAGATAATTTATTATGTTTGTTTGTTTAGAGATCACAATTCTTGAAGGTTTGTACACAAACTTTAAATTCCATTTTAGTTAGTTATTTTGGAAACCATCATTTAAATCCAACCATTATTACTTTTCTTTGTGAAACAGAAAAATAGCGCCTCAGAGTTGCTGCTTGGTTTTTGTTTTGCCTTGTTTAAAAAAAAAAACCCGAAACNAAAAATAGTGCCTCAGAGTTGCTCCTTGGTTTTTGTTTTGCCTTGTTTAAAAAAAAAACCGAAACAACAACAAAACAAACAAAAAACAGTCTACACTTTCTGCATAAGAAACATTAAACTTTCACTTGCCCATCACGCTGTAGTCTCTGAAGGCATGTGGAGTAACAGTATCGCAGCAGGTTACAGTTTAGCTTTCTGCTATCAAGATGGTTAACTATAAGCAAAGTTGATTTCCCTCAATCCTTTGCATTTCAACAAAACAGCCTCCAACACTCGCACAACCAGTTAGCCCATTTCCACTGCAGTGCAGTAACTAGGTATGCCGAGGCAAGAAGCATTAGCTGTGCAAATTCAACTGCAACGGCTTTTATGAGTCCATGTCAACGTTTTTAAAAGCTAAAAAAGCCTCAACATAACAGCAATAAATAGCGGATGTTTACTTACCACATCCAAACAAAAAAGCAAAGGTATGTATAAAATCCACTTGGGAAAAAACCCAAAAGGTACTAGAAAAAAGGTACCCAGTATTTGCCCTTTATTCACTGAGTCTTCATCAGGCTTCCTCTTTCACAGCACGTGTCAATTAAGCAGTAATTGACTGCATGACTAATTGACAGTTAATCATTTTACTGTGTCACAGTACCTTGCTTACTCTGCAAACTAGAACTAATACTGAGAGTAGCTTGCTTTCCGGCTACTTCTCACACCTTTTTGCCAAATGCTTCCCCTGCTTTTGTCATTTGAAGTGGCAGACTGAAAATGAGAGCACACTGCATATTTGAATAGCCTGGAAGGTATCTTACCCTATAGAGGAATCATTGCAGTAGGATTTACCTTATATGGACCTTCACATTGCTGAAACTTCTGAGCTTCTGTTCAATATGTTCAGCAAATTTGATTGGAGTTATATAATTAGCTGGAGCCTCCATAAGATACCGAGCAAGGTTCTGACCCTCAGCGTAGGTAACACCTTTTTGCCAGGCTTCTCTTTCAGCACTAAACAACACCATACAATAATCAGGTTCATAGAAATTTGCAAAAGTAAGATGTTGTCAGCATCCATCTGTTCTCTCCTGTTTGAAAATGCAATTTGGAGCAATTAAGAATATCATAGTAATCTTACTATGAGGAGTTTAGTATGAAATCTAAGGTGCATCTAGTCTAGTAGCTCATCTCTGGTTCTAGTCAGTGCCAAATGCTTCACAGAAAGCTAGAATACTACTAAAGCAGACAGATGTAAAATTATCTGCCTAGTACATTAGGTCTTGTCCTAATCCTTACTAGTCAGGGACTGGCTTAAATCCTTAAGCACAAGGTTTAATACCCCTTCCAAAATTTGTAATCGCATTAATTATAACAGCCCTGAAAGTTTTTATTTACCATGTAAAGCCTCCAATTCTGTTTTTCACTTTACTGAAATATGATTATGTGATAAGAGTGGAATTTGGATCTCATTTCACAGTGCACTCAAGGCACTTCACTAATGAATGACAGAGCAAACATTCAAAGAGCTGCCTGCATAGGAAATGGAGATGTCTCTCCAGTTACTTTGCAACCCCACCAGCACAAAACCTTTCATTTTACTGAGACAGAACCAAAAGACTTATTTGCTTTAAAAGATACCACAAAACAGGACATTAAGCTGGATTCTGCCTCTCAAAAGAGCAACACAGTGAAGAAGGAATCCAGGAGGAATATAGAAACGTTGCCTGGATATGGCAGGATGGAATTAAGATGACAGATCTCAGCTGACACTGAAATGGGCAAGAAGTTGGAAAGGCAAAAAGAGGTCTTCAACAGGTACATCGTCAGCAAAAGGAAGGTCAGGAATAATGCTGTCCCACTGGTAAATCAGGCAGGCAATCTAGTGAACACTGAGAAGACTGAAGTTAATGCCTACTTTGTGTCAGCCTTAATAATTATTAAGGTCTGCTTCCAGATTCCCCAGTTCTCTGTGCTTAGTAACAGAGTTTGGGGAAGAAAGGTACTACCTATGGAAGAAGATAGACTTAGGACTGCTTAAGAAAGCTGCACATACACAAGTCCTCACTAGCAGGCAGAATATAATCTAAGAGTGCTGAGGGAGTTGGCTGGTATCATTGCAAGTGGTCTCTTCCAGTTTGAAAGGTCATGGTAACTGAATGTGGTCCCTGATGACTGGAAAAGGACAAATCCCCATCTTTAAGAATGGCAAGGACGATATAGGGAATGACAAGCCAGTTATCCTAGACTAATACCCTAAAAGTTTATGGAGAAAGTCATCTTGGAAGCCATTTCCAGGTACATGAAGGACAAAATGGTCACTGGGAACAGTCACTATATGTTTATGTGGGGCAAATCACGCCTGACCAACTTGACTGACTTTTATGATGAGAGGGTTGGCACAGAGGACCCACAGTGTCATTTATCTTGGCTTTAGCAAGGTTTTTACATAGCATCCTCGCAAGACAAATTGAGAAAACATGAACTGGAGGGGTAGACTACAAAATAGGTGAAACACTGGAAGAACTGTTGGGCTCAGAAGATAGTAGACAATAGTTGAACGGTCTAGCTGGCAGTTACATTACGTGTGATGTTCCTCAGGGGTTGATAGTGAGGCCAATACCTTCATCAACAACTGGGACAATGAGATGCACCCTCAGAAGTTCGTGGACCGCACATTGCATTGCAGGGAAAAGCTGAAATGGGGAGGGTAGGGCCACCATTCAAGAGGCCTTGACAAGCTGGAGGAATGCACCAAGGGGAAGCCTGTGAAGTTTAACAAAGACTGACAAAGTCCTGTACCTGGGACAGAACAGCTCTATGCAGTAGTCAGGCTGGACACTGACTACGCAGAAAGCAACGCCGCACAAAAGAGCCTGGGCATCCTGGTGGACAAGCTGAACAGGAGTAAGCAGCACATTATCACGGTGACAAAGGCCAACCATGTACTGGGTTGGATTAGAGCACAGCCAGCACATTAAGGAAAATAATTATTTACCTCCTTGGCATTTGTGAGGCTGCATCTGGCTACATCTTTTGGCAGTATCTAGCCACATCCACTTTTGAGTTCCTGAATACAAACCCAATTCCGATAAACTGGAGAAAGTCCAAAGGATTTTATCCTGGGCCTTCTTTCTATGAAGCAGCATTTATTACCCTTCAACCTCAGAACAGGGCATACTAACGAAACACATGGAGCAAACACTATAAATATACTTGAGATGTAAAATACTCCAGAAAATTCAAAGGAGTAGGACGAGTTAAGAGGTATATTGCTGCTAGCCCTATTCTTTCAGTTTTGTGTTTTTCTCATGCACAAGCATGCACAGTTTTATAAATAAACAAACAGATAAATAAACAGGCAAGCTTTTCTTTTGTCATCACCTTCCATGAAGCTGAGGAGTAACTACAGGTTTCTTCTTTTGCTTCAGCTCGTTATATTCATGCAATCCAAGAACAGCGCCTTCTGCAGCCGCTTGAGCATCTCCACAGGGGTCTACTTCAACACAAGGGATCTCCAGGTCTTGGATCTGTCTACAGCCAACTGAAAAATCCAGTACAGAACTAGCAGGCTGAGTATTGCACAGAACAGCAAAACTGGTGTCTGAAGTGATCAACATGACATTTCAAGGAAAAAATAATTTTAACTCAAGATATCTGAGTTTTAAGTAAATCAATTAAAAAGATGATGCAGTAGAATAAATAAAAATGCTAATGACTATACACTGACAAATTTTGACTAAAAATGTCTCTTGATGAATTGTAATAATTAGGACGTTTCCCAAGACTAAAAGTGGAAGTCTACGGTTGTTCTGATTCCTTTAAGTTCGCTCTATATCAAGAAAAACTCTACCATTCTGGAGTGCTATGGATTATAACTATCTACAGGTATCAGAAATTTGCCATAATTTAGTTTTTTGCGAAGAATATAAGACTGCTCTTTCCTTCCAAATGAGCTTATACACACTTTAATAAACAAACAAAAATAATAATATATTCCATAAATTCTGTTTTGTACCCAAATAATTTAACAATGTTTTGGCAGCTGGTGAGACAACATGGGCTAGCACTTTGGACATAGAGCTGTCATACATCTGTGACTGACCTCTAGTCTCAGATTATAAACTCAGCGGTGAGAACCCTTTTTTTATTCTTTTTTTATACACAATTAGATGCAGCAGTCATCCTTGATTACGATAGAGAGGCCTCCTCTGCCTATGACAGGTAACATACTGAATCATACTACTGATGTTGTGAAAGATACCAGTTTATAACACAAATATCTCAGTTACAAACTAAGTAGCAAAAGTAAATATCTGTGCATGCTTAAGTACAGCATGAGCATAAAGTGAGTTCGTGATGCTATCAGGCTTCAAAATAGTAGTAACTAAGCAAGTGCCTTTTCAATATCACACTGTTTGGGAAAGTAATTTGATATAACTAACTGCAGTTACCTGTCTACAGATTGATTTACACACCCTGTAACTCCTTCCTCACTGAGCAAAAGCTTACATGAATATCAGTGACAAGTAAACACATTTACCAAATCATGCAGTAGGTTTTGATTTCAAAACAAAATCACACCTAGACTCACTCTTCAAGAGTAGAACACGCTGCACCATTGCAATAGTGTATAGAGAAAATGCTCACGAAAATTTTAAAATAGTTAACCTGCAACAGCTGCACGAATATTTTCTTTGCCTTCATTCCAGTTTTCTTGGTCATTTACTCCAGCATTCTTCTTACCCAAGCCAACTACAACCACACTCGGAAAGTCCTAGATGAAGCCAACACACAAATGGATTCACTTTCTTCATTATTACAGCCACAGCAGGGAGTTGTTAAAAAAACTTTACTTTCCAAATCAAGCACAGCATTAAAATACATTCAGTACTTTCTCTACATTATGCACATTTCTACATTGAGTGCCAGTACGATGCCACTGTCTTGCACTCCCAGTCATTCACCACAGGCATGCAACCAGTTGTTCTGTCTCCCAGTTAACAGTTAATTATGTGTATTGCAGCAGATAGGGCTCAATGCTCAACACATAGCAAACTTGGTACTTCTAAGAGCAAGTCTAAGAGTCCTTTGAAAGCAGATCCAGCTTTCCAGCTGCAACAAAGGCCAGAACTGAGCTGGAGAAGTGTAACCTTTTTTGGCACAGTTCACGGAAATAAAATCATTTCGAAGGCTGAGGCTATTAGCTCAGCTCAGGCGCTGAGCTGGCATGGTTTGCCAGGTAACAGACCAAAGCTGTACAGAGGTACACAGCTCCAGAACTCAGGAGAGCAATGTAGCACAGCAGACTAAATGCGTGCCTTATAAGCTGCAAGTGGAAGGCAAAAAGGATGAAATAATGAAGATTAATGGAGCATTTTAAGAATGAAGTCAAATTTGTATAAAACTCAAGGTTATGTATGTGAACAGATTCCCCATTGCCCTGAAGAAAAATGAAGTTAATCTTGGGCTTTCCCTTCCATCACAAGTAGCTGCTCTGTCCGATTCTAGCAATCGGCTTTCAAACTGGTATACCCTAGTAAAGTCTCTTAGTCCAGAAGATGCTTAAACTAATGTTAGCTTTCCAGAAGATCAGTCATTCAAGTTGACCTAAAATGTATTTTTTTTTATCATTATTTTTACACACTTAGAAGAGTGCATAAGGCCAAATTCTACTGCCTTGTCTTACAGAGATTTGCTATTCACTTCAGAGGCCACCCTGTATCCAGAACTGGGATAATGGGACCTTCAGCGGATTCAACTTCCGTGAAATTCCTGAAAGCCTTTCTACCGAGTCTGGCGTCACCTGTCTCGGGTCTCCACACAGGAATTTATACATGGTAGGGAATACTCACTACAAATTGTTTTATTTAAAATCATTTAAATAGCCCTAGTGTAAGATTCAGTTACTTATACAGGGATACCTAGTGTCATGTTACATGGCTGCCTAGCCTCAAGCTACTACTCCAAAAAGGCACAGTCGTACTGTATTTGCCAGCTCCATGCAGGTGCGTTAGATGTATTAGGGCTTCTCAAATGGCACCAAAAGCCTAACTTTAAGCAGATGAATCCCCATTTCATACCCTTGTGATATATCACATCTGTGCAGACAAAAGTCCCGCTTGAAGAACAGTCCCACATCTTGTTTTCAGAGGTTTCTAACACACGACTATGTGTTAGAAAAAACCTCTGGTTAAAGCCTACGATGGGATTACCTTGTGTTAGAACTGCTATGTCTGGAAGGTCTTTGGACATATGGATACATACTCACTCCTCCTGAACACAGGAGGCACAGTAGAAGTCTGATCCAAAACTGTTGTGCTTCAGCTCATTCAGTAAGCAGTTATTTAGAGTGCACCACCTTTGGAGCAGACTCATTTACATCTTCTCAATTTGCAGCTCAGTGGAGGTGGTACAGGATTGTGCAAGAGGCCATGCAAACAACAGGGAGTGCAGAACAGGTTTCAGTAAGAAACACATCTTTTGTTGGTGGGGGGGGAAGAGCAGAGCATTTATACAAGCACAGCAGTGAACTCAGCTTAAAATAAGACGTAAAGGCAAACCTCACACGTTAATGAATACGCACACAAAAAGCCGAAGTTCATACCTGATGCAAACCATGGAATACGCGTGTTTTGCCTTTCTTCAAAGGTGGCCCACATCTAGAACACAAAGAGATTCTTTTAATTAAGAAGTCTTTATTGGTGATAAATCTGATGGTACTACATTTGCTCCACAACCACACACTGCTCCTCAACACCCTGCTAGGACACTTGGCTCAGTGCCGATTCACAGAGAAGGACAGCCGCATGAACGTTTTGCATCTGTCTCCTCAGTGTTTTTTTTGTGGTTTTTCCACAGCAGTTCCCCTCCAAACTGCTTGGCCTGGTAGAAGCAAATACCAGCCTGAAAAGTGGTATGGATAAAAACGCTAATAATGATAAAAGAGACCATTCTTATTGGTGTTTGTTTTAATCCATTTCACAAGTTTATCACACACTTACAGGGACAGAAGTTCTCTCAGCTTTCCGGACACAAGTCTATCGAAAGCATCTCCTGCGCTCGTGAACTGGGCAGCACCTTCCTCCTTTTCACTTGAGTAGGTTCCCAGAACAAGACCCTAAAAAAGGACACGCATTAACGTAAACAACACAAAATTTAGAGACTCATCTGAAAAGCAGCAGGCACACTGTTCAAACCATAGCTACTGCTAGATACGTTCATCTCACTCTCTGTATTCATCTAATGTGATGCACAGAGTGACACGTTGATAAACCAGGATAAAATACAACTACTTTTAAGTGTGAAAAAGAAATTATATGAAGTTATCATCATTTTGCTTAATACGCAGAGACAAAAATTCTTTCAATCTGTAATTTTAAGTACGTAAGAGCTTCCCCTCCCGCCTCCCCGCCCCAAGGCAGCCCCCCAGCCCGGTGCACCCGGGAGGAGCAGAGGGACCCGACCCGAGCCCGCGGGCAGGGCCGCCGGGAGCCGGGGCAGGAAGGCGGCTCTGCCCCGACAGGGACCTCCTCCAGGCGCCCACCCAGCCGCAGGTTTGCGAGCTAAAGCCCCAGGCTGGCCCTGGGGGGCACACGGGGACCCCGGAGCTGGGCGCCGGGCACGCTCGGCCACGAGCTGCCCAGCGGGAGGGAGGGAGACCCGAACACCCTACGGCCGCCTCTGCCTCCTCCCACCCCGGCTCACCCCGAGCAAGAGGGGCCAGGAGGGGAAGGCGCACCCCCCGCCCCCGCCGCCCCCTCACCTTGCCGCCCGCCCCGCGGCTGTAGCCCCGCGGCGAGCAGCTGCAGGCCCGGGGCAGACCCCGGCCGAGGCGGCGCGCAGCCGCCCTCCAGGGCAGCAGCATGGCGGGGAGGCAGCCGGCGCGCTGCTGCCCTCATCCGCCGGCGCCGGCGGGGCGGTGCCCGCGGGGGCGGAGCGGGACGTAGGGAGCGTTTATAACCGGTGTGTTACGGAGCACCGGGTGGTGGTTGGTTGTTGACCTGTGCACTGGGCTTTGTATCGCAAGGAGCGGGAGGGGCAACTTGGTTTCGCGGTGGGTTTTTGCCCTCTTGTGGTATGATCGAGATAAGTATCCGCACGTGCTGCTGAGGATGAAACAACTTCTCTTGTGGGCTTATCGCAGACTTAAAAAAAAAACAGTCCTGGTATGCGNTAAAAAAAACCCAGTCCTGGTATGCGTGCAGTATATTGAATTAGCATATTGAAGATTAAAATGTAAGTGATTTATGAAAAAATAATGAAAGCTTTATTGCAAATGCAAAGACAACAAATTTACATTATTTTCTATGTAGGATGGTGGTTTACTTGTATAATATCACCGTGACTGTCTAGGAAGAGTTGATTACATTCTAAGAGAAAGCAGTAACAATCCCCGGGGGACATTAAAAAAAAAAAAAGAAAATATGGTAAGTGAAAATAAAGGACCAATGAGAATGTCTATGGTTATATTTTATCAGGAGAATTCACACCAGAATACTGGGTCATCAGTGTAACGTCAGAAGTAAATTTGTGCTTCTCTAGCAAAAGCACTGTATGGAAAAGAACTGCTTGGAGTTTGCTGACATCTATTGTATTATCAGTATGAAAAGACAGAGTTTCAGTGGCACTGAACATGTGCTGGATTTTAATGTCAAGTGACCCAGGGTTTTTTTGGTTTCTTTTCTTTTTCTTTGTCTTTTTTTTTTCAGAAATGTGAAACATAGATTATAAGTAATTTGCTTTTATATGTGAGAATCTGACATGACACTATGTATAACAATTAGTTTGCTTTTCCACACATCTGTAACTGAACTTACACTGTTACATCAGCAGAACATGATGAAGCTGGGCCTATTCTTCTCTAACAGTATATTGCAGTTACCACCTAACTGCTTTTTCCATTAAGTGGTACAAAGAGAAATAATATGTCTTATTAAGGACAGTGGCACTCAGAGACCATGACTGAGGGATTGGATGCATTTTGATTTCTCTTGTAGAATTACATTTTCTAACATTAAATCATAACATTATTTAAAGACTCAAAGTGGTAATTAGTTTTTAGCTTCATTTATTTTGGAGAGGCTCTTAGATACAATGAATAGTTTCTTAGTTCTCTGAAGAATGGCTCCATAGCTTCTCTACATCCTGCATGGAGCTTCTATATATTCTGTATGTATATATTAAATGGGTATTTTCAGGGTATATGAAGTTGTCTTTAATTTTATGGAAAGACAGGATTTAACCCATAATCTCTTCAAAGCTCTGGGCAGATACTGCTCATAAATGGAAGATTTGAAATCCCAAATGAGAACAAAGTAAAAAATACCCCCAAAGAAGCCTTCATTTCCACGTTGAGCATGCATATGATGAGATACACTATCTGAAGTATAACTAAAATGAAAATGTTTAAATAAAGTAGATCAAACTTACATCAAGTTCCATATTTTTTTTAAGTATTTATGATGTACAAGGGAAAGCTGAAAAGGTCTAAGTCATAGACTTACCTATTGTTAACCTAAAGGTGTGCTTTGTAATTGTACATCTTGACTATGTGTGATTGCATTTAACCTTTTTTTCCCAGATGAAATTTCCCGGGGCAAATATTCTATACGTTGTCCCATTGGTGTGTCTTAGCAGTGCTTAAACTGAGACAACCTGGGCAGCTGAAAGGTTACTTTAGCCTTTTATCTGTTTTGTTCAGTTTAATTCATGCATGGTAATACTTCTGTTCACTCTAAAGTCAACTGAAAATACTGTTTTCTCACAAGTCACAAAACAGTAATTGGGTGATAATGTTATTTGGTCATTCAACTCATTCAACAATATCCCACAATAATACTTCATACATCTGCTGCGAGAAATCTTCTTTTGGACCATTACTGCAGAGTATGCTTCATTGTTGAATACATTCAAAACAAGAAATTAAAAAGCTGATCAGCCCGGCTATCCTTCTTTATTTATACAACGTACTCTAATGGTTCTTTCAGAGCTATTGTGACCTATCTAGGAGTCCAGTCCAACAAATCTTTAATTTTGTCCCTACCTAAGTAGTCCCACGGCTCTTATTCAATAACTAGTTTTTGGGTGAAGTTTGGGGGGCATTAAGCAGTTCCTTAGCAGTATGAAAAAAGTCTTGTAATACGTGCATATTAGTACTACTGAAAAGCATTTCTGAAGCAATCGTTCTATATGGACGATCGTAAAATCTGGTTCCTTTTCACTTCCTAAAGACAATTATATTTAGTAAAGGCTAAGTTACATCTCACAATATAATTCTTTATGTACAACAACTACTTCTAAATTATATGTTCATAGAACAATTACAAATGACAAATATTTAATTTTCTACTTGTGTAATTATAGTGCAGTTTAAGGTCTTCTATTTCAGAGCCCCTCAGAATTTTTTGGGAGGTGAAGGTGGTGGTACCACAGAGGCCTCTGTGGACAGTTTTCTGGACAGTATTGTGCTGTTACCATCTCAGGCATGTTCCTAGACTGGGTTGGTTTGCTGCCTATCCATATACTGGGTAGTGCACCATCTTCCTGGAGTCTTGGCCCAGGGTAGAGTCTGAGTGAAAGCACCAGTAAAATTAGACAAACAGTGAAGTAAGTGGGTGGTATAAATTAGGGATCACTTTTTCTGCCTTATTGAGTTGACTTTATGGTAAAATTGTAACAATGCTCTAGACTTATCAAAACTTTCCAGCTGTCTCTTAAATTTTTATGGGACTTAAAAAAAAAAAAAAAGTAATGCTCCTAAAAAAACCCAGTGGCTAACACTGTCTTGAAGACAGATTATTAGGGCCTATTGAACAAGCACCCTCACAAATTTCTGCTTCACTCATAATCCTTCCAATCCTGGAGGGCCAAAACCAGAGATGGTACAGGCTACAGTAAGAGACACCACTCATTGCATCTGTAGGTTGAGTTTGGCTAATAACATTTCTGCTGAAACTAGGCCACTGACTGCCAACTGTCTGCTGGTATCGCTGCATATGTGCTGAAAAGGACATAAATATTTTTCATTTCTTACCTCACACAGAGCTTGCACATACACTGCTGAAGCATTTAGTGAACATAGTGATTTCAGTCTGCTCTGTAAATTAAGAGTACTATAGATTTTTACAACTGCAAAACTGATTTTATAGAAATACCAAATGAAAGTAGAATTTACTGCATAAAACATCTGTTTTCGTTGGTCTTTAGATGAAAACAAAGTAAAATGAGCATGGAAAATAAGTATTTGGGCCAAAGGTATTAAACTCATAGGCTTAAGCCAAGTTGTAAGTCCTTATTTAATATCTAAATAAGTGGCCTAAACAGCAAACATGTTAAATATCAGCTTATTCTAGCAACTTTCTTTACTAGTGTTCTGCACACTTCAGTGATGAAACTAGTAATTTGGGTACATAAAATGCAGTTTTAGACACTTCTGAAAATACTTGACCCTTACAATACTGTTTTGTGAAGACATCTTTTCAAATAAAAACTAAGGAATTTTTTTATATACTGACATGTTCTTAAAACACTTTTAATTCCTTTTCTAAAAGAGTTACTGTTCTTTTCAAAAACCTTTTACAAGAATAGAGTTACACAACAGTAACTGAGTGCAAAATAATTTAATTGATAACTTCTTTTATTCATTCAAAGATGTTCTTCAGGTATGTGTAGGTTCTATTGCTAACAGATTAGTACACGTTCACTATAGTAGTCAAATTCTAAAAATTACATGCTTAATGGCATTTTATTTTCTCTGAAATATTCATTACCTGTGAGCCAAGAACTGGTCGAATGCCTGTCAAAATTATGGTACTTCCTAACATGGTAACTTTTCTATCCATTTAACCATTTTTATTCATTTTAATACTGTTTCATCATACATCACTTTCACTTGATTTCAGGTAGACATAAGAATTGACAGGGTTCTGAAGACAATCTGTTAGATTATTATTTTCCAGGCTTTCTAAAAGCACTGTTACTTAGATTCTGTTTACTTCCAGGAGCTGCAATGAAACCTTCATCTTGCAGCTAATGATTTTTTTCATAGTCTACCAGCATCCCATAAACTTTACTCTTCTCACTTCTTTACTTCATGGGTTTGGTAATTTCTGTTTTAAAAACATTTCACACATACTTAGCCTGTGCTTCCCCTTAACTTTAGCCTCACAGATGATGGAGTTGTCTTTTTCAATGCAGTGTAACATCATCAAAACATATCTCATATGGCCCTCTCAACATTTTCCAGATACTTCTGTGAAGGTAATTGGCAAATGTCCATTCTTTCGGTTTTGAAATAACCCTATATTATCAAAGATTTGTGATACACATATTTTCTTTCTAAACAAAAAAGACACTTGGTTTAGGTGAAATAGTATGTCCCCTTAGTTTTTAAAAGTATCTCAAAATGCAAATTTCCTAAAAACTGCGACCAGCATACATTCACTGCAGATATTCGCCAGTTTTGAGAATAATGGTATTTGTAGCATTTGTTTTTCCCACTTCTCCACACGTTAATTGCTGGTATTGTAGACAGACCTTAAAAAATACTGTAGATTTTCACAAGTGACATCTTCACTTATGTTTATACCAAAATCGTCCATCCAAATCAAAAGCTGAAGAGCCAAGAAGCTGTTTCTATCATGACGGTTCCCTTGACTGAAGTAGTTTTGTGTAGATTTATTAGTACATGATATCTTCTGCTGTAACATTTGCTTCTTCTGTTTTAGTCTTAATTTTAGGTAAATTAATCCCACTAATGGCTATTAGCAGCAAATTTACCGCATGTGCTGTGGCACTTGCCACACAAAGCCAAAAACAGTCTTCAAACTGTTCTTCTAAGATAACAAAATGAAAGACATTTTCCCGAAAATTGGCAATTCTTTCTGTGAGGTGATGAAGTTTCACAGCAGCCATAAAGCTGGTGACTGCGAGTGCTATAAATCCACCTGCAACAAAATGAAAGAAGTATTCACCGTTGTTGTCAAAACAAGACAGACATTTTGGCTTTGCTTCAGAAGGGCTTATTGAATACAACAGTGAGCATTATACAGAGTAGGGATAGACTTAGGCATGGCTTAAACACCTTCAAAACGCTTAGTCTTTATTGTATGGCTAAACATCATACCAGCATTTGTAATAAAGTCCTTTTATCGGTGATAAGGAGTCTAAAGACTGGCATTCACAGCTCCTGTAAAAAGTTGACTACACACAATAAGCCAAGATGCCACCTGCCAGTTCTGTTTTGATAGAGGAGAATTCACTAACTTCATTTTATTCGCAAGTATTTACGTCAAGGAGATATTTAGTAAGGCAAGAGAAGGAACTTTTAACTTCTTGTATGAGTGTGACTAATGAAAAATACTGGTAAATAATTTTACCTGCAAGGAAGTTCCAAAGGCATGCTCCTGCTGGACCTTTAATAGCCCGGTAAGGAACTTTTATTGCGTTAAGAATGCAGAATCCCAAACTGACCAGAGAAAAGAAAATGGCCACACAGAGGAACATTATAATCATCACATGCAGACCTGTATTCAGCTTTTTCACCATGTGTGGGAAAACTGTCAAGAAAAAAAATCATTTATTCAGTGTGTATTTCTTCTTGACAACAGTAAACATCATACTGTGCTGGGGCTACAAACTTACATTATACTTAAACAAGACTATTTTTTACAGAGGCAGTCAATTCAGGTAGTTACATACATCTTAGTTCATGATGCTTTATTTGTCACTACATCAGACAAGCCAGGGATATTCTACTACAGGAACAATCCTTCACGCAGCGTCTGTGAATAAGGATTCAGGCTTAAGTCCTGTTTTATCTATCTGGTTGTGTTAATGTCTTTTTCTCTGCTGCTTTATCGTCTGCTGCATTCTTTTCTGTCTCTTTTTTCACCACTGCTCTCCATCCCAAACTCCATTTTTTTGAGCTTCCAATTCCTGTCCCGTGTCTTATTCTCATCCCTTTGAAGTCTGATAGTCCAAGTTTCCTTGTCCAGCCCCTTGTTGTCTAAAATATTATCACTCTTTTCTGTGCTTATTTTCTCATGTTATTCTTCTTTCTCTCTCTTCCTCTCTTTAATACTGGCTCCAGTGAGATCTACTCTGATTTCATACTTCCTGATCCCATAGGTTTCCACTTTTACATTCTCTAGTTGGTTTCTCATCTAGTCTTTATAGCCCCTTTATGATCTTCTGGGTATCTAGCAGTGTTTTAGTTGCATCTGTAGGAAGCTTGTCAAGTATTGCAGTCAGGTGGGTTTTAGGTGAAGTGCTTTACATGTTTTGCTATAGGCATGAGCTCTTCCTCAGCAGCCTGTTGCTCACCTTTCTCTAAAGAACGGTAACTTTCTTGGGTTTGTCTTCACAGAGTTACATTGTAGGAGGGCCAGATTGGCCAGCAGCAGGGAAGTGTGGAGCACCTGAGTATTCAGTTTATCCTGCAGTCCTTTCGTAACAGGAGAAATCTGAATAGGGAATTGTAGGTGACATGCTGACTGACAGGAAAGAGAGAAGCTGATGGAGAAGAACCCTAAAATACAAGCTGATCAAGAAGAGCCCTTCAGGTAGAATAGCACTGCACTCATATGTGTTTTGAAGAACTAACTGCCTAATTACTAAAAAGTTACTAAAACTAAGTTGTTTATATGACAAACAAATAGATTGCCTCCTATGCTGCATAACTGAAACAAAAATACAAACAAGCTACATAAAAAGTATGCAGCAATAATTGGTAGATGTCACAGTGAATCTCAGGCATACAATTTGGTCATCGTGACATGACAGAATTCTAGTAGATTATGTAGAAAACTTCACACTGTACAAATTCCATACANATTGCTTCCTATGCTGCATAACTGAAACAAAAATACAAACAAGCTACATAAAAAGTATGCAGCAATAATTGGTAGATGTCACAGTGAATCTAAGGCATACAATTTGGTCATCGTGACGTGACAGAATTCTAGTAGATTACGTAGAAAACTTCATACTGTACAAATTCCATACNCATCTGGCTGGTGACTGGTCACCAGCGGTGTTCCTCAGGGTTCAGTTCTAGGGCCGTTTCTGTTCAATGTATTTATCAATGATCTGGATGCAGGAGTAAAACGCACCATTAGCAAGTTTGCCGATGATACCAAACTGGGAGGTGCTGTTGACTCT
>RSEF01000004.1:81946599-81960437 GCA_003993805.1 Himantopus leucocephalus | reverse complement strand
TGGATCCAGAATCTAACGTGGGGCCCATTTGTATTATTTCCTCAGCCCTATCTCACTAAGATGTAAGGGTACATTGGTAGAAAGAGTCACTGGTTTGTCCCAAATTAAAAACAGCATTTTATTTTTACATTCCAGCTGTGATAGTCATGAAAAGTTAATGCCCGTTGTGCTGGATAGAAAATACCACTACCTACTACCAGATACACAGGTAAGTGATGGCCAAATTACCTGGCTGAGGTAATCTTTGGCATAGTACTTCTTTTTGCAAATCACTGAATATGACTGGTAGCAAAGCGATGTGACTTCAGCTTGTGGTCACAATTTTACATTAATTTCAATGAAACCAATGCCAAAAGACATATTTTGAGCCTTTATTATTGCACTCACAGAAAGATAATTGTATTTCATTCATATGTGCTGATTTTCATCAGTAGATCTCAAAGCACTTTAAAATGGTCTCATATGTATTTGGGATATGAGGCACGGATGCAGAGATGTATTCAAAATCTTCCAGCAGACCAGTAGCCAAAGCAAAAACAGAAACCAGGGGCTCCAATCTTAAGGTTTTTCTGTAGTTCTCATTTGTAAGACTGTCCTAGTACATACTTAATAACAGTATTTAAGAGGAAGTTCACACAAGGAAAATACTGTGATTAGTGGTGTAGTTCGTATCTACAGGAGGCACTGGATAATATGAAACTATAGAAATGACAGTTGTGTGGCTTCATACTGCTTGTTCCTTCCTAAATAACACTTTTTTTAATATTATCTATCTCTTCATTTCACAGGCAAAGGATTTAAAACTTTCACATTCAAAACCCCATAATAATTAATTTTTATGTCTCCAGATTCCATCTCTTTGTTAATGCCAGTCTGGTCTGAATGCTGGTTCTTTTCGTTGGGTTAGGAAATCCTTATAATCCTGACGTGCAGTACAGAAGTTAAATAATCTGTTTCCCTTCCTATTGTGTCCCAGCCCTTAAAACTGTGTTACAGGATACTGATTGACAATCCTCTGGCTGATAACATGTCAACAGCAACGCTACAGCCCGCTGTGGGACTCCCTTCGCAGCCTTGCCTTCTTTTTTTGTTGGGTGGGGTTTTTTGTGTGTTATTGTTGGTTGGTTTTTGTCATTGTGTTTTGTTTGAAACAGATGGAACGGGTTCTGGAAGTGGTATACATAATAGGTGGCATGTGCTTGGTGTAGGAAAGGCCAGAAAGCATGGATTGTGGGCAAAAAGCAAGAAAGGAGAACGAGCCTCTCGGTAGAGGCTGTGGCACAATGAAAATCCTCGCTGCCAAAAAGAACATAGTTAGACACTCCTAGCAGCAGAGAAATCCCCTCAATGTATTGGAAGTTTCTGCCCTCTACTGGCATTCCTGAAGATGAGCCTCAACTCAGCTGTGGGAGGCTGTGATCGTACCCCTGCAGAGTCCCCGCGAACAGTGTTGAGACTGGCCGTATTTATAAAGCAAATCCTTTAGAACATGGTGTTACGGGAAGTGCCAGAATGACAGTGTCTGACGGGGATCTAAATCTCAAGTGACATTTGCTATTGACTTCTGCAATGCTTTTCGGATGTCTGCCTACTTCTCACCTTGTTCAACACTACAAGGGTTAGTCTGGAGCATCTCCGCATGCTATTACAGTCCCCATCTGTTTTCTTCCAGTGAGCCAATACAAGGAAGAGGAAACAAGATAATGTTACTTTTTGTTGTGGTGGTGGTTTTCATTCCGCTATAAAAAAAAATGTGCTTGTTTAGCATAATGAATTATTTCAACAAAAGGTTTCAAAGTGCAATTTTGGGCGAATGTAGAACTGCAACTGCTGAGTTGCTACCATCATATTTGGAAACCATTCCATCTGTTTTCCTTGGGTGCAAAGCATAATTTTAAACCTTATTTTGTGACAATTGTTACTAGCTAATTGGCAAAAAACTAATTTTCCCAGAAAAATATAACTTTGAAAAACTACACCTGTTGGTGAGATATGTGAATTTCACTTCGCAGTGAAATCTGAAGACATTNATTACACCTGTTGGTGAAATATGTGAATTTCACTTCGCAGTGAAATCTGAAGACATTTCAGACTCATTCCTGCAATGAGCCAAAGGTTCTGCAAAGCAACAGGACCGTACATGGGTCAGGCTTCGCAGGATGGCCACCTCAGTCCGAACAGCAGCTCAGGTTCTCGCCCACTTATGGCTGTGTATTGGGTTTGCATGGCAAGGTTTTTGTAACGAGTGGCTACAAGGGGAGGCTTCTGTGAGATCCTGCTAGAAGCTTCCCCCATGTCCGATAGAGCCAGTGCCAGTCGGCTCCAAGACAGACCCACTGCTGCGTCAGCGACGGTGGTAGTGCCTCTGGGATAATGTATTTAAGAAGGTGGAAAAAAAAAAAACCCAAAACTGTGCAATTGCAGCCAGAAGAGAGGAGTTAGAATTTGTGAGAGAGACAACTCTGCAGACACCAAGGTCAGTGAAGAAGGATGGTGAAGAGGTGCTCCAGGTGCTGGAGCAGGGATTCCCCTGCAGCCCACAGTGAAGACCATAGTGAGGCAGTGTCCCGCTGCAGCCCATGGAGGTCCACAGTGGAGCAGATATCCACCTGGAGCCCATGGAGGACACCACGCCAGAGCAGGTGGGTGCCTGAACCAGGCTGTGACCCTGCGGGAAGCCTGTGCATGAGCAGGTTCCTGGCAGGACCTGTGGTCCTGTGGAGTCCATGCTGGAGCAGGTTTGCTGGCAGGACTTGTGGCCCCCTGGGGACTCACGCTGGAGCAGTCTGTTCCTGAAGGACTGCACCCCGTGGAAGGGACCCACACTGGAGCAGTTTGTGAAGAACTGCACCCCATGGGAAGGACTCATGTTAGAGAAGTTCGTGGAGGAAAGTCTCCCATGGGAGGGACCCCATGCTGGAGCAGGGGAAGAGTGGGAAGAGCCTCCTCCTGAGGAGCAGAAAGTGGCAGAGACAACCTGTGATGAACTGACCGAAACCCCTATTCCCCGTCCCCCTGTGCCACTCGGAGAGACGAGGTAGAGAAACTCGAAAGTGAAGTTGAGCCCAGGAAGACGGGATGGGTGGGGGGAAGGTGTTTTAAGATTTAGTTTTTATTTCTCATTATCCTACTCTGATTTGATTGGTAATAAATTAAACTTATTTCCCCCAGCCGGGTCTGTTTTGCCTGTGATGGTAATTGGTAAGTGATCTCCCTGTCCTTATCTCGACCCACGAGCCTTTTGTTATATTTTCTCTCCCCTGTCCAGCTGAGGGGAGTGACAGAGCAGCTTTGGTGGGCACCTGGTGTCCAGCCTGGGTCAACCCACCACAGCCTGAAATGTCAAAACCGGCTTCTTGCCCAGCATTCAGAGGTCTTTGGATTGTAATGATACTACTGATAATCCTTCTGTACAAGCCTCTTTTATACTTACTTGTGCTTTATTAAAATCTACTTTTTCAAACCTGTAAAAGAAAAAAATATTCATACAAATCAGACCTGTCCCAGTTGCCATCGCATCCTGGCAAAGGCATATTTTGTCTCTGTGCACTTGTATCTGATGCCATGTGTAACAGCTGCTGCCCTTTGGGGTAACCGCACCGTAACTGCACCTACGCATGTATGGGTGTACCATGTTATTGCATCATCTTTTCAGAGACACATTGGCTCAGGTCTGGAAACGTCCCTTTTCTAAGAAGAAGGGGTAAACTGCTACTCCTGTAAAAACGAAAATGCTAGCACAAATGGGTTAGAGCGTAAGAGCAGGACTGACCTGCATGGCACAATTTGTGTTTTATTTTTCCCCAGACCTCACCCATCTCTTTCTTTCGTAAACAGTAGCATGCATCTTCAAAAGGAGGTCATATAGAAAAGTGCCTTACTAAATTGGATCTATGCATGTGAATTTTTTAAATGACACCAGTTGTACAGTCCTAAATAAAAAAATGGTAAATTCAGCAGCTTGATATATGTAAGAAATTAATAAATATTGCATTCCTTAAATTAAAGGAGGTTAAACTTCTTATTTCTGCAGTTGTTGTTGATGGTGCCATATAAATAGTAAAATATGCTGAACAGTTCAGGGGTTCTCAACAACACTAGAGTGGAAATTCATCAGGTATTGCATTTCTGTAAGTTGTCTCTGCCCATGGCAGGGGAGATGGACTAGATGATCTTCAAAGGTCCCTTCCAACCCGAACCATTCTGTGAAAAATCTTCACAGCTGACCTGCAGTCTCCAGTAGTGTGTCTGTCTGTCTGTGTTTAGTATGGATTAACTCCCTGCAGTTCCCGCAGACTACATCTTTCCTTCTCATTGCAGCACCGACAGATGTCTGCGCCCGCTGAAGGGGCCAGGCAACCCAGATGTTTCCAGCGTCAGGGTGGCTTTTTCTCCTAGACAATTACTTAACTGGAACAAAGTTTGTTAGAGACACAGGATGAAACTGGGCACATATAGCTTCTTTTCTGTCAAACTCCCCAGATTAAATCTCTCACCTCTAGCAGCAAGATTGACATACACTTGCCAACACCTTCATTCTCACTCTCAAGCTTCAATAATGCCATTTTCATATCTTTCCACTCAAACCTGCAATTGATAAAAGTTAATAATCCAGTCAACAGTCTTCCATTCACAATTATGTTTTAACACTATTCACCGTTTCACAGTCAGCATATTTCACCACTCTTACATTGCTACAGTCAACATATTATTGTTTCCAATATCTATATTACTGCTTCTTGTCCAGTAGGCACCAGTACAAGTTGAATGAGGACACCGGGGTAGACATCTTTTATGGAACACAGAAATTGCTCATGTTTTGTACCATTCCTCCCCCTTCAAGCAGGAGTGGAAGGAGGACAGCTCCGTTGAGGACAATGTTCCTGTTACTACGTTCACACTCCATTCAACACACGTCTTCTGCCTCATGCGTTTATACAGCCACTCTCTCTTACAACAACCACAGCCTTTCATTTAATTAGCTGGGTGAGAGCAGCGGCCAGGATATGCACAGCAGACCCCTGAGAGGCATTGGAACCAGCACTGGAGCTAGAGCCGCAGACATAGAGCAGCACAGAGTGACTGGTGGTGCTGGTTCACATCCAACACTGTCCTAACACAGCTGTTCTGCTTCTAGACCTGCACTGGTGCATTCATGCAATGTGACATGGAGGGAGACAACTAGCCAGGTTAGGCCTCCACAAGCTTAGTGACCCTCTCCTTAGCATAGACACCACCCCCCCCACCCCACCCCTCGTTTTCAAGGCCTTATGTCTAGTTGGCGCTGGCAGAGTATACCTGAAGCATCTAGGTCAGAACCACAGATCTGCCTCAGGTTTTCCCAGGAGGACCATCAGGTCTTTCTAGTGAAGGAGGAGGAATCAGTCTACCTTCTGAAATGCATGGATTGCACCTCATTGTCTTTTTCCGACCTTCTGTTCTCTACCAAAATTTAAACCTGTTTTCCCTCTTTCCTCCTGTATAATCTCAGGGTTGGTTAGTCACAACCTTCAACTTAATTCCACATGATCAGTGACCAGCCATTTGCCTTTTTCACCAGATTATTAACAACGTTAAGGTCCAGGTACGTGCGCATAGTTTACAAAAGATGCCTGAAAAGCCCCTGTAGCCCTTAGGAAGTAAAAGATTCTCTGCTCATCTCAGTCCCATTTGCTGTGTTATCACACAAAAATACCCATGAGCCACACAGCCTGCCAGGTCCTTGGCCCTCTGCTCTTACACAGATGTATAAATGAACAACTGGAATCCCAGCTGTGCTGCCTTCACTATTCAAGAGTTTGATTTGCCGTTCGGGGAACAGATTGAGACACAATTCAATAGATCTTTGCAAGACAACACAACACAGCAACTGGAAATTCAGCTAGCTTGGCAAAGGGAAGCCTTCAAATCATGTGAGCTTGTAGTACGATAGCTCTTCCCTTTTCCAGAATAATCGAGTAACACCTTAGTGTTTCATTCCTCATCAGTGCCTTGCAGTTTTTGACTGTACTCTTAGCCTGTGGAAATGGCTGGTCAAACAGTATGGCTGCAACTCTTCCCTATAGAATCAAAAGCAGCTTCATGATTTGCCAGTTCCTGCCTGGTTTGACAGGACATAAAAATTCCCCTCTGCACCTTTGTATCCAGCAGAACAAAAGGAGTAAAGGGACAGTCATGCCAAAAAAAGCAACCATATGGCCATGTTAGAACAGACATGGGCACATGTGAGCTTTTCCTAGTGGGAAGAGGGGAAAAGTTTCCCGACGCATGGCAGCAAATCCTTCCCAACACAACCCTGAAGCTACTTTTAAAAAAATTGATAGAGCGTACATACAACTTTGCAAGTTCAGCTGTTTTCAAGGTGTTCCAAAAAAACCTGACAGTGCTGGTTCCCTGTACGTGAATGCTCAGAACAGGCCATACTTTCACTCTGCAATCAAACTGTACTTCCACATAATGTAGCCAGATTAAAGAAAACACTCGCTGCAGCTGAAGGCCTGCCTCTACGCACGGCTAGTAGCTCTTCTGCACCTCTACCACAGAAATGTCTTTTATGCAGCATGATCAGAAGGAAATAAGTAAAAAAAGGAAGTCCTTTGCCATAGCTGAACTGCAAGTTCAGTTAAACTGATCAAAATGTTATCAAGATATTTGGATTACAATGATGGAGACAGCCCAGTACATAAAACAATATACTTTTATTTAGCACAAAAAGTTCCATATTCAAGTAGAAGTGTGTATGCTTTTTCTAGTATTTCTTTACAGCACTTTGCTTTTTGAAAAAGTAAAGAACCATCATGACTCACACAGGCACACTAATCATTTGGCAGAACAACTATTTTATCCTACAACCGTAGGCCTGATAGCAGCTTATACACTGTAAGGCAAATTAGGAACTCTTCCTCAAGTGAGTAATCTCTATACAGTTCCACTAACTCAAGTGGAGCATTCACAAGAAAAATGTTACAAGACTAGGACGTTATATACGACTGTAACGTTTCCTATAATTACAGCCAACATAATAGGCAGGGGCGGGGTTATATTCTCAGACAGAAAAAGACAGACTACTGAAAGATTCACAATAAGTTGCCAGAAACACTTAGTGACTGAGAAAAAAATCCAACCATTATATATGTGATTACATGACATAATTAAGCACAATTCCCATTTCAGAGAAAAAGGGTAAGTTGACATATAATGCTCAGAATTAGGACATCTGCAGACTTTAAAGCCTGCAACTTTCATTTAGAGACAAATACTTGATACTTATTGGTAAACAAATGCCGATAGCACACAACTGACATCACATAAATATTATTTGAAATCTGGGTCCATTAATGACATAACTACAATCACTGGATACAGAATACCATCCAATTATACTGGCAGACAGATTTTCCATAGCTTCTCCTTTGCTGAAGTTCCACCGTCTTAAGTGACTGACATCAAAGATGTGCTGCAACTAGTTCAGTCTTCCCTCCTGTAGTTATCACCTGGATTAGACTCCCCGAGTTTGGTCGACTCTTTCCTGTTACCCAGTCATAAAATGTTCTGTTTTAAAATAAATTGATAAAACAGGGTGAGGAGAAGGGGGAAAAAATACTACCATCACGTATATCAACGGGAAGCATAAAATAAAGTTCTATTACTTTTCCTTCTTTTCCTGTTGCCCTCTCTAGTGATTTCCAGGTATGCTGTAAATTAGCAACGCGATCACTGGATTCAGACCTTCAGAGCTGGACAGAGGCCCAGAGAAATCCGTAGGGCTTTACAGCGTGCACACAGGATTTTCAGAGCATCTCAAAGGAAAAGGCCAGGAGCTTCAAATGTCAAAGTGGCAAGGTTTCTCCAAGTTAAAAAAAAAAATTGAAAAGGGGAAGGACCAGCTACTTAAGTTGCCTTTATAGTATATATCAGGAACACAATCAGGAATTTATGGCTAAAACAGAGTTGCTAAACCCATTCCTCTGCCAACGGGCAATTATAACACTTAGATATCTAACTGTGAAAGTGGTCTCGGCAGAAGCACAGAAAGCCTTAAGACATCCAAAATAAGGCTGAGTAAGATGGATTCATTCTAGGTAGCACACCAGCACACGCCTTATCAAAATGTAATACAAACTCCATACTCAAAAATATAATAAAAAAGTGCAGTATATTTTTCAGGTCTATCAACCCTTCCAATATTGCAGACATAGCAGGACCTTCCAACATGGCAGTTGCTATCTGACACAGTGGCTTCCAGGGCACAAAATTCAAGTGCCATATGGGAAAAGATCTCCCGCATCCTTCCCCAGATGCGGATGTTACCAACACTTAACAACACTGGATGTTTTTCTCCCGCAGCCAGTGAGATTTTCAGTTTTCAAAGCTGGATTTAAAGTTTGGGGAATTAGAACCGAAGAAACAAAACAAACTAATCAACCTAATTCTCCCATACGGAAAAAATGCTTAAAAGTTAAAATTAAAAACATCTGGCTAAGCAGTCTCTGGAGCACAGTAAATTAAAGATCTTTTTTTTTTTTGAACATTTTTAGGCCAACTAAATTCAATTGATGGATCCCTTTTAAAGAGCCACATCAAACAGCTGCATAGGCTTCCCACAATAAAAAACATTTCCCACTCTGACATCCAACTTAAAAAAAAAACTCTCCAAAAAAAGGAAGTCTAATGTCAGAACGAAACTACTCTCTGAACAATTAGCAATAGGTAAATGCAATTTCAGTGTCAGTTCTAAAAGACTTTAAAAATGTGTAAAAGTAAACCCCTTTATGATGTATGAACATAGATTCATCTTTGTTTTTCCTCAGAGACAAGACAGCTGTGTCCTTATTTTCTTCCTTTTCACAGCTCACCCTCAGCAGAGTCTTTACTCCCCATCACATCACAGAAAGCAGTACTTATGTTCCACTTTCTCTAACTGAGAGGAATTAGAAAGAATAAACCTTATAATCTCAGCCTGCTGTTACATAACCTACAGTTGAAGTTTCGGCATTTTGCAACATCGTTCAGGACAAGTCTGTGGATGATGGGAAAAAAATAAAATCTTGAACATATTTTTCTAAACAAGAGCAGGAATTTTGCCAGCCAAGAGAAGTGAATAACATACCATAGGCTGGGCAGTAAAGAGTGTTTAAAAGAAAAAAAAAAAAAAATCCCACCAAACTTTACATGCCTATTTGCAGTTTACCTTTAAGCCAGACTACTGTCTCCTGCATCTGCTGTCTGCAATTTAATTTGTCTACAGGCTTTATCAGATTCTCAGCCTTAAGCAGTTGGAAGCCAATCTCCCTTGTTGGAATAACTGGTGTAGAGATGCTGAAGTTGACAGAGTTGAGCTAATTTTCTCCAGTTAAGAAGCCTGTGCAATAAACCCAGCGTGATTTAGAAACATACACAATAAGGGGATGACAGTGGGGGAAAAAAACACCCAAATCAAGACAGGTATTTAGAAAGAACATGCAATAAGATGCAGCAGCAAGAGCGACAGTGAGGAATTGCTTAGTTATCACATGGATACTCACTCAGCAATGAATTCTAAGGGTGTCCAGGAGCTGAAATCTGCATCAGGCATTGATTTCCTGTTTGCTGGTGTATCTAAGGTAACCCTGTGATTAAAAAGATAAGCCTTTTATTTATACATCTTGTTTCTGATGAGCGCCACCTGCTTCTATTCATTGCTGTAACATATGCTTGACTTTTAGACCACGTGCTATGGATTTCCCTTGCATCCTCTACATGTGTTAACAGCATATAGCCATCAGTTTCAATGTATATCAAAGGCTCCAACCTATAATCCTTCACCCTCCTGGCTCACTGATGACATACAGCCCATTAGGGCAATCACTTAGCCCACAGCTCCCTTGCAGTCTCTCTCATGCAGACAGGGAATGGCAGTAATATGCTCGTTCACATGTACTGCACAGCACGTATGCACTACATCCATGCTTTCAAATAGCCTCACACCAGCTGCAAATGCAGAGAGTAAGTGCACAGGCATAGCAAGTTTTGACTTTGATGATACATATTTATGCTACACACAATATTAAGGGGTGAACTTTTCACAACTCCCTCACTGAGATGCTGTTGCCAATCCAAGGTATAATTACTCTCTCAAAAATTCACTCAAGAACACAGATTTGCATGAGAACTATGCAAGTGCAGAATGGCCAGAAGTCCAGTGATCTTGGTGTCTGACTGTCTGTAAAGCTCTGTAGAAGGTGGTGTCAATTATCCAAACACTTTTAATGCTGTTGCTCTCTGACCTGAAGAAGTGTGCATAAGACTGTGTATACAAGGAAAACAAAGCAAGGAGAATTCAGGTAGCATTCCAAATCCCTATACAGAACTCTTTAGTCTTAAGTTTTGGCTCCTGAACTAGATACAGACCTGAAAAGAAAAATACTTTTAATTTTTGCAGCAGAATTGATAAATGTAGATATAGAGAAGGCCTACTAGGCCATCCACTTTTCACTAGCTTTCCTCATCAAAAAGAAAGCTGTGACAGGCAAATACAAGCTTAACTTTTTCTTTCCACAGATCCTCAAAGTGATACAATTTTACTGATATACAGCACCTTATGAAGAAGCATCTTTAACCAAGTCAAAACTTGTAATCCTTTGCTTTACTATTGTCACACAGCTAAGTCTAAAACTGTGCTGAATAGCTCATCTCATTTTCAGAGTTCTGCCTATACTGGGAAAAAAAAATAATTCACGTTAATACATGGTTACAGTTAAACTGGTTAAAAGTGAATCAAATCCTAACATCCGCTGCTGTTTTGCAAAGAAAAGGAAGAGACATTAATAATTTTTAGGGTGACTTGCATATCATTTTGTTCATACGTTCAAGTCGCCTCCTTTCTGTGTGAAACTCTAAGTAGGTCTGAAGCGGTTTGTGCATTGTGAACAGGACATCGCAAATGTATCCGTATGACTCTAGGTTACAGCAGTAATTAAATAAAACAACACAGGCAGAGGCAAATATGCAACCACTTACGGTAAAACGGCAACAGCAGCAGAACCAGATGGCAAGCCACTATTGGCTCCAGCTAAACTCTGACAAAGCTGATGCACTGCTCCTTTGGCCATGCCATAGCCAATCATCCCTAACAATTAAAAACAGGCAAATTAGAGCATAATCTAAACAGCTCTCAGTATGCAGTATGATAGAAACTAAATTTAATGAATATTAAGTTTAAGATCACTTACCACAGCCAGAACAGAATCAGACATTTAAAATATATCAAAACATACATATTAAAAGAAAAAAAAAGAAAAAAGAAAAAACAATAAGCTCTTACTAGATATCCAGGAACTATCACGGAACTCAGTTTACTCAGTACTATAGACATACGCAGCTTACCGAGTTAAGTACATGGACCCAATGTACCCTGAAGGATGGGACCTACAGGGTTAACCTTACAAATCTAACAGACTAACCGTGAAGATGCTCATATACTGTAAAATAAGGCAATCATGCATTAATTTTAATCATATGACTAAGGTATTTGCAGGTTTGAACCCAAAGAGATAGAGCTCACTTCTCTCCGGAACTGTAATTCACTTGGTCAGCATCCCAAGTCTGACAGTCCCTTTGGAGAAAACTACAAAAAAAAAAAACCACCAAACCCCAAAACCTCACAGTAGAAAATTACTGGATAACCTGCAGGTAAAGCAAACTTCTTCCTAAACACTGTTGCCTTCTAGGCAGGTGGTATATAGCAGTGTAAGAGCAACAAGAATAAGAGCATAAGGCGCACTGGTCAGGTACAAGGTCTGGACAACCAGGGCGCTATAGGTCTGAGATGTCTCATGGTATGTATCTGCCAAGCACTCTGGACACAGATTAAGCACATAAGAAAACATAAATGTATTTTTTCTACTACAGCTGGATGCCTTTCTACCCAACTATATAACTACACAACTTCTTTCCCATATTCCTGAGGAAGCATTTTGTATCAAAGTTACAAAGGTAATTTTTCATTGAAGTAGTATTTCATTATATTCAATTAGACACATTGTATAGCACCCATTTTTATTAGGGGGAATCATGGGCAGCAGTGGCTAACTTATTTTATTGTTATGACCAAGATATTTGCATTTCTATCATATTCCCCTCTTGTCTCACCTAAACCAAACATTCCAAGTCTTCTTAAACCTTTCCATGCTTCTACATTTCTTAGCCATCACGGTCAGATCACTTCTGAAACTGTTTCTATAACTCTCAGTATTCTTCAATTTGCATTATGTGAGTCAACATTTACCCATAGGAAGAGAAAAATCACAGAGCAAACAAGCAAACAGCAAACAAGAAAAAGATGGTTCCTTCCATAACGGCTGGTAGTAACAAGCCTAACAAGTCATATTTGCAAAAGTTGAGTAACAACTCTTTCCCAATTCTTCCTGATGTTAATAAGTTGCATGTGTTTGCCCAAAGCATTGCTGTGTTTTTCAGAAAAATCCAGACTCCCTGAAACAAGCTAGTTCAAAACATGAAAGCAAATAACTTTGATTCCTGTGTTGTGGTCCCTACCTCCCAAAACCACCCAAACCGAAAACAACATGAAAGTTTGTCAGAGTTCACATTTTATATTTGTCTATGGTCAGGCAGTAGTACACAGTAAAATATTAATCTGCTTATTCTCATGAAGCAAGCCTTTTATCTTCAGACTATGCCAGATGCAGCTGTAAACGTAGAAGATAAATCATTAACTAGAAAATACAGCACATTTTGCCTGAACGGTTTTAGGCACAGATTTCAGGACTATTCATAAATTTTATATGTTGTAAAATTTTAGTATCTATGTCTCATCACAATACAGTTGAAGTCAAACTAATAAAAAATTGGGAAATAAAAGTATTTGTCTCAAACTATCCTCTCCCTGCCTGCAGGCTTGTGTGTCAGTGCCTCCCCCCCCCCTTTTTTTTTTTAATTGCTCCCAGATTTCTTCCTCCATGTAGGCCAACATGGTGAGGAGCAAGATGAAAAAAATTAATAAAGTTTGTATTAAATAGCTAGTGGAGGGCAAAGCCAAAGGTCAACAAACTTATCTTGTCTGAAGCAAAGGTGGACTGGAATCAGAACACGAACAGGACAAGCATATTTAACAGAATCAGCTGAGTCATCACCAATGGAGAAATTAGGCAATTAAGGACTCTGCCTTTCAGAACACAAATAGGAGACTGAGCTCTATTTAAGCGCTGTACTTACAGCTTGCTGTGTGCTTCCATTCTTCATTATTTTCCAAACTTTTTTACTGTCATATATTAGTACATTTCACCAATGCACATCAAATATTTAAATACTGATTTTATCTGTTTGCCCTCCAGCTTCAAAAGATTCAGTATTGCTACGTATAAAATTACACTTTCCTTAAGTGTTTTAGCAGCAATTTTCCATTTGTACTAGATGCTAAGAAATCAGGGAGTGAAACTGTTGCTTCACAAACAAGAACGCTCAGACTAACAGATAGCTATAACTGCTGATGTCCCAGCAGTTATCATATGTTGCATTTTACCTGGAGTTCCAGATAAAGCAGCTTGAGCTCCTGTCAAAGTCAAGATGCCGCCTTCTTTCAGATGTTTAGTGGCTAGGTGGCTGGAAATAGTGGATGTCCAAACACTCTGCTTCCACATCAGATCACAGTTTTTGTATAAAGCTGATTAGGAAAAGAATTAGTGAGATTAACTATAAGATAGAAGATGTCTAACTCTAATTTCCTTATTGAGCACAACAGCCTATGAAAGCATGCTTTCTAGCACTTTCTACCTCTACACTGGGCAATCAATCAATTTATGTCTTTTGTACCTCCCTTCCCTTTGCGCTCCGAGTCCCAG
>RSEF01000004.1:81926918-81937675 GCA_003993805.1 Himantopus leucocephalus | reverse complement strand
TTTTTTTAAGGAAGAATGCCTTTTTGGACTTGGGGACAGTGTTTAATGAGGCCATAGGAGTGCTGGATGAACTACAAAATCCTGAAAGTTTGGCTTATGCTGACACCTTGGATTTTTGAAACTGGGCTCAAAGCCATACATCCAGAAGGCTAAGGGATCCTATAGGGGCTGCTCCTGCTGCTCAGAGAACTGATCATTTCTAAGGGCTCCTATTACACCAGTTATATTTTCAGGGAATGGGGCAGAAAGAAAGCAACAGGGATACCAAAGGAAAAAAAAAGTGCTCTTGATCAGCTCACCTGGTGATCTGAAAGGCAGGCTGCATCCTGTCCTCACGCATCATCACTAAGGGAGATGTAATTCTTGTTTAGATTGAAGACACTGTTTCCTATGGTTGTATAGCTGTTTGACAAAAAAAAATAGGGTGTTTTTTTTCCTTTCTTTTTCTATGAAAACTCTCTAAGGACAAATTGCATAAATTGACTCAAATGTTTGGGGGAGGATGGAATCATACATTTTAATGACATTTCTTTTCTACATTTTGAATGAGAAATTTAAGCAAAAGTTGAGGTTTTCTTTTTAAGGACTAACCTTAAATGATCAGGTCATCTTCTTCAGTTTTATCTTCTTAAGTTCTTGTCCTTTGCTCCTCACATTTAGCATCCTCTCCTAATGAGAAGCAGGAGAAGATGAGGGAATGCTTTCGAAGCACTTGACTTTTACCATTGGAAATGAAAGATTTCTTTTGAAAGTTCCACTAATCTAATAATTTGTAATGATGTAATTTTATTTCATTGAAAAGATACTTTCTGTAACGTTGGTCCCTAAAATGAAATTCATTACATTTCTTCTCTTACATAGATCTCCATTTTTTTAAGAAAAAAGAGGAGGACAAAAAAGAATTCCCTTACAGATCCCTAGTAAATTAACTCTCAGGTTGCATAGCCATTAGGTTTCAAGTGTTCATGATTTACCTTGGAAGATACGACATTTGAGGGAATCCAGTACTGAAGATTGAGTAAAAGCAATGAATTTCATAAGGTACATGATAAAATCCAAGAGTTTAAATCTCTGAAATAGTTCATGGGGGAGAATAGGAACACTGGAAACAGTATGAGCCAAGTTTTGGCTAAAGATTGAATATGGTCTTTACTGAAGGAGTTTTGCATTATTCTAGGAGTTTTACATAATAAACATTCAGTTTTTTACAGATCTCTGCTAACACAGCTACAGAGGGAGGGTGGCACCTAACTGACATGGTTTAGACATAAAAAGCCCTTTGTTAAAATGCTGTGGCAAAATTTGACGTGTTATTTGTGCAGACTTACCAAAGGGTTTAAAAGGTCTACAGTTCCCCACTAACATCTCCTGCTGTAGAGTGTGTATCTTCTGATTTTTGTAATGCTGTGATTATTGCACGTCTGGCAAATTTTTCATATTCATACTTTGGCTGTATCCATGCTGGCTCTGCATAGCTTGTTTCTGTTCTCTGTGGCTAGAATAAGCCATATGGATTGAAGTGTGTGGTTTGGCAGATAGAACCTATGTCTGTGCTGCTAGTGTTTTGCCAATGCAATATGTCTATAAAGTAGTCCTGGTGTTGGACAAAAGAAGGACAGTGTAACACCCCTCTCATCTCAGATTGTGCAATGAAGATATGCTTCAAGTTTCCTCTGGTTCCTGTAACTGCTGCACAGGAGCAGGGAGTCAGAGAAGTCATGGTGTCACACAGGGACTATTTGAATTCCCACTCTTTAGGCAGTCCAACAGTTGCTGGGTCCACAGATAAAGAGGAGGGTCGGATTCTTCTTAGCACTTCTCCTGTGAGTCTGCATCTGTAGGTAGCCTTGAAGACTGTGACTAGAGTATGTAAGCATCTCAGCCTGCCATAGTCAGGCTAACAGACATGAATCTCTGAGTGAGGACAGGGACAGTTGATAGACAGTCTGATGGGAAACAGCAAAGATGAAAATCAGACATGCATTTTTTTTATTAGGCAAATGAAGCTTGTGCCTCTGTGACTACATTTCTTGAGTTCAATCTCATCATTTAACAATCCACCAAAGAGAATTAAATTACATATGTGCTATGCATCACTTACAGATGAGCAGAATGAGTCCTTGTATACAAAAGTATTTACCATTGTGACTGCAGCTGCAGAATTGGGCACATTTTCAGCTTTCAGATGAGAAGAAACATGGCTAGAAAAATAAATGAAACCTGACTGAAGGCCCTTTGCAGAAGAACTCTTCAGTAAGTTGGGTTGTTTTATATTTTGCTCTACTTTGTCAGACACTTACTGGGGAAGAAATTAAGAATTCTTTGTTAACAGAGAGGTTCAGTATCCTATTCCAGTTTATTTTAATTGTTTTGAGTACAATCTCATCCTACAGGTGCTATGTGAACAAAAATAATAGATAAGCAGTAAGCAGTATTATTGAAGTGCCTGAAAATGGCAAACTCTTTCATTTAAACTTGTTCTATTTCACAGAATGAAATTCTTTAAATATTTTAATTCATACAGATTTATAGGCCAGTCAACGTTTAAGCTTTCAGAGGATTTCTATTTTTGATTAATCACATGTTAAACTAGTTCTGAATACAAATTGCTCTATTCACTTAGAAGTGTAGTAGCTACATTGTTTTGCAGCTTGTGTTAGGGATCCAAGGGAATCATGGTGTTCAAAATCTCATTACTTATTTTGAATTTCAGCCACACCTATAGTCACATTTGTCGTCTTGTAATTGCTATTTGGGTTATAGCCCAGTAAGTTCTAAGACATACTTAGAAGGTTAACTTTTCTATTCTCTATGCAGGTGCATAATTTTGGCTCCCTAGAATAAGTTTTGCCACAGACGGATGACTTTTATGGAGTCAAGAAGTGGAGTCTGAAGTAATCAGTTGCACCTACTAGCAAAAACATAAAAGTCTTGGACTTAAGCAGCACATGTAAAATTAGTTAAAAACCACTGCATATATATAATTTGATTTACCCATTTTATTCGGTGAGATTTTGTTTTTAGACTCTCCAGTAAATGCATTTTTTATATACCCTAAGGTGAAATTTTGAAATAAAAGCACACATCTTAATTCAGAGGTACAAGTGCATAAAGACTGTAGTATATGGAAGTTGCAGCTAGAGCATGACAAGTGATGTCAGCAGAGATGATGCCAGATTTGTATAAGGAACAGCCAAAACCACAAAAGATGTCAAGAACAAAAGTCCAGTGATCACTTGGAACATCTTAACACTTTGGACTTAAAGCAACTGGTTCTTCATGTCCTCTGAAGAGCCCAAGACTCTCAGGACACAGACTGGTGAGATTCTGTTAGCAAGATGACGCATCACTGCTCAGTTTTCCCTGTCTGTATATACACTCAGCAAAGCTCATCTGTTAGAAGACAGATTATATTCATCTTGCTTGCTGAATATTCAGCTGTCCGGTATCCTGGTGTAGGACTTTGGCAATAGCCAGAAGTCTGTTTCAGATTTAGCTTAAAGTAAGTATATTAAATGATATGAAACACAGGCATCTGAACATCAGTGGTGAAATGTCTTACACTAAAGACAGATTGCATCTGTTGAGTGGAAAAGTTTAAAACAAAAGTTTTGAAAACAAATCCCTTCTCTGCTCTGCTCTGCTCTGCTTACTCCTGGTAGAGTGTATTTTTTTTCCCTCTGACTTTGTAGTTCAACAACTTTCTCTGACTTCCTTGGTTGCAGCAAACTACATACAGCCCGGTCTTTTTGTCTTCTCTTGACTCTGGGTTTCCTCTGCTTACAAGCAAGTCCCCTGTTCCCCTCAGAGAAACTACTAGTCTTGCCCTCAGCTTTTTTTTGGCTGCCAACAGGGAAGTTTCTCTCACCTTAGCATGCTTAGTTGCTTGTGGGATAGACCTCCTCTAGAGCATCTATCTGAGCTGGGATGAAGTAAACAGAGTAGCTTCTTCCTTGATGTCCTGTTGTGCCACTTTTAAACAAAATGGAAAATTTGAACTGCAAATAAACAAAGCAATTTTTGCACCGCTCAAAATTTGCTGCCAGTCACAAAGATTTAAACAGAGAAACAAATGGTATCACAGTCAGACAAATTTCAACGTAAATGTGTTCCTTGCAGTGTACTTGTTTCATTATAAATGCAAATACATTTGTAACCTTTGAACAATTGCAACCTCTGAAAAAATGTCTTTTTGGCATCAGCCTGCTCAACAACACCTGGAATTAAATTGCTCAGCCATTCGTTACTTGCCATTGATTAAAGCTATCTTGTGACCCTGCTGAGGGGAGGTATGGCTCTCCAGAGGTGTACCATGACTGGAGAGGGAAAGCAAAGTGTTACTTAGAGAGAAAGATTTAGTTTGGCATGTTTCAAAATACTGACGTGGCCCATGTTTATACCTGTTGTCCCAGATTTCAGAAACAGGCACGTCTTTGAAGAAATGTTTGAGTGTGTGCCTAGTCTTAGCATTTCTCTGCCATCCCTGACTATCCCTGTCATCCCCCTGGGGCTCCTCCACCCTGCCCAGGGCCCAGGACCCCATTTCAGCGCTCTCCAGGGCCATCAGCCCCCGCCACAGTGACACTGCAGCAGGTCCGGGCTCCAGCTCCCCACAGCCGGGGCCTGGCCATGGGCTCTGCTGAGCCGGGCCCACCTGTGGGTCCACATCCCAGCTGCGCCTTGGCCCAGCCATCACCATGGACTTACCTGATGGCCTGGTCATGGTCTCCTGCCTGCCCAGCTCCCTCCCGGTGCGGTGGGATGGGCCCTGATGAGGGGGCACCTGACAGCTCCCAGCTCCTCCTTGTGAGGAGCCTCCAGCCATCGCTGCTCCCTCGCCTTCTCGAGGCTATGTTTGGGGGTTTCTTCAGGTTTTAATTTAAACCATGTTGGCTTAGGTCTGGAAACTGACTGATGCAGTCTTTAGGCATGCATGAACTGTTTTAGTGTTAAAATGCTTGTGATTCAGCTGTCAGCTAAATGTGTTTGTTTCCCTTTCCTCAGCTGCCTGACTAGGAGTACCTGCACACCCAGGGCCACCCAGCAGCGCCAGGCCCATCTCGGCGCGACCCATGCAGTAGGTTGGAGTGTGCTCGGGGTCAGGGGCAGGATCCCTCCCAAACGCGATGGCAGCTGTCTGAGAGGTGACCCCAGCAATACAGCAGGGCTGCAGCAGGAGGGATGGAGCCCTCCTGGGGGTCTCCTCGCACCTGAGCTGCAGGCTGGGTCATTCTGGGCGGCCGCACAGGGGGGCCCTGTGCCTCCCTCTGACCCACAGGGCTCGGGGAAGGGCAATGCACCTTCTCCAGGGAGAGGTTAGCTCAGAACTTGGTGGGACCCCAGTTTTACCCCACCCTAGAGAGGCAGTTTCTGAGCATCTTTTACTGCAGCGACCAAGTTGGGCAAAGCCATCCCAGTCAGTTGCATTCTTCCATACGACTGCCCTCTGAGCCATCAGTCCAGCCTAGGAGAGTGCTGGTCCATGGCTGACTGCTTGATGTGGTCTACAATTTAGAATATTAACAGATGTCGTTTCTACATGCAGCTCAAATATTGGGACACACTTCAACACTTTGGGTATTCCTGTGTGGCAGCACACAAAATAATATTCCTAAGAATATTTATTGTCTTGTCAAAAGCTGCAGTTCCATCAACTAACACTGAACAGCACTTAAGGCAATTCATTCTAGTGGTGGAAACATTTTGCCCTGTAACTATAGCATTTTGCAAATGCTTCCTTAATACTTTCTCTGTCGCTGCCATATAGAAGTTGGATAGCTCCACCAGGAATGTACTGGAATTGAAATCCTTATGGAAGAAACATTACCTTGAATGGGAAAAAGAATTCTGACAGAAAACAAAAAAATAATCTATCAATTGTTTTGTTCCTAGCCAGGAAGCTGGTTTCATGCTAAGGGGATCCTCTGTGTGCCAATTTTTAATGTCTTAAGCCTCCTGCTGCTTCATTGTCATTCTTGGATTTGATTAAACTTATGCAAATAAAGGCACCATGGATTAATATATTAGCTGCAAAACAATACAGTAATGTCAAAGTTCTTTTGTCACAGTGGAAGGGTGAAAATCAAAGAGACCATGAAACAAAACATCAACTAGGGGAGAAAGTCATAATAGAAATCACAGAAAATATATGAGGTACCTAACTGAATATGAATATACCTAACTGGTATGAAAGCTTGTCACCAGGAAAAAATGCTCACCATAGCAATTTTTGCTATGGTTGTTTATGCTTTCAAGGTTATTTCCTTAGTTCATTGTTCAAGCTTGTATCAGTAAACATTATTTACATTCATATCCATTTACCTTTAACTTCTGGAGAAAGCTTTATTTAAATAACACCCTTACTATTGAAATTGTGTGGGTGTGTGCTCTTCACATAGAAGATATGGAAGAAGATGACCTCTGATCTTTAGATGTTTTATTTCTATAAGCTTTCATGGAGAATCTGAGAGACAGGAAGGGAAGGTGCAGATTGAAAAGTTGACTTAGAATTGAGACTAAAATTCAGGGTAAAATATATTACAGTACACATGACTTCATCATCAACCAAGGCTGTAAAGCCAAGCAACTTCAGAGTAGAACTTTTAAATTTTGAGTACCATAAAGTCTGATATTTCAGTTTAAGTTTCTTGCATTAATAAAATGTACTGATGACAAAGCCAAACATTTTTGCAATAGATGTGACATTTTGGATAAACCAGTTCCTTAAAAACCCAAAACCCTGATTATCCCCAAAACTTGTACTACCATTAGTGTGAACACTCTGGCTGTACTTTATTATAATAAGGTTTTAACTCTGCTGTTAGTGAAACAATGAAATATCCATGGAGGATTTATAGAATACTTCCCCTTTGAACCCCTTCCTTGTGTCTTTTCAGGCAAACTTAAGGTTAAAGGGATTAGGTGAGAACCTGGAACATGAGCAAGAGGGAGGACAGCATGGATATGGTAAAGGACAGAAATCTGATTTATAGACTGGAAGGGCAGAGAATAAATGCTAGCAGAAAACTACTTCAGGTTAACTGGATGAGTTACCCACGTAAGAAATGCAGTGGCCTCTCAGTACATAGAGGGGGCTTATAGGAAAGGTAAGGACAAACTTTTTATCTGGGTCTGTTGCGATAGGACAAGGGGTAGTGGTTTTAAATTAAGAGGGAAGATTTAGACTAGTTATAAGGCAGATATTTTTTATGCTGAGGGTGGTGAAACAGTGGAACAGGTTGCCCAGAGAGGCAGTAGATGCCCCATCCCTGGAAACATTCAAGGTCAGGTTGGAGAGGCCTCTGAGCACCCTGATCTAGTGGAAGATGTCCCTGCTCATTGCAGGGGGATTGGACTAGATGACCTTTAAAGGTCCCTTCCAACCCAAACTACACTATGATTCTACGATTCTATGATTCTATGATACTATTGTATTTCAGGCCACTGTGTTGTCTAGAAATGGTTCCATGACTGAGGTTGTTTGAGAGATGTCTAACAATCCACTGCTTGGAGCAACTACATTGGCTTGAGGGTGTTACTGTTCATCTAATAATTTAGCATCATGGTAAAAATGCGGGTGTTATTTGCCTGGCTTTTGAGGTATCTGTATTCAGTAAAACATTATCTCTATTGTTTGGACTATCCCTAGGATTGAATCTTTACCTAAATGGAGATTTGGTACGTAGTGAAGCAGTTGCGCTCTGTATCAGTATAAAGTACTGGTTTGGGGTTTCCCTTACACTGTGTTTCCAGGAGTTTAAATAGGAAAAAGCATTCTCATTCTAAACTAAGCATGTCCACAAATGGATATTATATATGTATAATTATCTATTTGACTGTGTGCTAACATTATTAGTAGTAGTAAATTTCCTTGTAAGTAATAGCTATTCAGCATAAACCTGAAAAGTAAGGGTTTCCCAGTAGTATGGGAACAGCTTTTATTCTCCATCCAGATGTATGGAGAAAGGCTACATGTCTTCTCTTTTACACGTTCTTGGTTTTGGAATGCTGCCTCCAATCTGAGAAATATCTGGTGTGTGTGGATGAGTTGGGTAGAGAACAGTCATCTGTTTTTTTTATCAAAACATCTCAATTCAGAGCAGGATTCTCTGATGTCTTCAATGTCTTTCACAAAAACACGTTCAGCTTTTTGTGGATTTCTAGGGAAACCTATCATTTGCAGTGTCTTAAACTTCCGAACAATTTCAAGTGGTGACAGTAGCAAGCTTGATACTTTTAATTGGATAGGCTAATGCAGGAAATCAGTAGGCTGGTTTGAAGAGTCAGATAGCCCCCACTGAGGTTTTGGAATTTGAAATGGTTCTCCAGATCCCACTGTGGTTCATTCTTCACATGGCAACTGCCAAGACTATGAAGATGTCCATGTAGAGTTCAGGAGTTGTAGTGGCCTTCCTCCTACAGCCCAGTTAGTCTTGCCTTTCACAGCCCGAACCATTACTGGCCAGTAGCCATCCTTATGTCTCATGATGCCCTGGAGTTATAATAGCTCCCAGCTGTTAAGGACCTCTTTTCTTACCTGTCCACATCTAAGCCATCTGGCTAGGCAAAGCTGAAAGATCAGGAGGTCAGAATGGAAGTTCAAATTACCCTTACTGAGTCTTTAGAGCTTCTCAGGTCCCAGCTGTCTGGGATCTCAGCCAGTGCAGAATCCCTCTGGGAATTTTCTGCCCAGTGCAAAAGCCAAAGGCAGGAACATGCTGTGTCCTGATTGATCTCCTGACAATTCAAAAGGTAGACGGAAAAACCAAATTACTTGTATGTATAAAAGAAAAAAACATTAGTTTCTAGATTAGTCATAGCTCATGGGAGGTCTGACTCATGAAACTTAAGGCTTGGAGATGGTAATACTGCATTCAGTGTGCTTTCTATTTCATACATAACACTTGTATTCATGCAAAGTGATCGCTGAAAAATTACCCAGCTTGAAGTCCAAATTCACAGTCACAGTTGAAAGCTCAGCTTCAATATTGGCAATTGTGTTATGCCGTGAAATGAAGTGTTAGAGATTACAGGGTAACACAAACTCTGCTATTTCCCTCCTCCGAATGTGACAATTTGGTAAACCTCTGCACTTCCCATCTAGGGCTTCTCAAAAGTGAGGGACAGACTGGGATGCTATGAGACTGCAAGACCGAGTGGCCATCATATGCAATGAATGGACCATAATGCAGAGGGATATAAACTAGCACCACCACCAGTTGTTAAGTAGTGCTGTTAACCTATATAGGTTAGTGGGAGCCCATTTGTGTTGCTTTGAGCTGACAAAGACTGCCTCTCAGCCATGCCCCACTGGCACTACTGTATCACCGGTGTGACCTTTGCAGGTCTTACCATGCCCACACCGTGCTCCATTGTAGAGTATGGGTGTATGCAGACTCTTCCCTGCAAAACTGCTATGGAGAAACTTCCTGGGTGAGGATGTGTGGAAAGAAATAAGGAGTCAGACACCAGTTTTCCTTCTCAAGGAAAGTTTTTAACTTCTTTCCTTTCAGTCTTCTCCTGAGTCCTCTTCATGTCAGTGTATTTGTCTCAGGCTGCCTACACTTTGCAATATGGTGCCATCTAATAACACCTGTGCTGTCTCAGAACAACTGAAGTCTGGAACAGGAAGAGGCTGACCCTGTTCAGAAGAGCTCTCCATGGGAGCCCGAGAGCACTGCTCTGATGATGCATTTCACCTTTTCCAAGACCCATGCTCATCCTTACAGCTGGACGTGGGAGCTAGATATTTTTCAGTATCAGTTGTTGTTCCTCACCCCGTTGGCTTTAAGTGATAGAGCACTAGAGCTTGAGATAACATGCCTTTTCATTGACAGTCTGTTCAAAGGAGAATTGCCTAGAAGGGTGACAGTGGTGGCTAATACTGCACCTATGTTCTTAAATGTAACCAAAGGTATTTGAATATAGTGTTTGTGAATTTACACAACTAAAAAAAATTATACACAAAATCTGATGTCTCTTTACCACCTCTCTTAGTATGAGGTAGACTACCTTTTAGAAGTGCACACCTCTATTGACTTCAGAGCTGAAACTATTAGCTCTGAGTAAATGTCTCAACTTTAGGGCAGGAGATGAAACCTGCCCTGAACTGAGAGATGAAAAGCAGTGAAAGCATGTGATATTTCTAGGATACAGTATCACTTTTAATCTTTTTTTTTTTTTTTACACATAATTTCCTAGGATTTATTCACTAGTAAGCCAAAGAGTGCAGAGCAGTGAATGCTGCCCACCAGAGATTGTTTTCTGGCTATGTAGATCATCAAAGTGATATTGAGCTGCTAGAATAGGCAGGCAAATGACAACCCGAATGTCCAGTAAACCTAGTGGCATTTGTTTTGTTTCATTTTTTTTTCCTCCTGTGTTCCTCCTCACTCCATGAGTAGAGACAGCAATTCTACAAATAATTTGCAAGCATGAATGCAAAAAAGACAACTACAGATGCAAGAGAGCATGCACAATTGATCCATATAGTTCATCAGTCTTTACATTTGCACAATCTCTTTCATCATGCAAATTCACTCCCACTTGAAGAATAACTACTTGTAAATTAGTTATTCAGGAAGGTAGAAGCCTACCTGAGCTACGTTTGATGTCACACTATGCCTAGGTAACTAAGCTATTTTCTCTTTAAAAAAAATAAAAATCCCTGGATATTCATAATCATTTGAATACAAACATTATTAGCTTAACGTCTGGTGGGTTGGTTTGTTTGTTGTGGTTTGGGGTTTTTTTTTTTT
>RSEF01000004.1:81891521-81915940 GCA_003993805.1 Himantopus leucocephalus | reverse complement strand
TTACAGGTCTTTTCCAATCTAGGAGATTCTGTGATTCTGAGATGACATTCCCAAGCCCACAAAGCATGTGCTTTTCCCTTACCAGGGGAAGGCGCGTTGCGGCACTGTGGTGTGGGCTGCACGACGCCGATACCGAGGCTGTGGAGTCGCCACCAGACTCAGTTAACGCAGAATGTCAGTGTGGGATCAAGGAAAAGCCCTGGGTTGCTGCTGAATGCTGTGTGAGTAAACTTGGTAAAATTCAGCAGAGTTCAGGGCAGAAAATGTCTCGACTGACACATCAAACTGCTTGCTTAAAGGTTGGGGAAATACAAGTTAAACCTTTTGGTCAATAGAGGAGTCACATTAAGTAAGGGAAGGAACTGGCAGTTTTGGTTAATCAGTTTGAAATGCCTGGAAGATTTAAAATATAGTAAGAATATATTTCCAGGAAAAGTGAGGTCTCCAAAATCCACTAGATTTTTTTTTTTTTTTTTTCAAAAATAAAGGGAGGCTGCATAACAGCATACGTATAGCTTTTCTTTTAGATGGAAGCATTTTTCTTGTTGGGAGCATTAATCTGTTACTAAAGGCAGCCAAACAATGTTTGCAAATGACTTGAAACAATACGTCCGTTCTCTCAGTCTTCAAATTATGCAAAATTTTTTCAGATGATGGAAATACTGAAATACATTTGTCAATAGGTATTTTCAAAAACCTGCTAATGAGTGTATTTGCTTCTTAAAAACAATTCAACCAGCTCTGTACATTAGTGACTCTCACTACAGCAAATACTCATGTTCACACAATGGATGAAATTTTATAACTGCTACTTAGGGTATGATCTATTATGTTTAATAAGCAAAGGGAGAATAACAGTCAAGATTGTTCCAGGTGGGTAAGAAACGCATGTAAATGTGTATAGACAAGTCACTCCAAGTTCATAAGATGCTGCTATTCAATCATGAAGCAATGAATGCTACACATGAATAAAAGAGAAAGAGGCTTTTTTTAAACTCAGACGTGGAAAACTAAATTCCATTGCAAAGAATTGCCATGTTCCCTTCTTTAAAACCACTCTTCTTTTGTGCTGGAACAAGGCGCTCAGAGAAATTTTTCTTACAGAATTTGTTGTGATGGATCCAGTGTTTGAACATTTTTTTTCACCCTTTATCCAGGCAACATTGTTTAGAACAAATCAAATAGGTAAAGCACGTAGCAGACAAGTCTCTCTTGGTTTGTTACACTGAAATACAACCCGACCAAATATGCAATACGATAGCCACATATAGCATACACACATATACTGGATTTGGTTTGTAAAGGAAAATTACTTCCTTTTGGGTGTAACAAATTATGGTTACATGTGTATATAAAGTATGGGAGAAAAGACTTTATCTAAAAGGGAAAATTCTAACTAAGGCAACAAGTAATGGATGTGTAAGTTTTTGCGAGCTCTTTCTGTCTGTGTGGCAGCATCCTAAAATGAATTATCAATGCCAAATATAAATGCCATTCAGAGTGTATTGTCGAGATATTTTAAAATATGAGTCTTCAGTAGATGAAAACTGCGTAGAGGTTACAAACCTGACAATTCATGTTTAGTTTGTGCATGCAATAGCTCTTTGTGTAGTCAGTGCCATTGTCTGTTATGAAAAATTGGTGAAGCAGCAGGAAAACACGTCATCTTCCTGACTCCTGACTTTCTTAAGATGTTCTATCAGAAACTAGATTTTTAATCACTAGACTTATACCGGTGAAGGATTAGGCTTCCATCTATTTAATAAAAACAACTGACCAACTCCTACTTCATGCATCGATATTCTTCTAAGGAAAAAAAAACCAACTAAACATACATTTGACTTTTTTCCTCTGATGAGGCATAACAAATTCTGAAATAGTGATTAGGGGGTCAATGTTTAGGTACTTACATAAAAGTGTCTTTGATGTTCAAAAGCATTAAGCACAGTCTACTCTGTCAGAAATCAATGGGAGAAAAATAAGCCATTTTATGTAAATGTTTAAAACGATAATCAGGTTCCTATTCGTTTACATCAATTTGAAAACTGCTTACTAATTACTGCTATCCAAGCAGATGTCTTCATAACAAATACATTACAATTCCCAACAAAGAACCATCTTCTGAGTCAATGGAGGCCTCATGCATATTTCAAAAAAAGAGTACTCCCCCCAAGACTACCTCCACTGCTTTTTTCTGCTTACAAAATCCTAGTCTTCAATAAACTCTTTGATCTTTATTTGACTGAAACATGATAATTTAATAAAAATTTTACAAATTCTCTGTACAAGCCACCAAGTATAGGACTTTGCCCAAAATAGCATACATTTAACTTTTACAGAAAGACTAAAATTATTTTTAACCTTTGATTTTTGCTTATGGTTTATGACCCATTAATTTATGGCGGTTTTCACCAAAAAGTAATAATTGCTAACAGAAAATTTAAGACCAACAAGGCAGTATTGTACAGATGAGAAAAGCAGAAAATATTTGATATGTAGCAAGTGAAGATGAGCTACCACTTGTACTTAATTACAAATAAGGAGAAAAAAATCCTTAATGAGTAAAAAATATGCTCTACTTCAAGTAGCAAAAATCTCATGCTGTTATTCTTAACAAAAACAAAAGGCTAGTTGCTCCAATGAGTAATAGTTAGAGGTATTTTCAGACAATCAGAATCTTTCATTTAACGTTAATTTTCAAGTCAAACAAGCAAGTGCACTGAAACAATACCAACAAATGGTACACATTGTATTCATGAACAATGAAAATTACATGTGCAATTCTGTCCTGGTGTTATCTATGCATGTCTGTGTTTACATCTAGGTAAATCTGTTATTATTCTGGTACGTCATTATTGCTTTGGGTGAATAGCTCTGTATCATTGTCATCTTTAAAATGAGTAGACTGGTGCATGTTGCCAGGCTGCAAGGAGAATGAATTTTTGAGCAGGAAAATAACACTTTCTTATAATTGCTAAATTTGATCGAAAAGTGCCAATTCAGTGCCTTCTAGCAGACATAGTCCGTATACCACTGCTCTGTATTTTTGAAGCCTGTGGGGTTCTTTGCCAGGGTCATGTTTCTGTCTCTGCTCTTCTGCTTGTCTCAGCCATTGCATTGAATAATAGAAGGACTGTCGACAGTACTTTATAGGAGATGTATCTGGTTAGAAATCAAAGCCCGAGGAGAGAGGACACCTAAACTACATGTCCTAAAACTGCTTAGCAAGCAATTTTTATTTTTTTGAGGGGAGGAGGAGAAGGAAATAATTATATAAAAAATGTTTATATTGGCAGTTTTTGTTTTGGAAGGGATTATGCATATTTTCATTTGGTTTCTGAACTGTTTTACACTCCTGCAGAAATCAGGCAGTACTCTTATCATTGCATCAAAACAACATTTCTCCATCACAGAATATAGCTTCAGTGGAAAGTTTTTGATCAGGTGTACTTGCAACAAAGAATAAACACAAGGAGAACAAAAGGTAAAAGGTATGCATGTTTTTTTTCAGGATCCTGTAAAAATTTTGCAAGATGCTTATGACAGTGAGGAAAGAGGAATTTTGCACAGATAAAAACTCTTGCTGTTCAAATGACATGCATTACCAGTCCCAGTTAATTAATGAGTTTACAAATGACTGCTGTTGCTGCTGAAGCTCTGCTCAATCGGAGATATCATGTCATAGGGAACTGAACAAAAATTTCTTTCTGCTCAGCTTGACAGATACCAAACTACTGTTGGGACAGTTCTGAGGAGTAAAGCTGCTTCAGAGGAATGCATAGTTATAAAGCAATCTTCTATTTCCTGCAAATTGTAGGAAGAAGGCACAATATTGAAATACAGGGATCTGCTCTTCAGCAGAGCTGAAGAGCTCCGCTCTTCATGTAGCTCTTCATGGGAGCTCTTCAGTAGTCTGTGAACTTTATGTTACAACAGTAGAGTACCTCTCCATTAACTGATGGGCTGAAACCTTTGGAAGAAAAAACATCTTTATAGCTATACTAAAAATGATAAACTTACAAGGTCTTAGACCCCCAGTTTCTATTGACTTTCAATTCTTAATCTTTTCTACCAAAACCTTTTTTTTCTCACTGAATTTTCTAATTAAGCTATTTAATCAAATTTATTTTCAACATTTTATTTTTTAAGAAAAGATGTAATAAAAGTTAAAACAGACAAACAGCAACAAAAAACCCAAAACCCTTCCACTCATTTTTTGTTTTATCAGTATGGGTCCTTCTGGTACTAACTTTTTGAGTCCTTAGAACTGTTTTCTTCTAAAGATCCTTGATTTCTTGGGACACTGCTGTGCAGGCAGATGAGTAATTAAAGCCAAGGGGAGATCAAATGGACTGTACAATCATTTCATTCAGAGGTGCTTAAGCCACTTCAGATGGCCTTGTCTACACTGAAGAATTATTACAAGAAAATCCCATCACTACCAAAGCTATTTATTAGACCTTCACCAGTGTCAGTATTGCTTTGAATTTTAGAGTAGATTGCTCTGTAAGAGCAGTACTTTCAAGCATATGTGCTCGTATCCTATGTTAGCGTCTATGTTTGTTATGGTAGATTTTATTTGTTTACTGAAAAATGTCCTTTAGCATAAACAACAACTCTTAGTCTCTCCAAATCCTATGGGCAACCTTTATTCAGCCTTCTATGCTTTTAAGGAACTGCTCTGCATTTTTTCTAAACAGAAGAAATAAACCGTTTAACAATACTGATATTTAAATTGACCTTTACAGAGAGACAACAAATATACTGTCTCACTGACACAGGGCAGTGTTGTCCAAATTATATATCTTTTCTTTTACAGGCTCTGTATACAAGCGCCTCAGCAACACATTTAGAGTTGGTTCATACTGTAAGATAAATTATATTTTAAATTAAAGTCAGGAATTTCCAGGTTCTTTTTAACCTCAACAAGGGAAAACAGATCTCTCTTTGCTTCTTCTAGGTGTGCATCTTCAGAGCATGATGTACATGTGAGTTTTGTAGTCTGTTTTTTGCTCAAGGGACATGTGAAAGTGTGGTATCTAGCTGTTGAGTTAATATTTGCAATACTAATTTCTCATTGCCTAAGGGACTAATGGCAAAAACCTCACTGAACTCAATGGGCATTTCTCAGCTAGTGTATGTCCTTCATGCACATAAGGGCTTTCAGGCACAAGCCTTTTGCATTGAACTTTAAGCAGTAAAACATAAAAATAAAACAGTAAAGCAATATAAAATAAATACACAACTTGAAAGTGTACCTTGAGATAAATAGAATCCTACTGGTCTACCAAGCCCAGCTCAGTTCAGCGAAGAAATAAGAATAAGAAATATTTTGCCTAACTATATAAATAAATAATTACACAGCTCTCATCATAATCAAGACCACACAAATACAACATTTTGATCCCTGCTATTGGACTCTCATTACTATGAGATGCTTTTCCTTGGAAAACTGGATGAGATGTATCTGGTCAAATATACTGAGTATAAATCTGTTATAATCTTAGTGCAACTCATGGGGCAGTTACAGATCACTGAGCCTAAGCGGTGTGTCAGTTTTTCATTTTTTTCTCCTCTCTCTTTTTTCTTCACTGTCTACCAGCATAATGGGCCCTTTTGCCCTTTATGTTATATTGTTGTGTTATTTGCATTTTCTACTTCACACAGAGAGAGCTGCCTAATTAGGAAGACCAGAGCGAGCTTCTAGAGTATTGCTGTTTAATACTGTTAGTTTATCTGTTAATTAATGTGCTACTCTTTGCAATCTAATTAGGTTTTTTTTTTACTGCAAAGATAAGTCAGTAGAATCATTACAAAGAAATACGGAAGGAGGAGGTTGGTGGGAGGCTCAGAAATATTTATTGCTAGAATTTGTTATGTGTGATGTACACAGATTTTTTACTGTCTCCTCTTCTTTCACTCATGCCCACAACCTTATCAGGCTTCTGTCAACAAGGTTGCAGTTCATTTCCCATAAATAATTCTGATTCCCACCAGTAAGTTGTTTCTCTTCTCTATCTCCATCTCTGCCATGTCCCATCTTTTTATTTTTATGTTTCTTCCTCAATTTTAATACCAAGATTCTCTCTTTTTATGTGTTTGCACTTCACAATTAAGGGACTTACAGTTCATTTACAACTTTTGTGAAGTCATACAAAATGACACTTCACAGATACGCTTCAAAGGGGCCAAACTGCATGTACTTACAAGAACTGAAGATGAAGTCATAGTCTTGTATTTCACTTGCAATACTGTACAAATATGAGAAAAAAAACATGCAAGATGCTGGCAAAACCAGGCTCCTCCTCTTTAGAATTTAGTGTTCACTATGGTTGCCCTTTTTCCAGTTGCCTCCCAAGGGCCAGGCCAGCTGAGAGGCTGGTGATGGTGGGAAATAAGTTCAGATCCCACTGATCAGTACTGCTCACACCCTTCAGGACTCACTTGGCAGGAAGTTTCTCTGGAAACAAGTGATATTACCCTGGAAATTACTGAAAATTAAATTACTACTCAGTGATGCAAGATAGCAGAATTTGTGCTGTACTTATGAGAAGATTCAAAGGGCACATCTGATCCAATATTTTTAAATATTTAAAATCAAATTCTTCTTTTAAACTGAAATAAACCTATTTGTACTATCATTGAAGAGTGAAAACAATCACTTAATTAGCCTTTGATTCTTCTTGTAAGCTGTTCTATATACCACAAATAGGAATCTTGGACCTATGTAGGAAATTGAATAATATCTAGGGGTTCCTTCTGACATCAAAAAGTATGAAGTGTCTGAAACTAAAGGGAATCTTACTTTTGTCATTAAAATTCATAAATACTTGAAATTTGATGAGTACAAAAAGTAAAGGGGAGCAACAAAATGCAATACACTTGCAGGACCAGTCTATAAAATTTAGAATAAGTCTTTAGAATCACTAACGCATTTCATATATCAAATTATACATTGCACAGATCATGATGAGGTGGGAAATGGTGCATCAGTACATCTTGACTTACTGGAAACTAAATTAATTTAAAATGTTTAATGATGGTCCTGTATTCTTTGTTGCTCAGAGGTGGATTTTCTTCTATCTTAAACAGATTCCACCTCATGCACGAAAAGTTTTTTATCTCTGCACTGGTGCCTTTGATTTTTAGGCCGTAGTAATACTGAAGAACCTAGAATATGGTCTAAAATATAATTCTGTGATTGCAATGAGTCTTTGTTACCAGTAGTATGGAATGTACAAATCCTTGTCAAGAATGATTATATATTCTTTTAATCATTTTTAGAGTCAACTAATGAATTAGATCAAATGTCTAATAGTTTGATGAAATAAAATAAGACAGCAACCAACTGGCACCACAGTCTTGTTGGATTTTGGGTAGCTTATGCTGATTAAATACACAAGGAAATTCTGCTTTATTTTTTCTAAAAGTTATTTTTGCTCATGCCTGCCCACTAAGAGAGCTGTTATTTTATAAAGCTGAGGATTTTTTTATGAGAGACTTAGTTTTGCAGTACAATTTCTGATAAAAATCTTAAAAACTTCAAGGCAAAATAATTAAAATTTATATAAAACCAGAAGTAATCTCCATTCCTCTGTAAAATCTAAAATATTACACCAAATACACTAGTTACTCAGTGCCATAAAAACAAAGAGAAAAGGTCATCAAAATATTTTATTTTGTAATTACATATGGAAGTCTGTATTTTGAATTTTTACTCTGATAATACTGAGGCTTGTAAAATCAGGTCTAACTCATCTTGTATCTCATCTTATCATCTTGTATCTTTTTATCATAGAAACAGAAGTGCTTCTTGTATAACTGAAAATTATGTGCTTCACTTAACATATTTTCTATCTTCACAAGTAGCATGTAGCTTATTACAGAAAAATATTTAAAACGTAACACCGATACAAGTAAGAAATAAATATTACTCCTCAAAATATCTGAAATGTAAGATTTCTGAAGCCTGGAATAAAATTTATTCTGATCTAGGTTGTTCTTATTAACAATGGTCTGGGGAGAAACAGATCTTTTTATTTATCATCTGAAGTCCAGAATTTAATAGTACTGCAAATCCTGAAGATCCAGAACGACAGCTAGAAGGACCTTCAAAATTGTGAAGATATATGCCCATCTATAAGCTTGAGAAAATATGAATCTTTAGACATCTATATGCTTTGTAGATATAGCCATAAGTACTCCGATGTAAATAATTCCAAGAATTGTAAATAGCAGTTTATTTCAGTCTAAAATAAATATTGCTAGCAAAGACAATGATCTCAACAACTCCTCCAATAAACAACAAAATGTCTCCAACCCTCAGATCAAGTATACCTTGCCTCATGTTCTCGAGGAAAGCCATGTACTTTGCAATCTGATGTGGTTATTAACAGATAGGGGCTCACTGTGGGTGTAGCATGTTTAGAAACAGAAAAATTACAGACATTATTCTGTACACCTCTTCCTGTCATTTTACCTAAACCAGTTAAAGATTTACAGCTATCCTATAAACATTGGTCTGACATAACTTCCTCAGAGCTATTACATGGAAGTTACCTTCTTATCCCAGGAAGAAAGCATTTGTACTGCAGAAAATTTATTCATGTTGGGAATCATGCTAAAACTCCCAGATTTTAGCAAATTTACTTCCATTCAGAGGTGACTGTAGGTTTGTCAAAACCTACAAAAATTCTCAGAGCAGGTGGAGTTTTCCTGGGACATTCCAATCACAATTGCAATTTTAGCATTGCACAGATGCCTTTTTCAGATCATCCCACATTCTCTGGTGGCTAATTTCCATCAACACCTCAGGTGTCTGACAATAAAAGGTTAAGGCATTGCTTCAATTACAAGTCCCACCTTAGTGGCCAGGAGCTGAATAAGGGTAGAGTACAGAATGTTGGCATAGCTGAATGCTGTATGGCCAGAAGCAGGCAGACAGCAAAGCTCCAAAGGATGACACAAAATTATCTTGTGTTCCAACCTTCACCCATTCTGCAGGACCCTAGGGCATATTTCTTTTCCCACTTATTCTTACATCCCCCTTTTCTTGTTTTTCTTAGGTACATGGAGTCATGCAAACTCACTCTATGGAAATTTGGTATGTACCTTAGAAACATACCTTACAGATAGAAATACGGGCCACTTGGTCACTCCACAATGCCCACTAAATCAAAGACAAAGTTGGCTGTCTCAAATTGTTGAACTTATCTATATTTGTTGCAAACACCATGATGTAATATACAGCGAGAGGATGATTTGAGTCGCTCTCTAACTCCTCCAATTCAGTAGAAAAATGCTATATCCTTACAAAGGTAAACAACGTGGATCCATTTATGTATTTAAACATTTCTACCACAAAAGTACATATGATTATCTCTGAGCACTTTTCCAAAATTAATATACCATGACTGGAGGCCCTATAATGATTTTTCAGAACACTTGTAACATACAACAAAAATGACACTTTGCTGAAACATTTTATTCTATAATATTATTGAACTATCTATCCCTATTAAATTTGACCATTCCTCCTTAAAAAAATAAAAATCCATCTTAATGGAACACTTGCATTCGGTTCATAGAGTATTCTGCTGCCAGATTCACAAGCCAGCATGTACTCTGCAGTGCTTTATAAATATATACTGACAACGGTGTCTGAAAATAATTCTAAACTGTAATGCCATTCAAAATAAAAGACTGACAAACAAGACATTCATTATTAGAATAGGCTATGTTATTAGATTGGAAAGTAATAAATGCATGATAAATTCATTCTAACTTACATAGCTCACATTTATCCATCATAGTAGCACGAACAGACCCTTCCTTTGATTATCAGAATATCAGATATCAGAAATGGACTCCTTAGAAAATCAGACAAAAAGAATCTCCTACAATTTTGAAATCTTCCAAAGCTGTCATAACATGTACAGCAGATTTCATGTTCCAGACAGCAAGTCAGAAGCTGGCCTTTTTCAGAAGCAGCTCAAAAGAGAGGTAGATAGGTGAGTTATAACCATTAGGATGGCTGAAGTCAAAGTTTTCCTTTTTTTTCCCTGTACCAGGTCGGGCTGGGATGAAGTTACAAATTTAACCTTCTTCCTAGCAGCCCATATGCTGCTGTGCTCCACAACTGTGGCTAAAACAATGTTAACACACCAGTTCTGGGTTCTATTGGGTTTGCACGGCATCAAGGCTCTCTCTCCACCCCCTACCCCCCAATGTCAGTGGGCTGGGGGTGGCCACAAGGTAAGGAGGGGGCATAGCCAAGACAGCTGACCCAAACTGACCAAAGGGATAATGCATATCAAATGGTGTCATGCTCAGCAATGAATGCTCAGGGAAAGGAGGAGGAAGGGGGGACATTTGTGGTTACGGCATTTGTCGTCCCAAGTAACCATGAAGCATGTTGAGGTCGTGTTTCCCAGGAAGTGGCTAGACATCTGCCTGCCAATGGGAAGTAGTGAATGATTTCCTCTTTTTACTTTGCTTGTGTGGGCAGCTTTTATTTTTCTTATTAAAATGACATGATCTCAGTCCATGTGTTTTTTCACCATCCTTACATTTTTCTCCCCATCCCCCAGGAGAGGGAAGTCAGCAAGGGGCAGGGTGGGTGTACTCACCATAGTCTCCAAACAACCTTCATTTTTGTACTGCACATACTTCTTCTGGGAAAACCTTCTAAACTATCAGTTATTAGCAATCTGATAGTTATCTTTGTGGAGGATCGAAGACAAAATTCAAAAGAAAAAAAAGACAACCAGATGGAAACAGCCTCTCTTAGAATTAGATTGATTAGAAACTAATTGCCACAGAAGTCCTAATAAACATGAGAAAATGAATACCTAATTTAAGGTTCATCCAAAAGTTTGGCCCTACAATAGAGCAGAATCCTTCTTCCCAAGGCGGGAGCACGCCATCTTGTGAACAGCCTTCACCAGTCCTAATACTATCTACTTTTCTTTGTTGCTTTCCAGAACTATTCCTGATGGTCTGTCTAAAGCTCTGGATTATGATGATGGGCTCATACTCCATTATGGCCCATAGTGCAAATGTGAAGTGGTTCATACCAGGCAATCTCATCTAGTGACTCGATATACTTACTTTCTGTCAAACTTATACCCTAGGGAGGTAATTAGCAACTTTAACACGATGAACTAGAACAGAGGAACACCCAATATATGCTGGCAAAGATGCACAAATGGGATAGTGTCTGTTCTCAAAGTCCTCTGCAGAAATATATTTTTTAAAAATGTATCTATTCACCATGCAGCAGTAGGAAACAGTATTTCTGAAAACTATAAGGAATTGAAGCAATGTGTGCTTCCTTCTACTGTCCGCATTAGGGATATATATGCATCTGGACCTAGGTTGATATGCAAGAAAGCAGATGGAAGAGAAGAGGAGGTCTTCATCATGTCTTAAATGCCTTTTTTATCAGGCTGCAGCAAGAGTCTGGGTATTATAGGACTTCTCCCTGCTTTTCTAATGACCAATAGAGAATTCTAACTACAAATAGTTGTCAAGTTTAAAATTTAAATATGAAAAGAAATGTATCCTGCAACATGCTGAAAAGAAAATCACCTTACATCATTCTTTCCATTGCTCTGTTTCTAATTTTAAGTGCCTCCTTTGTGTAGTTTAGGTCACACTCAACCACAAACAAAATCCTTATGCCCAGGAAAATAACTACCACCGCTGCTAAGCCACTAGACAAGATTAAACTGTATAATTTATGAATTCTTCTTTGAATATATTGATCCCAGTACAACACTTTCTGCCTGAATCTATAGTTTATAAATTATGTCTTTAGCCTTATTGTTCAAAATCTTATTATTTTCTTCCTCTTGAGCCACCAGAGAACATGCTGATAGTCATTTAGACTCCAGTTGATAATACCTGGGGCCTGAGAATATGAATCTTTTTTGTAGCTTGTGGATTTATTATATATGTGACTTTCTTTTCGCAAAGCCAGTATCTAACACTAATATTTTGTATCAGAAGCATGCAACTATGTTTACAAATTGAACATCAGAACAGTTTTTCCTGCTTGTCTCTTTCTCAGGTTTTTATGATCACACACCATTTGACAGTGCACAATACAAATGTTCATGAAAATATAAATGAAAGCAAAATACAGTACACTAAATACATCAAACACTGGACTGCTGAAATGCAGGAGGCATAATGAAGGTCTTAGTGACTATTGAGAGCCTACAGATATACTGTACCTGATGGGTGGCAAGCCTTCAGCACCGGGGAACACTCAGATACCAGTGCAAGAAGGTTTGTCTGGCTATGTTTGCTATATAGACATGAAGAGGCACATGCATTCTGAAAATATTCTGCTTTTTAAATGCACATCTTGTGGCCTTTTCTCAGAAGATAATTTCACCATGTGCCTCAGTTCCTCTCTATATTATCAGAGGGTCGAAGCCCATCCTGTTCAGCTGTTCTCCCTCTGCCTCTCTGTTTCAGCTCAGCCACAGACTAAACTGACCAGTGTCTTCTGACGTAAGCTGATAGCACAATTTTTCTTCTGAGTATCTCAGTTCTCCTTATATGTTTTACTGCATTATATGTATATTTTTTCATTTTCTTTGTAAAATCCATATTACTCTTGGACAGCTTCCAAATTACTGCAATGGTGTTCAGTAAGAAAACATCTTACGAGCATGGACATTGCTATTACCAATGGACGTACAATAATAAATCTCAAATAAGAGGCTGATATGACTGGTACTGAGCTGCTAGAAAAGAAGCAAGGCTTTGTATAAATAAGAGGTTTTTTGACTTCTGATTACATAGTGCACACTGTTGTAAAAATAACATTATCCTCCAACTAAGTATCTTGATGCCTGTTGAACTGCAACATACGTTATTTTTTGGATTTTTTTTTTAAATATTTATCTTTTCTTCTGGTGAACCATAACAAATGGCAATTCAATGAGTTTTATTAGGTAATGTAATAGAATTGAATCAGTACAGATTCCAAGAAAACAAATCTCTGGATATTGTCAGAATTTCTTTGTCCTTTGACATTTCATTCATGGCAATAAAAAGGAAAATTTTAAAAGACTTCCTTTTCACTATACAATACATAGAAATATAATCACATACTTGAATTTTCATTTTCACCCTGTGAAAAATTTCAAGGGTTTAGAACTGTTTCATTTACTTTTTTTTGGTGTGCACCTGCTGTACTTCACAGTGTTTTGAAAACAGCTGCCACTTGCCTGAGTTCTATGATAATAATGAGACCAGAAACTTAGTTGTCCTTTCCTTTGCTCTTTACAGTTCCTTTGCTAAAGACCAGAAGCACGTGGAATCTGGGACCTCTGGCTCTTTCAAGACGTTTTGGCTCCACCAGAATTTTCTAGGAAGTAGACATGGGCATGATGAAAATGTAATGGAGTTATGTACTCTAATGGAACAACATTCTGTGACAAATGTTCTTTTTGTGTCTAATATAAATCTATGGGTATCTATGCTCTTTTTACCAAACGTTATCAGATATACACTTGCATTTCAAATGAGAATGCTATTTATCTTGCCATATATAGATAAATAACATAAGTCATCAGAAGCTAATAAATTCTGTTAACCAAGCTCATGCATCTGTTTAGAACAAAGGTACAAGAGACCATCCTTAAATGTTCATTTTTTCATAATTAATGTCATACATGTTTTATGTAAATAATATTTACAGACTGTGCTGCTGATTTATCTGTTTCAGCTGAGCATAGCATTGCATTTGAGACTACTGGAATCTGCATCTTGCTGACTAATTAGAAAATTACTAATAAATTTACAAAATTCAAATATTTTGAAAAATCTGAAGGTGGAACATAAGTGTTCTAGGATAACCAAGAAACAAAAAGAGCATTTCCTTAAAGGCATATTCAATAAAAAGAAATTCTGAAGAACAGAATCATTTCTATAAAATAAATACAAAGTCTTAGAAGACTCCTCTAGAGGAATCGGAATATTTTTTGTGCATAATTATTCCATGACAGAGGTGAATTACTAACTTTATACAGCACGGGGACAATAAAAAAGTGCTAGATGGAATTGTGGATCTTGTTTAATACTGTATTTTGTTAGTAATGCCAGATACCACTTCAGATTTTTCAGATAATTTAGTGGTTAAATGCCTAAATGTTGCTTTTAACATTATTAGGTATTTTCATGGTTCTTCGAGCTACCTATCTGCATCACCAGTAATTTAAGTATCTTTTAAAAAATCTGAATGCACTGAAAAATTGCACTAGAAAAGTAGGAAATGTACCAAGGAAGTGCAATAAAGCACATGGAACAGTTTTACTTTTCTATTATCCAGACAAAGTGCAGAAGGGTGTGGTCAGGCAGTAAATGTTTAATTATCATTACACGCAAGCTGCAGTGAATAGATGCAAAGGGACGAAAGACTCTTAGCTTACCCAATACACAATTTCTGCCAAGAATTCCTCCTGTGAAAGAAAATACTTCATTATGAATTCTAGTCTCTGCCTTTATGTAAGGGAAATTAATGGGAATTTTGTTTTACTAAGAAATTCTGAACAAGTCTCTTCATTAACATCTAATTCATAGCTCCTGAATAGAAATATAAAAGAACATGAGGAATATGATTAGATACACAGATGCAAGAAAACAGAGAAGAGAATACAAGTTGCTCCAAATTTAACCTACTGTTTTATGAAATTGCAGATCATCCGAAAGGAAAACCAGCTGATATGAGTACCTAATGAACTGCATGAGACAGTCAGAGATAAAAACAGAACCTCAAAACTCTTCAAAAAATAAAGTTTTAAATATTTTTTTTAGGAGCACTGTGTTGTTATTTTAACAGCACATTCTTAATTTGCACAGTACTTAAATCTGATTTGGTTCATATTATTTATGTTTTTCTAAAGAAAATGTTTGGAAGCCTAAGAATTAAACTTTTATCCCTTAGTGTTAGTTTGTATAAGGCCACCAGCAATGTTTTTAGTGGCAAGACTTCCAATATTTAAGTTTTATTTACACCTATGAAGTGTGAAATATTTTCAGTATTGTGTGCTTTACTCATGTTGGAATGGTAACCTTGCAGGAGCCAAGCTGGTCATTTGGTCCTCTTAAGAAAGAGCTGATCACTCTGAAAAACAGACACCTGGTGGGTATTGTTAATGCATAGTCACTTTTTCTCCACTGACACAAAGACAGTCAGACAAGAACATAATTAATGGATCCTAGTCTAATAGCTATATGACTACTACTTTTGGCTTCACAGTCAAAGCATATGACAACACCTTATACAGCAACATGAAAAGCCATGCTGGTTTCAGCTTAAGTAACAAGGTAAATGAAAGTTTTTTGCAAAAAAAGTGGAGAAGAGAAAAAAAGAGACTGTTTCATACAAAGATTTAAAGAAGAAAATACAGAAAACAGAATGCAGCAACTTCAGTTAGATGGGGGGAAAATTACAGTACCTTTGTAATGCAGCTTTATATGTTTCAAAATTTTATGCAGCTAATGTGCAGCTGGGTTTAGAACAATCCTGTTGACATTAAGTTGCACCAGTACTAGTATAGTTCCTACTTTGAAGTTTCCTTTTACAAAGCAAATAACTACCCCTGTAGGTCACAAATGTAGGTCTCTGCAGTCAAGCCTCATATGGAAAAGGGCTTTTCTAATCTAGGTATCCTGTTCTGGGTAGGTATATAGGATATAACCCAGGTAATTCTTTAAGCTGTGACCCATCTGACACTGAAAAGCAAATGTTGTCCAATTATGGCCACATTCTGGAAAAACTATTTCTAGTTAAGTATCAAGACAGTCAGAGTAGTCCTACTCCTTTTATGTAGGTTGTTAACTTGAAAACATTCAGGAAGAATTTTTCAATGCAAATTTCTCAAAATTGATTCCTAAATGCTCACAAGTCTTTATGAAATTGTGTGAAATAGCACACACTAATTATTCTAAGTGTTTAAAACAAGCAGTGTGCAATACTCACAGTGAGATTTATAGGCATAGAGAACTTTGATAAAAGAAATTTTTTTGTTGTTTTTAAGTCTTCAAACACAGACTGATAAATTTAGGATTAAGCATGCAAACTTTGATAGCATTTTGATATGCATTTTTTGTTTTCCTCATATAACAAGACAAGAAGAATACATCCTAGTATCCTAGTCTTCATTCTAGAAGAGAAGGCATAGATATCATTGACCAAAAAATACCCTTCTTTCACATTATGGAGTTTCTGATCAGAATTCGAATAAGCGTGCTATGCAAATTTGAATGAAATAAATGAGAATCAGAAATGCTCACATGGCCCTATCACTGTGAAAAATATGAAGCAGTTAATTAAAGGTAGGCAAGAATCTAGAGGTCCACCTGTCTCTCTCTCACACACTAGCAAAGAATGCATCAAAGCTTGACTATTTCCCACCCCAGAAACTTTACAGAACTGAGGACTGGACATCAGCCTGCCAGCCCCACCCTCTCCCAGTACAAGAGTCCATCCATGCATCTCTTGACTAGCAGTACTAATGCACTTCTTCTGGGAAGCATTGGATCTCACGTCTTTTGAGACACGAGTGTGTTCTGAAACTGTTGTGAATCTTGAATTTACTTTTAAGACCAAACAACAAACTACCAACTCATTTTCCTTCTGTTTATTTTCAATTTACAGCTCACCAGGTTTGTATGGATTGCATATGACACTCAGTAATTGTTAATATATTTTAATTATGGCAATATTGTTACATATTTTAAGCTTTTGAGCATTACGCAGATAAAAAAATGTTTCTCCTAATGTGTTAGTCTAGATTACCTCTAGTTAACAAAATACCAGCTTGATTCAAGGGTCTTACTGCAATGACTTTTAATAAAGTACTGATTCCTTTGCTTTATTTCTGATACTATGTTCATTCTGGGGTAATGACATCTTTTTCTTGTTTCTTTTTTCTTTCACAAGAATGAAGTCGTAGTGTCCAAGTGGCAGACTAAAATGTCACACTCTCCATATTCTGCTCTGAAACACCAGGGCAGTTTCTTTTGGATTAAAAATGCCTACCGAACTTAAGGTGGTTTTGTGTGTTGCTAAATATATCCTGAATACACAAGTAGTTATAAAAATTAGTCACTACTTTTTAAAGGAGACAACACACTGTTGTAAATGTTCAAAATGGCATAAACATTTTTTTCCAAATTAGTGAGTGTACTCTCCTTGGAGTAAATTGTCATAGCTTGTTTTACTGTGAAGCTTAAAATCACAAAGTAGTTTTTTCCTCAAAAAAGGCAAAATTCTCCGCCCTATCTCTTACCCATCATCAGCCAAAAATAATGAAGCTTTTCAATGTTTATTAACATTTAAAAATGCATAATGGCAATAAATGTCAGTTTTATCACTTTGTTTATATGTATAAATTCTAATTAGTGTTTATAAGTTTTGATCAAACAAAATATACAAATCTGGATTTTGAGATATAAGATTCGGAAACTTTAACAATAGATTTTTTCTTTTAAAATTCAATTTAATGTAGAGTAAGGTGTTTGTTAGAGATATATAATATATGAAGCGACATCTGAGCAAAGCTGGTTTACTGTTAAAAAAATAGAAAGGTTGGGAAAGGCCTACACTAAATCTTTGAAGACAACAGAAGTCCGGGTCACTTTGTTCTATAAGGTTGTTCACAAAAGTATGAAAAATCTTGAAAGACAAAAGGCTGAAATAAATCTAAGCAGAAAACCAGTAAGTTGAATTAATATCATGTCTGACAAAGAAAAGGAGTTGGAGACTGAAAATCAATGGATCTGAAGAGAGATATCAGTAACTGGGCCTGCCTGATGGACAAGACCATGAAGGACTCTCATCACCATTCCTTTTAGAACCCAGGATTTAATACAGATGCCAGAGGGAAAAGGGAGAAATAAAAAGCAACCTTTATTGTAAAACAATGCGTTTGTCTCCCCTGGCTCTATCTTCTACGTTATGCGCAGGACTGGCTTTATCACCACTGGCTGCATAACCCTGACCCTGAATGGGTGCAGTGTATATGGCCACAGTGAGCCAGAGAAAGGATCGTGTTGCCCTGTCACTTCTGCCACTTTCAGCTGGGTTTGGACAGCCCTTAAAATGACAGACTTCTAGCTTTCTCTCCCCTGTTACTCTTGTTCCTTCTCCAGCTTATTTCCCCTTTCTTTTTCATTTTTTCCTAATTTTTTCCTTTTTTTCCTCTTTTAGCCTTTGTTAAAAAGAAAATAAATCTTCAATATGGAAGTACCCATGTAATTTGCAAGGTAGTCTATAAAGTGTCTTCAGCAACACAGTGCTGGTGTAGGTGTGCTTGGCCAACAAAGCAGTTGATAAGATCAACTATATGTATGTGCGGGTAGTGTATCTACTTGATGAAGTCACTTATGTCAGAATAATTTTTAGCTTTGCTCTGATCCTATGCTTTGGTTTGATATTCTCTTGTAATACTTTATTAAACTTATTCTTCTTATTATGCTTCTTTGTTTATATTATCTATTACAAAAGATCAGTAAAAATGGTAATAGTCTTCAGATAAGGCAGGTTCATCAGCACTCTCTTCAGATAGTATCTTAGTATCTGAACAGAAATTCCAGTGTTTATTTCCTGAGATTCAATGCCATTTACAACCAGACAATACTGACTGCATAGTCAAGTAATGCTTGAGTTCAGAAAATCAAGTTGAGAAAAAAGTGATGCCTGAAAGCTGACAGTAAGACTGACACACTTTGAAACACCAAAAATACAAAAAAGTGAATAAAAATATATTCTATGCCAACATCTTAAACAGCTGAATTATATAAGCTCTACTCCTGAGGTAGTAGAACCAATCAGAAAACATGTATAAAGATAAAAATATTAATTATTGCCATAGTCTTTAAATGCTGCAAGTTCTTTTGTTTGTGATTTTCAGTACTGTGTTCTCTTCAAGCTGTGAACTACAGCTTTGCTATTTTTCCCTTAAAGTCAAGGGAAATTGCACCTCAGTAAGAACAAGGAAAAATTCTTTGAAAGAAACTATGGCACAAATTTATAAATATTCTGTTACTCTTGGGTTTAGTACTGATGGATGAATATTTTGCAGCACCGTGTTTTTCATCAGAACCTGCTGATTCTTTGACTTAAAGCTGTCAATAGAAAAATGGAGAAAATAAAAAGATAAATTGCATTAAAATCAGGTTTTTTAAACATGTGACAACTAGATAATAGGTTTCTTATTTTACAGAAAAAGATTAACTGTTGAAATATTCAGTTTCTCTCCTTTTAAAAACTAAACACAGTCACGTTAAATGTTTTCAACTTTTAAGAAGTAGGAAAGGTAAAACAAGAATTTAAAAAAATGGGTATGAAATACCTAATTGGCTTTTCTCACATAGGTGGGCATAAAACTTTTCAAAATTATCAGAAAACATTAAGCAAGGAAAAAAATCTTTATTTTAGCTTATTCTAGTATGGTTTCATAGAGATGCTTTTCCAAGGTTCAAGCAGATTTGTATTGGTCAAAATATTTTCCCTTCAGCTCAAACTGGGGATTCTGTTGGAAACACAGAAATTTCTACACCCAAATATGAGAATACTCCTCACTTTATCCATCCACTAACATAAATAAAATTTAAAGTACATGGAAAAGATAGTTAAGATCTCTCCTGGGTGAAATAGCCTAGGGGTATGTGCTTGCCTAGCTTGATAAAGTTTCTCTCTACAGCAGGATGTAATAAAAGGAAGAGTTAGGTTTATTCACAACGAGTATTTAATGTCTGCGTTATGACAGAAGATCAATTGTTCAAATCCCCCTGCTTTATCTGTGGAAAATACAGTGCTATAAAGAAATATTTCATTCACTGTGTCTGCAGCTATCCTAAGACATAGCTGTCAAACTTAGGGTCAGAATGCTGGTGGAATAATGCAAAATGAAAGGTTTTCACTGGAATTGCCAAATAACTGAGAGATGTGTTCAATGTGAAGTCTCACATCTCATCACCTGCAGCACTGTATTCTATTAATCTGTTGTGAATAAACCAGCCCTCTAGTATATTTTTGCTTGTAGAAGTAGTCTGCTTGATTTCATCTGAAAGTCCCTTCGGTGGGAGAAAATACGAAGACATATTGCATAAAAATGGTGTAAGCATTTAATAATCAGCTAACTGAAAGCCTGTTTGTGAAGCCACCAGATCTTATTACATGTTTACAAAGGAAAAACTTCCAACAGGCTGCTTCTTTCCCCTCTGCTACCTCCAAAATTTACACCAAATTAGTGGGAACCTTCAGCACAGTGTAAGGCATGGCACTGTCTTCTTCCAATGTAAATATTGGGTGATTATTCATACCACCTAGCTTAGGTTTACAGACACATACTCAGTACCTGGGCAATTATTCTGCTGGTTTGCTCGTATACGAATACTGTATACGATTAATACTTGTGATGAATTACATTACAACTAATGATGACAAACATACCCCTCTGAAGCTGCTACAAGTAATCTTAGTTCTAAATTTATGTGAGTCCTTTGTTGAGTTTTGACTGGAGTAAAAGACGTGCCTGCAAGACCGAGAACGAAATTTCTCATATGTCCTGAACCTGACATTTCCAAAAATTATCTTAAATTTTGGTGCCTCTATGATCACACATCCATATTTTAGAAAGAATGATACAGATACTGAGAGGTGCTGGGTATTTCCAGCTCCCAGCAAAACAGCTGACTATGTGAATAGCTCAACTGAAATGACTAACATTTTTCCACAGGTGAGAACTGCCAAACAAGTAACAATTTACTCCCAAGTGGCCACGCACTGTTTATCTAAATGCATAAAGGGACTGTGCATTTCTTTTGTCATTCAAAATTCAGAGAATAATCCTGAACTTTCCCTTTTTTTCCCACACTGTACTTATGAAAAATCAGATAAGGAAAGACCTTAATTAGGAAACTACACACATTTAAAGCAATGAGAGAGCAGTCACAGGAGAGACTTTTGGAGAAATGAACTGACAATGGAGGGGAGAGAAAAATTAGGTCAGCATGAGAAAGGTTGCAATGATAAACATCTGAAAGACAGAGTTTACTAGGATCCTTTTGACTCTCCTAGCACAGCAGTCAATAAAAGGGCGGTACTGAAGATGTTTATTAAAACTGTTGCCTCAGTTTAACAACCATTTACTGTAAGACATCAATAAGCTGAATGAATGTAAGTCACGACTCACCAGTAACGCAAGAGAATTTAGCTGAATTTATGATTTTAAATCCCCACTACCTGTTTCCCTTTTAATATGTGCTGCAGCTTAACAAGCTTTTCTCAGATCACACTATCTCCAACACAGTCTACCACAAACAACTACAAAAACATTCTCCTACCTTAAAGAAAGTGAGCAACTACCTTCTCTGACTAGTACATGCTTATTGAAAGTTTTTGTCTCTCTAAAGTTTCATCACCACTTAACAAAATACAAAGTTCATAGAAACCAAAAGATATTTCCTACTGATGTTAGTAAGTTTAAGCAAAGCAATTCAGCCGCTGCTAAACAAAGCAAATCACCAAAGTGAATCACTAAACAAGTGGCATCATGGTGCATAAATTCCAGCTATTCCTAACCAATTCCTTGGGTTTTTTTAGGTAAGAATATTATTTTACATCTAAGGATGTTTTTATAGCTGTGGTTTTAGAAACCCAGTTTCTCAAGTTCTTCAATTTATATAAAGCCAAAAGTACAAAAAGGAAAAAAAAAAAAGTGATAAAGAATATGTCTGTATTGAAGGAATTAGACTCCAATTACCTTGCCAATCTGGAAATGAAAAGACGGAAATGTTGCCATAAGGGGAAGTTTCTACTGAGGATTTGTGGGATCCCATCCCATATAAAGTTATTAATTATTTTTTAATCATAATCAATATGAAACTATAAAATCCTGGCTGATAAAGTCTGATGAATATACAGAATTAAGGTACCAAAATTTACTTATTTTTCTCCAGTTGCAATTCACTTGCATGCTTTTTAAAATTTATTCAGATTTCTTCATTATTTAAAGATACAATTTTAAATTATAAAATTGCTAAGCACATTTGTGAAGAGGTTGATTTTCTAAATTTCTAGATAGTATAGGAACAACTTAGCTGTTTATTTCGAAACAGTTCAGACTAAGTACATGATATAGGTGTATATGTATATATTTATGGGCCATATGCCATAACTTTATGTTCTTCTTAATGAATATAGATCTCAGAATTCAATTTGCAGTGAAAATGTACTCAAAGATTACCTCCAAATTTGAATGTGACTTTTCAGTCTTTGCTTATGATTGTTGTTTCAGCTTATACCTTGTCAGTAATGTTATCTGACAGAACATTTGCCAAATGTTAAGAGTTTGAAATGTAATTAATATGTGTAACCATATGAATGTATTTAAAGAAATGTCTTTATATAGTATTTACCCAGTTTCACTGTGAATTTCTAAAGGATACACGAATTCTAAATGTCCCATAAATTCTTAATCTTTAAAATGCAGATAAATTCTATATACATATTACTAATGCCACATGCACTATAATCAAGACAGGATACTCTACAAGTTTTAATCATCTCTGATGTATAATGGCCTTCCTAAAACATGAAAACTATTGTTATTTAAAGGATTTACTTTCACCTCAATCTGTACCAAGTACAAATAGGCACTTATTTAGTGATCTCTATACATCTGCTCTTTTCAATGAGCAATCCATGAAGCCGTCTAAAGATCCAGATGAAGCCATGCTCAAAAGTAACTATAGTAAAATAACAACTTGAACTATTTTCAAGAGAAGAATATTCAGTATTCCATTGTTTTGCTGTGGAGCTCAGAACAATATGAGAAGTGCTCCAGAATCATGGAGCTTAAAAGATTTTGTCAAATATTCTAATAAAAAGGGCTGCATCTGAACAGAGCTAATATTTTACCATACACATTGTGCGGGACACTTTTCCTGCCACTTGTGAATTAATAACTTCTTGTGACAGGCTTGGAAATGCTTAGACTAAAAGAACAGCAGCAAAGCATCCAACCTCAGAAAGCTTACATGACGTCTGACACCTTTATAACTGAAGCCATTGAATCTAGGCAGTTGCTTAGTCAAGCCAAAAATTTGTTCTCTTTTAGTGTAATTCACTGCTACATGAAACAGACCCAGAAGATCATCTGACTGCCTATTTCCCGAAGGACCTTTAGCAGTTATGAGAACTGCTGGTCTGGATAAATGCCAGCAGGCATGCCAGACTCCAGTCCCATGACTGGAGTGCTGGGATGAAGGGCTACGGGCTGGTCAGGAGGGATAGGCAGGGCAGGCGAGGTGAAGGACTTGTGGTGTATGCAAGGGAGAGGTTTGACTGGACAGCCCTTACAGCTAGTGATGATGTGGTTGAGAGCCTCTGGGTGAGGGGATGGAAAACAAAACAGATGTCATAGTGGGTGTCTCCTATCAATTGTTCAGCCAGGATGACAGCACTGATGAGCTATTCTGTAGGAAATTAGTAGAAAATCTGGATTGGTAGCCCTTGTCCTTATGGGAGATTTCAACTTCCCAGATATCAACTGAGATACCATAATTATATATATGTATATGGTATATACAGCATATATATACCACAGTTAATAATGCAGCTGTCCTGGATGGACACCTCAGACCTAGGTCATAGCTTGTCATGCGTAACTCTAAGCATAACATGGCATAACTATTCTATTCTATTCTATTCTATTCTATTCTATTCTATTCCCTGCGCTTACCATGAGTCAAATAACAATGAGNTGCGCTTACCATGAGTCAAATAACAATGAGGCCATTATTTGCCCAAAATGACAGCGGTTTTTCAGCTCCAAAAACACTTTCAAGGACACAAATCGCAAAGGTTACAAATGGAAATAGGATTTTATTTTGTATTTCTGAATCCGTTTCAGAGCCAATGCTCACAAGCACAAACACAGTGAGCATGTGTAGCCAGGAGCAGGCTGATGCGTTCTTCGGTTTAGCTTGAAAAAACATCCCTTGTAGTCTGGCAAAAGGAAGCCACAGAGCCACAGAAAGTAACAGCAGGAATACAGGACAAGCAGTCCCTGTTTTCTGAAGAACTTGAAGAATGAGCATTGGTACTGACCACACACAAAAGGAGATGACGACGAGTTGTGTGGTACCATGGGTTACTTTCCAATGTATGACACATATTGATGACAAGAACACTTTTTGTCTTCCAAAACTTGCTCCGCCACTGTGCTTTTTGGCCAGTGATGCATGAAAAGTGCTCTTGTGCTTGCCCTGTGCTTGTATTGCATGCAGGGAAATCTGGAAAATGGAGGCTCCTGATGGTGCAGCAAGCCTGGAGTCCTTCCAAGCACACGCTCTTTTGCACAAGCAAGAAGCCCTGGGGACATGGAGCCATG
>RSEF01000004.1:81843527-81855318 GCA_003993805.1 Himantopus leucocephalus | reverse complement strand
AAAAAAAAAAGTTGCTGTCAATATGTGTAGAATTATTTTCAAAGGGATTATACTGATATAAGTTTTGTTAGGCTCGGGCAGTGTGGGGTTTTATAAAGTCGTCAAATTGTTCTTTTTAAGTTCATAAATCTGAAAGGGATCTCCAGGAGTGATTACTAATAACTGGAAACATGAGCTCGTGATAGATTACGTTTTAGGGAAAGGATATGTCAAAAGCATGACTGTTTATATTTAATCAACTAAATGATTCTTGCTTATTCACTTCATCTGAGTTAGACCTCTTATTTCCATGCACCATTTTGCAATGTTTCTCCTAAAAGCTGTCTCTGAAAAGGTCATCTAAAAGATGTCTCTAAAAAGCAAGGCATTGCACAATTTTACTTCTCCTCTTAGGGGTTGGAGTGCATTTGATGTGCTTCTGGAGTGAAGGTCCGGATTTGGTTTTAGCGAAATGAAATGTAGTTTTGCTCTGCAGACTGACTGAAAATCCTGGTGTAGATCCAGCTGGTATGCATCTGATTTGTTTCGAAATTTTCAGATGCTCAAGTAAACCTCTTCATATAATTTCTTGTATTCTTGTGTATATGGTCTATATATGTGTCTCTGAAGGCCTCCAAAAGAAGATCTGATTTCATAATTTTAAGACTACAAGGTTGATAGGTCCCTTTGAAGGCCTTCAGATGTTTGTGAACTACGTGAGTGGTAGGTATGTTTGGTCCAGGGTGCCAAACTATCGTCTGAAGCGAAACCTTCAAACTGCATACAGTGTAGATATAGCACTAACAACATTAATCTACTGATCATCTCCTATTGCACTGAATTACTTATTAATGGGGTCTAGCATATGTGAAAAGCCCTGGGTTCTAGTTAGGGTTTGTTTTCCTTCCTGCCCCCCCACCCCAGTCTCCTCTGTCTTTACTATTGTCTTTACTTCACTTGTCTAGGTTTTATTTCCAATATGGAACCGTGAAGACCAAAAGTTAAATTTCAGAAAAGCAGTTGGCTGTTTATGTTGACAGCAAAAAACTATTCATGAATATTTCTCTTTCGGAAAACACGCTAGTATCAGACAGCCTGCTACAGCTGGTCATGCAGGAATTTTGGAGAGGAGCATTAGATACCTGCTGGAGGATGGGTTTTAATGCCTTCTTTTACAGTGCTTGCCACTCTGAAACAAAATCCAGAAATATATTGACCTCAGACGTTATACAGCTTGATAGTTGTTTCTCAACAGCTTGCTACTTGTTCTTTTTGCTTTTTTTCAGTCTTCCTTGCATAAAGCTGAACATAGTATGAAACAGTGGATGTCCTGGGTTTGGAATGGGTTGAAAAGTAAAATCAATCAGTTAAAAATTAAATTGGTTTGGCCTTCACTGTTAAATTATGTAATGCTTCTGCTTTTTGTTTGGCATATGGATTGTTGCTTTGTAAAGGAGCTACTTAGTGCAACACCAATAAACTAATTTGAGTATTATTGCTGCTTCTATTTCTTCAATTACAAACCAGTTAAGGTAATAAAATAAGCTTCATTTGAAACATTGACTGAATGGTAATGGCTGAAATTATTTCCTTACATGTTCTTTTTCTTATACAGAGAAAGAAATATATATGGCAGATTTTAAGTTTAATTTAATTATTTTTTTTTCTTAGTGATCTTAGTGAAAATCAGATTCAAGCGATACCAAGGAAGGCATTCCGAGGAGCAGTAGACATAAAAAATCTGTAAGTATTTTCCTCCTTCTTGCATATATTCTGATGTTAATGCTTTGTCAATACAAAGTGCTTTTGTTGTATCAGATCTCTTTTTTTTCCTAAGCACTTTTATAGCTGCTTAAGGAGTCTCTGCATAAAAAAAAAAACATGTACCGTTTGTTTTGCCAAAATACTTTAACATATCTTAAGCATCCTAAAATTACCCTACATGAAATCTAAAACATTGAAATGGAGTTGAATGCAACAAGGCATTATAACTGTTTGCTTATGGTAACCAGAGTTTAATATTTGAATGTCAGTCTATTTTAAACATTTCATAGTTTCATGTGGAAAAATTCATTTTGCCGTCGGTCTGAGAGTTTGCCTTTTGTTATCTTGTATAAAAGAAAGAAAGAAAAATCGTGCTATTACCTAGTTTTGCTAGCATATATTTTTGCACTTATGTGACTACTTTTCTTACGCAGTTTTCTTCTGTGGTAAAATAAGTCTTTTCTAAAAGACAGATACTCATTTTCCTGGAGACAGTGACCCTGGAGTTCATGGGCAGGTTTTGAATTCTTATGGCTTCTAAATGTGGAATTATGTGAGTTTCAAGACAAAGGAAAGCAGTGACTTTTTGACTTTCTGTTTAGAGTGGTAGATCACTTTAGTGGACTGAAAGACCTGAACGACCTGAAGACTGTGATGAACTTGCATAGTAGGAAATGTAAGGTCAGGCACTCAAAAGCTATAACCCCTGCTGTAAGCAGAGGACTTAATCACTTACAAACAATCAACAAAGACAGAGGACATATACTAGTGGGTTCTAGAAAGACTATGGAGCTGCCAGTGTGATGCAGCTGTGAAAAAATATAATTAATATCTTATGTGGCATCAATAAAAATAGGGAAGTATTAGGCCATTATATGAAGGCTCCATGTAATTTCTATTGAAATACTTTTTTTTTATTGAAGTCGCCAGTGTTAAAGAAAGATGAACTTTCTACTTGTATTACTTTGAAAACAGAGTGCTCTGTGATTATGACGGAAATGACATGATGTCATATCCCTGGTAGGAGGGGACTGGACAGAAAGCACTTTGCTTTTCTGTCTTCCTGTGATGGACTCTGCTTCATTCTGCTGCCACCAGCACTGCACACAAATCAGTTCAGAGAGTGTTTTTTCAAAGATTTAGCAGAAGGCCCAAGAGTTTGGCCGAGTTGATATGATATTTAGAATTATTTTTTTTTTATTTAACCAGGTTTGTTATCTGGTTCTTCCCTGCAGTGAAGTCCTACCACATCTCAATGGAAAAACTATTATGTTCAAATCATTCTGATCAAAAACATGCAAGCACTTCTCAAAGGAACTTTGTTACTTTGTTTAATTGGTGTTTTATAAGTTTCTATTCAGGACTGATCTCATCATTATTTATGGTCTAAAAGAGACTTGGCTACAAGGGGAAGCCTGCATTTTTCTGCACAGTCTTTTATATTTGAAAATCGATACAGCTACAGAAAGGAACTTTGCTAGTAAAAATAACAGCATCACCAAGAGTTTTCTAGTGACTGGGCAGTATTTTAGAACGTAATAAGTATACATGATGAGATAGTTCCAGTCAGGAACTTAATTAGGATGCTAATCTTTAGCTAAGATAATACTTATATCTTGGTGTGCATTTTCAAGGTAAGGATCTTGAATTATGTCTAAAACTTGCATAAAACAGTGGATCCACCCTTTAAAGACTTCTTCTTTTGGGAGATAATTTAAAAAAAAAAAATCATAAAGGCCATAGCATTGCCACAAAGTCCAAATCATATCTGTGGCATATAGTTTATTGTGATAGCATTAATATTAATGATACATCCTTTATTGGTTGTCCTGGGGGGAAAAAAAGGGGAAAAAAAAACCTAATCAAAAATACTTATGATCCCACTACAATTGAAAGTCCTAGGAAATATATTTCTCTGTCTTGTAAATGCTACCTACATTCCTGGTCATTCAGGATGAGCACCTTATATTGCGTGAGGTGTAGCTGTGAGCATCTGAACGACGAGTGAGTTTGTGGGGTGAGTCGGGTGGATTCCAGCACAGCATGTACGTAACTAGATCAGGCTGTTGAGCTTTTTCAGAAGCATAGGCAAGAAGATTTGAATCCTAGCCTTCCATCTAGCCTTGGACATTAGACTTAGAGTAGAGTGATGGCAAGAATTGTACTGTTTTTATTTCATTGTTCAAGAAAATTGGAGCAATTGGTGAGAGGTGTAGAAAGCATCACTGCAAACAAAGACAACTGTGAAGTGAAGGAATATAGCCTCTATTGGGTGACTAACCTAAGGTCCAGGAACCAAATATTTGCATAAACTTACTGAGAACTGTCATAACAGAATGCAATATTTGTTCTAATTTCAGCATTTCTTCTGTAATTGCCTAGTGGTTGAACATAATAATAAAGACGTTAACCAAACTTATGGAAGAGATAGGTGAAGGTACGACCTGTATTAGAACATGTTGTAAATTCAGGATTTGCTTTCTGTACCAACATTAATTACATCAATATAAATTACAGCAACTTTTTTTTTTATTGCAATGAGTGGTAGCCATCCTATACAGTAGTGCTAGTAAGCTGTTTGAAAGGCAGTTAACAAATCTCACAGAAATTGACCTGATTACTTATTTTATTTTCCTGAATAGAGATTCACTATTCTCTCACTCCCCCTAAATATTTCCCCATCCAAATAAGGACTTGGAATATTTTGGAAAACATTTTATTGTATCCAAAGAACGTTCTTCTAGTCTTCACAGAGCCAAGGGAATTAGATGTTAATGCAGATTATCTGAAGGAAATTGCTTCCTTTAAGGTTGATGATACCACTATATTCTTTTGATTTCCTGCTAATATGTTAGCTCTAGAGTTTCTCTTGTGTTTTGCCAGGAAACCTGCCACACCCTTATAGTAAAGAGAACAAAGTCCCNCTCTTGTGTTTCTCAGAAGCAGCTGTCTAGTTTCCATGAAACGTAGCCATGATACTTCCTTTCTGGACATCTTCTTAATAATATTCACAGTATAGAGTCTGTAGAAGATAAAAGCAGAATAGGCAAGGTGTTTTGAGAATTGACAAGCCAGGAAACCTGCCACACCCTTATAGTAAAGAGAACAAAGTCCCCAAAAAAACATCAGCCCCCGCAAACCTACTTTATATCTAATTGAAATTTCCCATTTTCCAACTTGTTTCTTGCCTCTTGTCTTACAACTGAGAAAAGTCTGGCTTTGTTTATACCTTCCCTTTAGGCAATTGTACGCAACAATAAGATCTCCCCTTCTCTCTCTCTTCTTAAGACCAAACCAACACAGTTCTCACAGCCTTTCCCCAAATGTCACCTGCTCCAGCCCTCCCATCTTGGTGGTCCTGGTTGGACTCAGCCTAGGACATCAGTGTCTGTATTCTACTGAGGAGGCTGAGACCAGGTGCACAACTCAGGTGTCATCTCACAAATGCCAGACAGAGTGTCCTGCCTTCACTCTCACCAGTATAGCCCAGTTGTTGGTAATGAATTGAGTTCTTTGGAAGTGACAAAAAAATGAAGGAAGCTTATTTTGTACAGGTTCCCCAGACTGGAAGCCCAATATCCCATATTTTGTCAGTTAAAATATAGGAAAAAACCCTAGATGTGCTGTCTCAAAAGTCTCTATTTTCCTGTTCAAGGGCAATGACTTGAAGAATAATCCACTTCTAGTATAGCTGCTGATCTGGGACTTGACAGAAATTAGGGTGCAAATTCTGGAAGTATAATTCTGAAAGTTACTCCTAACTTGCTACTTTTTCAGGGAGAAAAATATGCACCAAGAAGTTAGATTCTTCAGGGGGCCCAGTGGCACCCACTGTTTTTTAAAAATAAATAGAAATTATCATATAAACTGGAAATTAAACACAGATTATTTTTTTTAATATACATGTTAACAATCGTTTCTTGACTCTCCCTGGTGACACAATACTCACACTGGATGTAAAAGATGTTTAAAATCTCCTGAACCTCAGGAATCTTATTTAAGATGGTAAGAAAATGCTTTAGCAGCACAGATTTTAAGTTTGGATGGGTTATGTCTTGAATCTGGTTACTAGGAAGAAAGATAAAAATGCAAAATAAAAAGCAAATGAATGTGAAAAACCACTGAAAGAACAATAGTGCTATGCTCAGTTTTTGAGAAGTAGACTCTGGGCACTGCTCTCATGATTTTGATAAAATTATATTACTATATTTCCATTTGAAGTGTATGAAATGTTCTAAGACTCCAACTTCCTCTTCTGCTGTGTAATCAGTATTTGGCAGAAGGTGGAAAGGAATACACCAACATCATGGCAGACCTGTGATGCTAAGTATGTGCAACATCAAATGGTATCAAAAATACCAAGGAACGTTTTCATCATCTCTCCTGCAATTATCTTGTGCCCTGTTTTTCTTGTCACGGCCTGGCCTTACTTAGGACTGTCCTCTTCTTTGGTGCCTTTGTGTTCATTTGGTTCCTTTTTTTTTTTCCAGCAAGTGGGGGACACTGTAGCTGTCACCCCCAGGATAAAGGCTGCATGGCAATGTAGTAGCTTCACAGATTAAATTGGCTGGGAAAATGGAGAATTAGTGGAGACAGAGACAGAAACCAGCATCCACTCAAAGTCCTACCCTTTACACTAACTTTTGTCCAAAGCCTTGATTGATATTACTTGGTGTTAAGCTGATACATGTTTTATGCCAATTGTGAAAGATTTAAAACTGGTGTTGTCACTAAAGGCATACCTGAGTTTTGTATTAATCTTCATTGACAATGATGGGACATTTTTATGAAGTTCAATTTTATTAGCAGTCAAAAACCATGGAGTACTGCTGAAGATGTTCTAGTTACTGATTTCTTCTCATATCATGCACAAAATTCCACTGCAACTAGGAATATATTTGTCTACTCATCTGTACAAGTGCTAATCCAAATGCATTGCTTGTCTAAGACATGCTTTAATAATTTAGAATTGGCATATTTTTCCTGGTTGTTCTTAGTGGGAATCTTAATTCAACTACTAGCTACCTGTGTTTCAGGTATACATCAAGAAGGATTTTCACAGGATGTTAGTGAAACATATTCAGTGAATACTTAAGATTTTTATTCAAGTCAAAAATAGCTCTGAAAGAATGAAGAAAAGAACAGGTACATTTTTCTAGTGCCTCCTAAAACTCTTGTCAAACAGGTCAGTGATCTTGCGGCCTTTGGGAATAAAAAGATGTTCTTTCAGACTGTTTAAATGAGTATGATTTCAATACTATTTTTAAAGTTATTTTCCTTACCGACTACTTTCCTAAAATTTGGACCGCTGAAAACAGTTTCTTTTTTGTCAACAAATTCATTTATAAAATGTTAAAGTCAATTATGTTTTTAAACCAAGCAGAGCACTTGGTTTTGAAGATAAGTTTCAAATCAGAAATCTCTGAATGTGAATTGAGAGCTTCCTTGCAAGTCTTTTTTTGGCACTTGAACCACTGAGGAAAAGTCTAAAATACTTAGAATCTAAACATGTATCTGAATTTTATTTGAGTGACCATAAATGTTAGTTGAATAAAACCTAGGCAGCTGAAGTAGGTGTGGCTTCATCTGCTAAGCTAAGTGCTAATATTTACATAAAATTTTACATGGGATCTGAATTTACTCTAATGAAAAATGCAGTCTATGCTTTTACTAGAAAAAGTATCAAATGTTGCTGTGGTTTATGTAGTTTCCCGTAGATTTTCCTGTGATAATGCAAAGCAAATTGAGGTAGATCAGTTTGAACTGAGCTGAGTCTTCTTGTAGGAAGACTTGGATTCAATTTCACCCTTAAATTTCATTTGGCTATGTCAAGTACTGAGAATAATGCAAATCCTCTTTGAAGGTTTGAATTTTAAAGAAAAGTAGTTTATGCTTCTGTTTAGTGTTAAACTCTCATGCAAAAGGTAGTTGGACTCTCAGGAGCCTTTAGGCCCTTTTGTATCTACGCTACCTCGGAAAGGGAGGCTGCCTCTGCTTTACTAAACAGGGTGACATAATCATGTTGAGGAGAGTTGCAAGGAGGTTTGTTGATATGTAGATTAACCAAGTAGAAGTGGGTCTACAGATAAAGATTTTCTAGTTAAGATTTAAATAAACTACTCTAACAGATCTTTCATGGGATACATGCTTAATATGGCTTCCATGCTAGAATAGGAATATATTTGCTCCCCATGTTATAATAGTCTTCATACTGTTTTTCACCTGATTGCTAAATTGTATTATTTCTGGGAAGTCATACTGATGTGAGAGTATCTTTGCATCCGGTAACTTACAGATTGTTCATTCTGTGTTTGTCCTCCTTTCCATGGCATTCTCCTGTTTCATTTGGACTTTTTTTTTTTAACATTTTGCTCCTGGAAGATACTGGTGGGTTTAGCGAAGCAGAGTGCTAGATAATTTTGAGAGGAAGGAGCTATTGAACTGTAGATCTGTTCTCCCTTTTCTTCTAGTTTATTCAGTAAGTATGCCTTACTTGGAAGTATTTAATTCTTGCTTTTTAATTTTGGGATAAAAAAAAGTTAATCATTTGCTATATTATGTATATTAGAAAAAAAAGCATTCAAAATGTTTTACAGGGAAAATTTAGCAAAGAGCAAAATGAACTACATTAACAAAATAAACGTCAAGTAGAAAAAAAGCACTGGACTTACAAATTAAAGAATAATCACAATAAATAGCAATAGTCATGGGAAACAAGCAGTTCTATGAAGTTTGATAACAACGTTAAAGAAATTCTTACATGATTTTGTTACATCTTTCTCAACTAATGCCTCTGAAATTATTGATTCGTCTTGAAATTGAAATTGAGAAGGGAATTGAGAAATAGGAAACATAACTCAGTTCTGTTGTAAAAAAATGCAAGGGGGATATTAAAAGCAATGACTTTTTTCCAAAATTTGTCTTGCAGTGATAAATATTGTGCCCTCCGTTCTTTTCCTAAGGAAAAAAGTTAATGATGTGAAATCCAGCGTATAATGTGCTAAACTAGAAACATGTTCTAATTGTTTTATTGCGAAGGAAGCTATTGCAGGGATCGAGAAAAACTTCTGACTTTTTCTGATGACTTCTTAAACAATGTGTACCATTAAGTTAATATGCTAAGGAAATGTGATCGTTTCTGAACAAGCAGAAGAATGTAAAGCTGGACGGTGCCTCTCTTGCAATGGGACCACAGAGTGTCCTCAAGCCATGAAGAACAGGAGAGGAAAGCAGACAGATCGACTGAAATTGTCCCAGCTTTTGACGCAGCCTCTATGAATGAGTAAAGAAGGTTTTCTGTCAGTCAGATAATAGTTTTTTTTCCTGTGTGAGGGTAGTAGTTTTCAAATGTATGCAACATCTTCTTAGTCATTGAATGCTCCTCTTGTGGTATAACAAGGTTTACTTTTAGATATTTGTTTATCATTATCTGGTAGACAACATATGCTAAAAGGGAAGAAAATATAAGTTAGCAACACGCTTCTACAGTGTAAAATGTAGCAGCAAAAGCAATAAATAAAAAAAAAAAAACATTTTAAAGCAGACATTTTCCTATTAGGTGAATGCTTTTTATTTAGTTCTTACTAGTTCTTGTAGATAAACTCACATAAACATTAACTTTTCAAATAGCAGAAGATTAGTAAGTATATGAAATACCCAGGTGATGCTGCAGATATGGGTGCAAAACCTATTTAATTCTCTGTGACAACAGAAAGATTTTGAATGTGACAGCTGTTGTTTGGTGGTTTATGAGCTTCACAGGAATGGCACTGCCAAAGGTTATCAGCTGCTTTGTGGAAGGGAGGGTTGCGGGGCAGGATGGAAGAGCGACTTTCCAAAAGGATGGAGAGATCCCACATAGAAAAGACCCAACGTGGAGATGAGGCTGGGGGGAAGGTGATGAAGAGAGTCTGGGGAGAGGGGAAGGATGAGGATTGGCCAAAGTTTCTGGTCCATGTCTAATCAGCTTCTGTACTCAGGGTGTTTTAATGATTTGAGAAAAAGAAAAATGCTCAGGGAAAAAAAAAACAACAAAACTTTCAAAAATGGAGTTAGGATTGTTGGTATGCTCAATAACTGAGTGGTGAGAAAAGTTTCATTATAGTATTGTCAATTTTTATGTGTGGTTTTGAAAGTCATTATGCTAAAACTAAATTATGAAACATAACTTAAAATTAGAGAAGTATGTGCTTTTTTGCTCTAGTATTCTTGCTTATGTCTTAAGTCATAACACTCACAAAACTTGCTGTCAGGAACTGGTCTTATCCAAAAAAATTTAGACTGCTTCAGTGTATCTGTTAGAGGGACATCATAAGTTAATGATATACTGGTTGTGAAATATTGTCTAACTTTCTGTTTGGATTATATACGCAGTGGATATCTTTACCTTAACACAAATACCATAAATTGCTATTCAAGCCAGGCACACAATCTTCAAAGTCATGTACCTTTCATAGCTTAAAAACTATATATCATACCAATTGTTCTTCATGGTGTGTGTCTGATCATTTTATATCATGGTCGTAACTGATGGAAGATTGTCTAAAACATAAAGATGGGTAGTATCTTCCATTGACAATAATTTATAGAACTAGGAAATATTTCTCCTCTCCCACCCACAAAATTCTCTTCCCCCAAATGGAAACCAACTAATTAGTTCAGTGCAAACAAAGTAATCTTTCTGGTAAGAAGATTTAAATGGAAACAACTCACCCCTCACTAAGGTAGTGGTCATGGTGACTCATTAACAGAAGAAGTCCAAAAGTTTTCATGTGCACCGCAACTGCTGCCAGTCTAGTGGAAGAAATCTGCCTTTCAGTTTGTGTAGGACAAGATTTGCTCAAGTGCTTTCTCTACTGTTAAAAGATTTTTCCTTTGTGGATAATATGGATGATTTAGAAGAAGCTGTGTCAGCACTGATTTATACATTGACAGCTAAGGATAATAAGATATGGGCAAACATACAGCTCACCCTTTTACAGATTAACCTGCAGACTGCATTAGGCAAATTTGATGGCATTAAAAGATTTTTCCAATTTGTCTGGAAACAATTTCTCTTTTGTGTTGTGTCAAGGGTAACATTTCATGCCATTGTACTAATTTAAATAGCTTGATAAATTGTTCGAGAGGTTAGAGAATTGTACAGTGTATATATTTTACCTCTTTAAAATAAAAAGGCTATTAACTTAATTGTTAAATGAAATTCATTAGTAAAAATTGAAGGAGCCTGAGAAAGTAGGCTTAAATATTCCAACACTGCAGCACTGGTGCTGTAACATTGCACCAAAATGATTAAAGATCATATTCAGGAAATGATAGTTTGCTTTTAGCTTTCTGTATACAGAAACACAGACGCTGTTACAGTTATGACAATATTTTATTCCTGTGTAGTAGTAATTCAGATGAAAAATGTGGATGAAACTAGAAGAACTTTATAGAAGTTGGTACATTACACTCAACAGTGGGTGTGATGATTTATTAATAAAGTAAAACATTATCATAGATTCAGAAGAATCACAGAAAATGCTTTAGTAAAAGCCTCATTAGCCCCGCTAGCTAATATATAATTGAAGACAGAAGGGCAGAGTTCATTTGTATTTTGTTCATTTTCTTAGTATTGTTCACACACATTTACTCATATATATTATCTGACACTGACAAGTTACCAGCTTGGAGAAGATCTTCCGGTTATTTAAAGGGAGGCTGTAGCATCTTTGCTTTGCAAGTTGTGCCCTGAAATGCGCAAGACGTGTGGCAGTATTTGTAGGAAAAGCTTTTATCAGCAGAGAAACTGGGATTTTGTATTTGCATGTGTGTTAATTTCAGCAGACTTTTTTAATTGGGCAGTATGGACTGTATCAATGTTTTGAATTGAAAAGGTAATGATATTCTTCAGAGAAATGAATGTAAATTTTTCATAACTTAATACTTAGAGATTAATAATGTATGGGACGGATTGCTGAGTTTTATGTCCAGAATTCAAGTGCTCTGTTACAACATCCTATCTGCATATAATTGCAGAGAGCACGAAGTACGTGTAAAAAAAAAA
>RSEF01000004.1:81811281-81834089 GCA_003993805.1 Himantopus leucocephalus | reverse complement strand
AAAAAAAAAAGAAGCTACTAACAGTCACCATGTTCCAAATATTACGACAAGGCTGTATATTCTTGTGAAGACTCTTCCCGGTTGACTGACTAAAGGAGGAGCATTGGAAGTTTTATGTATGAAACAGCAAACTTCATAAATACGGAGCTGATTTTAGAAAACTATCAGTTTCATTAGTGATGATACATATATTAGAGAATTGGTAGGAATTGTCAAAACACTGTTTCTAAATTAAGAACATGTTGTTTGCTTTGCACATTGCTAAGCTTAGACGCCAATGTATATACAAAAACATTTGTAAATAATTAAATAACAAATTATTCTTGTAAACCCAAAATTTAACTTTACATTATTCAGTGATCTTAAATGGTATATTGATGTTTCAGAACAACGCAGTGGGAAAAACTAAGTTTATTTTAATTTCCAGTAATTTAATATAGTAAGTTTCCTATACAAACTTTTTAAGCATTAATCTATATAACATATCATTGCTTTCATAAGTTAATCAGCACAAAATAGCNATTGCTTTCAAAAGTTAATCAGCACAAAATAGTGTGCAGATCACTTCTTAGAGCAACGTCACTTGAGATGACATACAGAATCAAAGATGAAAACCCCACTGTGCACATTTCGTAACATAAATTATGAAAATTACTCACACTTGTCATTTTTACAAAGCACATCACTGAGTAGACTGAACAGTGAATAATTTAACTGGAAATTGATACTGAACATGTGTTATTGGAACACTAATGTACAGAAGACCTACATACCTATCAGTAGTGGAGAATACTATGAGATAACCTAAGTGGGGGATTTATGCCTCTTTCATGACACTTCCTAAAATATTATATAAAATTCAGTCTTTTTATTCATGAGAATTAAAGGGGGCTAGATTATCTCTCAAGAGAGTAGTAAACGGTGTGCATTCAGATTGAAAAAGAGGATCAGTACAGTGGAGACCAGCAAATGCTAAATGAGCACGTAGTATACTCTTGTATTGTATATGCAGGGAATTGTGCTGTTGATCCAGAAGTGCCACCAAATACAGGCTACTAAAAGTAAACTTTCTTCTATACACTGAAAGGTAAATGTTATCAAAACCCCCTATTTTTTCCTGACTGCTGTGCTGAGAGTTATTTACCGACAGAAACTGGAGTACAGAATGATGCAACAGTAAGCGTTATGCAGAACTTAGAAGTTGGAGGTTTTGTTACCTCCCTAATGCAAAGCAGAAGTAGCTTTGGAAAGCAGTCAACGTCTTTCATTGTGAACACACAAAAAAATCTGAGCTGAGTCGGTGTGTTGTGGTGATATTTACAGAATTGACTGCTTCTTTGGTTCATATAAAGATGAAAACTTAAATCTATTTTATTTTAGAGTCATCCCTAGCTATGCAATAGGATGGCCGAGAATTGCAAAAAGGCTCCTGTGTATGATACACAGGATGAGCGATTTCATGTATGGACTCACACTTCAGATACAACAGTTATGCCTTGATTGTCTATGTGTCTTTTGTTATACTGGATATAAACTTATAACCTTGGAAATACTGCAGACTTCATTTTCTTAACATGCTATTGCATTCTTGAGAGAATATTTTTGGTTTAATTAATACATACAAAAATCTATTTAAGCATAGATCTATTAACAGCCTTTTTCTGCTAATAATTTCTCCAAGCAAGCTGAAAAATGATGTTGTCATTAACTAAAATACAGTTAGTTCTACCCAATTTCACTGTAGATATTTGCCAACTACACTTCTAATGGTGTATGATTTTTGGTTTTTTGTTGTCTTTTTTACAGGATGAGAATATAATGCGATCGATGCAGCTCTTTGAAAATGTGATTTAATGAAGACATTAGGTCTACAACTAATGGACAAACATGAGCTTTTCTGCAACATTACCTAAAAGATGGATTTCCCACTTTATCATAAATAAAATTACTCAGCTTTACACTGAGACATGTATTATGCAAATAAATTTTTTATTATAAACTTTTCCCCAAAAAACCTTTCTAAATTATACAGTTTAGCACTTCAACAGTGGCTACTTAGTTAACAAGAATGTTCTGAAAAGTCAGGTTTTTACTCCAGACCCAAACAAAATAAGACCTGACATTATGCAGCTTTATTATCATTCCAGCCCCTAGATAAAATAGATACTGTCATATGGAGATTAAATAAATACTCTTAGTTTTGCTGCTCATTTTTACTGGATTAAGCTCCAGGTGGTTGAGTGTATTTCTTAAATTTTAGCTTCTAATCTATACAGAGGCATTACCACGTATTTTGTTTTCACATTTGTATGGTGTAGACCTCATTTTTTGAATAATNAGCTCCAGGTGGTTGAGTGTATTTCTTAAATTTTAGCTTCTAATTTATACAGAGGCATTACCACGTATTTTGTTTTCACATTTGTGTGGTGTAGACCTCATTTTTTGAATAACACTTTGAGTTAAAGTGCTATAATCAATGTGCAATGCACATCTTGCTGCAATTGCCTTCCACCTTTGACTTGCTTTTCTCTTAAAAAAAAAACAAACCCAAACTTAAAAAAATAGATAACTTGAGAGGAAGAACTGTTATAGAACAAAAAAAGAAATTGCTATAGGTAGATTTACTCCCCAAGAAACACGAGTAAGCTTCTATCAACCACACTTACCTACTAAACCTGCATTTAATTTACCACAACAGGAATATTAGGAGTCCTACATCCTGTATTTCTAATTCTTCTTGGATGTGACTGCAAAATTCTTTGCTTAAAATTAAGGATCTTTTGACTTTTATTTTTTCATGAAGAAACTTAACTGGATCTTAACACTGTTTTCATGAGTGCGTGTCTTTCTGCCTTTAATAAAGAAAAAGGCATGAACTTCTTTTGAAACTTCCATCCCACTTCAGAGCTCAGAATGAATATCACTATGTCATAACATCTACTACTAATAACTGCTAGACAGGCTAACATCTGTTTCAGCTTTTTGTAATATCTTTAATTAGGAGACAGAAACAGGAAAAAATTGGGAAAATATCATCTATATGTGATAACTGCATTACATTTCTTAGGATCATTTCTTCATTAAGATTGGAGCTACCTTAATTCTGAACCTAGAAAGATTTTTTCTAAAAAAGTATGTACCTAAAATATAATACTGCCCCCTCTCATCCATGTAATTTTTAAGATATATTGTCCACAGAGTTTATGCCAATACTTCAAAATAGGTGAAATGCTATCAGAGATAGGCCAATCTTGTGACATTGCTGCAGAAAGGGGATTAATGAAGTAGAAAGAATGTTGCAAGCATTCTTTTGCAAAAATAAATCAGGTATCTATTCTGGTGTAGAGGTGGGTTGTAAGAGGCATGTTGAAGGCTGCTCTGCTATCACCAGTGTAGGATAAGAGTAGTACAATACATGTACACCTGAAATCTGCTGTAGTGTGTTTGTGTAAACTAAATGTGCACATTTTGTAAAAAAACAAAATAAAGTAAACATGAAGAAAAACGAGCAGCATGATCGAGTTTTTGAGTTGTTCAACAAACACTTGTATTTCTTCAAATTAAACATTTTTGCCAACCAATGTAATTTTTTTTAAAAAAGCTTAAATACATATATCTTGACTTAGCACAGTTTTGATCTCAGCAGAGATCTTAGCACGGTCCTGAAGTAAATTTAATTTAGCCAAGCAGTGGTAGTTTTCAAAAAAATTCTGAAATTGCTTTCACACGACAGACTTTTCTAATACCCTATGCAACAGTATCTTTTGATGACAAAAAAACCCCAAACCCTTCTAACAACTTTAAATTCCAGAACTGAATTTTCCTTAGGGGAAAAAGTTCTATGGCAAATTTTGTTGCTTCAGTCAGTTCTCCCTCACAGAGCAACTCAAATACCCATAACAACTTGAACCCTGAACAGTATTTATTACAAGACCTGTTAGGAATTATTTTGCAATCAGGTTCAAATATGTTCAGGGACAAACGCTGCGCCCTACAAGGCTTGACGGCCAGGTAAGCTGGCTTCTGCGATCTTTTTAGTGTCTTTAACTCGTATTTTTTTCATAGCTTCCACATTCAGAAGTTTATTAGCTTGTTTGGAGCTGAATTCACAAGCTAGACCCAAGCATATCTGTGGCATTACAGAACTTGATGCAAAGGGAGCATGGCGTAAATACTCCAAAGTTGCCTCCTACATCTAGCTCACATTCAGTAGGTCCAAAGCTAACTGGAACTAATTAGCTGAGCAAAGCTAACTGGAACTAATTAGCTGAGCAAAGCTGAGGCTGTAGGTCTATGGAGCAACCTGATGTCTCTGCACTGCATTCTCCAGAGCCTCTCCAGCTTCTCAAAACAATGTGCTGAGAATGCACTGAGAAAGTTCAGTTTTGCACCACATGCCACCTGTTTAGTGCGTTCAGCTTCATACTTTTGAAAGTTGACTCTCAAGAAGTCTAGATGAGTTCTCAGAGTTCTACATCTAGCCCAGTAAGTCCTGACGAACCCAAACTGTATCTATCCATGCCTGTGGCACGAATTATGTGTTTCAAAAGCGGGTAAACATACGCAATTTAACACCAAGTTAGTTACTATTTAAGTAACTAGAGCCAAATTATTTTGCATCACATAAATGTACAAATCATATTAAACACTGCAGATTTAAAGGAAATTGTAATCTACAAGAAAATAAGAATCAGTATTTACTCTGCTGTTGAAATAATAGCAAGTTACTCAATATCATTGTAAACACAATGCATATGCAAATAGCAGCCAATACAGAGAGAATGATTTTAAATAGCCTTCCATAGTTACATATTCACAAACTGATAGGACTTTTCCCACTCTCCAACATACTGAAGAATTGTGAGTATTTTCAGAGAATATATCATACCCCAACTGTCAGTGATGTTCACAGGCAGTTTCTTTCCAAACTTCACCTTACAGTACAAATCACTACAGTTTTCTTGATCAAGAGGAGACAGAACAATAGGTTGGAATTTTAGATTTGATGATAGCCACAGTTGCCTGTTGATGAAAATAAACCAAATGTAAACAACATAAGGAGCACTAGCACCACATATGAGAGTATTCATATAGTCTCTATAAATTGCATAGTTCACAACTTTTACTGAGCTGTCTTCGTTATTAACAAACAGTAGAAGACTAAAAAGTTAATATTTGATGAGAAATTTACTGTCAAAGGGGCTGAAAATAATGAACTGAAAAAATGGAGCATTGTGATAACTTATGATGGAGAGTAAACATCCAAGAGAAGAGATAGACATGTAAACTCATACCTAAAACTGGGCATAAATATAGATATGAAATCATAAGGATTTTTTAAATAGAGGAAAGATTTTTTAAATAGAGGAGTGATATTCTGGAAGGGACTTCCAATAAAAGTAAGACTCACATATGATATAACTCATTTAGAATAGAAATTTGATAAATTAATTAGTTCGATTATATAGTATTGCCTGTAATCACAATTTAGGAGTTTGTTTCCAGTTTTCTGCTTTATCTTATTACAGTATTTTTAAAAGACATGCAGACAGACCTACTCGCAAAACAAGTAAGATTACAAGAAATCAGGGCATAGACAGAAGAATTAGAGGTTAATGATTCACTGGATTAGTTACATTACCTAGACCTAAATTTTCAGAACATCATTATGAGATGTAATTTTCCCTTTCTTGCCTCACTACATATAAATAAAAAACTCTCATGCTTCTTTATTTGGCGTGATGCTTTTCAAGTCTGTAATACGAACACTGCTACTGCCCTTCAATGAATATGAGTGCAGAAAACAAAAAAATAATAATGAAGTGATGTCTTGGGTGCCTACTGATTAAGGCACACAAGTTCAGAACTGGTAGGCCTATATTTATGGTCCCTACTCTTTAGGCTATTCCTAGTCTTTACCAATGACCATTTAATATAATACATGCAAGTGTTCATAGGATCAAGAACACAAATATTTTCTATTCTAGATGAATATCCAAGCCAATACTCTCTCACTTTTTCTTCTCTCCTCCTTTCTGAACAATATACAGTACAACAGAAAATGGCAACAGAATATTCAGCAGAAGAACACTCTGCCATTTATTACTTAAAGCAATTTTTTTTTGATATACAGCAATTGCAGATCTAACCTCTGGGTCAACCAGTGTGGGCTGGAATGTGAGTATCTGATTTCCTCAGTAAGTGACCTAAACACTAAGCTATTAGTGGGAATGGGCAGGCATCATCAATAACAGCAAAAAATATCTTTTAGCAAGAGTAAATCCTGTTGAGAAAAGTATTTAGGCTCAGAAAAAGGAACACGAAGCCTGCATCCCAGGCATATTAAAGCAAGACAAATATTCAGCCTGAGTCAGGTGTCAATAGTCCAGAAGGGGCCAGGAGCTATTTACTAGTTGACATTTGGTGAATTCCTGTATCACTTTTTATAGGCATCTAGCCTGCCCTACGGTCACTACAAGAAGCTTACATAATTTACTCAGCATAAGCATCTGCTTTCTCAGTGCTGCAATGACTAACTCCGCGTAAGGACTTAGGCATTCCTGGATCTTACCCTACACTACTAACCCATTTATCACATTAGTTCAAACCCTGGAAAAAAACTTCCTAGAGAAACAGAGAATTTTCAAAAAAAGAATAGTATCTATCTCTTTTAACCACGAAGTCTGCATAAGCTTCCCACCAAGGACAATAAAACATTCCAAGCAAGTGTCATGGGCAGGGATCCACATAGATGCACACTTGCTCCGAAAAAGAGTTCTCCTGAATGGGGCTTGGTGTGCTGTAAGACTCCAGCCATGCAGGTTCTTATGCAGGTCTGGATCCCTTGGAATATTTTACTGAGACATACTCCTGTATTTCCTGCTGAGAGATTAAAACAATGGAGAATACAAATGGAAAGTGGGAGATAAAAAAAATGGGAGACAACAAAACCTAACTGGCAGAATATGGATCACCCAGAGTAGATTTAATGTCATTTCTATTACCACTCAATACACCAAACAGACTAAAACAACTGTTTTACTATGGACTGGAACACAACTGTGCTGATTGCCACAGTGCAAAATCCTGTGTTTTATGCAATATGAATAGTTGTGACATGTAAAAATAAGCAGTTTTCAGAATGGGGTTCTTAATCTGAAAGCCAGAGATGGAAGATGTTTTGGCAAAGTTGTATTCAAATGTGCAGATTACAGAATAATCACCTGGTCAACTCACCTTTCCACCGTAGTGCTCCAACTTTTGTAAAGCAACAGTAATTTTTTCTCTAAATTTCTTGTCCATTAATCTCCTTGAAAGCTATTGGAAAAGTAAAATAAAAGGGTTTGTTGCAAAATACAGTACAATATATGCAAGGAGGCCAATATAATTCTATTTTATTACTTTATTTAATCTTGTCTTTGGAAAATTAAACGCTAAAAGAAACATCACTTTATAGCTTGTAACTGATTGTCAAAGTATGAAACTCAGTCAAGGCAAAAGAAATAAAATGTTAACTGATAAGAAACTTAAATTCAAAGAAAGCTCAACTGTTAGCCAAAAAAATAGTTATTTTAATTTTTTTTTCTTTTAGCAAACACATTTTAAAGAGGTATCAATCTCTAAAAAAAAAAGTGATTCTTAAAGTGCTGTTCACATGAAAAGTTAACACATTTTTCATGTGCACTGAGAGAGATTTATTATAGTGGAAATACTTTAAAAAAAACCTAGTGCAATTTCTCTCTTCTGCACTGGATAGCTAAAAGGTCCTTTTATTTTGCTGTAAAAGTGCACTGTGGAAGCAGGCTAAATGAAACCATGAAAAGCCTGTCTGACAGAGGAAGGATATCTACAGAAGGACTGAGTATAAAAATGCTTCCCATAATCCCACTCTAAGTTTATTTAATGAAAACTTCCTTGTGCAGAACTCCCATTTGAAAGAAGTGGGAATATTTGCTTATGTCAATTTATTGAAACTTTCACAGATTTTTAAAAAATATTCACACTTAAAATGCAAATCTCATTCTGCAATAAACATAAACTTCCCTTCAAAACATAGCATCTATTTCACCTCAGGCTTGAAGCTGGATCTTTTTTAAACAGTAGGGCAACACTCCCATTATTCTCCAATTTACATTAACAACAGTTTTTGGACCTTGCTAGAACTTTATAGGTCACCATATTATTAAAAAATGCTGGACTTACACAGAGGAAAATATAAAGTAATGCTTTTCATGAAACTGCTGAGTCCTCCACTTTATCTGTGCAGATATTATAGTAAACATCTCAACAAAAGTACTATAAAAATACAGATGATTTTTTACTATAGCATTAAAAACTTACATTTGTGAGTAGATGCTTAAGATGATCATTAAGAGATGGGCCAACAACAGCACTCAGTTGCACTAAAGCATCCAATCCCCTTCCGAATACTTCATCATCGGAATGGGCCTTCAGCAGGGGGAAAAAAGAAAATCCTGTCAGGAATATTCAGACAAATGCAAAAGTTCTTCACAACTGCAATCTCTACATTATGATAGTATATAGTATTTTTAAAAATGAAAACTACCATGCAACTGCTCATTTTTATAATGTTACAAGTTTAGAAATACAATATGATTGAATATTAGTATCTATAGGTAACATTTAAAACCAGAAGTATGTTTTTAAATAGAAAACAAAAGTATCCACAAAATGTCAGTGAAACTCTCGCATTTCTTCCGAGACAAGGAACCAGATAATTTATTACTGACGAAATAAAAAATTCAGCAGGCAAAACAAAGAGTTTATTACACCAACAATTTCAGTGCTTCACAGTGCATTAGATGGAACCCTTCAAATGCAGATATGCTGAAACTGGGAGACAACATTTCTGTTACAAATGTAATGAATTCAGGGTAATTTCTATGTAATTCATAAATTGTTTTTGTTGGAGAAACACAGGAGCCAATGACTTTCTGGCTCAATTAATTTAGTCCCCTGCCACCTACAGCTTTGTCAGCTGCCAGCAATTATCAGGCTCTTATCTACTTCTAGGGTGCTTTGTCATCTTTATGACTCCCATGGGAAGGTTCTTCTATACCTGAGTTCTCTAATGGTTTAGTTATCTCACTCTTCCTTTAGCAGAGAAATTGATCCTGACAATTTATTTGGTTCTTGTACTAATACTGACCTTTATTTAAACAGTTATTTTTCCATTCTGACATTTGGGCCCTGAATGGTTTTTTTTAACTAGAAGTCATTGACTGCTTGTGTAGTAGGAGGTTTAACAAGACTTTATACCAAAACAGTGCAATAATGAAAATTATCAGATCAATAACAGTAATTGGAAGAATAGACAAGAATTATTTTTCTAATTTTGTCTTCCAAACTAAACCAAAGATACTGATAACACACAATTCTGATCTTCTATTACACCTCTAATGTGAGATCACAAAGAATTTTCAAACTTTCAGCCATCTCTGTAAAACCAGAACTGAAACACAGCTAAATTAAAGAACAGCAAGTAGCTGAACCAGAAAAGGGCTCTGAAAGATACAAAAAAGATCCGAAAGAGATTACCTTAGACGCCAATACTTTTACCTCACTTTATTTTCTGAAGGAGTAGAAAAGTAAAAACATTTTAAAAATTAAGAATATGACCTCAAACATTTTAACTGTATTCTTCCCTCTTCCTCACTGGCACATTGTTTTATCTTTGAATTTTTATATGTAACAGATGATTATTTATTCTCGCATCTCCATTTTACTTCACCTCAATTTTTTTTTTTTTTGCACGTTATGATGTGGATATATGAAGACACCACCAATACATATATTTATTTCTGCTTATATTCAGATCTTTAAGAGAACATTTCCACAGAATTTGTCCGTAGCTGTTGTCATACAGCTAAACAAGGAGTTTCCTGTCTGAATTTACAGTTAAAGACGTATTTAGCTAATAAATCCAAGGCAGGGTTAACATGAAAAAAAGAAACAATTCCCACACCCCCAGACCCCAAACCAAAAGTCCATGCAATAGGCATTAATATTTTTCATGTAGTCCTCACCAGCACAAGAAAAAAGAAAAAAAAAAAGAAAATCAGGCCCATTAAAATCTCTGCATGAAGAGTAAGACATACCAATGCAGCCTTTAACACTGGAACTAGACGAGGCAACAAGGGAATTGCTTTTTCAGCAGCACCTTCGACCATAAGTAATTCTTTAAAACCCTCCTTTGAAACAAATGTATATGGATGTTTTGTCTCTCTTAAACCCTGTTGCAAATGTAAAACATGTTTGCTTAAGAGTGAGCCTTCTTTTAAACAAAAACACATCAAAAAAGTTCCACATAGCCACAAGATAATGTTTAGATTTTGTTACATCAGTTGAAAACATAAAATACACTAACTCCACCATGTGGAGCCATTGAGTACAACTCTGCTTACAAAATATTCTTATTCATTTTTCTTTTGGAACATTGAATATTAAAAGTCACATTACGAATACTGCCAATTCAGTCAGTATTTGTACGTCAATACCTTTAATCTAACTACCCAAGGTAATTTTTCAACAAGACCACGAACAAGAATAGGCTGTATTTGTAAATGGTTTTCATACCCTGAAGGGAAAAAAACCATAGAAGGTGAACTATGGGAAGGAAAGACACCCCCTACCACCCACCCCTCTCTGCAACACCAAAAACTTGTCGATGCTACAAATATGCACTGGCAGAAGACCTGACTGGCAGAACTCAAAGATTTAAAGCCCTATGGCTGAAGTCTTTCTTCTTTTCATAACAGGAACTCTAAGATACTTTAGGAATTGACAGCTTTGTTTAATCTTAAAAAAAAGAGAAAAAAATCACCTCTAAAGTATGCACTTTATTCCATCTGCCACACTGGATTCAACATTTATTTATACTCCTGAAACGTATTTGGTGACAAATGTCACAGATGGTGCTGAGAAAACAGAAGCCTGAACATAATGTATAGTATTTCTCTTTCACTTATTTACAGGATCCTATTTCCACTGTACTAATTCAACTTATTGAGGAAAGCACTCTTACTTCAATAGGTAGGCTTTATACACAAAAAGAATCAAAACAATTTTGTTTACAATAGAACTGCAAAGTCACAAATGGATTGAAGTATTTCATCCAACACTTGGGAATCTGAAATGCAGTCTTGTATTTGGCCAGTATCTCACAGATTAAAGAGCTCCACCTAGCTCTCCCAGAATGCTCTAACTAAAGAACCACAAATGGCAATGTCCTTGACCATCTTCATTCATACAAGATCCTCAAAACGTTTTTTTCCTATTTCCCTAGTAGATGAATCTAAGTTAGCTAGCTTAGACTGTTACAAAATGCCATTTGCAATCAGGAAAACCTGTATCCTTAACTTTGCAAGAAAATTGAGTTTACCTCTGCCAATGTTACAAGAAGAGGATCAAAGGGAACAGTTTCAGGAAGGCATTCCCACTGCAGTCTGTGCCTTACTGAGCCATGCACTAACCTATAGAAAGAATAAAGTTGTAACAAATTATCATATAATAATATATAATTTATTGCTAACACTGACCACTTTAAATATATCACCAATTAGTTTGCAATATTACTATAATGTTATATACACAATTTCAATACATTCTGCTCTCCTTAGTGAAATGTATAATGGTATTTAACAGTGCAATTATTATAATTCTCAAATATGGCAGTTTTCAAAATTCTGCTCCCAATCACATAGAAATCAGAAAATAAAAGTGATAAAAATTATTGATACCTCTCATACCAACATAGAAGATGCTCCCTTTGCAAAGTTACCTATTTTGATAAATATCAAGAAACATTTTCCTCAAATAACAATTGTTAAGGGAAAGCAGTTGAAACTGAAAGAAAATCATATTGGCATTCATCCGTTAGTCCTAAGATACAGATAAAGGCTATGTATTAATGATTATTTTATACACTTATATAAATGTATTCATGATTACTTAAATTTTTATTAAGTAATTCTGCATCCACTTGACAAAACACTGAAGTGCTTATTGTCTAGGCAAATACATAATCGACAAAAGTTAAAATACCACAAACTACTGCTTACAAGTAGTTTTGTTAATATCTGGTGTTGCTGACAACTATAGAATTGGAATACTCAAAAAAATATTGCATACTACTTACTCCAGACAAAAGAAGACTGCAAGATGTCTACTTACTAAAATGGCATTAATTTTACTATCTTTGTTAGTAGGGGGAGGTAAAGACCGTTACATGAAGAAATCAACTTCTTTCATGAAAGAGGCTTAGCAAACCAAATCTGCAAACACCTAGCTAATCTTTAAAAATGCAGCTTCAGTATTAACACAGCACAAAAAAAGAACCAAAAGAAGACAATTTCAAAGACACGGAAAATTGCTTTCTGCTTCGAAAGAGTTAAATATAAGAAATATTTTCAGAAATGAATGGAACCAAATAACCTAACTAAAAGATCAAATGGGAACAGATGTATTTCAATCGGTGTAATTCTACCTAATCATAATATACTTATTAAAAAAAATAAACAAAACCAACACACCTGCATGGAATGCCACCTTTAGCATATATAGCAGCAAATGCAGAAGGTGGTCGAGAATGAGCACCAAACTGTGAGGACAAAAAATAAATTGTTATTTATAACAGTAATGTTTGATAACTATTTTGAATATGTTAAAATTGCAGCTTACCAAAAAATGAACTTATGATTCTAAAACTAATCAAAAAAAGAACTGTGGCTATGGGGTGGAAAACTTATATTTGGTACGTTTATCAGAAAACTGCTTTTCAGAATTGTCTAGCTACGAAGTTGTAAAAGGACTAAATAATGTAGAATCAGGGGTCTACTGATGCAATACCCTTATTTTAAAAGATTTGCAAGAGAAAATATAAACACTGAAGTCTTATGGGTTCTCTCCCTAAGACATTAAGGACCTCTCACTTTCCTGATGCTCTTATTGTTGTTATATTGGTAACATGCTGATGGTAGATTTACTCCAATTCCATCTCAATCTGAGTACAGACAAAAGTACAAGGTGGCAAGATGTGGGAGAAACAACAAATGTCAGGCAAGATGGCATGAGGGCACTGGAAATCATTGGGGAGGTTCATACTGGGTGAGAATCCAGGGAGGACTCACTGGAGCAGGAAACTAGGAGCTTCAGAGGAGGAAAGCCTCCGCAAAGTTTTTTTTATCGTACACATGCATCTTACGCACATATTATTTATTAGCATGATCATTCAATGCTATTTCCCAGACTAAGCATCTTATCACAAAGCATATAGCAGGAAATACCATGAAATCTTAATTATCTTTCAAGTGTTTAAACTGACATTAACACTGTTAAAATTGTGTGCATGATTTGATGACTTCTTAGCTTAATTAAGTCATTGTACTACTTGCAAAAAAGTTTCAAGGAAAATAATGCCCACATGAATGTATTCAGCCTCTGTTTATGATGAACTAGTACCTACCAAAGTATTCCCACATTTAGTTCATTTTCCAAAAACTCTGTGACGTTACTAATTGTTTGGCTGATATGGCCTAGTAGTGAGCTATAATTCACCCACTCAAAGCTAGTTCTACAGGCGCAGGACTTCCATGAAATAAGCAACTCCTTTCATCAGTATTCTCTTGAGAGCCCAAATTCTTCCCAAAGTATTACATATTCACAGTACTTGGGAATTTCAAGGAATGCTCACTAGCAACTAATTTGCTAGATTTTATGAGGTCTTGATGATCTTCAAGATGCCACCTGTTTCTTGATTTCACTGCATAACTGAGATCTGTTCCTCTAAAGCAGCAGGTACCAAAATTTATAACTATACCAAAAAAAAAAACCCAACCCTTTTTATCTCTAAGCACTGAATCTCCTTTTAAGGAAAAGTACATTGAAAATAAAAACTTTACCATCCAATCCACAATTGTACCAAAACCCCTTTTTTAAAAAAGTAATAAACACATTATGCCTCAGGTATTTGAGCTTAGAAATTAGGGAATGTACAATTAATTACAAAAGTTTAGTTTAAGTTTACAAAACAGGAGCAGAAGAAGCATGTCCTGCATGTATTTCATAAAGTAAGAACTTTCTTCCAACAAGAGATCTGTTTTAAACAAACAAACACAAAACCCACCACCTATACACACCGGATCAATAGTTTTAGGATTCAGCTTGTCACTCGGCTTTGGCTGTGGTTTAATTGCAGGTTCTGGAGAACATGGCAAAGGAGATGTCTTGCTTTTCTGTACTGCAGTCTTTGGTTTTATTTGGACACCTGATGACATTCTTAGAACATTATGTCCTAGAACAGAAAAAGATTAAAAACATAAAATGATTTTCATTCCTGCATAACACAATACCAAGAGTTAGAAACCCCAGGTCCAAAGACTGACATGAACAATCAATCAAGAAAATCTGAGTAAGCATACTAGAAAAATAAATGCTTATTCTTATATATCCTATGCAGTGCATGAGATAATTTTGACAGTCTTATCACCCCATCTTTCAAATGTACACATTTCCTAATCCTGCGCTGCTCCCTTTTACTTCTGTACTTTGAGACCTGCAGCAAAAGTGAAATTAGCTACAGTCTGCCTTTAGGGTAGCCAACAGAAATCCGAGCGGCATCACAGTGCTCAGTAGAACAGCCAGAGTGAAATAGGCTGGCTGGGTACAGTTACAGCAGAAAACAGTAAAAATTTGAAGAATGGCCAGGATGAAGGAATGAACAGAAGAGCAAGTAGATTCAGGACACAAAACCCAAAGCAGTATTAATAAAAGAAGAGAGCTGTAGAGAAGAAGAATCATAAAGTAGCAAAGAAAGAACATAGAAAACGAATCCAATTCCAGTAAGAAGAATGTAAGTATTTTGTTAAAAAGAATGCACAAATAACTTTCTGTATACATCCTTAAATACTGATGTAGGTACACATATCTTCTAAATGTTAATGCATCAGCTACATGTATTACTATATATGTATGTAATTGCATTAATATGTCCCTAATAAAAATAATAGTCTACTGCCTATTTAACATACCAAGCCTGATGCTATGATGAATAATATAAATTATTCTTGGGAAAAGATAGGTTATTAAATGTTAATAAAATTATAAAGGGTGAAAATGCTAGTTTTGAATATTATTAATGTTCAGTAATTTATGCTGTGGTGTACTCTGGGTGGAGAAAACATTTTAGTAAATAAGAAATTATTCACTAAATTATTCCTTTAGTAAACAAGAAATGACACTATACAGAAATGAAAACAATAGGAAACCAGTTAAATAATACACTTAAACAAACATTGCCACAAGGATGAGCAGGGTGCTTGTCATCCAGCCATCACCCTTCACAAGCTGATGACACCTGTTTTTGTCAACAACATGATCAGAATGAAGTAGAGGGGCTGATTATTTTTGCCATGCTGCTTCCACTCCCTCAGCTCTATAAGCCACCTGCCCTAATCTCTGTCAGAATCATGTACACACAGTCCTTGTTGTTTAGCTTCGTTCTTCTATTTCTTCCCTCCAGACAGAACTTCCAGTCAGGTGCTTTTGTCATCTATATTACTAACTCTTCAGGATTATTTCTGCTTCTAGTAGAAAGTGGTAATGCCCCAGCACTTGTGCAGATATGCTGTGTCCTTATGACTTGTAGAAAGAATTAAATGTGGCACCTAAGTTTTACTGAATGTTGAGAAACAACATACAGTAATAATTAGCTAATTAGTTAAAATACAAATACAAAGCAAAACTAAAACTGAAAGTTTAAATCAATGCTTCTTGACTGATGATTTAATCAGAACTAGTGATTCACATCAGTTCACTCATTGTACGTCTCGGTGTCTCTTTCTTATCATTTTCATAATACATCCTATCTCCAGTGAAAGTCTTTTTAAAGAACTAACATACCACAATTAGACAATTAATTCTCTTCAGAACACATAAAAACTTAAATGACACTTATGGGAACTATTCTGTTTGTAAAATGACAATCATTAAACCCAGAAATAATTTGAAGCCCTAAAAGACAAACAATAACATAGAAAGAAAACGCATTGATTTTCTAAGTGCCAGTTTGTTATTACAAAACTCTAATCACATTTAGAGTTAGAAAATACATTTCTAACTATCAGAAAAATAAGAATCAAAATGGTTTTATACTATAAAAACACCAGATAAGTTCTTGACATTAGCACTATATATCACAAAATAGTGCTATCAGTGTCAACCTTTGAAATCTACAATTGCTCATAATGCGAACAGTCATCCCACTAATGACAGCATAAACATTTTTCTCAGAAAAGCATTCAGAAGTAATTCAAATGTATTGAATTTTTTTTTCTTCCAAGAAGTAATCAAGATATATGCCAAGGACTTTACTAAAGTTTTAACTAACAAAATCTAGATGCGTTTGAAAAGTCACTGGTTGTACCATCAGAGAAAGTAAGCAATAAAAGGTGTAACAACAGGCAGAACAATGTTAGCCCTTTGGGTCAAAAGTAAAGATCAGAGTTAAGGGCAGTAATAATGGTTTTGTAAAAAAGCACCTGAGATAACATGCCTATGTATTGGCAGAGGAGGAGGTGGTGGAGAGTGGAAAAAGGACTTTTCACAAGGAGGTCTCAGTCCTCAGAGCAAGATGAAAGTTCCTGTGTAGTGAAGAGCTGGGAGAGTCACAGGCGTTTGTAGAGAGATCAGACAGCAGAAGTACAGCTGTGAATCAAACAACCGACATAGAAGCCTTGATACAGACGTGAACCATCCTACTGCCAGATGACAGACTTCGAGCAAAGGACAGAAATCCTTAAACAGAAATAGGAACGGAAAAAGCACCTTTAAAAGACGTCTTTCAAAGGAGGAGAAGCGCGGCCTGCAGCCTGGCTGCTGGAAGTCACTGAGGAAAGTAAGCGGGATTTTAAAGGCGAGGTTACTCCCTCACCGCGGTGAGCGTCAGCTCTGCCGGAGCCTGGCGAGGGCAGAGCCGAAAAAGCGACACGGGGCACCAAGCACCGCCAAGAGGCTCCGACAGCAAAAACCTCTGGCGAGTTACCACAGAGCCGCCGGCCCGACCCTCGCCAACACCCTGGGACACCAAAAAGACGCACAAACACACACGCTCCTCCTCGGGCCCCTCTCCCCTCCCCACAGCTCCCACTCCCTCGCGGGGAAGCCCAGATCAAGGCCTCCCGGGAAGGGCCCGACCTGGCAGGCAGCTCCCTGCCCGGCGACGCTTCCTGCCGGTTGCCAGGGAAACTACGGGCCGCCGAGAGCCCAATCTTCCTCGGCGGGCCGAGCGCGGGGCGGGGGCGGGGCGGCGGGAGCGCGCGCGGCGGGGGGGCGGGCGGGGGCGCGGCGTCCCTCAGCAGGGCCCCCCCGCGGTGCCCGGGGCCGGCTGAGGTAACATGGCGGCCCGGGCGGTCTGGGGCCCCGGGGGTGGGTTTGGGCATCGTCCTGCCGTGCTGGAAGCTGTGGTGGCGGGTCTGGCGGGCCAGCTGGGCCGCTGGGAAGCGCCGGGGAGCTGAGGCGCCGTCTTCGACTTCAGCACTTGCTGAAGAAAGAGTGAAAATTAGATTAAAAGGCTGATTATTTTTTTTCAACCTACCTTCCGTGTTTGTGACTAGAATGCGGATGGTAAATTTTCAGATGACATCGCCACTCATCTTTTTCCTCTTCCTTAATAGCTTCCTAGGGAAAACAGGATTTGGGAAATACTTCACTTTGCTTTTATTTTTATGTGACAAAAGTTTGGCTTTCACGGACGGGGCCGCATTCCCATTTGCGATCATTTTTGTTCCAAATACAATGACAGAAAATTAATTCTTGGGTTTTTTTTTTTTCAGATAACCTGCTTGTACAGTACTGAAATCTGTTACAAATACAGTATTTGTTCATACACCGTCACATCTTAATGTGGTAAATGACCTTTTGGGTAAAAGGGTACATTGTTTCCTTTGTGGACCCTATTAATCATGAGAGTGCTTTCTCGCTTTCTTCTAGAGATGTGTTTATTCTTTCATGCACTCAACAATAAACCTCCAAGTAAGATGTTTTCCTGGTTTGCTTAAATTGTGTGGGATACAGTGTGTCCGCCATCACATTCTCTCTCACTTCTGTCATTTATAACAAGGAACTGAATGGGACTTCAGAAATGGGTAAGAGAGGTCATTCTGTTGGTTTTCCACAAAAAAACACCCTCAGGAAAACACACTGACGGTAGTTGTTGACTATTTGAAAACTACCCTTGGCCTTAGATTTTGGCCAACGCTGGCATTTCATAATTAGTTTTATCCAACGTAAATAGCTGGTATCTGCCAATGATGGGAAATTGTCAGGGAGGCCTTTTGCAGCATTAAAACAGGGCTGCATAGCCGAATGCCTTTGAAATGCATTAGTGCAAGAGACCTTTTGCAAATACAGAAGGGAAAAATGATAAAAATAATGCTGGAGAAGCAGAGAAGGGAAGATTTCTAATTTACTCCTAAGTGTTTAAACTAAACCCAGCAGACATTACAGTACTTTCACAAAATTATTTTACTCTTCAGCAATACTGAAGGCAATAGAGGAATTGATGTCTTTTTATCCATAGATTTTACTAGCTGATAATGATGTCAGAAGAATCCAATATTTATAAAGCAGACCATCTTTGAAAATTACACTACAAAACACAAACCAGCATGCTCATCTCCATAATGAGGAAAAAAGAACTGCTTTTCTGAGAGAAGTTTATTTTTAGTTCAGTGTTTTAGTATCATTTTATACATATATCTGCTATACTTGCTTTGTGAGTACAGAACAGACTACAGCTACATTCAAGCATGGAAGAAAGTAGTAGTACAATTCCTAAGTCAGTAGGAGGTATGAACTGCTGTGTTGCGTGAAGCAAAATACCACTGATGAGCTCTGTGGAGTCAGCAGCTCCCACTGAGTTCCTCGAGGCACAGAAATGACTGGGTTATAAAAGGGCAAGTAAGACTCCAGTCTCTGTGCAAGAGCAGGGCTTAGTTCAGAGTTCGATCAGTTTCCTGAAAAATGCAAAATACAAGTGTTACGGTACGGTACTGTATATGGTATGACAGGGAGTCCTGCTGTACTTTGAACGTCAAATAAATGGACTGTGCTTCTTGCCGTGCAGTGAGACGTGATGTGTGAAATCAGGGTCTGAGAGATACTCGCTGAATCGTGGATGCCCAATAGATGTGCGTCCCCCCATTTTGTCTCTTGGGTCATTTAATCTCTTGAACTGGGACAAATGGCTAGATCTGGCGCTCCGGGAATTGCCTTCATGCAAGGCTCTTTCAGGCATGAGCTCCTACCCAGGGGTGGTGGCCTGGCCTTGGTGCAGCAGCACCACATCCCTCCCCAGGCCAGGCACCCAGCACAAGGCATCCTTGTATGCCTGCAGAGATACAGCCTGGCCCTGTGCCACACATCTGTGAGGGTCAAGCATCTGAGTGCTGGGGACCTGCTGGTCTTGGGTGGGATTGACCTTTTTGTGCAGGAGCCTAACTCTCTTCCCTTCCCTATGGGTAGTACACAGATTAATCCTAAATTCCTAGAACTGGGTAGGATGAAACTACACCCTTAGGAATATCTTTTTCTAACTTGCATGGTATTTTATGAGTTGGGAAAAGAGAAGTCCTAAGGTTAAACGCACGTTCGGTCCCTTCTGATTCCTACAGTAAAATCTTAAAATGTTTTTTATTACGCTTTGCCTATGAATGTGCAGCTCCCCTGCTCCTTGAGTAGCTTCATTGTTATTATACCTGGGCCTTGGATTTTCTAAGATCTTGCTGAATATTGACACAGGCAATATAAGTCAAAATACTTGTAATAAAATGTGTTTGTTTTAAATGTGTTTACTTTTCATGCTGTGTCCCGCTGTTTTTGATAGTTGTAATGGGAACTAGTCTGTGACATTTTAAACATACTTGGTGGATGGCAAATTTAGAAGGGAAAATACTGTAAGATCTATGCTGTGTACAGATCAACAAAAAGTGACAAATGTTAGCATTTTTCTCCATCGTGATGACATCACTTTGTAGTCTTAAATTTGGTGTCATGAGCTACTATCATTACTGTTTACTTATATAGCATTAGCTCCAGTTATTAGGAGTTTCTCCATTATGTATTTTTTAGTTTGTTTAATTTAACTGCCATAAGTCTTTCTAAATGGTTGGAAATAAGTAGAAGACAAAAATATGAATAATTTGCAAGGAGTTTTTAACATGAAAAGAAATGTGGTCACTTAGGTGTATGCGAGTGTGTTCAGGTGAGCATATAGAAATCTGAAAATGAAAGCTAACTCTGGACTGATTGCATACTGTTTCCTAACAACAATACTAAACCAATTTAAATAGAACCAATGATTAATTAATTAGCTATCACTGCTGATAAAACCAGTATGCAACTTGACTTCTTTTTTCATTAGTCACAGCTAAATAGTTAATTACTGAGGGGGAGGAGGGTTCAGCAAAGCGAAATGGATTCTGAGGCTTATGAAATTAAAACTGAGGCTTATTGGAATATGGCTAATTAAAAGAACATCGCATAAACCAGTCATGTTTTAGGTATTTTTGTCTGAGCGTATTTATACCTTTGTTAAGCTAATGCGTTTGGTATGGTTTAGGCTTGGCATTCGGCCAGCGCCATTTGGGGAGAACATTTCTTTACAAGTACAGACTTTTGAATGTGGAAGGAAGGGAGTTGGTACTTGAATTTTTGTATTTTCATTAATTTATACTGTCAACATTCCCCTCTATTCATAGGAGCCTTTTTGTTAGACAATAGGTGTTTTATACTGTTTTGTTTGCTAGATTTTGCTAAATACAATAAAGGGATTACCACCAGCCTTAAAAAATGATTCATCTTACATCTTACTATATTCTTCAATATTCATCTAATAATATACACACTGATATATTTTCATTTGAGATTATTTTAGGGGTTTCTAAACCAAGTTCAATTTTAACCCCAGTTGGGGGCTAACAACTCTTACAACCTAGTAAGAGCAGTAAAAGAACAAAATATGTTTCCTCAACTCAACATATTTGGTAATTCTTTTTATTTCTCCAATAACTTTGAAAAGTTAGAAATTCTCACTGGTGTCTCAAAAAGTGCACATTTAAAACTGAAGTCGATAGGAGTGTTTTCCTTAGATAGTCTTCAAATATCATTCCCCAGAGCTTTTACCCTGACTTAACCACTTTACGTACTTTATAAATAGTACTCTATAANACTCTACCTACTTTATAAATAGTACTCTATAAAAGAGAAGTTATTTTACAGGGTTTGGTAATAAATGCAAGCTACAAAACAGACTGTAGACGCCTAATTGTAGTTTTCAGGTTCCTCTGCAAAGATTTAGATGCTCCAGATGCTTTCATTGACAAGTGCTGTATCAGCTGATTAGCTCAGTGCCTGTCAGAAGTTCACGGACCTGTCAATATTTCCTTATATCCTCAGTGAAGACTGTTGTGAAGCACTGCCATTTCAGTTGAACAATTCCAGATAACAGTCCATAGATACTGCTGGATTGCTTATTTTTTTTTTCTGTAATACACCAGAAATCACTTGATTGCCTATTATTAAGTGCTAAGTTGCCGCAAGGAATTTGGATTAGCAGATCAAAGTCCTGTGTAAAACTCAGAAGCACAAACTCCCAAGAAGCAAACTGACCCACAGGAATACTTTCGGGTTTTGATGTTGCAGAGTAACAAATAGGCATACAGGTAAGACACCCAGATTCAGGAACTGAATTAAGACAAACTCCATTAAGAGTCTCATTCACGGAGTACACAGGTCTCTACCATTAGCGTGCAGACCTGGTGCTGTGAGTATGATTCTTGAACTAAGGTGCAAGGCTGAGCAAAATCAAGTAGTTGCATGGACAACTGCAGCTAAATTCCACACCTGGCTTTTTGATTGCTCTCACGGATATCCTGCCGAACTGAAATAATTAGGAATTTTGGGATTTTCGTCAGTACCTGAGTGAGCCAGAGAAAGTTGAACCCAAATAGATACAGAGATACTAACTCATCATTGCTCCACTTTTCATTACTTATTGAAGTGTTTAGAGCTGCTCTGCAATGGCTTGGTTATACCTGTATTCATCTTGTACCCATGGCCATAAAAAACAATGTTCCTATCTTCTGTAGTTAGCTGGTACTATCAGGAGCCAAAATAGACCAGCTATACCCTCCCATCAATGAACTATACTACCTTAAAAAATGAAATTAGGATTAAGATGAGACACATCAGGATATGGGGGTTTTTTTCTGATTCTTCTAAATTTTCATATTGCAAATAATGGCAATTTGAATTTTTTCTTTATTCTAGTGATGCCAGTTGTTCAGGAAGGACAATTCATTCCATTGCCATCTCTCAGGTGGTTGCACAGTCACAGCTACTTCTGTAAAAGTACTTTGCTTATTTATGGAGAGAGACCCATTCCCACTAGTACAGTCAAAAAAGTAAGAGTTAGGAACCTATATTTCTTTGAGTCACTGGACCTAAATCTGAGTTTTATGATACTTGATTTCCTGCCTCCCTGCTGTTCACTGGCATCTTCATTCCTAATTTGTTTCAGGAGACCTTACCACAGCGTGTCAATAGTTAAACACCTAAGAACAAGATTCACAGAAGGTACCAAAGTTGAGCAGGCAGTGGCCGGCACTCGATCATGGAAACCTTTAAGGAGAAAGCTGTGGTTTCAGAGTAAAGTAGGTGCCAAACACTTGGGGGAAGAAAAGAGGAGGTCGGATAGATAGCTGTGAATTCTTTTCTGGAATTCACAGTGCTCA
>RSEF01000004.1:81792297-81803256 GCA_003993805.1 Himantopus leucocephalus | reverse complement strand
GTTTTTTTTTTGTTGGTTTTTTTTTTTTTATTTATTTAGGGTAACAGTGAACCTTTTTCTGCAGTGGGGTCTATGCAATGCCAAATGGTCTTACTGCGTATTCAGACACAGAAACGTGCCCAAACCTTTCTCTCCACAAAAGGTGTGCTAAAATTAGGTAACTCTTAGGCTCTTTTTTTCTTCCTCCTCCAGCCCTGGACGTACTGCATTAATTATTTCTAGGGGAGTACTTGGTTCAATAGCTTTGTTCACTAATAATGTAAAAAAGTTTGTTCAGCAAAAAAGGTGGCAACAACTAACGAATAATTACTTCTGGTTTTTCTGAGAGTTTAGGAACATTTTTTTTTTGGTAGATCTATGTGTTTTCTGTGGTCAGTTTTATTTACTGTTGACATTGACCCGTGTCCTTACCTTTCCCCTAGAGAATAATCATAAAACTGCTCAAAAATGGGTGAACTGATAGGGAAGGAGATCTAATAATAAAAGCAAAAAGAGAACAGACAAACTTCATACTCTTTAAACTTGCTATTTCAAAACAGCAAGCAACTTCTAAAGCACAGGTCAGCTGGTACCATTCTTATTGCTGTTACCATAGCAGAAACACAGAAATGTGATTAAATAAATAAAGCTAATCAGAAGCAAAAAAACAAGTTTGCAGTAAAAACAGCTCAAGTTAAGCTATTCTCAGAGGACTTTGAAAGAAAACATACTTCTAAAGATGTGCTGTGAGAGATTTTAGGCACAGCTGCAGGAAAAAAAAGGTATCCTTTCCCTCTCTTTAGAAGGATTAAATCTGTCCTGGAAATTAACCAAAGTGGACAAATGCGCCATCATACAGAAACAACAGATTGAAGCCCAGAATGTGAAAAAGTATGAGAAAGAAGAAAAATGTCCTGGAAAAAGGCTACTGCATAATTTTAAGGAACTTTAATGACAGAGTAAGCAACCCAGGCACATTAATTCTATCTTTACTTGTTTCTTGTGATATGGGAAGTATCCTGAAAGGAATTAAAAAAAAAAAAAAACAACAAACTTCTAGGAGACAAAACAGATAACAATTCTCCTGGTCTGAGTCTACAAATCCCTAAAATATGTAAGTTTATGGCAGTCTAGGTATGTCAGACTGTTCCACAGGAGGTAATGTAACATTTTCCGAATTATAAAGGACATGAAAATGTCTGATCTCTGTAGTTGGATGTGCAACCTGTCTCTCTTTTTTTTAAGGCAGGTCTTCTGATCCCACTACAAACGTTAACAAATACCTAACAAAGGAAAAAAAAACCCAAGTCTTAACTCCTGTATGTAGGATAGGGCAGCTATTGAGAGTACTGAGGCTCGATGTTCAGAACTAAAGGAGTTTACCTCTGAAGTGGAATGAAGTAAAAGGATGGAGTTGTAAAGACCAGAAAGCATTACTAAGATCAACATTTTGAAATTAAGCTGTGGATCTGGGAGGCAGTTCTAAAGCCTGTTCCCATGGCTGAGCAAAATTCCTGCAGCATGGGTGTCATGCTGCAGAGCTGGAGCGTATTTGCTGGGACTGTGGATAGCCAGAAGTCTTGCTGTTCAGTGAGATGACTGTTTTTTCTCAGCTTGACAAATGACATGCAGCACTGACAGAATACTTCTCCTTTGCTGGCCATCACCCCTACGGACACTGGCCAGAACAGCAGCAGCAGGAACATACCCTCCAACTCTGATTTAATCACATGGAGCCCAGGAGACTAGTGAATAGAGCTGTTAACTCTCTGTTTGGTTTGCTTTTCCCATCTGTGTTTTATTAAACTGAGAGCAAGATTTATTCACTTTTTTTTTTAACATCAGGAGCTGTTGGTGTCCAAGATGATGGTTGATGTTAAGGTATACATACACAGTTTAACCTGGCTGGGGGCCAAAGAGGCCTATGATTTCCAGCCTAGACTATTTGCAAAAGGACACAAAATCCCTCTGCTCTCAGGCATTTCTGAAAGGATGAGCACAAGTACTTCCCGCTCTGCCAGGAACACAATACATAAAGAACACAGTAAAACAGTAGGCTCTCCAGGATGAGCCAGGCTCTCCAGGCATGCAGGCAAACACTTCAGTTTTACTTTACTCCTGACAGCCCCTACATAGTCACAACTACCAACGATTTTCTGATTTCCACTCCAGGAATCTTAAATAGATTGGAGATACCAGCTCAGCGTATAAATATTTCTTCTAAAAGCCAAGAATCCTGAATGGCTCAGCTGGGGAATTGCACTTTATGGGAACTGAAATTATGTGCCAGGCTCTCCACTGTAAGGTGGGATGGCTGAAGCACAGACACTTGCATGCCTAATGAGCTACCACGAGAATAACAATTGCTTCTAAAGGAGAAGAGGAGGAACCAAAAGATGGGATTTTGAATGGCTTTGAAAAGATAAACTTTTCCTCAAACAGTAGGGTTAACTCAAGATAGAAAGATCAAATGTGCATTTTTCAGAACTGTAAAGAGGTTTCTTTTAAATACATCAATGTCAAGTGATAACATAAAACTCCCAAACCTCAGAGCTTCAATGCAAACAGCCTCCAACATTTTTGACGCTTTTCCAAAACTTCTGGGCACTTTTTTCTCAACAACAAGCTCCTTTCCAAAAGGTACCACTCTCCCCCTCATCTCTTAATCATCACTCATCTCATCAAAACTAACACGGTGACATCCACTTTCTCTATTGCCTTGCTACTGTCCCTGCAAGTACACTGTGGATCATCAGGTCTGCCAGATTTGTTACCTACAAAAAATCTGCATTCTGGTCTTCCTAAGCAAATCCCTTCATACAAACATATGAATATCATATTGACTGTGGCACCTACACAGAGCATCATCGTATTACAATGATTCTTGTAATACTAAGCTTCATGGTACCCCCATATGGCAACAAAAAGTATTCTGAATACAAGACAAAATTGTTATTTCAGGATAGCTTAGAAAAGAAGCTTTCTCTCTCGAACTATTGGTTTGCTTAAAACAGTATTTCTATCACTCACATATCCATTTTCCCCAGAAACTTCAATACAGGCTGCAGAATCTGGTTCCATGTGTGATAGTTCCTGTTCTGAATTGACTTCCAATGTTTAACAAAAAAGCAATGACTTTTGTTAGTTTCATTCAAGAAGAATGGTCTTTTTTTCCATGCTCTTTTCACATTTTTATCATCTGTAAGATGACAGTAGGAGCTGTGCATGAGCCAGTACAAAATTAAGCAGTATTCATGTGCTTTCTCTTTTATAGCTTTTAAGAATACTGGCAGAAAATGATGGAATCTGCAAGTTTCAGTTTTCTTGGTTTCTAATGAAAAAATAATTTGAATTCTATGCATGGTTAACTCGAAGTGAGGAAATTGGTCGCTGTACTGAGTCATATCCTTCAGACCCAATGCTGTTTTTGCATTTTATTCAATACATTAAAAAGCAGAATCTCTGAGAGTGATTCCTATAGCAAGCAGCAGACCCTAGGAAAGAAACCTAATCCTTGAGCACTGTGTTAAAAGCTGCATAACTTATGTTTTTGAATGAAAACCTATGTGTCTGGAGTATTCTGTAGCAAACTAAATTCTCTACTGTGTTAGTATGCCTATATCTGCAGTTCCCTCAGACCTCCATTCCCCTTTTGGGGAATACAGCTACAAGGCAGTCTATTATTGCAATATTACAAGAAACTTGATTTAGGCATGAGAAAGGTTTCAGGGTGACCCATCCCACTGATAAAGTGATGTCTTGTCATGCACAGTGGCACACCTTGTAGATGCTTAAGGACTTTCGGTCGTAAGAAAACAGGGCTGTGCAGGTTTCTAAGGTGAGCCGAGTCACTGTTTGATGCAGGTGCCTTATATTTCTCCAGAGGGGTAGGTGCCAAAGTTTGCAAAAGGGGTTTTTTTTTCTCCCCCCCCCCAATTCTTAAGTTTCTGTTTGGTTCTGCTTAGAGACCACAAAATGACCCTGTCTTGGTGGCCTCAGAATCACCAGCACCTGCCAGCATCGCTTGTTGCTATGTGAAGTGCAAAGTTCCCCTTTCTGTGTCAGTATGGGGACAGAAAGCAGTCCAACTCCAGGTACTTGGTACAGGGATTTTGGTCATACACAGAAAAAGAATACCGTTCATCCAAGAATGCTATATAAGTACTGTTGTGCAAAAGTGGCTGCTTTTTCCTCAAAGCTACCCCTACTTACAGAAGATTATTTTAGAAGTCATAGAAACCGCAAAGGCGGCCTCATGTCAAAGGCTGTTCCATTGGATATTTAGACAAATTCTAAAGTACACTTAGTAAAACAAATACAGAAGTTTCTGCAAAAATTATATTACAGAAGAGAAACCTGGTTAAGCATAATCCCATCCAATTGCTTGAATTTAAAATACTTAGTCCAAGATTAGTGAAAATGAATCCCTCTGAAGAATCCAATTATTGCTAAAACTGTCAAATTGCCATTTGTATAACCATTACAATATTAGGATAGACTCGATTTGCCTCTTCATGCAGTGTACTTTATGTATAATCCTTTTGTTAATTTTGGTATGAGTTCAGCTGTGTTCGTAATGAACCGACGTTTTCAGATGTTGCTGCCTGCAGGTGTAATAATCCCAAATTAATCCCTTCTTCAGATTTTCAGCAATGAATACACTAGATCTAGGGTTGGATTTTATTCTGGTTTTTACCAAATACTCTCTGCAACTACAGATGTTTAATTAAAGGCTGTTAGACAATTTAAACTTCTCAGAAGAATACAAATAAAAGCTGTTAATGAAGTAAATATCTGTTTAATTTACAAACATCAGTAGCATTACTGATATCAGTCCAAATAAGACAAAGCACACTGCATTACACATGTACATCTAACTTTTTTGTAAAAAAAATAATAAAATAAAATTGAAAAACATCTGCATTTTTACAGGGTACCCTGGGTTTTACTGAAAGAAGAACACAACCCACTATTGATTACCAATTCTACATTATAATTTAGCAGCAACATGTTAACATGGGGAACATTAGGGCAGTAAAGTAGTTTTATTATTTGGGGAAAGTCACAGTTCTTGATAGCACAGCCTTTTTTTCTTTTTTATAAAAAAGGTAAAGAGCTCCATGGGAATATTAATTTATAAAGATCTACCTTCTAATGTCATTTTCTACACGCCATCTTATTTTCTGTAAGTACTGTATATAGGGAAAATTAACTTCTCTACAATTGCCACCTACTGTAAAGACATTTTCTGTCATACATTACAGGTTCTTGGAAGGTGTCCTGAATATCTGCTGTATGTGAAAACTGCAGATTGTCATCACTTTCAGATTCAGTGACACCAAGTGGTCAGATTCTAAGGAAAAGAAAAAGGGAAGGGGAAGGGGAGGAAAAACCAGACCGAAAACATTTACCCCAAGACGACATGCTACGTTAGTTCTATTGCAAAAAATCCTGATTTTTAAGTCCTTTTAAAAAAAAATAAAAAAAATTACAAAAATACTGGGACAAATATAAATTAATATATATTAAAGCATTGAAAAAACAGTAAAAGGGATGGCCTAAAAGGGTTAAGTACAATGTACTTTGATACAATAAATATTTCTCAATGAAACCGAATACTGTATAGAGTTGTTTAGAACTCATAGAAACAGAAATCCATATTATTACTAATTTATCCATCAATAATCTATTTTTATCATCCCCAGAACATTTATATTACAAAAAATTAATACTGGAAAAGGGCAGATAGATAAACACTTTTTTATGATTCTTTTGCTAACATGCTGACAGAAAAGTATACATCATCAGGAGATTTCAGGATTATAGTATATTCTCATATCTCCCGTTTCCCATCCATTAAATGGGACCCCATCTTCTCAAGATGCTTAATAATTCCAAAAGATAAAATGTATTTCATACAATTGTTACTTCTGTATAATCTGATTCTTTTCACTCATAATGCTTCCTCATCCATAGGTAAGTGATTTGTATGCTCTGTCAAGACAATAAAATATACGAAAGTGAAAAAACAAGCCTCATGTTCTGGTCAATATTTCACCTCTGAGCTGTTAAGTTGAAAGTCACATGTGTATAGTGTCAGTGTATCTTCAGCATGTTATAAAGAAGAATCCATGTTAAAAGCAGTTAAAGTTTCCCATCTCTGTTGCAATGTTACCAGGTCTTTTTTTTTTTTTTTTCTTCAAAGCTCCTCTTGGTTATGAGAAGTCTCAGTTCAAGCACTTGAATCTTTTTTTCAAATGAAGAAAAAGTCTTTATTCTCATAATAAAAATAAGTCTGTTCTGTATTTTACAATATATTTCAAATATTTCCACTATGAAGCTTTAATTAGTCCGACACGGTCAATAAGTATACAACATTTTCAAAAGACAAGTGTGACAGGGACACTTAGGAGGGACAATTTGTACAGCCACACTTCACCACTTTTTCAACCTCGTCCACAAATGACGACCCGTCAGTGCATTCAAAAGAGTATTTCCGTCTCTTGCTCCTCAGTGGTCCACAGCACTGCCCGGTTGAACATCCTCCTTTACATTCTAGTCTCGATACCTTCTTGGTCGTCTGGCACGCAGCATACCCTTGCTGCTTTTGGTAGTAATCTCGGATTCGTTCCCCTCGACAAGAGATTTCTGTAGAAAACAACATTTAAAATAAGAGATACACTTTTGAGACACAGGTCAAAGAATGGTTGACATTGCTAAGGAAGACGCTGTGTTTCTGATTGCAGTTGGGATTGATATTTTAAACTTTGACTCAGACTGCACACTGGAAACTAGTGGTTCTACCAAACATAATTTGATTAATGCTGAGTTTTATTTCCTATACCTCCTATTTTCAGCAAAGTTTATATTATGTATATGTAAACCATAAATACAAAGCTATTACAATGACAAGAAAATTGGAAGCTTAAATCTTTTCCTCTTTTATAAAAATACACATCTTCTGTTCCTACATTGCTTGCAGCTGGTTCTATTTACCATAGGGAAATGTTTCAGAGAGCATGCAATTTAATTTATTAGACCTGGAGTTTAATATTATTCAAACTGTTATTTAATACAAGTTACATTCCACTAACTTCATAAATTACGGAGGTATAAAAGCAGCTAAAAATGAGACATCTGTTAAAAGTTCTACAACCATATTCTTCTATTCTATTCACATCTACGTACAATACAAAATAAATGCCATCTGGGGTAAGGGAAGGAGAGGGAGAGGGAGAGCTTTGATAGACAAAGGAAAAAGAAAAAGGTAGGGGGAAAAGTCATCCTGTTTTCATCCGTCTCACCTGCATAATTCGCTGTGATAAATCAGTTGAAGCTGAGAGGTCAAAAGTAGAGTTTGTGATAAAACTAGGAGCAGAATCATTGGATTTGGCTTCTCAGTTGCAGAAGGCAGAGAAACAATAAATACAGAAAGATACAGCAGGTAAAAGGTAATAGTTCAATATAGTAAAAATGTGTTTCTGAATAAAGGCGAAAAAGAGAAATGTTTTCACAGAAAAACATTTGATGAAAAAAATCCTCAAAATGTAAACAAATTCATGGGAAAAGTTTGATTTTTCTCTCACCGAGATAAATTCTTATGGTAAAAAAAAAAAAGCAACAAATGTGTGTATTGTGGGGAAAAAAAAGTTGGTAATGCTTTTGGCTGTTCATGTTTTAATAAAAAACCCCTCTTTTCTAAGACCAAAACAACAACATGATTTTTTAAGGTGGTTTTTTTTTTACCTTTATCACAGTTGTCCCCCGTGTATCCGCTGCTGCATTCGCAATATGGTTTCCCAAGTCCCGAAAGCCTGCATTTGCCATGTTTACACCTGATGGATTGGCAGGGGTTAAACAGCATTTCCTCTTCATCACAGAGGACTCCCCCATGTCCCTGCAGGCATTTACAACTGTATGAAAACGCATTGATCGGCAAGCAGGTACCATGCACACATCTACAGGGGAAACAAGCCCAAGAGAATAAAAATAAATTATTCATCAAAGTTCAGGCTAAGCAACATTAGCTACAAATACTTTGGACTGTACTCAGAAGAAATTGCTTTTGTTTCTAATGGACTTTTTCAGTGAGATGCAGGGAAGTGGTTTAGAATTGGTATGCAGGTTTACACAAAATGAGCTGCAGTACAGAACTCTGTCTCAGCAGAAAACAGCCACTGTAGATGTGTTATGGAAGGCTTTTACAGGCCACAGTTATTAAAACCAACATTTCCTGTCTACCTAAATTTTCAGCATGCTTTTGAGAAGAACACAGCAAAATCAAGGCCAAATGTAATCCACTAGAATTAAGTACAGAAAAAGGATACTCACCTGAAATTCTGGTTCTTGCTATCATTTAAAAAAACCCCCATATTGTCACTCATGAAATATGGGGCTCCCAGCACAAAGACAGCTCAGGCACTTCCTAACTGAAACTTTTCTGACCCAGCAATGGCAGTTTCAAAGCTGAGCACGTGCTCCCCCGTCAAATACATCAGTCTGCATTGCCAACTGCCAGTAGCGTGGTCATATAATGTACGAGGCAGGTCTTCGCTTCACTGAAAGCCAAGAGCGCTCATCTAGTACTCATGCAAAAACTCACACTAGATGAGGTTGCGTATTATCAAGTCTCACCCAAGTGATTAAACTAGCTACTCTCTCGGTTGAGCTTTGGTAACATTTGCGGCAGGCTCAAATCTTGCTGTTAGATAAAAAAGGCTGTGATTAACCCATCTGCTAAGTTCGGATGTACAGTATGGGAACGCACAGTGGGCTTACTTCTCTTGAAAGAGAGGTGGTGTTTCCCAAAAGGAGGATGTTTAATTACCTGTTCCTAGGTGTAAGCTGAAGGCTAGGGGAATTCATCTTCTGAAAACATCACCAATGACTTGGAATAAAATCTCTTCCCTTTGTTCATTTGGTGGCACAGGGTCAATACCTTTCTTCCTAGAAATAATGTTATTTTCTTTAACTGTTGTCTTGATACATGAGTTTTCTATCTATATACTGTTTCCCAGGGAGACCACAGTGAAGATCTCTCTGTAAAGAGGAATGCAATCCTGATGTTCAAGGTCACAGTCACCCTCCCTAATGTTTCTCCTCTCTAATGTTTTTCCTCTCTGTCTTGTAAGATCCCTGAGCCCACAACCTCCTCAGGTGCCAGCCACCTAAATAAATGTATAAATAAACAAACGAAAAGCTTTAGATTAAAAAAAAATCCCATTCGATCTAAAATAAAATCCTTTGCTTCAATTTGAAGATGGCAAAAAAATCATATAAAATTGCAATTCATAGTAAAGAAGAGTTCTGTTAAGAACAACATCTCATTTTGAAATTTTTTAGATAACACAGTCTGTATTCCTGAAAACTTTTTGCTTTGTGCTCTACTCCTTCAGTACAGTAAGAAATTTGGTAAAATTGAAAAGAAAGCACAACACATTTTAACTTTGACAAAACTTGCAGTAACTATTTAAAACTGTTTCAGGTTATAAATATCAACAAGTTCCACTCATCAGTGAAATCTACATTACAGTTCTCCATCCATACCCTTCTTTTTGTGCAAGTGCTTTAGTAACTTGGAGGAAAAAAAAAGTATGGGAAGTCATTCTCATCACAGGGTATTTAAATGGAAGGTGCAACACATAGCCTCCATTCACATATCCAGTTTGGGATTAAAAACAGCAAATATAAAACTTAACTAATAGCTTAAGCACCTCCAATTTCCTATTATGCAAGAATCTGTACTTTTGAAACAACTATGTTCCCTAAAAAATTCCAAATGGTTCCTGTGGTTGAAGTCTGATATTCCAAGACTGTTAGATTAAGCAACTCAGAATTGAAGGTTTAAACAGTATCAGAAGGCAGATAGCTTTTGGTTAGTTTTCAGTATGTTTAGCATTTAATTGGTTCACCATCTACAAAACAACCACTTTTAGGACATCTGATGTATGAAGTTACTCAGGTGACACTGACATCATGTCATATTCTACACAGGCTGTTTTAGATATCAAAGCAATCTGTGTCTGGATCTTCGGTAAAGTTCTGCTTGACTTAGAAGATGATTAAATCTTTGCTAATGCCAACTCTCATAATTTTGCTTCCACCTGTTCTTTGAAGCCCTAAATTTCATCTTCAGACTGCACTGAAAGGAACATCAAGCTAAGTGCAATCTCTCGAGCACAGCTTCATCTTATCTAATTTTAGGTACCTATGTCAAGCACCCAAGTTAGATGTATAATTGCCATAAGCTCCCCACGCAGTCATGGAGAGAAACGAGCTTATCCAGAGGATGATTAGACCACCTGAGGTCTANTGATTAGACCACCTGAGGTCTAATTTACTCTTTAGAAATGTGTTTATTCCTTTACTGACTATAGAGGAAACTTCGGTTGCTATGTTCCCAAGTCAAGCACCTAGATTTAGGTAAAATAAATCTAAGTGTTAAGACTTTCCATGGTGTGCAGGGATCTCTAAAAGATCCCCTACATTTTCGAAAAGGAGATCACAGTGACAAGTCTGTACCTCAGATAAAGTGGAATGTTACACTGTATTAGACAGACAAAATGCATCTATTGAATAGACAGGATTTAGAGTTGTATCAAGAAATACAGAATCAAATTCCCCAGGAACTAAGGAACAAAAAACCCTCCTTCACTCCAAATAAACAATTTTGGTTTGGCTTTCTCTCCTAAAAGCTCACAGCACTGTATACAGCTGAAACAAAGCCAATACCTTCAAGAGCTAACAAAATACTAATGTTGTGCTCACTTAATTCTCTCCTTGATACTGCCAGTATCTGATACTTGCCAAGTTTTGTAATTTACTGCAAAAAGCACTCAGTTTGGGTGCTGACGCGTATAGTTATAAGAACCTATACAGAATCCAATTTTTCAAGGGCACTTCAAAGAAATTCTTTAGGTTTTCTTATTATAGAACTTGATGGTTACAGTTCCATGTTATTTTTGACTCTTAAAGTATAAA
>RSEF01000004.1:81766871-81792197 GCA_003993805.1 Himantopus leucocephalus | reverse complement strand
AAAAAAGGTACAGAAAGACAACATGCAATGAATTGGTAAAAAGAACGTAAAGAGCTGAAAAAGGGAAGGAAATGTCACAAAGATCCTAGGAAGGTAAAACAGTAAGAACTGGAAACAGGGATGGCTGGAAACAAAAGTTAGAAAAATAGGAATAGGTTGGAAAGGATGAAGGGATTAGAATATAATGTGTAAAAGATCCTGTGTTACAACATACTCCTTTCTAGAATCTGAAATAGTGTATTGGGTTTGCATGGCAAGGTTTTGGTGCAGTGGTGGCTTCTGTGAGAAGCTGCTAGAAGCTTCTCCCATATCCGATAGAGCCAATGGCAGCTGTCTCCAAGACAGAGGTGCTGCTGGCCAAGGCCGAGCCCATCAGCGATGAGAGTAGCACGTGTGGGATAACATATTTAAGAAGGGGGAAAAAGTTACTGCACAACAGCAATTGCAACTGGAGAAAGGATGGAGAATATGTGAGAGAAACAACTCTGCAGACACCAAAGTCAGTGAAGAAGGAGGGGGAGAAGGTGCTCCAGGCACCAGAGCAGAGATTCCCCCTGCAGCTCATGGTGAAGACCATGATGAAGCAGGCTGTCCCCCTGCAGCCCATGGAGGTCCATGGTGCAGCAGATAGCCACCTGAAGCCCATGGAAACTATCTCCTAGAAACTCACCATCATACTGATTTGCAATGAAAGGGGGGTTAATAATAATAATAATAATACAAGTGTGTATCTGCTTCACTAAACAACTGTGTAACCCTGTGACACTTCACTACATTTCCCATCCCTTTCATCACTGCGCCTGCATTCTCAACCTGTCACATAATTAAAAAGAGCTGATAAACTATGTAGGGGAGATGCTTCTAATTCTTCTGTAATGCTTACCTAATTGGGACTGTTTATTAATTATTACTTTGCTATTTATCCCTTCTACATTTATGGTTTTTAATTTTACCGGTGTGAGTATTGTTTTAGTCTTCTTTTTCTAGAAAACTAAAATGGACAAGTGTGAATTACCAGTATTTATTCCCGTAATACTGGAGAAAGCGTTAAATTGATTAGAAGGAAAGATATGTTTTGAATGGGAAGAATTATTCTCGAAGGATTAAACAAATGGGAGCAAAAATAACTTGAAATTATGTATGATCCTGATTCCTATTGCTTCCTATTCTTATACAGCTGTACCTAACAAAGTAAAAATCAACAAAAATAAACTCCTGACAAAACAATCTAAACTTCTTTAGCACTATCCTAGGTAGGAAAGAAAAATAATCTTATTGTGAATCGTAGTCATTGAGAAAAGTGAATGTTTCATGCAATTTTAAATTAGTGTTAAATACTTCAATCTCCTGTAAAGTCAAATCCTATTTTTAATATATGAAAATGTATACAATTAAAATACATATACTATTTCCACATGTTAAATCATTTCATGGAATTGTAAAAAAACCCTATGAAATACATATTGCACCAGAAAATAAAAGCAACCTTAAAATGCTTATTGTAAAAGGCTATGTTTTTACTAAACAACTTTATATTGTACTTTATAGAAATGAATTTTTTTTTCTGTGGAATGCTTTTAGTAATCTACTAAAACCACAGTTCCCTTGGTGTTATTACCTAACAAATTTTAGCATTGTTTCCCTGCTATGTAAACTTAAGCTTTTGATTTTATATTGCCATTTGAGAGCAATCATTTCTAAAAATCATTTATTTTCAATGAAATGACCCTAACAGAAAGCAGAACAATGTCAGATGCTACAAACTCCAGCAAGTAAATATACACTAGATCTAATTTTACAACACAAAAGGTGTAAATACAACAAAAAAGATTTGAGGAAAACTCCTTTAACACTTCCCTTCACTTCTGAATGTATTTGTAGCAACAATAGGGCAATGAAGGCCAAGAAGTGATGCCTGTTGTCTTTTTGCTCACTTGTGCAACATCTGTCTGCAAATTCTTGAGAAGCTACATAAAACCTCCCCGGAAATTCAGGTGGTAATTTTTCAGAGAACCAGAGAAATTCGACTTAAAAAAACCTGAAAAATTATGCTCCAGAAGCAGATGTGGATTCTGTCTCTTAATGACTTTGGAAGCAAAAGACATTTCTTTTTCAAGGGTAGTGCCTTTTTTCAGAATCAAGTTTTTAGCTTTCTCTTCACTTGCCAGGGAAAAGTCCCACATTATATGACTGCCTAACACAGAAGAGAAGAGAAACTTCCATTTCATTTCTGTTTATGCAGTATAGTTCTGCACTTTACCTTGCACACTAGGAAATTATTTGGCAGTAACATGATGGAAAAAACTCCACTTCCACATGTGAGCTCTACACAAATGTATAAATATTCTGCTGAAAGCTAACTCTTACTCAGTTTTAATGGAGCAAATAATATATTATCTTTCTGACATATCTGCATTAGAGTTATTTTCCAAGCCAAATCATGTCTTTTGGCAATAGCTTTTAAATGTCTGACAATACATTCATTTGCATATATTCCTTTTAACCATCTATTCAAAAATGTGACTTTGATATAAGGAATTAATACATGTTGGGTTTCAGTTAGAAATTTGTTTCATCTGAGTTCACCTGTAAATAGCAGAGGCTGGATAAGATCCTGTGTCATAACTGACCCTCACTCTACCCCGGTACAGCTCTACCGCTATATGATCTTTATCGCCTTTGTAGAGCAGGATCCCACTGTCTTCATCTGTGGCAATCTAGTTAAAAGAAAGAAACACTTAGAAAGAACTAAAAATAAATATTAAATCAAAATGCTGAATTAAGTGAATCTCTGAATTTACTGCCATAGTCTGTTACTTCACTATAAAATTCCTCCTTGAAGGACAACCTGGCAAAATTCTTTCTCTTCCTAACAATAAGCCCATCTACTTCAATATGAATATAGAGTTATTCCAGTGACTCTTCATGATTTTTAGCTCAAACTGTGAAAAGCTCTTTAGGTGAGCCAATGACACCTTTAGCTAATTTTCCACACCATGAAAAGTCATTTACACTCTTTTCCAGACCAGAATCTACAACACAAGCAATCTTACCTGTAGAGTAATATTGGTTTGGGGACGTATCTTAGCTGAAGGGATTTGTAGATATGATTCTTTGTTGACAAAGTTTATACTGATCAGCTTTTCACATTTCTCACCCTGGTAGCCTGATAAGCACTGACAGATTGGTTCACTCTCTTTTATGATACACTGGGCTCCATTTTGACATTCATAATTATCACAAGGGCTGGTGCGAGGTAGAACCATTGGTGGTGAAAACTCACAAAACAAGCCACTAAATACAAATAGAAAAAATTAGTATTTCCAAAAACCCCCAACTTTGACAGAAGACATACCTGTTTGTACTTTCTTCAGATTTTTCTCACCTGTATCCTTCTGGGCAAATACATGTATATCCATTGACAGCGTCAGTACACTGTGCTCCATTTTTACATTTGTTGTCCTGGCAGTCATCAAAGTCAATATCACAATGCTCACCTACATATCCCGGTGTGCAATCGCACCTGTGAAACAGGAAAGCAAGTGGGATAGCACAGTGCCTTTTAACAATACTGTGTGCTTATGAAAAAGTTAAGGACTACTGAGTTGCTTAAAACTCAAGAAAAAAAAAAATCCATTACTGGGACTTTGTGGGTAAAGACTTTGTACCTTAATCATATTATTATATGAGGAATCTACATATGTAATGAATACAGGTTTGCTAGTTACACATGCTCACTCATCTGACATTATATTGAAGAATTGTGGTTTAAATCTAGAGAACCTACATGAATCATTTTGACAGTTCTTGGAGTTTATGAGTAATGCAGAATGTTACAGCATGTTGTAAATGGCTGCGAACACTAAAAATAATCAATATGCTTAATTGCTGAAACCGAGACAAATAATCCAAGACTTGTATTATACTGACGGATATTTTCTTTGTCAACTTAACAGCTATGAATAGACCAACAGTCCATTTATACAGTTTAGATGTTATGCATAAATTTTTTTCTTCTTGAAGTTCCACCAGCCTGATTTACTATAAATAGTTCCATGGTTAGTGAACTAACAGAAGTCTCAAAACACATCCTTTGCCCTCCCTGAGCCCCCAGTGAACTAGAAACAGCATATCCCCAAGGCAGCATATAATGTTTTTTTGGTTTTGGTTCTTTTTTTTTTTTCCCCCCTGCAACTCTCATTGTTAATGCTAGTGGTTTCTTCAGGGAATTCTCATATATTAGACTGAGTGAATGCTCAGAACTCTGTGAAAAATAAATGGAAAAGATTACAAATTAATGCATCCACATAATTTTTTTTTTTTAAATTAAGATGTATATAATTGATTTCATTGGATCTTGTGATTCCCTCCTTGGTGGTGTTTCTTTTAGTATCTAAAATTTGCTCTGAAGTGGCAAGAGTGATTTTAAATAGCCATGTAACTTTAAATTAAGTACTTTAATCAACTATCTCTCGATTTTTATTCAACAACATATACAAATAAGAAAAGTGAAAAAAGAATATAAAGCATGCTATTAAAAAGCTGACTAAGTGAGATACATTCTTGAAGTTACTGCATGTGCTATTTTCTGATTTAAAATGTCAGAAAGTAACACTGAAGATTAATGAACTAGGCAGTAAAGTATAAGATGCCAAACTAGGTTTACTGAAGTGGCATGAAGAAAATAAGCATAACACACAACAATTGATATCCAACAAATTTTCTATTTTCCAGTTGAAAACTATCAACTTAATTTCATGTTGATTTGAATATTTAATATATTTGAATATTTTTTGCTGTACTTTAAATAAAATGTCATTTCATAAGCAGTAGGGATGATACTAAATCTGATTCTAGCACAAGAGCATGCTGTGCATAAAACAGGTGCTTATGACAACAATTGAAAGCTGCAGGTTTTCTGTATTTATTAACCTAAAGCCTATTAAAAACACTTGAAATTGTGCATACTAATTAATTATGGTAAGGATATGGTGTAATTAAAGATTAGTTTTCCTGGTGATGGACTTTTTTAGTTTATAACTTCCAGTGTGCCTTCCTAATAATCCCTTTCACAATTCTGAGAAAGCAGTATAATTATTCCACTTCAATTAAATGCAATTATTTTCCTACTGTCCAAGCTACTAAAAGGGTTTTGTACAGACTGTCACGTAGACTAATGGCTTTACTCTGCATTCCTATTTAAAATCTGACTGGAATTAGAACTGTTAAGAATCAGTAAAATTCATTAAAACATATTTAAGACAATAATGTGGATCTACATGAAAATAATGGCCTTTTCTGTTGTAATGCTTGATAATAACTGAAATTAGTATTTTGAGATTACAACTTGTTTCCACTAAAACAAAAGGAAAATCAGCTAAGCAGGATAAAAAAATTAGAAATTTAGATTTAGTTGGACTGTGAGAATATTTTAGACTTACTTGTATCCTTTTGGTGTCAAGATACACTTTGAGTCATGCTGGCAAGGATTCAGGTTTTGAGCACAGAAATCTAGTTTCTCCTCACAGAGCTCACCTGAAATATAACGTATGCTGTCAATTCAGTGAAAATATCACAGTGGCCTGAAAATAGCTGTTGCTATTTTAAAAGTAACTGCTACAACTCTTTTTTTTAACACTGAAAAATTCATGCTTCATGATATAATAAGTACTACCTTTACAATAAATACTAATAAATAAATATTAATACATAAATAATAACAATAAGTAGTACTCTTTCTGAAAACTTATTTTTTTAAAAAATTAGTTCAATGTCAAACATCTACCTATGGATATAAAAGATAATTTTGTGAAAAAAACCAGTTTTTTTCATTTACAATATTTATCTAGCTCTGCTGTACAGCAAAACACTAGTGATTGAATCTCTTCTCACTAGAACAAAGAAGCCATTAATATGCTTTTCTCTTACTTATTTCTAAGCACATTACACACAGAAATACGCAGGTTTGCACTACAAGTAATCTATTACCTGGAAAAATAACTGTTAATACCACTGCATGTCAACACAATTCCAACTACCCCAAAATGAAACCTTGCCATCTACTTTTTCTTAAATATGACTCTCCAATTTTTGTATTTGTTAATGTACCATAAATTATCTATAATCTGTTCTATGAAAAGAAAAAAAAAATAATCTGTCAAATGTCTTCCCTTCCCTGCTGCTAGAAGCAGTGGCTCTAATTTCCAACATGGGTTGTATAACCTATAAAATACTTTAATATGGTTAAAATACAATTTTATTTCAAACTTTAAGACAAAGAAACACTTATAGGTGTGTAAACAGATCAGCAATATCTTGTTCCCTAACTAATCAGAAGATACCATGAATAGCGCACTTGCAAAGCTTATCCCTGGTTTGTAAGATTGATATACTTATTCGAGCATCCATATGAAGAATATATGTACAATCAACAGGTATAAACCCTCTGCCTGCTGAATGCAGGGACTCGCAGGTCTAACAGGCCCTAAAACTATGGATGTAGTAGGGCTGCCCCTTGTCATTTATCAAGTAATAAAACATGAGCTAGTGAGCAGACAGGAGTAGAAGTGTACACCAAGATGGGGATGAAAAGAGCAGAAGATAGCAGTGGAGGAGCAGAGCCTTTCACTGCTCAAGCTGAACTTTCCTTCAAAGAGGCACAATATTCGGTATCCCTCAGTTTTACTTATCTGAGTGTGGTAGTGGCCTGCAGTGTAGTTAGTTGAGGAATCATTATCTGCTGGAGGGCAGCCTGAGATTAAAATAGCATATAGTGGCTTCACCTCTTTCCTCTAACTGTTAACTCAGTACTGAGGATGAGAACAGCACCACCATGAACATGGAGAAAGGAGGACAGACCACTTAAGGATACAATTTGGGTAGAATCAGGAACAGGCAGATTGGAAAAAGGGAGAAATGTATAGGGTAATAACATTGGAATGGAGATTTTGGAGAGAGTATATGAATGAAGGTATCTTCCAGAATACATACGCGCGCATGTGTGTGCATCAGTTCATCAGCTACTACTGTCATTAAGCAATAAAGTTTCTCACATTTTACGCTGCTCCTTGGCAAGCACCTTGCATTACACAGAAGCCGTCTTCCTGCTTACATGGGCTTCTCTGGAATTATAGATGTACACATCATAATAAATTGAAAGCAGCAGTAGATGTTTAAAGGTCTATTTGTCTTTTTTTTTCTTTTTTTTTTTNTTTTTTTTTTTTTTTTTTTTTTTTTTAAAGGTTCAACAGATTCTCCAGAGAAATTTGTCCTTTCCACAGCAAGTGTGTTTACATACTAGTGTTTAAAACTGCTTATCATGAATATGAATACTGACTACCCAAGACTTGAGACATTATCTCCAGGACTTACCCCTTAGGGTATGTAGAACTTATTTCAAATGATGAACAAATAAACAAAAACTTAAAAGAGTTGAGGAACGGTCTACATTAAAGCAAGGATAGAGAAAAAGGCAAAACTGAACCAGAGCCAAAGATAGTTATGCTGGATAAAAACACATCTGAAATATGTATGCTAAGTGTGATAAGACATGGGATCTCTACATCTTCGAAAATGAGAGGAGAAGCCAAAACCAGCTAGACAAATCCTTTGCAGCCATCCAAGAGATCCAGACTAGTTCTACATAAAGTTTTTTTTTTTTAAAAAAGTAATTGACAGCACATTACCAATTTGCAAGTAGTGCATTTTCTCTGCAAATCCAAATAAAGCTTTGACTTAACACAAGAAAATGGCCTTCAAGCACAGGCTACTTAACAGTCCTCAGGAAAACTGTCAGTAACAATGTGACTTAGTCAATATATGTAGGAAACTGAATGAAGATCAAATGCAGGGCACTGAGGATGACTAATACAAAGGATTTGAATTCTATTCTCAAAGCCTCTTCTAACTCTCAATGGACTTATTAGTCTGGAAATGTGCAACTGTTATGACTAGGTCAGTGCACAAAGAATCCTGAAATACCAGGGATTCTTTGCGTCCCACGGTATATCAAACAAAAACCAGATCCCTTTCTCTTTTCACAGGGTTTTGTTCAAACAAATACATATATAAGAGGGAAGTAATTCTTCACATAGCATTTAGTCAATTTGCAGAATTTGTTGTAATAGCTGAAATCCGTTTAAAGGACAACAACATTTAAGACAGATATAAATATGTAAACAGAGAATTCAGATTTCGAGGAACATCGAGTGGAATAAGCAAAAATCACTGTCGTTTTTAACCTAGCTTATACACATTCCTATGGCTTAGAAATGTATATATGTGCCTACATGTATGTGTATATATGCATATATATACACCCCACCCCAAATATCTTATTGTGGCATATATTCTATATTAACTTACATGCAGAACTGCAAAATATGACACCCCAATTACAAGTAATAAAAATATGGCTGTTCAGTACTTAAAAGACTTGGAGAAAAATACCTCTAGACATTCCCAAGATTATTAATTCTAACGGTATATCAGAGACTTTCGGAAAGTGACATACTGAGCCTATCTTTCAAGGAGGGCTGGAGGTTTGCTGTCTCTAGATAGATTCACAGTAAAAGTTCAGTGGAAAACCCCCCAAATACCTAGAAAAAGGCAAATTTGGACTGGCCTAACAGGAGCGAGCAACGTCACCATTGCTGTCAACTTTACTGAACTGGCATTGATTTTGCTACAACATAGTAATTGGGCCATGGCTTAGATTATTATTGGCACAGACCTCTGAAATTTCTTGTGGCAAACAGCTTTATTGAGTAGTGTCTAAGCCTGTCCATTGTTTAAATTCTTTTTCCCCCATCCAGGTACTCATAAAATACGTGATGTCTTAGTCAGGGTACACTGCATTTAGTAGTCATAGGGTTGATGGCCCTAACGTCTTCTGAACTACACTGAAAGCTTAATCACCTCTTGAAAAGCTCAGGGGTGCTTGAGAAGTCTTAATTCCCAAGTCATAGCTGTGAAACCTGCATAGAGACTGAGGGTCAAACTGGACGTTTAAGTTCAGAACAGGCTTACAGTTTTGAAAAATGTTCACTTCAGATCATAAGCTCAACGTTAAGCTATCGGGCCTACTACAGCCAAGCGGCTTGAAAACATCATCAGGTATATTTGAGATTATGGTCAGACTTTGATCTGAGTACTCTGTAGAAAAGTGCACAGACTGAAAAAGAAGAGAAACAATGATTCAAAACCCCACTTGTCTTTAAAAGGCAGAACTCTGTGCTGTGACAGCATAAAAGGAACGAAAGTTTCCCCTCACATGTGCAAACTATGCACTGGGAAGTAAGTCAGAATCATATCCCTGGAGGGAGCTTTTAGTTAAACAGTCTGTTAGCGAGTAGCCTAGGGAAGGAAACAGGAATCACGGTAAACACGGTTGTCCATGTAGTGAAATAATAATGTAAAAAACCCTATGAACAAAAAAGTCAGTTTTATGCAAACTACAAACTTTCATTATAATGAAAGAGTAGCATTCATAACAGACTTGCACACAGGATCAGTAAAAAGAAAAGCATGAAAAAATCAAGATGGAATCCAAAATATGTACATCAGATACCGAATTTCTGAATGAAAATATAAATACCAGAAGAACAAACCAAAATAACCCAAGTGTGAGGTCTTCATTTGTACTGTTAACAGATTTATATTCTGAATGCAGTGTTCTCACAACCAAAATATAACTGTTTGCAAAAAAGTTAATCGAAAAGGTAAGTAAAAAATATGTGATGTGGAATCTGAGCCACTGAAGAATAGTTTCCTGGTAAAGCAGCATTTCTTTTAGCACACTGAATAACCAATTTGTTATTCAGGATTTAACTGAGATATGGTGAAGGGGAGAAAGTAATTTTGTTGAAATGAAAAGATAGTGGTGAAAGTGAAACACTCATTGAAGGAAATATCAGGTTTACCAAGTTAGGCTCCTTGGCTTTACTGGGAGGAAATCTTAGAGAGTTCCCTGATTTGGAAAGCATAATACAATGTTTTAAAAAAACATACTTCAAAATAATGAAAAGAGATTGTGAAACAAATGTCTCAGTTCAGGGAAGCTTGACACCAATGTGTGTGTACATTCTTTCATTCATCTAATCATATTGTAACTGAGGCTTCTGTAAGAGCTTGGCTAAGTAATCATGTTTTTGAAAGAGGGGAACATTTCTGTATGTAGGAAAATAAGCAACAGACTAGTTTGTTTAAAAATAAGCAGTGGATAAAGTGTCAAAAATCCTGTGAGAAGCTTCCAAAGTTTTATTAGAACCAGCAATAACTCTTTTCATAAGACATCTTGCTTAATTAATCTAGGGAGTCTGGATTCTGGTATGGAGTAGCACTGCAACCAGTGGAACTCTGCGTGGTCGGCACAGTCCAAATGAACACAACCCTCCAAGATCAAGACTGGAATATTTACTGAGATTTTGCAGCTAGATATAGAGGATGATGCAGACTTAAACAGCCAGACACCACTATTAAATACTGATGATGAATTGTGTGTAATCCTTGATTAACTAACCGAAGTTAGAAGTTTGCTAGATTCACAGGTCACTTTGTGCTTCCTCTGTGTATGGTTGTTCACTCTTATGACTTGATGAGATTATAAATCGCAGAAAAACTTATTCATAGAATCATAGACTACCAGGTTGGAAGGGACCTCAAGGATCACCTGGTCCAACCTTTCTTGGCGAAAGCACGGTCTAGACAACATGGCCCAGCACCCTGCCCAGCTGAATCTTAAAAGTGTCCAACGTTGGGGAATCCACCACTTCCCTGGGGAGATTATTCCAGTGGCTGATTGTTCTCATTGGGAAAAATTTTCCTCCTGTGTCCAACTGGAATCTCCCCAGGAGTAACGTGTACCCATTACCCCTCGCCTTTTCCACGTGACTCCTTGTAAAAAGGGAGTCTCTGTCTTTTTTGTAGTCACCCTTTAAGTACTGTAACATGGTGATAAAAATCTTTTCTCAAGGCTGAACAGACCCTTAACTCCAGATTTTACAATATATAAAGACATGTAGTACAACGAATAATGAGGAACAATGCAATGAGGTGAAAAAGGGTTTACGTCATTGTTATTTTGAATAATTGGGCAATAAATTCAAAATACAGTCAAAGAAAGCAATGTCAGCCACTATATTTCTGAATGAAGAGGAGAGCTCTAACACAAATGGACATGGCTTCTGAATATGATAGCACATTGCGAATTACAGGCAAGCCGACTGAAGAAACAGGTCTAAAATCACTAGTGCGTTAGCAAAGCTGAGTATGATATTAGAATAAAAACTAGAGACAGAATGCAAAAGAAAGAATGGTCCGTTGTAATTATAAAAATCAGGTTTTTGCTATAAGACTTATTCGCTACTCCAAAGCTAAAATAACAAATATATATTACAGACTTACTGGTAATTGCTAGAATAGCAGGTTTTCATATGTGTACATATATGTCCATTCCAGCTTCTGAACTTGGTCGTGATACATTGGGAGTCAACTTCTGCAGTATTTATGTTTTATTGATTAGGTATTACTATCTGAGTCTTTGACTGGAGGTCTCTGTTTAATTACTTCTGACTCAAATAGCCAGAGTGTAGGAGTGGTTGGAAAATGGCAGTGCTATTTAACAAACAGAAAAGTGCTGCATTTTTATGAAGTCTTGAGTTTCATGAACAGTAGACAACAAATTATTTAGTCTTGAGTTCATTATCCAGACAAGACAAAAATACGTACTACATGAGGGACAAAGTTGTTTACAATTAAAAAAGTTCACAGTCACATTAGGATGCAGTTTATAATCACAAATCTGAACGTTTTGTTAGAATTTAATTTTTAAGTCAAATTCTAGATCCGATTCATTGCTGGTCTGTTCCTATCTTTTACCACTTATTAACTCTTGTTCTCTATCCACAATGCTCGTGGATCTTAGTGTAAGATGGTGCTTATTTAGTTTAACATTTCTAGTTGTTTTATATATGCTGTTTGGCAACAACAAAGAAATAGTAACTTTAAGGCAGGTAAGCTTTAAGACAATTTAGGAAAACAAAAGGATAGATTATAGACTAGAATCAGTAACGGCAGTGATCAAACTAGTAGCAGGTAGCTCAGCTTGCCAAGGGTATCATGTATATTCCCCCTTCATGAAAATGCAGTAAAATTACTTTAATACTTGAGTTTTTAATATAGAATAGTAATTTGAAGTATATTAAGCTAGATGAAACAGAAAATTTTACAATGAGTGATGAAAAGCAAGAGTAGCAAAGGTATCTCTTTATCCTAAGATGCTGTAACACTTATGTGTACTTCTTACAGGAATGAGGATTACGATCCTGATTTAATGAAACAAACTTTTTATCAAGTTTGATATGACATGATTTGCATTTGATTATTTGCATGCTTAAGTTTTAGGCAGGTACTTATTTGATTACCAAGTGAATTGAAAGCAGTAACTCGGCTCCTTTACTGTAGTAGCAAGAAGGCCATGTAATGAAGTTTTGAAACGTATAAATGTATAAATACCTGCATCTATGGCTTGCCTAAACTGAGATAATTACTTAAAATGATCCCTTTTTTTTTTTCCCCCTACTACTGTCACAATTCGAAAGATGTCTGGCATGATAAAACTGACTGATCCTCCGAGCAACTTATAGACCATTAACAACTTTCATGTTCAGCTGGCAAGCTAATACAATTATGTATCATATACACAGCTGCTTAATTTTGGTGCTGACCTTAGTTCACATCCACTGGCTGTTTGATAACTTGTTTGTGAGGAATTTGTTCTTGATATAATCAGTAATTTTAATATGTTATAGTTCACACTTGTGTAATACGTTTACAGTGACTAGAGTTCTGTTTAGGATTCATTGCCCTTCTACCTTTAATCACATTTAAAGACATTTAAACTACTAGCAAGATTAATTATGCACAGGTAACAGCTGCTTCAACTTGCAATTGAGACTTGAGTCTCTTCATAGTAGCATCTTCCCTTTACATTCCATTTGAAAAGCTATTTTTCATGAACATAGAAATTGTTTTTCTATTAATTTCCAGAAGTAAATCCTAAAGTTCTGGAATTTACACTACTGGAAATCAGCAAAGTGAAATTTTATCCATGAATCACAGATGTCGAACTAGTTCTTGTAATCTGCTTGGTTTTGTTTGTTTGGTTTTTTTTTTTAAACTAAAAATGAGAATAACAAAGAACTCAACTTTTATATTTATTTATACTGAGCTTGCACTTTTCCTAGTTTTTCGAGGGACAAGTACTCTTTTACAAAATCACCCAGTTTCATACTGTAATAGTAACAGAACAATGAAGAAAAGATAACTTAGGAAGTGACAAGGGGAAAGAAAAACAGGAACCTATCTTTTCTGTCCAGGTAAGGAATACTAAAATGCAAATACGGCGACATGTCTAAATGGAATACAGCTTTAAGCATGGAACACCTGTGGGTTGGAATCACTTTCTGGAAATGTCTTGTTCTCTCCATCATTTACAGAGAGAATTTAGGCTCTGAGTTTAAGTTGTAAGAATTATTCATCAGATGTCTAAATTAACACAGATGGTATAATTGCAGCCTTGCTCAACATGTTATTTCATGGATAATGAACATATTTTTATTACTAGTGAAATATTATATTGCTTTATAGACTGCACAATACATTTATCAAATTAAATTAATGGCAAATATACTATAAGATGATTAATTTGCTTTGAAAATTAATATGTAACTTCATAAATATGTCATCACTGATTATGTTAGCTCTCAGATTGTATAGATGATCAGATTGTACAGAAGATAGTTTATCTCTGTTAGTGAGATAGGTGTTAGACAGAAACTTTAAAAAAACCCCTAAAAATCAGGAACACCCAAAGTTACTGTCATAAATCTCTCCACTATTACCTTTCTTGTACCATAGCCTCAGCTTAATGTGGTCATTTCAGTTTCTTTAGATATTTACAGCAAAAAAAGGCCACAGAACTAATGAGCAAGAAGATTGCCATTTTATACTCCAGCGTGATTTCCAGTAACATAATATAACGAAGAAATTAAAGCAAAACAGTGCTACAAAACAGAGACTATATTAGAACAGAACCAAGGTATGTCTTTAAGGTGATGAAAATAAAGATTTCAGAAGATCACCATGTCAACTTTTTTGTTAGTCCTATCAGTGGCTGCACAAATTTTTAATACATCTGAAAAAAAGACAATGAAGGTAGTATTAAAGTAATCCTGCACAGCGATCTGCATCTTCAATGACATTCTTTTGACACGTATTCACAGCAAGAGCCAAGTGCCTAATTTGAGGATTTGCAGTGAGCTTTCTAAATTATACCTATATACGATTTATTTGATCATTTGTAAGAACTGAAATCCATGCACCTTTAAGGAAAGGAAAGTGAGAAACCAAAGTAAGTGAAAATAGGCTTAAAAGACAACTGACCTTTTTCCACTTCATTCAGATTAGCAGCTTGCAGTGACAAAGACAGAAGAGACAAGAGACTTTTTACATTGTAATACAACAGCATAGCACATTAAGCTAATGCACAACTATAGCAGCAGAGAGGTTGGTATAGCAAAATGAAGCAAGCTTCAGAGCCTCACCTACAGCAGAGCAAAACAAACAGAAAAGGTAAGAAGTCCATGCCAGTGGTGGCATAAGAAGGTTTTACTTCTGGATCAATTAGATCTGTGATCTAATGACTGATGATAATGAGCAAGAGAAATGATCATCTGTAATCTATAGAATGTACATAAAATGACCTGAAGTTTAATAGACTGAGGTTAAAATAAAGGAGATGATAATGTTAAGAGAATAGCGAGGTTAAAGAGTGCAGGACATAGTGATGTATTTTAAATGTTTTATTTCTCAAGGTTTCATCAGACACCCTGAGTGTCCGCTGATTCCATTTGCTCACTGTTGCTTCACAGTTACAGTCTGTGATCTTAAGAAAGCTCATTGTATAGTGCAAATACCATTCTTTGTCTTTCCACCTGTAACTGTGGAGGTAATTGTAAAACTTAACTGAGGCAGAGAAAAATGGATTCCCGATTCTTTAAGCAACAACATAATAAGCTATTTTGTTTGTTTTTAAATCAACACTGCGTACTTGGGAAGTGTCAATTTTCAAGGGATTGTTAGAAAAGTCAAAAAGTGACTGTTTGGTTTTGCACTGCAACATTCTTTACAACAGTTTTCATAGTTTTTGTACATGTTTTCAGAGTTAGCTTGAGATTCTAACAAGCCTTCCACATGAAAATGAAACTTTAAAGAGTGATTTACATTTCATACCAGCAGGTTTCAGCTGACTTCTTCCTTATACTGAGCTACTGAAATGTAAAGCATATTTGCAGATAACCATTCACCCAGAAAAATATTGTGGGCTGGTGCACTTCCACATTCAGTACATATATGCTGTGACATCTTGAACACAGACAATTCAAAGTATTGCCAACAGAATTAAAAGAGAATAGGACAAGCCTACGGTGGTATTTTCCTGCTATGTATACTGTCCCAGTCTCCAGCAACTTACAGATCNATGTATACTGTCCCCAGTCTCCTTACAGATGAGGGACTTTCTGAGCTAGAGATAAGTATCTCTGAATTTAAAAATCTTGTTACCTACTGAGTATATAGCCTGCTTTCCTCATTGTTAACCTACTTTTGCCCAGCTAGTACATGAATTCATTTAGTGAAAAATACCCGTCATAAAAAAACCACATTAGCAATATGCGTATCTGATTTTAACCTGTTAGAACAGATACCAAAATCCAAATGTTTACAAAGTTCCACATGAAAATCACTGTATCCATACCGGACAGGGATTCTGCTATTTAACTTTCAAATCAGGCTATAGGCCAGAGAAAAAAAAAAAATCCTATAAATAATTTGGTACCTCATACACACTTGAGGCAGCTGTAAGATTACTTTTTATTCTGAACACTACCATTTCTAGATCCTGATGTGTCCAGATTACTGTCAGTCTAATTCTTAACAATGAAGGTTGTTTCATTATTATTCAAGATCAAGGATGACGGACGTGAAGACCCCTTGACTAGCTGAATGTTTTATATTTTCTCCTTACAATTAATCTCAAAAAGGACTTAGGATTTCACACATTATGTCCTATCCTCAGATTCTTTGTAAGATAGATAGTATATTGTAGAATTCTGTACTGTATCCTGTGGGATGAAAAGCCTGAACTTTTGCTACAATTTTTGCCCAACTTAACTATAAAATGAGTTGAGGCTCTGGTGTTGTACGTTTAAAGAAATACACGTGTCTTTGTTTTTCATAAGGTGTTGAAAATAATCTGATGAGATAGTGTAAATTCTCAACATTTTTTAAAAAACATAACAGCTAAACTTACTGATTACAAGTAGATTGTTTTGACTGATTTTTGAGCTGGTGAGAAGATTGTCACCTACTCACATGACCTACTGACTTCAGCAGCGATTATGAATAGGCATTGAATAGGCATTGCATCTGTAAAAGCAAACCTCTTTTTCTGAAAGAATTACAGTTAGCGAACAAAAACACTTGCCATGTAAACTCATAGTATTTTCCTTTTAGAATTATGCACAATTATGAATCAAATTAAAAAATACACTTTCTTGTCTTTGGACTAAAGCAGCATAACTGCAATACAAGTGTCAAAAATTTTACCGATGTTTATGCTCTCCTTTTTGCTCTAACCATATAGATGTATAAAGAAATGCTACAATTGCTGTTTCAATTGTAAATGTAAAATGTACATTTCAATTACAATACTACAGAAATGCAACAGGCACACTTAATCAAAATTTTAGGGTAGCACATCTAAACAAGCCTTTGTATCCACTCCGTGGATATTTAATACAAAAGAGTCCTTCCCATGGCATGCTGTGACTACAGCGAGCTATTTACTCTAGCAGTTAAATGCACCTAGAGCAACTGTCAAAAATGAAGAAATGAACGACACCTGCAAAGCTGCAGAGGAGGAATGCACTTGGAAATGAATTGTCAACTATCCAATAGATATATGAAACCTCTTAGCATGAAGCCACTGAACAGCAATACTGGACTGATATGACTTTGGTTTGCTTTCCTCCAGCCTACACGGTAGAATATCTGATGCCATTTTTAAAGGAGATAGCAATTGATCCCAAGGGGAGCTGAAGCTTAACTCACATATAAACCTGAAATATTAGTTATAGGAGAAATACTCATTGATGCTGTTACCCGTTGTATTTATTTCTAAGGCTTGAATTGTCAATTGCTTTTAGGTATTAAGGTATCAGTACTTGGCAAAACAGTATTTTGTCTAAGCAGAAGACTATGCCTGTTCTTCCAGATGTGAACCATCCACTTATTATTACCAATCTTATTCTGGCTACTTATCTTTTTAACCTGTATTGCTGTAGGTATTGTAGCTTAATCTGTATGGGAAGATTTCTACCAAACATTTACCCAGCGTAACTACTGGGTGAATACATACATTAGATTATGAAGTTGTATTTCTTATACTTATGTTCATCTTCACTCACTGTGGGTTTCCAAGATTTAAATATTGACTTTAAATCTGAATACCCTAAAACATTTGAGCAATCCAATAGGTTGTAGAACTAATGATGGAAATACCTTGGATTAAAAAGGAGTTATCTGTGTTTTCAAAAAAGGAAATTAATTCAGGAATTCACCTCTCCTCCCAGTTTTCCAGAGCTCCAATTTCATTGATTGATTAAAATAAAGATAGAGGATGACTGAGTAGAGTTAATTCTCAAGTTATGGTGGATTTTACGTTTCTTTTTTATGTGTTTCAAATCACAGTTTTGTGAATTTAAGCTCTTTGTTCTCCTAGTGGTCAACTAGCTGACAGAAAATACATCTGTCTAGTTAGAAAAACTATAAAACGGATCAATGTAAACAATAGATTCTACTTCTTGTTCTCCAGTGTTGCTGTTCTAACTATCCTCCATTCCCACAGAGATGATGACAGCAAACAAGAGACTCTCTGTCTCAAAGAGAGGGGAATGCTTTAGCCTGGCTGCCAACTGATAGAAACAAATAATTAGACACTCTCTAATGTTTCTTCTATTTTTTTTGTGTGTGCTAGAACAGAAAGCATCACACTCTGCANATGCTTTAGCCTGGCTGCCAACTGATAGAAACAAATAATTAGACGCTCTCTAATGTTTCTTCTATTTTTTTGTGTGTGCTAGAACAGAAAGCATCACACTCTGCGTTAATGCTTCTAACGGAGGGCAGGACAGCATCCAGGAGTGCCAATTCAGTTCCCTGCTGGCACAGACAGATCCTCTTCTGCCCTGTTAGTAACAGGAGGTATAGATGATAAAAGCAGAATAGTTTTCAGATTTCTACAGCTACAGAGCTTCTTCACTGGGGTGTTTGGGTTAGGTGAACAGCAGGGAGGGACACATTTTGAATGATCTCTTAAATATCAAAATGCTGTAATTTAAAAATTAACAAAGGAATTAATGAGTAAGTATTAAGTCTACTTTTGACTACGAACCACATAGGAGAAAAATATGGAGGGAAACCTGGCTTTAAGTGAATTGTAGAGTACTAATTCACCAACAAACTGAAAAAATATTACTGCTCTGCTAGGAATTCTTGAATTACCTGTACTTTCTCTTATACTCCTACCTGTATATTCAGGTGGACAAAGGCAAGTATAGTTGTTAATTCCATCCACGCAAGTAGAATTATTTTCACAGTCATTGTCTTCACAGTCATCAACATTTACTTCACAGTTTTCACCTTCAAATCCATCTGCACAAGTGCACCTGCAATACAGAAAACAAAACTAAACACGTGGACATTTTAGCTGGGGAGACCAGACAAGAAGTTCTGTAATTAATAGGTACAAAAATTCATAATCACTATCCCATAAAGGAACATGGTTGATATAATGTAAAAAAACATAATAAGTGTTACCAAAATATTTTTCATATTTTAAATTACAGAAATAAGGCTTCTAAATTCGTGCTTTAATCTTTAGTTTAAGGAGCTTCTTAAATTAAGTCACTGAACTTTCCTTTTGAAAAGCATAATACCTTTATATTAGAAGATTAGATTATATTTCTTATGGAAAGTGATCCTTTTGTTTTTTTTAAAGTTAAACACCTGGAAAAGACTGTGCAATCAGGGATTAGTATGTAATAGTAGCATTACTCTATCATTCAGTTAAAAGCACCAATATAAAGCTCTGTTTAACGTTCCAGGCACAGTACATGGATTAACATGTAAAGACAAAGCCTGTATAAACTCTTAAAAGCAGTATTTTTTTTAAGTACGTTTATACAAAATAAATACATCAAAATAGATAGTAAATGTAGAAGATCACTCAAACATGACTACACATACATTTTCATGTAATATGCACTATCTATAATTTCTGGAGCTTTCACTAAAAGATTGCTTTGATTTTCAAAGTATGTAGTGTTCAAATAAATGGAAAAGGTCAAATTCTGAGACATGACTATGCCACTTTAAATTCAAGAGTCATAGTATTAAGATGTATACGCTTAATTTTTAATCGAAAACTATTTAATCTTTGGGCAGAATTTGGATTTAAAAATAAGAATAATGTCATAATGAATTGCAGGATAATGAATTGTATCTTTCTGAAGTGTCATTTCTAACAAGCTTGAGGTCTAGATTATTAAATGACTAATAATTTCACATAAGAATCCTAAAGAACTTTATTTCATAATTCATGAAGTACATCTGGAGTAATTGTACTGTGTGATTAAATAACTCAAGATTAAAAATGCTCACAGCATGTTTATCTGCTGGCATAGCGAGTTTCAAATGAATCATTAATTTTCTGTTTCACTGGGATTTACATTTTATCATTTACATGCTGTCTGTTGAAGTAATACACACAACAACAGATGAATTGTGAGATTTTTTCAGCAGGGATCTAGCTAGCTATTAATTAGCATAATGAAGTCAATACTATGTTGTCTTGACCTGATATGCCTCAACTAATCACAATCATTTGTTATTGTTTTTAACAGTTTCAAAGCTTTAGAAGCTTTCCAAGGACGATGACATGTTCTGAAAACTTCAGAAGCGCTGAAAATCTGCCTTTGTGGTGCACTTACCGGCACACACAGAGAACCCAAAGATTAACACCAAATTTTTCAGCATAGAAAACTCAGTAGTTTTCCATACTGTTATTACAATTAAAAACAACCTACCAGAATCCATCTTTTTCTCCTTCTTTCAAATGACAAGTTCCACCATGGTGGCACGGGTTACTAATGCAAGCATGAATGGGAATGTCACAGTCTTGACCCTATGCAGGAAACAACAATTATAATTTAAGAAGAAAATACAGACACTAGTGGAACGGAGCCAAATAAAACTTAAAGTTTGTTAAGGAGAAGCTTACATTTCAGTAAGCTTTCTCCTCTTCATTCAATACGTACCTTGAAACCATACGGGCAAGTACATCTATAGAAGTCAACTGGATCATTGTTGCAGGTTCCATCATTTTTACACGGATTTGATAAACAGGGGTTACACTTAGCAAGAATATTAACATCCACGGGCCCTTAAAAATACAAATTGGATAGTCAGAAACAACTAATAATTTATATTCGACAGGCTATATCTGCCACGTTGCTTTAAATTTTAAAATTAAATTTATATTTCGGACTTTGTGGTGTTTCTATATGAATGGAATGCTGGACTGTCCTTCATTCTTTTGTCATGACCAAACAAATTTAGGGCTGGATTTTTGGTTTATTTATCACTTTACTTTTTTTTTTCCAAAGAAGCTGAACCCAAAGAAATTCACATATCCCCATTCTCTGAAATCTGTACAGTTCTGATCCATGATAATTATAATTCCTTTGTATTAACAAAACGAAAAATACGATTTCAACTTTTGTCTCTTTAGGAAGTAAAAACTGCCTATGAGAAAAAGGGCTATCACAGTTTGCAATCCTTCCCTTGATAGTCTTACTGAGAACACTATTTTTAATGTATTTTTGTTTTAATTTATTTTTTATCTGCAGGATCACAGAGATGGCAAAATGAACCAGTAAAATTACCTGTAAATTGGTTGAACATCTGTGAATTGTAACGTAAATTGCCTTGTTCAAGCTATCTCACCGTAAATAGCTCTATATTGCACCTTGCTTCCTTATGGAGTCAGCCACAGTTCTGTGCATTACTGCATTAGTTGAGCCCACAAATAATGCAAACTGTACCATGTATCTATGTGCAAATGAGGGCTGCAATCCATGCTTGCAGTCTAGTTTCTTATATTAATGATTATAATGACATATATATATAATGAATATTGACAAAATCTTAAGTTTCAGAAGACAGACTTAGAGGTTTGGCCTATCTAAGTCTTATCCCATTTTATAAATATTTTTGAGATATTTATTTCTTTTTCTGGGTTTTTTTTAACAATTTTAATACAGCCTTTTCATGGTGAATTTTCAGGTAAAGGAACCATAACTTTTTTTTTCTTTTTTTGTGTCAAACAACCAAAGTAATCACTGGCTATTTGTTAAAAATTAGAAATTACCTGTGTATAAATAAGGATTCATTTTCATACACTTTGTGACAGAAAAAAGTTTGATTACTGTAAGAGAAAATGGGTGACTTGGCCAAACGCCTATGAAGAGAATGAACATACATTCTCTACTATCTCCAGCTCTATTGCCTGATGACATTACTGCCTCCAGCCTGATTTCACATTTCACCTATGAAAAAAACCCTTCAGTTATCCACAGGTGATCTGTATATTTTAAGGAATAACCAGTGATTTCTTCTAAGCAGACACAAAACCCAAACTCCTGAGACCTGCTGGTGGAACTGCCTGATTGCTCCATAACAGGTTTTACTCAAAATGAGCCAGACTGCAAAGTTTGGCTAACAGGGCACTTTTACTGAGATACGGGGCTTTGGGGTTTTTTTTAAACTTAGATTTCTTAACTTTTCTTAGAAAGTTAATCCCAGATATGTCATTGTAAAGGAGCTGGCATGGAAGGAAGCCATGTGATTACAAGGATTCAGTAGGGGGTGTTAGACAAGGAGAGGTTGACTTTTTTTCTTAAATTTTTTTTAAGTCTGCAGTTGCTGGTATCCTTCTGTGTCACAGCTTGCAAGCAAACTCAAAGGGATGAACACGGTAATCTGTGATAAGATGCTTATTGCGAAAACTGCAATCTATATGGATCATTGACTATTCTTGTCTTCATTACCTTATTGTGAAAGAGAAATCTATACCTGATTAAAGTTTCTGTCAGACCAGCAAACAGCAGAGGTAGAAGAGTTGAAACAAACACCATAGAATTAACGTTTAGAAAGTCCTACCTGGATACTCTAGACTATCTCTGATTATTGCTAGAGTACATTAAGAGGTTCTGTGAAAAAAATAAAGTGCAAAAGGCACACACTTAAAAAAAATAAATGGTAACACTGTGCTGTAGCCTGGAAGTCTATGCTTCCTTGCCTCAACTGTTTATTCTGAACATCATATCCTCCTTCTACTTCTCATGCAATAAAATGCTAATTATTTGGCATGAATTAAAAAACATTCAGTTACTATGGTTATTTTCCCAAACAGATTAGCAATCTAAATTTCACTTCCAAAACAGAGCCAGAAAATGGGAACCTAAGTCTCAGCAAGATAGTAAACAACGCTGTATCCAATTCTGTGCTGTAAACGTTTATTTCAAACGATGTATGTAGTATCCAATAAAAATTAATATTTTTATTTATCATTCTTCAGTTGTAAGATCAAAAAATTGAAATTTTTCAGATATTTTTACTGAAGTCTAATGGAAAGGCAGTTCTGGAACCTGTTTTCATTTGCACTATACCATTCCTTTCCTCTTTCTGCTAGCATGTGTTAAAAGACTCGTGTACGAAGAATTGGGTTCATAACCCACTGTTTAGCTTTTCATATGTAGACATATATATTCTTGAACGAGTTCTAACTGGAAGAAAAATCCTTAAAATAAATGAAAAGATATGCAGTATTCTTTTGTAAACAGTGAAAACCTAACCCTATTTTATTGACAAACACCGACACACATATGTAGCTATCCAACACTCTTGAAGAAAAACATGACACAAAGCCTCCCAAAACCAGCTTCTGGAGAAACCTGTTGCAAGAAAAACTTTGAGCTCTGACGTTTTATGACTCCTATTCTCTCTTTTGTATGGCCTCAAGATCAGTATCTACACTGATTCACTCACACTAAAGCTGCTAATGAAATCACCGATTTTACTACACTGCAGTGGAAGTGGTCGTTTCAGTTAATTTTCAGACCTCAAACCCAGGCTTTTAAAATAACAAAACTGTTCATACAATATGTAAATTATACATCATGAAGAGTCAGCTGTAAATTCATCAAAGGGGAAAACAAACAGTAAACATGCGTGTCTTAGGAAAGAAGTCTGCTTGAGGTACACAAAAGGAAGGTCAGAAGGTCCATTCTTAATCAGATCACCCATTCCAGATCTACTTATAACCTTACCTGGTATCAGAAAACCACAAGGCCCTGGAATCTCTAGAAGCAGGGCATGGATGGTAAAGGGGTGAAAGTAAAAGATTGAGAATCTGTTAGAGGCCACACAAAAAAAAAAGCACCCATAAATGTAAAAAAACCAACTGAAAGAAGAAAATACTAAGGAATGATTCCTGGAGTAAAAGAATTCATAAAATTAGAGTAAGGTACAGTGATTTTATGGAGCTTTACAACTGAGATGAGACTTCATTTTAAAATGCTCATTTTCACTGGGAACTATTCATTATGTAAGTAAAATTCAAGCATCCATTTCACTTTCAATTGAACCCAGATATACTGATAAGAGGGAATTACACACTACTCTTTTCCTGTAAATATGTAGACAATAGCAGACCATGAACATATATTCCAAAAAACAGTCCTTTCACTCATAGCCTAAAATTTTGGTTCTAATAGGAACATAGCATCTTCCTCATTTCTATTCAGCAGTTCATTTTTAAGCAAAAGATAAAATTACTTATCTTTGAGTAACAGACACATAATGTCTTACAGGGCCATCATGTCATTGAAAAGCTGCTGATTTGCAATCTGTAATTATGAGCATCTTCATAGGACAGTGGCAGGAAAATTATTTTCTCTCAAAGGTATCCGTAATACCAGATCTCCACTCTTGGAAGTGAAACAAATACAGTTCTTACCCTGCACAATAATATAAAGGATATTTTCTGATGGGCACGAGGGAGTAAGATGTATTTTCTGGATTGTCTGACAGAAACATAACAATGATCGTAGCCAGGGGTAATACAGCTTTTAAACTGACAGAGCTGGAAAGTAACCAAACAGGTCCTTCATGTCCATGCAAATATTCTTTCACTTATATCCCTACAACGGTGTGTAATAAGAGCATATCTGAAATAACGTTCAGTGGATGCTTGTATAGAAAACCATCAGATTGGCAGATAGGCCAGCAAATGGCCTATCTAAAATCAGACGAAGAGACTTTGCAACAGATGAGTGTCATGTGCAGTGAACATTGGCGTGACCTCAGAGATGCACTGTTGAAAAACTGCAAGGATTTGGAGGGAGACACAATTCATTGGCATCACAAGCAACAAAATGGGTTCCAGTAGTTTTTGTTTACAAAAAAGTTTTTTGACAGAAAGCCTAAGGAGAGAAGACTAAATAGGATGAACACGCAGTAAAGGACAACTTTGGATGAGACAAACTCTGACAAAGTCCCATTGCTTTTTTTAAGGAAGAAACGACAAAGTGATTAAGCTCACCTTTGAAGATACGTTGAGTAAGTCAAAATAGCTTGAAGATTACCTAGACTGTGAGAATAAGTTACTTCTTCAAGACTGAAGATCATATTTATCTGATGCCTCAGAAATAACTAAGCTTTGTAACAGCTTACAAGTATAAGCACCTGTAAATTTTGGTGTTTTTTTTTTTTTCCCCCAGTAGGGGATTTGAATGCTTCTAAATCAGGACCATGAAAAATGAAGCTACAGCAGAAGTTTTCTGTGTTTTCAAAATATTTAAGAAGGGAGAAATGTATGGAATAGAGGAAGATTAAACAGTAAAACAAACCAAGTTCTCTCACCGTTTGAGTAAAAGAGGTACTTTTCTAAGCAGAAAATAGTAAGGTTCAGAAAAAGAACCTATAATAGACAAGTTAATAGATAAGTTGTGATATAAATTCCAGCAACATTGGTACCAACATGGAGATAAATATTCTTGGTCCAAACCCTGAGAAACCTCCCCATATAACAACATTTTAGAATGAGCCCTCTGTAGAGGTAATCACATCCCTTTACCTACTTTTTTT
>RSEF01000004.1:81735637-81766864 GCA_003993805.1 Himantopus leucocephalus | reverse complement strand
GAGGGGGGAAAAGTGTTGTTTGAGGTTTTTTTAATGCTTTCTTCTGAAATATCAGAGGAAGCATTCTGGACATATTGATGCAATTAACTGCAGACTGCAAGGATTATGAATGTATTTACAGTTTTTACGGTAAGCAGTCTGATGGAAAAGGCCGTTCTTTGGCTAAGGGAAGTATAGATGTTTAAACGGTAGTTCATGACTGAGACAGTACCAAGTTTCTATGCACATCCATGAATGAGGAATTCTGTACTGAAGTCCAAAGACCTTTTTCCCCATCTATTTGAAAACAAATAGGCATTAAAGTCTTTAAAATAAATACAGTTCCTGAACAGAACCAATGGCTACATCCCTACGTATGAGGAGGAATGATGACAAGGGTGGTGAGAGATGCTATATTATATGTATTTAGAGCACACAGGACTCTTATTTCACAGCTAAACAATTTGTAAAAATTCAAAATTGACACTTCAAAGAGAAAAAAACAACAGTACCTTGGCAAGTAAATTTTTTAGAAGGAGTTGTGAGAAGAAGTTTATCTGCCATTTCTCCAGGACCAGCACAACGTGCAATGCCAGGTTCTTTGTATTCTGATTTTACCCAGTCAGATAGCCACTGCATGTTACAATCACAATAAAGAGGATTTGCTCCAATAGCCCTATGGAAAACAGACAAACAAAAAGTGAATAAAGTTTTAAATGGTTGCTTTTAAAAAGCAAAATCAGAAAACAGGTTGGCAAAAAACCATTCAAACCACAAACCTGCCCTCCCTCCACCAAATTGACTGTAAGAGCATGAGGTGTCTGGATTTGGGTTCTCAGTCAAGAAGAGACAGTTTTAGCAGTGAACTCGGTCCAGAAACCTAGCTATTCTTAGCTGCATTATGTGTGAACTTTGCAGAGCTAATACGAACTAACTCTGTTTCACCCTTGGTATGTAATGGCCAAGATCAGCTGCATCAGCAGAATGAAACTGATACTGGGAAATTAAGTTCACAAGAATAAAATATCTCTTCCGAAGCAGCCCAGGCAACCCCAGAGTTCCACCCTGATATTTTTCCTTTTCAGTTTATGGCTCCCAGGCTGGTACAAACCATCTGTTTCTAAGCTTCCAAATTTGATTTAATTATTTCCTCTTTGGAGCTCTCCCACTGAACTCACAGCTATGTGCAGAATTCTGTAAGAGGTCTCTGCTGTGTAAGTAAAGAAAAACTACATTATTTCAGCCTTGTGGTAGTTACATAAGAATTGCCTCATTATGAAAGCAAATCCATTTCTTTAAATAAACCTGATTTTTTAAATTAAAAAATAGCTTAACTAGAGATTTTCAGAATTAATTTCTGTAAAGGATTTTTAAGTATCTACTTTCTCTGCTAGAAACTGTAAATACTTTTAGAACTCTGAGAACAATGATATGTTATGTAGTTAATTTGGAGGATAGAAACATTGTGCTATTCTATAAAGATGCACTCATATTCCTTTTAAGAAAGAAAATAATCATAGAACTTTCAACAGATAATCTTGACATATGCACACACTGTCAAATGGCAGTCAGTACTTTTTTTCAGATTTTTCCACAATATTGGGTCACTGGCTCTTCCAGAGATTCAAGAAAATCTTTGGCAAAAAGAGGTGGTAGGAACTACCACTGCTGAAACACTCTTTTCCGCCACACTGAGCAGGAAGCCCTCTCTTAATTATTGCTATATAATTCCAGCTGAACACAAGAAAATATATATACTACTTCTGTCAGGTTTAAGTTAGAGCAGTAAAAAAAGTCAGACCTAGTGACAGGGACCTTCCCACACAAGGAGAAACACCTAGCATTTGTCCACCCCATATTTGCAAGACTGAATGTCAGCCTGAACTGAGATAACGCAATTGCTCTGCTAAAATCGGAATGTTAACAGGGATAACTGGTGTCCATTAAGAAAAAAATAACAGCAACAATAATCGAATCCATGTAAGTTTTACTGATGTTTCATGCAGATAAGCTAGTTTAATAGTAGCATTTGAGTGAATTATCAGTGACTTAAAGCTTAATCAGGATCATCGAATTTCTGAGAAACAGCAAATGAAATGTAAATGTCCAATACTGAACTAGAAACGGATAATTAAGTTTTTAACAACTGCACCTGTTCAGAAACATAAAACCCGGATATATCTAAAGGCACTAGTCAACTTACTCCTCAATTGCAAGCAAAGATTTAATAACTATCCATAAACACAATGAGGTTTACAGATAGGTAACTTGTTCTAATCTAGGTTCCCAATGAAAATGGAAATCAGGAAAAGTATTGCCTCAAATTGTGTTCTGAAATCAGATGCCGTGTATTTAATGTCAACTTAAAAGACACCAACACAAATCATAGAATAATTTAAGGCGCTCTGGAGGTCATCTAGTCTCGCCTCCTGCACAAAGCAGGGCTCACTTCAAAGTCAGAGCAGGATTGCCCAGGGCTGTGTCCAGCTGAGCTCTGAAAATCTCCAGGGATAGAGATTCCTCTGCTTCTTTGGGCAACTTGTTCCAAAGCTGAACCACCCTCATAGTGAAGAAATTTTCATTATGTTCGAACTTCCCTTGTTGCAGCTTCTGACTGTTGACTCTTACTCTTCACTGTGCACTTCTGAGAAAAATCTGTCTCCACCATTGCTGTAATCCCCTTAGAGGCTTAAAGACTATTAGGTCCCTCCTCTCGTTCTGCAGGCTAAATAAGCCCAATTCCTTTAGCGTCTACTCACAGCTTATACGATCCAACCACTTCCCCACCTTACTCGCCCCTCTCCTGGATTTGCTGTGGTTCATACACATCTGCTTTGTACCACAGAAACTGAACACGTATTCCAGATGCGGCCTTAGGAGGGCCGAGCAGAGGGGAGTGACCACTATCCTCAGTCACCTGGCTGCTTGCTTTTTAATTCAGCCCAGAGCATCTTTACCCTTCATTGCCATAGGGGCACATGGCAGACACGTTCAATTTGCTGCCCACCAGGAGGCCCCGGATTTTTCTGCTGAGCAGCTAGCTAGCCCTCTGGCCACTTCCCAGCCTGTACTGATGCACGAGCTTGTTCCAGAGCAGGCCTCTGCATTTCGTCTTTGTTCAACTATATGAAATTTGCCAAACATAACATAAAAAATACAGTTATCTAAATACTCACAGGTGTGATAATGCTGAAAGATCATTAAAAGCTCCTTCAGGAACAACAGAAATATCATTGCCATGTAAAGACCTTAAAAAGAAAATAAACAGAATAATATAAGTGCATAAAAATCAGCATATTAACTTTGCAAATTTCATCTTCTGTAAATAGTTTTCAGCTTTTCACATTTTTTTTTTCTTCCAGTTCCTCGCTGTTTCTAGCTGGTTTGGTTTTGGTTTTTGTTTTAAACTCTAACTGGCAACCTACTCGTCATTTGATTGTTTTTCACCCTGAATTTTCCTAAGAAATGTTAATAATATGATTCTTTTAAAACTGAAAGAATAAAGGTCGCTAAAAGCAGGGACACTTCTGTAAAGTACCGACTGGATTTAGGGATAGCAGAAGAATTATTATTTCTGACTTTTTCAGCAATTCCCTGAAATTCCCATTAATTATTTTCATACATTTCTTTTAATCTTTCATGGATTCATACAGGCACTGACTTTTCGTTAATATAAGCATTAAGGTTGTTGCACTAATCTGATACTAAAGTTAAAGAACTAAAGACTATTAAGCATCAATACCGGGACTAGTGTTATCTCTCCTGTAGCAAACCTGCACAAAAATATATCTCCTTTTCCATAAATTCATTGTTACATGTATATTTAACACATATAGAATTATGGTTCTTGAAATTGTCCATCTTTATATAAAATAATTGAAGTTGTGTGATCAGACTTATATAATGCCATGCTGGAGACATTTAATCCAACTAAGCTATTAAATGGTTATAAACTAACCAAATGGAGGCAACAATTACATGTTCTGCTAGGGACTTTTGAGAAACAAATTTTACGGGTTTTTTTCTTAATGACAAACTGAAGCTGTAAACTAGACTGACTGTTCTTTATTTTTCTTTGTCCCTTTTTGTGCTCTTTCAACCATGTTTTTCCTAGTGGTAAAATGGAAAGTTTTCTTGGAACCAAAAAGTAATTTTATTGATTTTCAATAGTTAACCATGATGTAACAGCTTTGGAAATACTCCCATACTACATGAAACAAGAAAGAAAGAAATTTATTGTTGGAATGAAAATATTCAAAATTCAACTGCAAAATCCCCTCATATATACTTAGGAATTTATGCATATGGCATTTTTGTTACACTTTAATGCTTACAACAAGGAAGAACATAATGCAAAAAAGAAATACAGCCAAGATTAAAAATCAGGAAAGTAAAAAGTATATGTCTTTATATACAATGTTGTCCAGGGTCACATAACTTCTTGTGCAGCATTTTGAGAATATGCTTCCCCAGAATTAAGCCACTTAGATTTTTAAGGCTATGTAATTATCACTTCTCAAATACTTGGTAAATTTGAAAATCTAGTAACTTCCTACAGATTTGCTATCTGCTGTACACAAATAAAAATTCTGGAAGATAGCAATGTTTAAAAAAAAAATACTTACAACAACCTAAGTGATTTCAACCCATCAAAAGTCCGTGCAGGGATACACCTCAAGCGATTGTAACTAAGAATTCTGAAAATATATAAAATACTGTAAGCAAGTATACCAGCCATTCAGTACATAATGCAGAGCATGACCAAACCCAGCTTTTGCACACATAGCTAGTTAGGAAACAAGTTATTTTACAGCCTCCACAACAAGCAAGCTTTAATATCAACTAAACGCCCTTTCTTTCCAAGACAAAAAAACCCCACTGTAATGCTTCCAAAGAGTCACTGTTACATGTTTAAACTTACAAGGTGAGCAGCTGAGTCATGTTGCTGAAGCTCTGATTAGAAAGAGTGCTGATTCTGTTGTTACTTAAATCTCTATAAAAAATAAATTCAGAAATTCAGACCTTAAAATGACTGCCCCAGTCCTGAAACACTGTAAGTTAAACTGACAGACACATTATTTTTATTAGTAGAAGTAGTATCATCATTGGTATCAATATTTAAAGCAGCACATATTTTTATTTTCACATGCCATATACAAGCCCAGCAAGCGTTTAGCTTGATCAATGAAAAGCATTTTCATTTCAACACAGATGAAAAAGCAGTGCAATGCATTCTTATACAACAGCAATGTCCATCATGCTACTGAGTTAATAATGCAATCCTACATGAACCCAAGTATAGAAACGAAAGCGATGTTTTAAAGTGGAAATCATTCTAGTCATGTCCCTAATGACACCTGAGCAAATATCATCTAATAGTCTACTTAACACTTATATGCTGAAGACATCAAAGCCCAGAGCTATTACTATAAAGAACACCATCTAAGATTTATAGAGAAAGCCTTAACATCTTTCTTGCTGTTCAGTATTCTAATGAATAAAATCTTAAGCATAAGTATGATGGAAGCTGGAGTGGTATGCTGGTAGCTTCAAAGATGGTAGCTTCAAAGAAGCTTTGAAGAAGTGTATTAAATGTGAATACTGCTTGCTCTTTATTCTCATATTGTGCTTGAGTTTTCATTTTATGTTGACTATTCCACTATTGTTTACTGTATTTTGTGGTGAAATACAGTATTTGCTTCTGAGGGGACCTTGATATTTTAACTGAAGAGTACTGTTGAATAGGTATGCAATATACATATTTCTCTGCTTGAAATTTCATGAAAGCATGTAAGACAATGGACTCATAATAATAATAATAAACATATTAGGCAAGTACAACAGATCAATCTACTCAAAACAAAGAAAAAGTTAGAAATAAACAATTTTCCTTGTTAATCTGGAACTCAGGAGGCTGGTATGTAATTCCTTGTTTGGCCACAGAAGAACTATGCATAGTGTTTTGGTTTTCCAAACACAGCTGAGGAACATTCTCAACTTCGTAACAGCAGTATGAGGATACATTCAGAAGAGATTACAATAATGTGCTCCACAGGCCTGATAAATAGAGACTGTTAATACTCATCTTACTGGCATTTTATTTGCTGTTCATCTAGAATTTATTGTATTACATTTGTTTGCCAAATTGTTTGGGTGTATTTTCTGATTAGGAGGAAAATTTATACGATTTTCGGCTGCATTTGTCGAAAACAGACCATGAGTACCTAATCCCTGTGATGGAAGCCTTGTCACTATGCCTCCAATTAACTTCATCTCTAGATGTATATATAGTCTCCACTGATACTGTTACTGCACACAGTCCAATCTATACACTTGCTTTTTGTACTGAGGTTCCAAAGTTTATATTTTCTGTGTGCTGCAAGTTAGATCTTGTATAACTTCCCTAAACAATCCACAAAGATGTCCTGTAAGAATTTTCCTGATGTTATTTGCAAAATAAAAAAAGTTTTGGAAACAGGTTTTTTCCAGATTTGTGACCGTGACCACTTTTGTCTAGCATGGGGTAAATAAAGGAAATCAAATTCTTGTTTTTGAATGCCAAACCGTTTTCAGTTTTTGCAGCAAAGCTCCAAATTTAAGGGATTTTGTTACTCCCCTCCACTTTTTATTCTGATTATAATGAAACCACAAACTGCTTTCAGAATGTTACACAGTTCAACCTCAGCTGGTATAAATTTTTATAGTCCTAACAAAGGCCATGGAATTACAGCCATGTACATCGACTGTCTTCCTGTTTCTCTCACTGTACTCTCACAAGGTACAGAAATCATATTCAAATCATTCATGACGTAGAGGTAATAAATTTTAGAGCAGCTAGTGATTTGCCTCAAATCACAGAGTGAGTCAGCAACAGAGTTGGGAGTAAGGTGTTCTAGCCAAGTTCTCTTCTTGAGTCATTAAACCATATATTGTGGGAGAAACAGAAGGGGTCATATTCAAGTGTTACAACAGCTCTGTGTGCTATTCCTTTGTGAAGCATACCACCGGGTGAATGTTTCTTTTATAAATGAAGTAATTCTAGTGCCTTTATGGAGCTGCGTAACTAAATGCTGTATTACCCTAACACTTTACCCTAACTACCCCAAATTTGTAAGATCTTACGTCTCTTTTCAGGTTAACTATAATTTCTGCTTATATACTTTGTGATGTAATGACTGGAACGAAATACCCCTGCTTATAAAACGTGACCGGGTATATTATATGTAGGATGTGATAAGTAGAATAAAATATCCTCCGTTATAAAATGTGACTGGGTGTTCTATTTGTTAAAAAATACCATACATTTTATGGTGGGTTTTTTCTTATAACTAAACCCAGGTATAATGGAGTAGGGTATTTTGTTTTGGTTTGGGTTTTTTTTTTAATTCCAGTAGAGAATGTTGCTCTAAAACTACTTACATGAGTGTTAAATGCTTGTAGTTGGAAAGCTCTTTTGGAACAAGGGTAAACTGATTTCCATCCAAATAACTAAAACAGAAAAATAAAATAGACCATTTTGGTTTTCATTAAAACAGCAGCATCTTCATCCACTGATCTTAGAATCCAACAGTAAAGTTAATAACAAATGAATACATAATATTTCCGTTTTATAAGAAACCTTGCTTACAAATTTTCGTTTTTAGAGACACAATTGAGGACCTGTAGCCTAAGATCCAAATGCTATTGTATTAGATATTATGAATATTATGAAGTAACAGTAATAACAACCAACTCTTTCAAAGTACTTTCTATTATTTTGTAAAGACTGCAAAATGAGGTCTTTATCATCTCCATTTCACACACACCTACAGGTGAAAAGTATATCTGACTTCGGCAAGTCACATTAAGTGTGGATGTTGAGCTATCATAAATAGAAACAGACCCTGACATTGCAGAAGTAGTCCTTTACAGTAGAAAGAGTAAAGGCTGGTCCCAGCTCTAACAGCAAATTCATTTGTCATGCCTGCAGTTCAGGTCACCTTCCCTAATTTCTCCCTGTATATTTCATGATATATCAGGCATGACATACTGCAAACCTGTTCCTATGGAGTATGTTGGGTATTAAAGACAGTAATCAATTACCTTTCAGTAGAAAAGTTAGATTATCTTTTTTTCTCTTTGTAGGTTTACAGCTCCTGTATTATATTTCTTGCTCTTCTTCCATGCTCATAATTCTCAGTAACAGACTTGTTCATCCTTAGAGTTAATGGGTAAATCACACAGAATTTGGCATCTGAGTTACAGGCAAAGGAAGGTAACAAGCCTGGCCTGAAGAGCTTCCAGCGTGCAGCCCGTCAGTACAAAGTGCAAGTGGAGGAGCTCGTCATGGAACAAGGGCAAGTAGTTTAGAGATTATAAGAAACGCTGAATTTACCTGATTCTCTGAAACGGAGCAAACAGTGGCAGGAAGATTAAAGGTCTTTAGTTTCTCAACTGGGGCAAATGACTTGCTGCTGGTGGTGTTATGGTGGTATTACTTGTGTCTCCTGGAACCCAAGTGAAAACTACACCCTCATTATCCCTATACAAAGCAGATATTTTAGCCATCCAAATACTTGGAACACACTTGAGTTAAGAGCAGCCTCTGATAGAGACACTCTTAGATCAATTTTGAGCTTAATGTCTTTAAGTATTCCGCAGCATCTTTGGAAACTCTTGTCTTGACTAAATGGATGGGCTGAAACACAGTTAAACTTAATGAAATAACTATCTACAGCTAATCAAAAAGCTTTTTCTTTCTTTTTTTTGCCTCCCTTGGACCATGCCTTCCTCAGGGCTGCTTGCCAAATCCAAAATATGTGTCTCAAGTTTTATGTTTACACTATGTTAATGACATTACATAAATGGTGGTGAATGGAGCATGGGCTCATATACTTAATTATTAAAAAAGAAACCAACAACATTTAAACTTTTTGAAGGAGTAAGTACTCTGAGAAAATGCTTTTATCGACAGATAAATTAGGATATATTGCTTTAGCTTCATTAGAACTGAAGTACTACAAGTATCCACTTGGCTGATAAAAATTCCTCCTTGTTCAAATGAAGCAACTATTAAGATATTTTATAAAACACATGAAGAGTACATCTTGGAAGGGTTATGCATGCTAATGAACAAGAAGAATCAATCAGTATGCAACTGCTAACAGGAACCACCTCCATTATCCTTTTGAAAAATATGCTAAATTGCATGCTTAGACACTAATTAAAGCATACAAAATTGTACACAAATGAGTTTTCAGTCACAGTCAGTGTTCCACTTGCAATTCCAAAAGTATCTCTCTTTAGCTGCTTAATTTTACATTGCATTGATGCCTTTAAATTGTGAAATTGTATTTATTAGGCCAGACTATATTTAATTAAGTAATCTTCTATTTGAGAATAAAAAAACAGCACGAAAACCTAATGAAGTAAGTTATAGGTTTATATAGCTGTGTGCTAATTCGAGTTCTTAATAATTCCTCTTCATTAATGACTAAAGCCTTTTGGATGCTATTAAGCAGCAAACTAGTGGTGGACATTTCAGAATCCTCTATATAATACCAAATGGTAAAACAAAAAACTGTTCTAGTGACTTAAGATACATGGTTATGATGTTTTCTGAAAAAGCACTACATTAATCAGTTATTATGAAGCATTAGTAATTTAATATAAAGTACTTGCCATATGTAACACAAACCCAACTTTTTTCTTGTCAGTAATTTCTATTTCTTTCAATCTTGTGACCTATCTATCAAGATGCAAAATAGATTAATAACCCAATTTTTAGGTGTATATTTTTCCCTTCATGATGCAGAAAAATTGACTTATCTGGTCTTATGAGTAGCTTATTCAATTATTATCTTCAAACAATAAGTGAGGTAGCAAGCTCTTTTTTATATCAGTGTTACTGTCCATCTGCATATTAAATTATATCTTTTCATAAAAAGCAATCTTAATGATTTTTCTCATATAAAAATGTATCAAGAGATTAATAAAGTATCCCACACTGCCTATATATATAACATATATAAGACTGCCTGTGTGAAAAGTAAGACTTTCTATTAAAACCAGTCCTTTTGAAATATCATAAACCCATGTTCATTATTAAAATATGCAAACACATTAATAGCGTGTTTGCTTTTTGCTTTTTCATGTAACTTAATTTCTTCATTCCTTCCTAAACAGTGACCATAGATTAATCAGATTCACTGTTGCCCATAATTTAACCCATTGTTACATAACAGCCATGTTCAGTTATATGATGCTTCAGTGCTGGGGATATAAATTCTGAGAGTGATTACAATTTTATATACATATATTTTCAACGGTTTTCAGTAACAGATAGTTCTTAGAGTGTTTTGGGACTTACAAAGCATTGCTAATTCAAACTCAAATTTCTCAAGATACTGTGCGATGCTATAAAGCAGTACATTAAGAGATTTCAACTGATCTCCTGAATCCAATTCTTCGTTTTCTTCTCCCCTCATTCTTGAACCTGACATCATAAATCTGACAGTGATTTTCATAAAAGCGGAAAAAGTGTGCCACTTACAGTTCAGTTACATCTTTTGGGATGCCTTTAGGCAAAGCTTTTAGGCCTTTGTTGCTGCAGCGAACTACTGTGTCTAGACAAGTACACTCTGCGGGACAGCGGGACAGTGGAGAGCAGCTATTGTCATCGTTTCCTGGTTAATAAAAACAAACATGCTAAGCTTGCTATACAAATGTCACTTCACTATTAGCAATAATATCCCACCTAATTCCTATAAGCAAACATGATATTTCTACATTATGATATCTCTTAAGTAGGGAAAACATTGAGTCATCTCTGTAAAGCATCGCTCTGAGAATTTACATTTCAAGTGACATTTTATTTAGTATAATGCTGTTTTACTAGGTAAAAATGCTATTATATGGAAAAAAAGATCGTGAAAGAACAAAACTTAAAATGAAAGATAATAAAGGAAAATATACGTTGATTTTCAAAATTAACAAATTATTAAAAACAAACAGTCTCTTTAAAGGAAAGTTACAGCCTTGAAAATTGACAAACTAATAATGCAATAAATGGAAGCATGTGTGAGACGTGCAAGATAACAGCCATTTTTTTATTAAGCATCAACGAAGTCACAAACTAAGCAAAATGGCACGTTATTTGATCAAGTAACCTGAAAGAGTGCTTGATTCAAGCTGCAGCATTTGAAAATATTCTCATCTGAACTCCAACATTTGTTCAGTTTATTTAATTTTTATATTATCTCTAAATTGTGATTTACAGTACTGAACACGGGCAAGAAAAACTTTTGAAAGCATATATCCAATAGCCACGTGCCTGCTGATCATCCAAAAATGGGTGGAAGACTTTTAAACTGATGTAGAAACTGAGCATGAAGTGCAGATGAAGTTATTTAAAGCAAACCACTTTGGGATCTATGGGAATCATGCAGCTATACATATGAAAGCTGAAATTATAAAAAGTTCAAATATTAATTTTCTTACCGTCATCGCAGGTAAAATCCTGAATTGCCACATCCTGGATGGGAATTTCTTTGAGGAAGTAGGGTTTTTGGCAGCGCGGGTTCCCCGTCACAATGCGTTTCTTCCTTAGCCAGTCTCCAAGCCACGCAAGATGGCAGTTGCAGTTGAAGGGATTGGCCAAGAGGTTTCTGAGAACCACAGGAAAGTTTACTTCGGCTGACGCCATTTTTTCATCCTATTTTCATCTATTTCTATTTTCAAAAAGCTAAGCTTAAATATCGTTCTTCAAACAATACTATGTACAAACCATAGGTGAAAGCTGTAATTTAGGCTCTGTGTGGTGAATCTTGATATAACTCGTTTAGAAATAATTTAAAACTGTCAAAGACCTGACTTGTTGTCAAGCCACTCTGTACTGATAATGCAATAATTTCATATAGAGATGAAGGCTGATTACATTACATTATTAGCTTTAACCTGACAACAGCTATTCCATTAATTTGTCATCTCAAGATTCCATCTTTTATTTGCTCCAGAGAATAAGTTTCCTATCTGAAGTGACAGCTAAGTTGATTACATGCCAGTTATAAAAATGAATTTACTTCTAGAAGTCTCACTACTTTTGGCATCTCCTTACTTCAGCACAAACCTATCGACAACTCCATTATTTATAAACATGTCATCCTTAATATGCACAAATTAGTCACTTGGTACAAAGTGTCACTTTTTATGTAAAAAGGGGATTAAGTACTTTTCTGAACGATGCTTCAGTAAACTGAGCGGCAGCTTCGCCCACCATTTTCCCTTCCCTTAAATTACATGATATTTAAATAAAAAAAGGGATGCTTCTTTTCATAGAAAATGAGGCTGAAACTTCATTATAAAACATGTATGAATTAACATCCTCAGTAGGCTGAGGAAATTTAAGATAATAATTGGACGGCACAGGGCAGAAAGACAGACAACACGGTGATTCGACCAGTGGCAACTGTGTGATGCCTACCCAAAATGTGGGTTTCTACCCTGGCTCAGATCAGTGGGCTTCTGCGAGGGGGGTGAGCAGGATGTTTTTCCTGCCTTCTCAGGCACTTCTGGAAACCAGTCTAACGCTGCATCAAAGGGTGCCATGAAAACATACTCTTCATGCGTCCAAGATGGTCCAGAAAATAAACTTTCTCCAAAATCCCTCTATGAACTCTTTTTTCCCTTAAGTTTACCTCGTGCTGTGAAATTATACAGTAAACCATTAACAGAAATGTCCCCAAAACGTTAGAGGTTTAAATTTGGGTAAGGTAAAACACAAACATGACTTACAAGGTAGAGAGCGAATGCAGTGTGTCGAAAGAGCCGGGTGCCACGGTGGTGATCTGGTTGTCGTACAGGGAGAGCAGGCGGACCGAGCTCAGGCCCGTGAAGCTGTCATTTCCCACACAGCTCACGCGGTTGCTCCTCAGCATCCTGAGGAAGGAATGACGAGCATTTCTTAGATTAGCCTGAGCAGGGGCTGGAGCTGGAGTGGTGGCCCGAGCAAGGGCCAAGAGGTACAACTCCAAAGGGACTGCAGTGCAGTGACCCCCGTGCCGCCTTTTCCCCCCCTGAAAGGATGGAGTGCAATGTGTGTGGAGGGGACTGGAAAACACAAAGGGGGTGGGGGTAGGTTTCATAAGAGGCAAAGGGTGTTTTCCCCTAAGCATTTATGTTTTGTTTTTTTCTTTCAATACCAGAATTGGTAATTATAAGTTTTTTAATTGACAATAGATGAAATTGATTGGAATTCCCCAAATCAGAGATACACAGCAGCCCCCTCGTCATGTTTCCAAGCCTAATGACTCCAGAACCGCTATGTACATGGAGCAGAAGATTGTACCAGCTGACCTCCTCCTGAGGCCCCTTCGACCTGAGTTTTCTTAGGATAAATTCTAGACACCACTTCTACTACATTCTCAAGCATTTCAATTTAATGAAATCAGGCTACCCTGACTCCTCCTCTGCATGACTCTTAAGATTTCGTAAAAACGTCAGACTACTAATCAAGAAACACCTATTCTAAAATCTCTCATGTTTCTGTAAGTCATATGAGCTTTGAGGTTTGCTGCTTTCCTACCTGTCCATCAATAGACGAATATTTTTTTCCCCACGCTCTTGTCTAAGAATGGCTGCTTCTAACAATTTTAGCAGCTTTAAATGCAAAGTTGGAAATTATAGGCCTGATTTATTAAAAATACCTAATGTCTATGGACAGCTGAAGCCCCAAAGACCATTTAATCTTGGCTCTGCTTTGTTGATCAAAAAGACAGGCCCTCTGAAGAAGGCCAAGAAGCTGTGGGTTGTATAAACATCCTTTTTGGAGTGGAAAGAGCTAAACTGCCTTCATGGAAAGAATGAAATGAGTTCAAGCTATAGTGCTTTTACTCCTCCCTTCACTGTTGAAATGACATTAAAATTACTTAGGAGAGAATAATTTCCCACATTTCAATATCCACCAGAATCATTTTTTCCTCTAGCAAAATTCCCAGTAATGGTTGAACTGCACTGAATCAGACTCCATTACGTAAAAAGTGTAATTCCCATGCAAAATTGTGTTACTTTAAAGCAGATGATTATTCCCATTTCCATTTCTGCAGCTGGATGTTTATCCATTCTCAACCGCTTCATCGTTGTAGAGGACTCAATTTCTGTGGTCAAGTAACCACAACGAAGAATTTCAGCTACATTATATCCATAATTAATAATTAATGAATTCATATAATGTATGAAAACCTTTTTGTAAAAAAGGAACAAAAACTAAGATATGCTTGAATAATCCACAGCTAATCCTCCAAAATCAAAGGGTTTAGATAGAGTATTACTTTAAAAAATACCTGGCAGAAAAGTAAAAGAATAAAAACACCCTAATAATTACACTTACAGTGTTTTGAGACTTTCAAGTCCTTTGAACATTTTGTGTCGAACACTTTCCAAGCGGTTGCTAGTGAGCAATAATTCATTCACACCAGAGGCTCCGTCAAACGCTCCTTCTTCAATATCGGTAATCTTGTTATTGCTCAGGTTTCTATTACACATTAACAGAGGCAGAGAAAAACATGTTTTCTTTTTTAAATACCCTAAATCAACTGTTAAATGCTGCAGACTGCATAGATTTCAAGATATTGAGTTATTGTGTAAAATCAACAAATGCATTGTTCAACTTCAAACTAATAAAAGCAAAATTGAATGCCCTGCTAACTAAAGAAGTAAAGATTTTTAAAGCAATCATTGGAAGATGTTTTTAAATAACGGCAATTACCAAGTCCATACTGCTGCCACACAAGAACATCTTTTCATAATTTTGAATCTTGTCAGTGACCGTATAATTTTTTCATGTGTCCGGTCCTTGTAGCATTATTAGATGAATTAATAACAAAATGATACTGTATGAGTATCAGCACAACTAACCACTCTGATTTCTTTATTTCATCTCAGTAGACACAAATATAAGAAAACAGTATAAACAGCAACATATGTAAATGAAATGTGTGAATATAAACAGTAAATGAAATGTTAATCATTTATGACATTAGTTAAAAAGGAGGGTTTATAAGCAATACAGTTCATTTATCTGCAATTCACATGCAAAGCAGATTAAAATGTGGGAAAATGACCTAAAATACTGCCAAAATATTTAGTGTCTATAGTTCTTAGTTGAAATATGGAAATCACAGCCCAAATGAGTAGTATCTGTACTATATATATAAAAGCATACATACTCAACAACACACATTTTCTTAAAGATTTTTCATGTTATTCTTGCCTTGTTTTGTTTGTTTCCTATAACTATACATATTACAGAACTACATTATCTACATGCTAGACTTATAATACACTAATGATTTTTAAAAAGCTCTTAGAAATGCTCTGAGACAACGTAAAATGAAGTGAAGCTAAAAACTTTTTATTTGATGGAATTAACGGTGTTGGGGAGAAAAATCAAACAGTATTTGATGCAACTTCTAGAACAGCATTTTAATTGTTCAAATGAAGATACGATTTGTCAGAACGAAAATTCATACGCTTGCCAGAATGATCTGGTGCCATTACCTAAGACACAGAAAACATGGAGTTGTGGCTTAATGTTGAGTGCTGACTACTCATCTCTAGCTGAGCTGTAATTTAACATACACCTTGCCCATGATGAAGGATACAATCATTGCTTTCATTTAGTTTCACAGCCGAGCTGTTCAGTCTCCTGTAAGGTGCTGCACAAGACTGCAAGCAAGAAACTAATTTCTCATCTCAGCTGGCTTATCTGTGTCAAGCCCTTAGTTTCCTAAAATCTTATTTGTTCCTGGTGTAAGATGGATACTACTTCACTCACTTCACAGGGATATTTTAAGGATTAATGTTGCATAGCTAATCAATGATGCAGTGCATACACCTGCTTTATTACTGATGAACCATCAAATCAATTAAACATTTAGGCCTCAATTTTTCAATGTCATCTGTGCAGAAAGACCTTTGCACTTATTTGAACCACCAGAAGAAATATGAGCTCCACAAAAATACAGAATTCACTCGTATTGGTGTCTCTGTAACATCACTACCTCACTGCCTTCCAGTCATGCTTAACCAGTCACCGTATTATTCTCTAAATTGAAGAATGTTGTAACAACTGGTATCTATATTAGAAAGTTATGGAGCAGTATTATTCAAAATGTTAACTTTTCAGTAACATTTTCTCAATTTTGTTCCTCCTCAATTATCCAGATTTCTAAGCTCTTGGGAGTTCCAGCAGACAGCTACACTGAGACTGATTAGTAGTATTCTTTTTCTTTCTTTCTTTTGTCTTTAACAGCTCCTGAACTAAAAAGCAGCAAACTAGCTCTAGATGACATGAAATGTTTACTATGCTACCTTTATAGCCTGAAAATATGCAATTACTGACAGTGTATTTCCTTTTGCCCATTTTTCTTAAATATGAACAACTGATATATGCATGTGCATGTATGCCGCATCAAGTATTTTATTTATTTTAAAGGCACTCTCTAGCTGTAAAAAGTGCTAATCTGAGATCGCTGAGGAATGAAGAAAACTGGGTATCTACTGTATAGCACCAGAACACTGCTGTGTCAGACATTCCTTCGTTCTTTTTTTCAGTATCTCAGCCCATTCCAAAGTGGCAAGGTGTACTCAAGTGGATAGGTCAAAAGCAAAGTTGTTTTTTGGCTTTTTTTTTTTTAATCTTTGACCTAATAATTAAAGAAAATCAGTAATAAGTATTTAACTAACTGTGATCGTGACAGCTGCCAGCAAGGATCTGGATAAGACTAACAATAGTTTAAGTAATGCTATTGCTTCCCTTGAGATTTTGGTCTCTAGTAATGTAGACTGAACTTTTACAAATGGTAGTAACTTGGCGACTATGTTCAAAAAGCAGTGCATTACTTTCATTCATCTATTTGTACTTGCATTTTTCTTCACTTACTATTTATGCTTGGATTTAATCCTGAAAAGATTGAGCACAGAGTCACTGAATCTAACTAAATGATCTACCCTCAAATACGTCTTTTACATAAGCAAAAGAAAAGCTTTTAATAGATTTATTTTTAATAACATCTGCAACTGGTAAGATTATAAACTCCTCTTAGAACATGAACTGTGAACATGGACTTACATGGATGAGCTATCAAACCGTTTTTTTCTCAGTCATTTAATTTTGATATTGCCCTCGTCTAATGACAGTTTAATGAAGCACAGAATCGAAGGCATGTCTCGAATGTGCTGAAAGAGGCAAAATTGCCCGGTTAGGGAGTAGTACAGGAAGTTGCAAAAGATTACTGGAACCTTTTTTGAGCAGCTTATACTGTGAGCTCCCTGCTGTGGCTGTGTAACAGAGCAGCTGCCCGGACACTGCAGCAAAGTTGCCGGAGCCATACACCATGTGAAGCTGTTACTGGCAGTGCCTGGTCCCATAGAGAAGAGCTGCCAACTCTGATCTACCTCAGTGATTAATTTAAACCCATTCTTGATTTTTGATTAGAATATACTGAATCTTTTATAGATAAGAACTAAGATAGGTGGAGAAACACAGCAAGCAGCTAACACGCTATCTGAATAGACAAGGTCACTGAAGTTGCACTTACATTTTACGCAGCTGAGGAAGTTTCTTAAAGATTCCAGTAGCTTCCAGGACTGAAAATTCATTGTTATTTAGTCTCCTGCAAGAAATGACATCAATTTCAGGAAAAAATATTCAGGCATTGGTACAGAGTGTTCCACACTAAGTAAGCTTTTCAGACTGGTTTAACTGAATAGCTGGTATTCAACTGGTACCTGAAGGACAACTCAGTATATACTGACACTTCTAATTCTGGTAATTTCTGTGAATGTACATTCTCATTAGTTAAACTTCGGCATACATAAGACACACAGAATCAAAACCAGATCACAAAATAACATACAACTAAAACTGCTGAGAAATATAAGAAGATGTTTTTAATTTTTCTTTAAAGGGAATAAAAACAAAAATGTAACTAAGGAAGGATTCCATGGCAACTTATAAATAAAATCTTTAAGAAGTACATATAAACCACTGAAGATTAGTTTACTGTTCTTTAAAGGGTATCAGGTGGGGTCTGCCAGACATCTGGAGGTGCTCACAGAACACTATTTACAAGAATGAAATAATTACTGTATGCTCAATGCTTCTTTTGAATAGGGACTGAAACACACTGCATACGTCTTCTCAAGAATTTAAAAACACTTCCCTGACCATGGTTTATCTTCAGACCGCTACACCTAACACGCATATATTGCCTAAGGAAGCATTAAATGCCGCTTTGTAACACTATAAAAAGGCATACAATGAGCAACAAATACTACCTGATACTGATCTTTCCTGTCCAGGTACCAAGGCTGTTCCAGCACACCATACCTTTAGGAGCTGCGAGGTTAGAGGATCATCTATGTTTCAAAAAGTATCTGCACTGACTCTGTATTCCCTATTTCCTCTCTTGAAAAGAAAACGGAAATTACAAGTCTTAGATTCTTTATATGTTTTAATGGAGTCATCTTATTAAGGAAGGGAGTCTGTCCAGCTTTTATTTAGAGATCTTAAATGGGAAGGAAAAAAAGATGACTGACAAGATCACCATGAAATGAAATTCAGCATCATTCTAAACCCAGAATGCTTTTCAGAACTGCCTTATTGCAAGACAAGATTAAAAAAAACCCTAGAAAATAAAAGAAAGCTGCTCGTTCATCCTTTCTTCCTGCTCATTCTCAATGATAGCCAGAAGGGAAATTAAGGTTGTAAATCTGAAGGTATGGCTGAACAATAGTTTCAGCATGGAATCAAACTGAGAGAAGACAGGAAGAGTTTTTTGGATATACACGGAACATTTGTGTACCACAGTGAAGTACAAAAGACATGAATTTCAAAAGATGTTACCACCTCTGAGTATCAGCTGGATGACTTAAATGTGATTTTTAGTGGGACCATATCAAATGAATTTTTGCACAGTGTCAATTAACGAAGTTACATCATCATTGTAAACAGCTTTTTTTCCCCCCGTCCATCAACAAAAGAAGCACCAAGCATTCTATAAATGCTGACATTTTCAAATATTTTCAAGTGCTATATCAAGGCTAGTAGAATGACTTTTTTGTGAAAACATTTGAGTCTAATAATTCTTCCTTGCTGTGCTCTACTGAAGACATTTGTAACCCCACTGAAACAATTTGTTCCTTTCCTCTTCGCAACAATCTTTTACATATTAAAAATAATTTACGATGTTTCTTCCTCAAGTTTCCATCACACAAATGCATTGTATCTTTTCAGTTTTTCCTCTGAAGTCTTCATTTCTAGATGATTCTTGTTCTCCTTGAAATTTTTTTCAAGTGATCCATATCCACCTTGAAAAGTGAAGTCCTTGACACAATATTCCAGCTGATATTTTACTATTTTTATGTAAATTAAAACAATTATTTTATATAACTTACATACTACACTCCTGTACATACATCCCAAAATGAATTTGTAGCAGTGCCCAGTGGTACACCTTCATCTTTAATACATATGATTACACAACCATAGCCTTTTCTCTTGAACTCCTTGCTGGTTATTCCTCAATATTGTATTTGTGGTGCTAATTAGTCCTACCTAATGTCACATGTAGAATTTGAAGTTTTATTTTATTTAAACTAGTCTTAGCCTACTATCAATATTACAGAACAATTTTAAGAATTTTCCATGTGTTTTGAAGATTTTCAATGTTTGAGAAGTTTCTCCATACTTCTTTATAATGGAAGAGAAGCATGGGTTGAATAACTGTATCACAATTTGGTTAAAACTGTAGGGCAAATAGTTTCTTCTCTCTAACTTTCTGTATATGGTGATATCACAATTCATGCATCATCACTGAGGGTAGATCCACAAATAAAGGGACATCAAGAGTTACAAATTATGGGTTTGTGGTCAGAGGAATGACCACATGGATCACACGGCATTACTATGGCTGGAGATTGCTGGCTTTAGTTCTAGAATTGTTAAATACTTGTGCAAGAAGTTTTCATTCTATTATCATGGTAAGTGATACCACACAGAGGAATAAAATTATTACAGATGACTGGAAAATTAACACATGTGGTGCTATCTTCCTTCTGGATCTTAATATCATTATTTTCTGAGCCCAGTGCTCTTTACTGGTAAAGACAATTATGGTAGTTGTTATCTGTAAATCACTGGATTTGAAAAAGGATCTGAAAAATACTTGTATCTGGTTTATTCAAAGAAAAGTACTGGAATGTCATTCTCAAAAAAGTAAACAAAGCATTTGATGATGATGTCTAAATACTCTGTTTCTCTGTTTTATGGGATGCTTTTTCCTGTTTTATTAACGCAATAGGTAAGATATTTGCATGTTTTGGTACAATAGCTGAACCTTCCTGGAAAGCTATGTACTGCTGTGATATTCACACTTTTGTACAATCGGTACAATCACGGTATTGTACAATCATTATAAAAATTGAACAAATAAGATTGAAATTGTTCTTATTCAATGCTTCCCCTGGGGACTCTGGTTTGAGAGATTTATCAAATGCTTCCTGAATTTTCCTATATATTAGAATTCTGCCTCAAAAATATTTTATTTCTGGGATGCATTTACAGGCTTGTACTTTATCTCAAATACTTTGATGGCAGATTAGACAGATCTTTCACTGGTTTTCTGGAAGACTGTGAGCAAGTGACAAAATAGAAACAATTAGAACAGCACTTGGCTCATTTAAAATTTTTTTCACCTTTTACAATTAAGTATCTATCTTGAACTGTACTATTATTTTCAGATTTTATGTTAAAACAACTACTCTGAAGAAATATTTTTTTTATGTGGTATGATTAATGTTGCAATCTACACAATCAATATTCTAGCCAGGTCATATGGCCAAATAAAGCAGGGAGAAGAAACTGATTAGAAAAAACACCTTCAAACTCCTTGTCAGAAAAGTTTCTTCCTGTTCACTGCCATTTGTTGAGCTGAAACACCAAAGTTGCCAGTTGATGTGAGTACCTAAAGAAATTATTTTCAAGAGGATGTTTTAAAAGCAGATTTAAAAGAAGCATTACATACTTTCTTGAACTCCAGATTAGTGCAGTATTTTTCACTAGACCTATTAGCCCTAGAATGACAGACACAAAAGTGTCTCACTATCTTTAATCCATTAAATTGCATGTTGCATACCATATATTATGATAGTGCCAATGACGATGCATAACATCCTTCTATCAGACTGAAAATACTTACTTTGTTCCCTATATCCCACTGAGATAGTGCCATGCCCCAGGGGATTTGTGATACAAGTTGTCTTGGAGGTTAAAGGATTCCTGTTATTTTCAAAACCTTCTGAGTGCTAAGGGATGAAAAGAAGCCACGTTCTTTTCCTGCCCTCCTTTCTTCTCCAATGTCCTTGGACTTACAAGTATCACCACAGATCTCCAGACAAACTATGTGAGAAACATAAATATTTGGCAGAGAAATCTAAAGATTCTAAAATCCAAAATCTAGACGTTTCCTCCCTTTTGATCTTCGTTTCCAATCTGAGTCTCAGTTCCAAAGAACACCCTGCAAAGAATAATCTGGCCTTCCTCATCGCTGTTAAAGAGGCACCAATGTCATTTGACTCTTAACAAGTATCTTTACCTAAATTTTGTTGGTAAAAGGAAAAAACGGCCAACTAGCTGGTCTCACATGTGCCAGTAAGTGTTGTGAACTGGAAATCACAGAGTGGGCCTAGAACTAGACTGGGAAGTCCTCAGAGGAGCAATAAAGGCAGTGCATCAAACACCAGGAACAGCAGAAGGAAACAACAGAAAGAGCTGTAACTCTTCCATCAGCAAGGCAAATACCAGAAGAGTGTATTTAGCTACAGCACTTGGATTTTTAGAGGAAGTTAAAAAAAAAGGCAGAAATAATTTCTCTATCCCCTTTATCCCCCTTTTTATTACATCAGAAGACCTGAAGAACAATCTGTACAGCTTATCCAGAAAGAGGCTGAATTGTAACTTTGTTACAGTTTAAAATCATCTTACTTGGATAAAGCCTGGATAGAAAAGGGCTCTTTAACAGCAAAAAATATAAAAGAAGCAGTGATGGAAACTGAAGAGAGGCAGGATCCATCTGGAAGTAAAAGTTCCCATTTTAAAAGATTTTAACAGAATCGAAAGGAGATGATGAACTCGCAGGGAAATGGCGGATTTTATATCCACTGATACCTTCAAACAAGACTGGATGTTTTCTGAAAGAAGTGCTGAAACTGAACATGGATTATGTTTCAGTCAAACAATTTTTTTGTTGACTGAATTCTGAGAGTTTAGGATACACAGCAGATGAGGCTTGATGATTTAATTGTTTCTTTTGAATTTAGTATGTATGAATCATAATTATAGAAAGAAAACACTTGATGGTTTATCTTCCACATGTAAATAAATGAATATGAAAAATCAACAATTAAAATACTAAATTAAGACTATTATTTCTTCAGAGAAGAAAGAATTAAACATGAATCCTGCTAAGAATCAAGACAATCTATGCTTGTCACTTCAACAACTCCATTTCTCATCTCCGGGTTTAGTACCTATGATTTTTACAACCATTACTTTATGATCTCCTCCTACGCTTTAACCTGCTACCCATTCCATCAGTTTTTATTCTTCAATTCAAGCAATTTTATCGCAAAATGGTATAGCATAACAATATATATATTTGATGAGTATTTTCTGTCTTCTTGTGGACCTTCCTCCACACTAAAATCTTCTTTTTCCCCTCATTTTTGGTTCCTCGCCCTCTATATTGTATCCCTAGAAAATCCTGTATTAAAAAAAAAATGCATTTCTCCACTGAAATCCATCTCCCTTTACCCAAGACTGTGCATCAATTTTTTTCTTCACTGGCTCAACTTTGTGAACAGTAAAAACCAACAGCGTGAACATGGCCAAAAGCTGAGCTTTGCTTTCCCCACATATGCCACTTTTTCAATTGAATTTGCCATCATTCTGGGCACAACTAGAATTGCCACTTAGATTTGTAATTAGAACATCACTAAGATCAACTCCTTCTCCCAGCTCAGAGACAGACAAAAATCTCCATCTCTAGTTACACCTCATTTCAGTTTCAGATTCCTTTTCCTGTCCAGATGGTCCAAATCCTTAACCTTGGTCTCATTATTTCAGACCTTCACTGCTGGACTGTTGCTTTGATGGCAATAGCAGACGGATTATCTTTTGAGACATGTGCCATACCGTTGCTCATCTCACCCCTGTGAGTCACAATTTCATCACAATACTCCTCTCTCCACATCTCTGTCCCTGCTTTACTACCTCAAATCAAAGTCCCTTTTTTTTTTTTCCCCCTCAACATTCTGCCTTGTTCTTTACACCAAACCTCCTAGGAAAAACAGCTATTTCCTCCCGCCTTTACTCTGCCAACGATGGCCACTTTCATCTCCTGCCTTTCTGCTGATCCTTCAAGCATCTCTGCATTCCCTTTCGTACTATGCTTTGCACATGGGAAAACCTTGTAAAGCTGTCTTAATTTTATCTTTCAGTTCCTCCTTGAAGCCCACTTCAGTTGTAATGCCTACAAATCATTCCCATATGGCACTTATTAAGCAAGTAATAATCTGTGACTTCTTTTCTGCTCATCTCTGTTCATTATATTATTATCTCATCTTCTTAACCTAACTCTGTCTTGTTTGTCTGCTTTATCTTCCTCTGGTCTCCTGCCTGACACACATAATGTGTGCTTTGCATAAGAAGAATCAGCTCCATTTTATTAAACACCTAGGTAGCACTTTTTAAGACAGACCCCTGGTTATTGGATGTCCTACGTGCTCTTGCAGTTAAAATAAACAGCAAAATAAACGCCACTACCTTTCAAAAAAATCCAAGTGGGTAGCTCGTGTACTGGAGAACTAGAAACATAGTATAGTTACTTTAGTTATTTCTCATAACTCTTTAAGGCCACATGGTACTCAAATAATTTTTATTAATATCTAGCCCTTTGAAGTGCACCACAGAGGTTACATTCAATTTTTGTTGTTCAAAAAAACTAAAGCTGTGGCTTTATATTTGAAAAATCTAGTTAATTTTTCCATAAGCAAATAACGCTTTATTACGGGTTCAACTTACAACTCTGCTGTGTACTGGGGGATGTGATCAGGAATTTTGTTGAGTTTCTGATTGGAGCAGTCCACTGTGGTCCCTTCACAGCGACATTTCTCAGGGCAAGCCAAATCTGCAAAGCAGTCTCCACTTAATTTGGATCTGTAATCTTCAGTGCCTGTGGAAGAGTCAAGTCAAAATACAGATACTGAGTCAATAAAGTATAAGATTTACTTCTTGTGAGAAGGTTGAAAAGATGTCTGCAATGCAGATAACGGGTGGGCAACTTGGGAAACGTATGATAAACTCTGTGATACTGAACAGACACAAGGGCTTCAAGAGAGGGTTAAATATAGGGGCTTAAGATATGCTGGAAAAAGAAACTGTGACCAACTTCACATAACAGGATAACGTTAACTTGAGCTTTTCACAGCTGTACTTTCTGCTGATTATGTTGTCAGCCAATCTAGCCTTGTTTATAGCTAATCACACAAATGCCACTGATTCTTTTAGAATTTATTTTCTTTCTCTGTATCAAGAATAAATAGATCCTGAATGCCACCTTTTCTCTTTCTCTTGTTACAAATTTGTATTGTTGACCAGACTTCATTAACCTCTGTGATTTTTATTTTTTTTTATAGTCCCGATACTCCACATCATCTGAAACACATAAGATTGAAAGCCCTGTTTTCAGCTTTAATTTAAAAAATGTGTGATCCTGACTTAAGCCTCAGCAGCTTGCCATGCTGTAGAAAGCTGCGTGACGTTCCATGGTGCTTGACAGAACCATGTTTTACTCATACCTCACAACCACATGGTTAGATCAAGCACAACAGAAAATCTCGCTACATTATCAAAACTGCATCCATTAGGCCAAGGATAAGAGCAAGGGAAAAGAGGAAGGAGTAGGTATAAGTTATAGAAGCATTTGAAGTTTAATACTTGCTTACATGACATGGCATTCTTATTACTGAATGTCCAGTGCCAGCGTAACAGTATTACTGTCACAGATTAAATAAGAAGTACAAAAAAAATGAACCACATTGAAAGTTTCCTCCACCATTTCCCAGAGTCAGTCAAAGAAAACTTCCTAAACATATCAGGAGAAAACATCCAGTAAGGAACTGAGGGTGGGTGACAAAGAAAACAAAGAGAAGCTGAAAGGACCTGTGGGTTCTTCTTGGACAAAGGTGAAAAGACTGAGACTAGTAGAAGGTGCATCAGGGCTGGGAGGTACATTGTGATTTAGCTCAGACACTGAACTTTACTTACAGCCAAAATGGTGAACTCCTGCAAAAGTAAAGATAGCCAAGAAGGAAAGAAAGACAGAGTAATCCCAGTTAAGACAAACATGAACTAAGCTCTCACGTTCTCTGCTCAACTTTAGTTTGATTAGAGGATGTTGCTAAGGGGTACTGTCTTCAGCAGAGAGAAAGAATAATTCATTTTAAGTGGCATTTAACAACGAAGAAAAGATCAGGCTTAATTACAGATTTCATATAGGATGATAATGCCTCCCATGCATTATTCTTCACTTTTTTGAATGTATTCTTTAAAAGCTGCTCCCTTGAACATGTATACATGCTATGCCACTTAAAACCTTAATAAACAAAAGACATAGGAGAAAGATTCCTCAGGGAAGGAAAAAAGCTCCCAACAATTATCACATATCATGTTATCTTACCACATATGATATAACTACATGGAATATTTCTATGAGCTAGCTCAAAAATGATATTTTTTCAAATTAATGATTTAATACTTGTATAACCTTTAGTCTTCCAAATTACTATAAAGAAATTCTACTAAGACTTCCTAGTGTCTGCAGATCAAGATCTCTCAATGACGTATTTAAAAGAAATATAAAAAATACTTAAGTTTTTAAAGAAACGCTAACATTTTTAAAGTATTTAGTTAAGTGTAAAGAAGTCTTTTTAGCACTTTTTTTTACCCCAGAACAAGGCTACAAATACATTTTTTTCCTCCTGTGTCCAGAGTACATCACTGTTAGTAGTTTAAAGTAAACAACTAAAATATTCAGGGACAAGGTCTTCAACAGCTAAAAGAATTTTATGCAGTATCTCCCTGATAACGTAATAGAGAAAGCACAGAAGCTGTATTTCAAGAAGCAAGTCTGTAGCACTTTTTGATTAANTTTTTTTTTTTTTTTTTTTTTCAGAAATAGCATTTTTTAAAGGGCACGTAAACAAACCTAAACTGCATGTGTGGCCATATTATAAACAGGCTGTGAAGACATTTGCTGGCAAGAAAATACTTCTAACTCAGAGACAAAAGTTGTGCTGGCAAGGTTGAGTAGAAGTCACTCTGTGGCAGGAATACAGCTGTTCTACTCATTAAGGAATTGAGTGGTACTACAGGTTTGAGAAATTGAATCCCCCTCTGTTTTATGCTGCTTTAAAACACATTTTCGCGGCTGCCAATGCTGACAAATTGCTGCCTTATTTTGTATTTCATTTTGTCTTTTCTTCATATTCAAACCAACGTATTAGTATGAGGGCATGAAGAACTTCACATGATTGCTGCAAATTTAAGTGATACATCACACAGCATTAGGAGAAGAGCTGTTAAACATACCAGCTTAAAAGACAAAGACTAAGACCAATCAATAAATCAGTACTTCAAACACTGCAGAATGACAATATACCTGTAGTACTTGAAAGAACAAGTGCACTGGTGTCATAATCAATTATTGTAGATATTTTTCTAGATATTAAACTATGGTAGAAAACCCTGCTTGCAAATCACATACTGTAATTCATCAATAGATTCATTATTCCCTTGTTTATTTTGCCAATCAATCATTTATAATCTGTTAGGAACATAATGCAAGTATACCCTTTTTTTTTTCCTATTAAAAAATCAGTGCACACACCTGACAAGCAAGGCAAAATGAAGAAAGAAACATATTTCAAAGAGCTAGGGCCAACATCAGTAAATCTTTTGTGAAAATATCATAGACTTATTGTAGCTTAAAGCGGTGCGTAAATTGCCGTTTCACCCCAACTCTAAAGGCGTATTTTCTTTAATGGAAAGCATTTCCGATTCATTGTATCCATGTGACCACAGAATGCCTTTAATGAAGAATATCAGCTTTCTTTTCCAAGCATTCCACTGGGATTTTGCAAACACAAGGAGGGTGAGCAAGCAGTAGCTGCAGCCAGTGTAGAGCATGAAAGCAAGGCAAGAAAGTGTTCATTTGCAAAATGTTTGGGTTTTAAAGTTGTACTAGCTCTTTGATGGTAGTAGGGTTGCCTGTGTTTAAAAGCAGCTCAGGAGCTACGTTTTAAAAACAGTGGTGGCAGAAAGGCAAAGTACAAGGTAAGTAAAGGCGTCAATTGAAATATGAACTAGCAGGTGCAACCTTCTAAATAATTTAAGCAGAGGTGTAATTTTTGGTAGGTTCTGTGCAAATTCGTGAGACAAAAAAAGGGAAATGGAGCCGCATGCTAAGCTCTTATATTCAGAAAACAGAACTACTAGTAATCTACAAAGGAAAACTGTGTCTAGCTACAGGTATTGACTAATGTTAATACACATGCATCAGTTTCCTAAAAGCTATAACAAACTTTGCTTTTTGGGGGAAAGGGAGAGAGTATCTGCAGTTAGTCAATCTTACTGCAGAGCCAAACCTACCTGGAATGAAATACTGTTCCTTAGCTAAATAAAGAGAAAAAAAATAGAAGATGCACCTGAATGTCAGCAAGCAAAGAATGAGTTTTATTAGATTAAGTATGGACTACAGTTAACTACAGATAATTACGTGAAAAAATGTGTATTCACAACGAGAGCTGATAAACAACAAAGTGTGAATAGTCATAAACGTATCCGGAACATGGATAACAAACAGTTCTCATCTGGTATTTGCACTTGAGACTGAATAAATTGTAGAATGTGAAATGCACCTGGAACAGCTGGATACCATATGACAAAAGTTAGCATTTAGAGAAATGTAAGTAGGAAATGGAATAAGATTAGAAAAAGAAAACAGTAAATTTCAGCATGAGGTAAGCTCCCTGTATAAAATGATTATGTCATGTTTCCATATTTAGCTAGAAATTTTTAGATCTTTCACATACTCCAGAGCCTTGTGGAAATTTTACAAAATGATTTATGTTGGTGATACTTGTAGTGAATAACTTTAGCATTTCATTCTGAAGTATTATATATTGCATTTCTTTTGTTAGATTTAATACTACTCAGAAATAGTGCCAAGTGTGTTAACTATAGTAATGTTCCATGATCCAATAGTCTATGACTTCCATGATTTCCCCCCTTCAGTCAAAGAACTAAAAAAGATTCTGCAGTGTTTAATAATTCCATAGAGAGCCAGCTGCCTTCCTTAGAACTTCTATAACCACTGTTTTTGCCAATAAAAGAAAAATAGCAGCTGAACTCAGAAAATTACCTGAGCAGCGGAATTTCTTGCTTTTGATCTGGCCGATCCTTTTGTTTGCCAGACGGCGGGGACTGGTGCAACGGGCACCACTGGTCTCAATGGGGTTTGTATGAAGATAATCCGCCAGCCACTTCAGATGGCAGTCACAGATAAATGGGTTCTGAGCCAAATGCCTTTCATGAAGAAAAAAAAAAAGATAATTTCACACATTATTTCCCTTTGGTCTCAGCAGTTCCCGGTATTTTTAGTACGTTGCAGAATACGAAGTCACACTAAAGACAACCACAAACAAGAGCGTACATACAAGGTCTGAATTGCACGTAGGGGTGAGAAGGTGCCTTTTGCGATGGTCTGAAGCTTGTTGTCATACAAAGAAAGAAGATTCAAGTTGTGCAGATCTTGAAAAGCATCAACTCGCAGGCAATTGATCTTGTTGGCATTCAATAATCTGTTTAATGGAAGACAATTATAAAATTGAAAGAATTCACTCAGTGTCGCTGCAGCTTCAGCGTTTTTCACAGGCAATTCTTTGTGTGCATTTGTAACCAGAACAAGAGATGTAGTAACAAATATTAATTGACATTGACATAAGGGATTTCAGTGAACTGAAATATCTTTCTTAGATACTCCGAAATTATTCCTAAATGTTTGCACCTTGGAGTTGAAACGTGTGGGTTTGTTCAGCTAAAATCACATTTCTTGTATGTGTTGGTAGAACGTGTGTGTGTGGTATTTGTCCATGCAAAGAAACAAGCTTAAAAAATCAAGTATCTGCAAGGAAAACTAGTTCCTTTTGCCAAATAAATAAACAAACAAAAAAGGAACTGAACACTGTGTTCATTAGCTGGAAGAGATGTGCAGTGGCACTTTTAATTATATGTTACTAATCAGCATGCTGCCGCATTAACAGAGTTGTAGTAAAAAACTGGTGGCATGGAATATATCCAAATCTGTCTTGGATCCTTTTCCCTCTCCATCTTCAAAGGGAACCTTTTCTTCCCTGTACCTCCCAGACTTCTAAAGTTAAAACAAACAGGCCAATCTAAACCAACTCCTTCACGCTTTTGAAGAGGAAAAAAAAATAAAAATGTCATTCAACTAGATGCATTTTTATAACCAAGTATTTTTGATTTTTTTTCCTATTTCCAGCCAGAAATGGAATAGAATGGTGGATTTGAAAACCAAAGCTCTAATAAAAAGCTTCACCACATGAGTAGAAATTTACTTAGCCTGAAATGTATTGTTTATGCAAAATATATCAAGCTATGGACATTTTTTTAATACAGAATAAAAAGAAGGTTTTATTTACAAATTCTTAATATGTTTTTATAGCTAAAATCTCTTTAAAGGAAAAAAGGAATGCATACCTCTCCACTACTCTACTAGTTTGTGACTAAAATAAATCAAAATGTAGACCTCTAGGTGGTGCTAGAACTTGCATTTTCTTTGTACTTACTAATTCGCCATCTTCAAGGATTTGTTAATAATAGTCATTTTGCCAATCACTACATTATGAAGTCTGGACATTAAATACTTCCAATCAGGTTGGAAGAATTTTTAAATTCTTTAAGAAGAGCTTTAAATCAACAAGTCAGTTATTCTGGGACAACTGGTTTTCTTCCAAAAACACCACCGTTGTTTTATGGCCTATTTCACAAATTTGTTTTACACAGTACAACTTGTGCAGAGCCTCTTCTGCTAAATATTGACAATATTTGATGAACATATCACTATGATATTCTTCTTTAAATCTATATAGAAATGGCTTATAAGACTACACAGGGAAAATTCCAAAGTGTTAAACGAAATAGCAGCTGCAGTTCACAGCGTGAAAAAATTGTACAGAGAAGAGCATCAGAAAACATTAAAAGTCATCAGTGAAACTGTACTGCAACTTTGTTCTTCCATGGGTACAACTAGAAATACAATTACATAGCATTTCCACTACTTATTTTCTCTGTATAAAGCATACAAATATTCCTTCTATGCTTTCTACACAACTTTATACATACTATTTGCAGTTTACAGGGCAAGACAGAATCTTATGTGTTTTATCCTTAGAAATTCCACGTAAGAGAATAGTTTCATTTTAATCATTTTAGGCTGAGACATTAACTGAGATATGATCAAATTTGTGGATGAATGGCAAGCTGGCTTACAACAGTCTTGACTCCTTTGGCTTTAACATAATTTGGTTTTATTATACTCTGATCTTACATACAGGACTTCCTGCCAGTTCTTCTCCAGGCATATCTCTCTCATCAAGTTTACCCTTCTGACTTACCCCAAAATAGAATAAATATTAAAATAAAATACTCACAGCAATTGCAGAGAAAAGAGTCCTTCAAATAGGCCCTTCGGAAGTTCAGTAATTTTATTGCCATAGAGGACACTGTAACAGGAAATAATAAAGCAAATAAAGCTGCCATTATGAAAGGCATATACTATGTGATTTTGACCCTAAAAATAATGAAATTTCCACCTTCGTGATGAGAATTTAACAGCAACAACTTGATACTTGCAAGATCCTTGTGGTCCTGAAAGGAAGCAGGATCACACATTGTCCCAAAAGGTGCGTTCCCCAAAGAGGTCTCAGCAGAATCAGCACCTCACTGTTCACAGCCTTACCAAGGGACTTTGGTAAGTGGATTTGCTGTTTGTAAGAACAACTAACTGGGGAATAAAAGAAATGTTTGATTTTGTTCAACTTTTTGCCGTGAACGTGTTTATAAAAAAAACA
>RSEF01000004.1:81707449-81735537 GCA_003993805.1 Himantopus leucocephalus | reverse complement strand
AGAAGAGAAGGCTGCGGGGAGACCTTATTGCGGCCTTCCAGTACGTAAAGGGAGCCTGCAAGAAGGCTGAGGAGGGACTTTTTACCAAGGCATGTAGTGATAGGATGAGGGGGAAGGGCTTTAAACTGGAAGAGGGTAGATTTCGATTAGATATTAGGAAGAAATTTTTCACTCTGAGGGTGGAACAGGTTGGAACAGGAACAACTGGAACAGGCTGCCCAGGGAAGTGGTGGAAGCTCCATCCCTGGAGGTGTTTAAGGCCAGACTGGATGGGGCTTTGAGCAACCTGGTGTAGTGGGAGATGGGAGGTGTCCCTGCCTACAGCAGGGCGGTTGGAACTACATAAACTTTAAGGTCCCTTCTAACCTAAACTATTCTATGATTCCATGAAAATTCTACAGAGAGCCAAAAATCCAAAATAATTTCACTATAAGAATATGAGAAATTTGCTTCTGTTTTCACATGTCAAACAGATACCTACAGTGAATTGAGTGAACGTAAGCCCTGGAAAGCATCTGGAGCTGCTTCAGAGATCTGGTTATTGCTCAGGTCACTGAAATATATGAAATTTGACTCAATTAATTCAAGCTACTTTCAAAATAGCAAACATTAAAATAATATATAATTAGAATTAGGCATGGGAGGGGTTGAGAAATTAAAATATTTATGTCAGAAACTGCCAAAGAAATTTAATAAAAAAACACAAAACTTGCCAGTGCACTGAAACAAAATGCATAGTTTAAAATAGACCCTTCAAATGCTTGCAAAAAATGACAAAAAGATTTACTTTTCCTAATTGCTTCAGTACATTTTATAAAGAATTCTGTTTGCTATGGCTACAGGACTATACTGCCTCAAAGGTATTCAGAAATAACAGGCTTATCCCCATTAATTATTTTTTTTAATAGAACATTCACTGCAGTTAACATATTGCTTCTATACAGAACCACATTAAATAATTTTAATACTTGGTAAAAAACAATTATTATTAATGTGACAAAGATGCTATATGGTCTTAATAACTAGGCTGCCATATCAGTTAATCTTCCAGCAGTGAAACTTTCTTAAATGCTCACGCATTGACTGCAGTTCCTCTGTACGACCTTGACTTTTAAAAATTTTTTCTCTATATATAAAAACACATCTGTATGTGTGCATATATATACATGAAAACAAAAAATTACATCTAAATTACTGTGTACGTACATTCTTCGAAGCTTTTTATATGGTGAGAAAGCTCCAGGAGGTATGACCTTGATTGAATTTTGTTCTAACCGTCTGCAAAAGAATAGTAACAACATAAAAATACAAAACCCAAGCCAAACAGCAATCTAAATCCATAACAAACTAGAACGGATAGACTTTAATAAAGAAGGCTGCTTTTTCTTTCTTTTTCAGTATAATTTTTATCTTGAGAAACAAGGTCATTTCATTTCAGTTTTCATTACAAAAAAAAATCAGGTTTTGTCTGTAAAACCAAACCTTGTAACCTACAGGGTGTAATGTTGTAAATTAAAACCCAATCTTGATTTTGTATCTAAAGAAAACTTATTTTCAGAGCACATAAGATTTTTGCAAAATTTAAGCTGGAATTGTCATTAAAAAATTCAAATTTGAGTTAGTGTCAATTGACACCCAATATATTATTCACATACAACAATGTTTATAGTAAGTTTTATTTAGAAATGTCTGATGACTTCTGCGAGTTAATCCTTCAAATACGCAAACCATAAGAAAGGGGAGAGGAATGTTCCTAGAGAACAAATAACATATGTTGCTACCTGCAGTAAGGCAAATGACGTATTTTTAAACATCCACACATGATTTCTTTAGATACAGTACGTAACACATTTTTCTTTAAGATATAATACTAGGATTGCACAGCCACACTTCTAACTTCTTTTAAACAAGCATTTTTATCTAAAATTGTAGTTTACTTTACAGGCCACATTTGCTTTGCGTGTATAGTGACTGTGACTGAAACTTGCCATACTGCAAAGTGTGAATTTGCTGATGGAAACAGTTTTCCAAGATTTTTTTGAACTTCCAGAGCTTTGCATATAGGAAATCTATGCTGATATAGACCTGTGGCCCACTTGCCAACAAGTCAAAACAGATTCAGCAATAAGCACATTTAAAATAGAAGCTACTTCTTCACACACCACAGTATTTCATGGTTACAGCAGTGCAAGAATTTCTATTATGTAGACATAAGGAATGAAACTATTTATACTAAAAGGTACAACAGGAAAAGGCAGTATCATTCAAACGTACATGCCATGCTTATCTAATAAGCTTTCTATTTCCCTCTTTCATGCACAGGTATCAACTCTTACTGTAATCTAAGTACATAAAGACAATGCCAAAAAATCTATTTCAGATAAGGAACCAAAATTCTGTAGCATTTATTGCACTATTTTAAATCACTCAGACATTGACTCAGAATCTAAGGTCAAAAAGCCTTTTTAAATCTAGATGCAGGAATATTAGCCTATTTTTTTCCTTTTACCCTTGTCCTACTAACTTTCTTCTGTTTCACTTTTGCTCTGATAAAGAGACGTACGCATCTCCGTGTGCGCAGTGTAACTAATAAGCTCATATATTCACTTTGAGTAAGTCTTTCCAAGAAACTATTCTTACAACAATTATTTCTTTTTGTAAATTTTCTCCAGATATTACTGTATAGCTGAACTAAAGAAAGATTTTTTTTACTGCTTTTGTGAATTTTTGTTCAGATGGAGATATTTATACATTTAATAGTCAAAATCTCTGAAGTCTGACCATGTTCTACCTTAGCAGAATTTGCTCTTGAACGGCTTATAAAGAAGCCAAGGGAAAAAAGAAAAAGCCTCAAAAAAATCTTCCTGACACACAGAAAATCTCACTTCATCAGAGCTGTTTTAGACAGGGTTCATATTAAAAAAAAGTCCTTAACTAGGAAAATGTTGCCACCTTGCTACAGTTTTCAGGTATATTTTAAACACTGCAGGGAATCCCATGGCACAAGACTGTTAACTTTTTCCATAAACACAATATTCTTTTAGACACTTTCTTTGCCTTGGTTGAGCCTTTTGGACCCATGAAACGCATTTTGCATCAGACCAGGAGTACTGACTAGGCTATAAAGGAACAAGGTCACTCTTCTCCAGTACACTTGAGTAGATGCAGAAAGCAAACACCTGAATAAGTAAAAACTTGCTTAAGTTAAAGGTCAACACCAAGTTAGATCAAACCCAAGCATTTTCTGTTCTTACGCTACGTTTTTAGCTTGGTTTCCCCAGAAAATAAAGATTATGCATGCTCATCACCCATATAGTTTTCTACTCAGCTGGCTAGGTCAAGGAGAGGTGAAACTTTCAGATAATAAATTTCTAAAAATTTCCTTATTTTAGCAATGGGAAGGAGTTGAGAACCCAAATTAACCCAGCCATGAAGGGAATGGCAGCCATCCATCCATTCCTGTTACACACTCTATTTGGCAGCAACCAACTGCCTAACCACCAGGGACAGCCTGACCAGACATTTATCAGGTGTGTAGCTTTGAAAACCAGCCAAAGAATCTCTTGCACAGGGAAACATGTAGGGCATACACAGAGGACGGGAAAGGGGAGGGGGCAGTAAAAAGGACAGGGAAGGATTAGGCCATATTACGGAGGAGGACTTGAATTGCTGCAGAGAGTCACTGGGGAAAAATGCCTCTGCGTATATGGCAAAGACAGATACTGCAGTGGCAATGCTCCCACATAAGGCTGTCACAAGCCTCATTTATAAATGCTGCTTATTAGCCCATGATGTCGAGATTTGTAACCTAGTGCTGGAGGGGCTCCAGTCTACGTTCACCTACCTTTAAATATATAATGCTCTTAACTAGACATGATATGGCACGTAACACGAGAAAGACAAGGTCTAGTGTTAAATTAAGACACAAAGTGTTTTCCAGTTTACTCTTTTAATTTAAAAGCATGTTAGTTCTATAAACTGAAGTACCTTACAGGATACACGTATGCCATTTTTTATGAGAAGATGGAATAGCAGATTTAATTTACTGCTGTCCAATTTGTCTACAAATTATACGGGTCCAAAACCTGAAGAAGTCCTACTACAGTATATTTCAGAAAGCTAATTTTCTAGCAGTTCTAATAAAGCAAACTACCAATTCACTGGTAGATATGTAAAATGAACTCCATGTCAATTTTACCTAACATTTCGTTTTAGTGAGAAATTTATAGTCTAATAGACAGACTATGCAGTGCTGGGATAAATTTACAAGCTCTTCTGGATAAAGGATTTGTTATAGTAGGATCATCTAAGTATGTCTTTTCTTAACTCACGCCAAAGTGTATGCGCTAAGACACATCACGTTTTAGAAAATGAGATTAGTATAAGAAAGGAAAAATAAGATTATATAAGTACAGAAGAAAAATCTTTTATACCCCACTTTGTCTGTAAAGAAAGTAAATCAAATTCACATTTTCAAGCTTTGTTATCCTCTAATCTTCTGCTTTATCTTCCTAGAATCAGCTGAATTTCACAGAGTGCAAATTTGCATCCACTATTCTAGAGAAAATCTAATTAGATATATTCCAGGGTCACAAAGCACAGACAGACTAATATCTAAAGGAAATTTGCATTCTACTGATAAAACCCACAGTAATTAAAAACTCCTTTATATTAATTCCTCATATTAAATGAAACATTTTTAATTCTGGAATAGTATGGGTTGTAGTTATCTATTACTGAAAAAATCAGCTATTAAGACCTCACAAATGACACAGCCAGAAGTACCATTATATCATAGAAGAACAAAAAGCTAATATCAGTATTTTTCCATGGAACTTGTATTTTGTGCACAACATCTCCTTTCAAAGTCATCCCAGAAGTCATTCCTTTTTATAAATGATCATCTATGTACCATAAACAGTGCCTTGGTGGTTTCTTTTTCAAAAGCCACAGTCAATTTTAGTAGCATATTTAATAAGATAAGATAATGGAGGAAGACAGTTGAGTACATGCTTCATCAAAGCTTGCACTGCCTCATGTATAAGAAGTACTCTGCCCATCACCACACAAACGTTAATTAACGCTCTTAGTATTAAGTCTCCTGCTCCTTTTAGTGTTTCACTTCAAAGAAGTCCTGCATCAATACATAAGTGTTTTACTGTCTTTTAAGACTGCCAAACTGGTTGAAACCTTTTTTGAAGACTATTCCCTAATCTCTCCTATCTAGGAAATGTACTGTGAACATTTCTTTTTCTAAATCTTTCCCCTCTGCTTATCACTGCAGACACCGTAATGTACAACCACCTACTATTCTAAGAAACAAAGGTGCTTCTGCAGTTGTGACTTCCAACCTAATCAAATCAAATCGAAGTAGGTCCCCAGCCAGTAGACTGATTCTTCCCACCCGGTCCCCAGAGAGCCCTGTGACATGTATATCACTTGACACTTTCCAGAGGATGCTGTTCCCTACTATAAGCCTGCAGCACACCATTCCTGATTACTACTTCCGCACTTACAGAGACAGACAACATGCTTATTTATACTGACATTTTTAAACTAGCTTATTTGCCCACTATAAAAAGTCATTTCTATGAAACACTTCTGCACCAGGAAAGAGGGCAGACTGGGAATGAAGAACACCCTGTTCTCTACAGAATCATTTTTATTTTAAATCATGCAGATGGGGTACAATATACTAAACCTGCTCTGTAGAGAAAGGTAAAAAATACTGCACAGAGACGTGCTGCACCTAAATGCCTGTTAGGGGGTCAGAGATATATCTAAAAAAAATATTTCATAACAATAAAATAAAATCTCTTCCTTAAGAACACAGGAATTTGAGTATGGAGCAGCAAATTAGCCATATATTTTATAATTAAACAATCAGAACATAACATCTCAATTAAGTAAATTTGGTCAATACAATAGTAGCTTTAGCTGTTAGTTAATCTATACTTTTAATTCCAGCATCTACTCATTTACAAAAAGTCTGCAAGAAGCTTGTCAAAAAACCCCGAAAGAATTTTTACTACAGAAAAGAAAGTGTAAGCTGTGCAATGAGTCTGATGTATTGCACAGATGCTGATTATACATGGTAATAAAATTGACAGCTCTTCTTTGCATTTTCCCCATCTGCTTTTAAAGTAAATGGCAAAAACAGCTGTCAGAAAACAGAAAATAGATTTCAGTGATGGGATTCAGTGCAGCTCCCGAATCTGAAGAACTGCAATACGCAGCCAACACATCTCTCATCATACGCAACATCTGCCAGGTCTGGGGTTTTTTTTTGTTTGTTTTTAAAATAAGGAAACAGTAATGGTCTCCCTTTGCTACAGGAATCCTTGAGGCTATTAAACAAAGTACCTTTTTTTTTCTTTCTCAACAACTGCACCTCTAGAGTGCGTATATCCACTAAATGTCACTTCTAACTTCAGCAGGAAAAGAATTCTGTTGAAATCTGTGATATCATCCATGTCTAACAAAACAAAAGATGTATTTTGAACAACTATATTACTTGCACTTTAGAATTTCAGGCTCTAATTCTGTGTATTAATAAATCTGCTTGACAGTTTCCTAAATATTTGCATATAAAGAATCACTGTCAATGTTGCCCTAAAGCTTGCCAAACTGTTAACATCCAGCTTAATTGTTCTATCAAATATTTCCTCAGGGGATTGATTGTAAATGACAGACGACTCCTTAGTCTGCATTACATCAAAAAAGTAACAAGAATTGTCATTCTAAAGCTATTAAACAATTCATCGCATTTACTCAAAAGCAAGTCCCAAACCTGCATTTGTTTATTTTTTCATCACAGAAAGGGCCATCTCATGCTCTTGAACCCTACAGCACCATTAATGATGATAGGCTTTACATTCCTTAATTGTCACAGGCTCAGGTTGTAGGCAAAATGCACCACTTCAAGAATTATTTGCTCAGTACTTTGGCATCTGTCAGAGTGCGGCTCCAGTGCAATTAGCCTGAGTCACCTAGAGTCAAGTTAAAGCCTCTCTAATTAGCCTATTTATGATGAGAGTTGTTATACTACAAAAACTACTTGAGCTGTTCAGGGTAACCGTATTAAGTTCACAAAAAATAGATGCAATCCTGCTATACTCTTGGCTTATCACAAGCAGTGACTTGTCAACCTCTTCTCATTGAGCAGAAACACCAGCTTGGGACTCCCACTGTTGTGCAAGACAGGCAGTGTGGCAGGAGTCCCTACTACCTGTTAAACAATACATGGACTTACACCATAAATTACACACATAACATGTAAATAAAGTTTTTTAACTGAGAACACTTTTCACAAGTGGTTGCTGCTTACTGGACCATTTATTTAGCAACATGTAAATAATGAAGAAAGCATTTCATTGATGATGAAACACAAAATAATGAAAAGTCAGTATCCATAGTTTCTTTGACAGTAACTTCACTCACAGTATTGCTGAGGAAAAGTTATCAGTAGTGAAGAGCCATATGTGAAAATAAAATCTAAGAGTAACAACACCTTGGGAGTGTGGCACAGCTGTCAGATCTATGAGGGTTTTTCTGGAAGAGCTAGATAGGCCTTCTCCAGCTTCCCTTCATGCTGTATAAAATATTCACTTATTCCATGCTTGAGTTATTTTCTTTCCCTTGGCAGAGTACAGAGAGGTCCCTCAAGGTGCCTCTTCTACTTCAATACCCACCAGAAACTTGCACAAAGCTCCCCAGAGGTGGAATGGTGCTCATTCTGGCCAGTACATACTTCCAGTGCCCCTGGAAACCACCACTGGTTTCACGTGTTTCTTCTCCGGTTGTTGTGTTCTGTGTCTCTATGTCCTCTCGACTGTTGAAATTGCCCTCTGAATTTAATTAGTTTTTAAGATAGGACACAAGGGTATGAAGGAAGCCAAAGATGGGAACAATGGCAGCACAGAACACATGCTAACAAAGAACAGATTAAATATTCTACCTACAAAAATTGCTATGTCTGACAACTAAAATAAGAAATTTTTTTTTTTTTTTTTAAAAAAAGCATAAAGCCACATGATTTACCAGTAATTTTCAGATTAGGAAGATATTTGAGTAGGAGCATGACAAATCAGTTCTCTTATGTGTGTTAAACAGGATTAGCTATCAAATTAGCAAAACCTTCTAATTTTGAAGCAGTCAAGTGGAATATATTTTAAGTTTTGCCTGGGAAATATTAAGGTAGGAATCCCAAAGATAAGTTAAATGTAATTCAGTGAAATCTGTATTGGCAAATTAAACATATTGAGGTAAAGAAGTCAATACCGCAATAGATTCCTTTAACCAATTTTAATTTCACATTTATTCAATATATTGCCTTGCAGATAATGCATTTTTCATTACTCATATGTAATTATTGTGTCTTTATATGCATATGTCATGTGAAAGTTGTTAAGATTTTAGCAAATTTCTACATTTTTAATAAAGAAAACAAACCATTTTGTTTTGTATTGCAATGGGCATAAATACTGGTTTTGCTAAGAAACAGTCGCCTTCCCACAATCAAAAAAAGTCTATAGGGAGAATGTATTTGCATCATTGATGCCACAGATGAACAGTCTAAACCAAGTGTCACTTACGATAGGGAGTGGCAAGTCATAAAACCTTTCTAGTAAAATTATAATTAGGTTTATTTTCATGCAAAGATTTTCAGAGATAATGGCCACGTTTGCCTTAACAGACTAAACAGGGTGGCCTTTAAAATTAGGTGCTGCAGTACGTGGAAAGGTTCAGTCACAGTGTACGTGCATTAGTCAGGACTGGTCTTAAAAACATTGGTCTTAAAAATCTCTGGGAAGGGAGAAAGATAAGAGAAGATCTGAAGAAAAGTACACATGAACTACAGTTGAGAAGCAGCATATATGAGAAAAGTTAATTTTAAAAACACGGCAGCTATATGAAGTTGCTCAAAAGTTGGGAATGTTAGATTAAGAGCTGAGAAAATTAGTTGGATCATGGGAATTTTTCAAAGGGCCATTTAGCAAATAGTAACGTCTCCACAAGGTACTTAGCTATATATCTTTTAACGCACTTTATTTCCATCCAGCAATTTCCAAAAATTCAAGAACTGGAGCATTTTTCTGGTTTCCGACTGACCAAAGTATGTATCAGTGTTCATACGCAATTGAATACAATAATAATTATTTTTTTATCCATAAATAGACATCATTTTTTCACTTTACATCTGCATACCCTGGCAGTATTGTATGTATGCATTTGTTATGTCAGGAATTAAGAAAACATTTTGATAAATCAGAAAAGTGTCAAAAAGAGCTATAAGAATAATTAAATGGCTGTGAACATTTTATAGTGAGACCAAAGAGATCTATCTGTTTAGGGTAGGTTTAGAAGGTTAACACATATTTTCTGGAAAAAGATAGATACGGTTATAGAGGATTCTTGCAACCTACTAAAAATCTTAACAATACACAGTGAAACAAGACCAGTGACTATGTATACATATGTATGTATAGAAACCAACTTGGCAAAACCTTTCCAGAACTTCATTGGATATACAAGACTTCCGTCAGACAGCTTAACTGTTTAAGAGGTAAATGATATTGATGAACTAACATTCTGTACAAGTCCTAAAAAGACCAATGTTTTGATTTAAACTAGAAAGCAGAAACAAATGCAGACACTGGAAAACAATCATCAGTTTAATGCCTCGTAACTTATTGCAACCTCCCCTCAGCATTCGGACCCATTCCTTTCAAGCTGCAAAGATGCAGGGGTCTCTCTCATTTCTGTCAGGCTACTGTAGATAGCCACATCACACTTTGAGCTGCTAAAAATAGAGAGAGCTGCCTTATCTCTGACGTTTCAGAGTTCTCCTGCTATGTGAGTCTTTGAATTGTCTTCAATAAATGTACCTAAACCCTTTCCCTCAAGTGACTTTTCTCTGTAAAGGGTCATCCTTAGAATCATCTTTGCACCTCACTGTAAGAGTCTCTCTCTTCAACAGCTATTTATTTAAGGCCGTACTTCGGGCCTAGCTAAGGATGAATTTTAAAAGACAACAGAAATGGTGAAACTGCACACATGCCAAGCTTAGCTTGGAAAAGATACATACACAGAGCTCCCAGTTCTCAAATAAAATTCCTCATTTACGCAAAGCACTTCCCCAGTGTCTGCAGTGTGATCAGGTCACTCGTCACTATCTTGGTTAAGTCCATCTGTCAAGTGCAGTTCTGTCAGATCTCATTTCCTCTCCCCTCTTCTCCTTCTTTTTACCCTTTCTCTCCTTTCCCTTTCTTTCCCCCACCCCCCCGCCCCCCACCTTCTTCTTTAATATAATTTGAGTGTTACTGTGAGAAGCAATCTCAGGAGCTTTTAATCCTGCTTAATATCACACGGTTCACAAAGATGTAGTTGAGTGCTTGGCATAATACACGATCATTAATCAACAGACTTATGAAAACAAAGTATAAAGGAGACTGAGATGGAGGAAGATGAAAACATGAAGAAATATAGTAGAAATCAGGAAGGTAAGATGAGACGAGACTGAGGGGACAAATTAGGAAACTCACGGGAAATGTAAATAAAGTTATCATGAAAGAACCATACGGCTTCTAGTTTTGGCATTCAAACATTAGCAAGATCCATTCACAAGAAAGAACAACTTTATCTTGAAGGCCATAGTAATTAGGAAGTCAGTGACTTTTCACTGCACTGGATTATGAAGGTGAACTGTTAAAATTCCTGACTTCTATTTGTTTTTTTCCATTTCATATATTATGTGGTTTAAGGTCTTTTCTGCCCCTTACAAAGACTAAAACTATTTATACAGGTGTTACTTAGTTAACAGTGGCAACCCTCCAGTCACCCTCCCCTCCAGCAAACCTTGCTCCTCCCCAAAACACCACTGTAGTGACTGCTATCCTTCTAAAAAAGGAGTACATTTAATTAAGACCTTCCCTTGATTACTTAAATGGTTTTAAAATAAACAAAAACGAAGGAAAAAATCTATTTAATTCCATGCTTGTTTGCTTTAATAATTATTTATACAAAGCTGTGGGCATCAGAGCGGGTAACTCCCTTCCCCCTCCCGAAACACCTATTACAATTGTATTTATTTTCTTTAATTCATAATACTACAGTATAGAAAGAGGTTTTAGAACCACTTTGACTGGTTCAAGCCACAGAAGAGAAGAGAAAATCAGAAGAACAGAAAAGCAGCATTTTCACAAGGTACTCTAGATCATTAACGGCTTTTTGGCCAATTGTTTTGAAATAAGAGCCTGTCATTTACACCATTCTGAGAGAAGGTACCAGTACAACTAATAGGATTGCTGTAAGGTTTCTGATAGTCTGTTTGAACACGTGCCAAAAAGTCTCCATTCGAAGGGAACCAGAGTTATTTCTGCCCATCATTCAAGGAATTTTCACGCAGAAGGTGAATTCTAAAATGCAACCAAGTGAAAAGAGATTAACGGTGCTGAAAAACTAAAATGTGGAAGGAATACCCGCATAAAGACTGATAAACGCTATCTCCATTAGAAAGGCTATACTTTCTAAAACCAATTAAAGTAATAGTTTTGAACCTTAAGAATGACCTGTAATGCCTTTAATATATGAGCTGTATGACAAAGGAGGAAAGCGCTAGGTGCATTAGACCACTGGAGTTGGTTAAGCTCAATAGACTGAACATGCCAATGAAAGAGCATGCCATAAAAATTTCTGGAAAAGGGGAGAGATTTCAACAACAAATGTAAATCAACTCAAATTATGATGTTTCTAATGAATGAATAAGGTATCAAGCTTTTCTTAAGTCAATGGAAAAAGGCTAAAGTAAGGCACACTAAATAACAAAAGTTTGAAGACTATTAATATATAGCATTTATGGGCAATGTATTTTGCCTCACAACACTTACAATACTGACGTTAAAATAATAGGGCTATGGGAATTTTTTTTTAAATTCCCAAGAGGAATTTTCCTTTTGGAATTTTTTTTCCTTTTGGAATTTTCCTGTTTCCTGCAGGTTACTCATGGTATGAAACCTTTTCATTTGGCCCAGAGGCAAAGGTACATCTGCGCACCTTAATAATTCTGTGCTTGCTGCAGAATTAGTGGGTGCACTAAAAAAAAACAACCGAGGGAGTCCAATGATTTTGTTTTTTAAAATACACATGGAATATGAAGTATTTCTTTCTCAAATAATATCAAATTGATCAGACAGACCCTGAAACAAAAAGCTTAGGTATTCTTATTTAGTTGTGTGTGAGTTTATTTAGATAATAAAGAGGAGAATTAATTTTGCAGGAAGGGTGTAACTGGTACAGTTACGATTGTACTAAGTCAATAAAGATTAAGAATTACATTTACTGAGATGCTGAATACTTAATTTTGCTCTGAGCTTTATCACACCAGAAGGGAAAAAAAGAGGACCACCGCAGGCTTTATTCTCCTTCCACTTTCACTGGCAGCAACTTGGAGATAAGCAGTCCTTTTACTGAAGGCATCTTCCCAAGAGGCACTTGGCAGACAATGCATTGCCTGCTAATTGACTTCACGCAATGGGAATTGCTAGTTTTCACCAACTGACTTCTGTACCAATTGAGAAGTCAGATAGAGCGGTATGACAAACACCTCGCACTCAGCAGCACCCTGATGCTTACTGGTAAATCCAACTGCACTGGAATGAACTGCATTTCAGCAACTGGCTCTGCCTCCTCCTGCTCCCATCACCGAACACCTGCTCGTTCCTCATCCACTTCAGCTTCCAGTGCAAACTCATTTTCCTCAGTGGTTTAGGCTATTACACCAAACTTGGAGACAAAGAGGCTGCAGTGCAAGCACATAGTCTCCTTGCCAGCTCTGCTACGGAAGCAGTAGCCATCAGCAGAGAAGACAGCTCCTATTGTCTTAAAATATCATCCCAAAACAGTTGTCCAGTAGAACTATCATGGCAATGCAAAGTCATGACATCAGTATTAGACTCTAAACAGAAAGCCTTTTCTTTTACTTTTCCTGGAAGAGCTAACTCAGAGCTTCAACATGCAAAGTTTTACTCAATTGAAACTGCCAATGTTTAATACTTAAGAATTTCAGTATTCCATTTAAAGGGGGTTTTAGCACATTATTTAGATACAGGTTAATTTATCAACACCCTGGAAAAAAAACCAACATAAAATTGTCAACATGGAATGTACACTTTAAACCTGCAGTTTAATTATATACACCAGAAGGACAGAGAATAACAACATTATTAATACCACTTAGATTTTATGCAGCATTGTCCCAGATGGACTGACAATGTAAGGAATAAAAAGTATTTTAATGCAGAAACAGATCAGACAACATTTTATCTAAGGGAAGTTTGTGTTGGGCAAAGAGGAAGAAATCAGTGCTTCGTAGGGTACTGAGGAGTTGAATGAGGTCAGGCTTCCTGCTGAGAGAAAGGATGGAAGAAATGGATAAAAGAACATGGCAAAACATCACAAAACCACACGCACGTGTTGAAGGAAAACTTCACAAGAACCTCAAGAAAAAAAAATAATGGTATTATGGACATTCAAAAACTAAATATGAATTATATTCTCATTAAGACTAACCTGCTACACACATAAGAACAAAGAAATAAGAGGCAGAAATGGACGGAAAAATGAAATCTCACAAAAATAAGTTGTCAAATTTTAAGTATCTCTATAAAGGAGGGCTGACAATAAAGTTTAACGTCAGCCTCACAGGAAGAGGTTATTCACATGAGATACAATAAAGCAAAGACAAAAGGCAGGAAAGGCGCAGGTTCCAGAGGTGTTTGTGGACCACAAAGTTGGCTGAAGCATAACATGACAGGCTGGTAGTACTCAGCACTGGATTCTGCAAATACTGCCTATAAACACGTGACAGCATCGCAGGGCAGAGAAACTTGTCCAGAGTAAGAGAATTTGAAAGTATTATGGATTTTTCAAATGTTCCTGTCAATGAAGTATGTTTCGAAAATCAGATGACAATGTTCAGTTGAAAATGCAGAAAAAGATTGACAAATATGAAAAAGTACAGAAAAGATCGGACAACATCAGGCACATGTAAAATAAAAGTATAATGCCAATTTTCTTGTGGTTTGCACAAGAATCTGGTGATGGTAGTATTATAAAGATGAGTGAATAAATAATAATTTGGCTGTTGAAGCCTGTACATCCTTCAGAAAACAACAGGGAACCAGCACATTTTTCTTTCCCTCTCTCCCTAAGAACTGGGGAGCTCCTGCCAAAGCATGTGCTTAAAAGGGTGATTAAGATAATCAAGCCATGTGTGTGGGAACTGAATAATGGTGGTGGAAATACAGTGCTCAATCTACCCTTCTGCCTTGTGTTCAGCAGCTCCTCAGCATTCTCAATGCTCCCATGACAGCATGGTCTCATGTCTTCAAATGTTTACTGTCAGCTACCATTTTGGCACACTGACAACATTATCACATCAGCAAAAAGTGAAAAAACAGATTATTTTATGGGATACAATCATTCTTTCTATTCTATTCTCAAGGGATTGCTATAAGCAACAGTTGCAGTACTACTTCAAAAATGCATATTTTTTTATTGTATGATATTTATATTGTATGATTTTTTATTGTATGATAACAATGTAGGAATGTCACAATCTTTCTGCATGTTGAAGTTAGTTAAAAGCAGAGAGGACTGAAGTCTTTCATAGAGCAGCTTTAAAAACTAACATACAACTGCATTCAACGTTCAGAAACGTCTGTGGATGGAATAATAGGATTACATCTACAAACTTCTGGTTCCTGACAAACCTGTAAGAGCCAAGAAAAAAAGGCCTAGGACTCCTCATGGATAGTTCAATGGAAAACATAGTGCAATGTATACTGGCAGTTTAGGAAAGCAAGTGAGTATTAGGTTGCAAAAGGCAAATGAAAGAAAACTAAAATTCCATTAATAGAAAGTGATGGTTCCCTATCACCTGGAATATTGTATTCAACTCTGGCCATGGCAGGTCAAAAAAATTTAGAAAACAGAGTTCAGAGAAAAAGGAGGAGCTTAATTAAGACATGAAAGGTTTTGGCATCCAAAAAGATTGAATGGATTTGGAACAGTTAGTTTAGAGAAGAGATGAATGAGGGTAGCATGCAAAATAGAAGGTGGCAGGACAAATTATGAATCTGAATGAATTTTCCCTCCCTCTACAAAAACAAAGGAAAATTAATGAAATCTTAAAAGACTATATTTTAAAGTGGAAGATTTTGAGTGCAACCCCCTCCCCCAGAATTTGTTATCTTAAAATATCATGAAGATTAAGAACACAGTAGGGTTTATAGCAGATTGGATGTTTCAAATAAAACCTTTTTTTTTCCTGAAAGCTATGCAAATTTTCAACTTTCAGAAAAAAAACTCCAACACACACTGGGAGCAAGGAAAATATTTGTCCTACTGGTGTTTTACTTCTGAAGTCGTATATTGATGTTTCCACAACATTCTTCAGGGGCAACTGATGCGGGCCACTGGCCAGGGCGGAGTGCTGGTTTGATCCAGCCTTGTAGACTTCCCTCACTTCATTATCGGTAAAATCTTTTTTTACTCCATAAACCATTCATTCTCCAACCTCTTCTCTCTCTCCCATTCTCTTCAATGCTAAGATGGTAAATATATCTGCCACCCATGACAATCATAAAAGAACTATCACTAATTATTTTCCTCAGATTAAAGCAACCAGTATAGTGCAAAGCTTTCCCCGCACAACCATTAAAATATACTTGTCAACATTTCAACTCCTCTTCAACCTATTGACAAGGAGCAGCAAAGATCACGTGATTCTCATCAAATCCTCACAAAATCCTCTACTCTAATTATGCCACCCAGTTTATCCCTCAGTTTCAGAGACCTTCATGTGCCTTATTTTATTTCTTTGTTTTTCTGTACATTTCTCTCCTTACCTTCCACTCAACTGGAAAGTTTTGTCCTCACTGTGTGGTAAGTGTGGCCTACCACTGGCTCAAATCATATCTCAAACCTTCTCTCTACTTTGCTTAAAAACTAAGTCAATCATTGAAATCTAGTTTTCTCATCACAGTGGCAATCACTGGTATGTATCTCTTTAACATAAAATAATTACTGAAGTTTGGCTTTCCAATGTTCTCTCTCTTCTTGAACCAGATTTTGAATGAATGTACATTCATATATCTCATGGTATGAATGTTATTTAACTGTGCAAAATACTGTGATCTGCTTTTTATTTAGCCAGCACTTACAAACTAGACACAATACAGATAGATATCAGTTTACACTATATCACTATAAACTATACACACTGTAGCACAGTATATATACTATATATATTTATACGAATGCGCACACACATATTTATCTATATTAACGGATTATGGATCTCAGAATGCGAAAAGGTCTCACTTTGTCACCAGTCTAGCAGGAAACATTTGGCGTTGATTTGCAATCAGTTCAATGCTTAGCCAAATGCTGGAGGTAACATTATATGGTTGCCTTTACTCTCCAGGCCAATAAACTGCTGAAGATCATACCAGTCCGTGCTTAAAACTCCAGAGCATTTCTTACACATGAAGCACAGTGAAGAGTACACCTTTCCATTCTGTAAATTTACTTAATTTTTCCTTTTTTTTCCTTTTTTTTTTTTTAACGTAAATTTGCTTTTACCTTAGGCTCATTTCTTTTAACAGTGAATTCAGAGCCAACTAGTAACTTGCACATCCTATCATTTCTTTGGGAGTGATGACACTTACAATAAAGATTCAGGAACACCCTTGCAATCTCTAGCACCAAATTTCTTAAGGGAGTACAGATGTTAACAGCAGGTACGTCCACTAAACCATGTAGGTCTAGAAGATAGTGATGCACAAATCAGTCTTCCAGTGTCTGTAATTGCCATTCAGTGGTTAGATCCAAGGGTTAACACCAGTTTGCAGCAAAAATATGAGAATGTTTGAGACATACTCCTTGCTTCTTTCTTGTAATAATTTTCCTCTTCTCTATGCACTTAGATGTATATATGCAAGTAAAAAAGCCAGCACACAACTAGTTAAATAATGAAAACGGTCTGTGCAGACTTCCCAGGCACTGTGCATGGATTTTCTAAGTAGTCCCTTTATTTGCAAGCAGAGTGGGGTTTTTTTTTTTCCCTGAGAGGGGTGAAAGGTAGAAGAAGTGTTTGTATTATATAGCCGAATGACTGAATTGGGTCAGGTAGGGTCAGCCAGGTCAGTCTTAACAGCAGTAATAATGAACTGACAGACGTGATTATTATTCACACCCTAAGAAGAAACCACAATACTTCCAATTCTGTGAAGTTCAAAAACACAGGTCAGATATCAACAAGCCATGAGACTGCCGTAAAATTGTAAAATCCTACTTTATCTTTTAAAATCTCATTGTGGAGGCCTGTTTTCAAACTTTCCAGAAGATCTTACGTACAACAGATAGAGGTACTTCCACTTCAGGCATCCCCTCACCTCCCTTATCCGAAATTTTTAACATCATCTTATAACATCAAGGTGCTCACAAGTTTTTTTATTCTGAATACTCTCTCTAACCCATTTACTTCTAGCCAGACCCTCCTTACCAGGCTGAAGGCACAGCTACTTTCCCACTGTTTCCCTAAAGGGAATTCCCAGTTTCCCTTCCAAAACACTTCCTCTGCTGTCCCCAGCGTAGAAAGGTGCTGAGTCCCTGTCTGTCTTGCCAGCAAGTGTTCCCAAACTCTTTTAAAACCAACTCATACAGCAGTTTTAACTATGGATTGCGAGTAGTACATACCATACTCAAGAGAAAATAAAAGTTTTAAATATTTTCATATACCTTCATATCCCTTTTATACCTGAATTTGAATGTGTATTCCAAAATTCCTACCCTGTGTAATGCATGAGTTTATACAAATAACAAAAATGAATACACAGGGAAAAAAAAAGTTTTCTGCAAGTTCATTGAAAAAAAAAAGTCAGATTACGCACATTTCAGTAATGGTTTCTGGAAGGTTCGTTGGGATCTCAGTAAGGCCTTTCCCACGACAGTCCACAATGTTGTTACTGCAGGTGCATGCAGCAGGGCAATGCAAGACACTGCAGGATGGAGCCATGAAGGACTGGTGACCTGCAAAGGAAAAGAGTTTCTCGTAAAATTGCACAATACTCTCAAACAGTAGTCCAGTTTACCTCAACAGTATAACATCACATTTTACAGTTCCTTCAAAAATTTAAGGCATAACTTCTAAAATAAACATTGTAGCCCGTCAATACTTTTGAATTGTATTAATTTAAATACCCAGTTAAAAGCAACATATTGATACAATACCGAGAGATGACAGATAAATGCTCAACTACTAGTTAGCGTTACATCCTTTTTAACTTCTTTAGGAACTCACATTCAAAATCATCTTGTTAAAGACGACTAAGTGTGATGCATTTTTCAGGTATATTTTATTTATTCAGTGGTTTTAAAAACTAATTACTGAATTATTTCATTTTCAGAATTTTGTGTAGTATTAAAAATGCATGTCAACACAAATGAATGAACTTTGCTACAAAGACCAAAGGTGTCCTGTTTGTTATGTTTTGTTCTGCAAATACTTATTTGAGTATTGTCCTTCGGTTATAGATCGCTTACAGACCATTTGAGTTATGACGTTTTCATTCAGTCACACAAAAATAAATAAAAGCTTTGACTTCACAGCTCATGCTCTCACTCTGCGTTAGCTCAGCAGACTTCTTCCTCCCACAATCTACCATTCTATCTCAGGTGGCTGATCTACATGACTTCCTCCGACAAGTTCTTGTGCTATATGTTAAACTCAGCATTTATAATTGCATTTAAACATAACCACTTCATATTCAGGTATGTTTTAGAAAGTAAACAACTTCTTATATTTTCCTGCAAATAGACAGATTGCACATTTTATAATATACTAATGCGCTCATCCTTGAATGGATTTAATGATACAAAATAGGTCTTTTGTAATAACACAGAAAGGCACAAAGGGATGAGAAAGGCATGAAGCCTTCTTTTTCTTTCTTTTTTTATTAAGGTAAAAGAAGCTAGAGACTGATTTGAAATTCTCAGGGAAAAAGACTTCTTGACCATGAAACCACAACTTAATCTAAGATCTGTCTCACTGTATTTTATGTCGTACATTAACATAGGAAGCGTTCATTGATAATGTAAGTTGCAGCCAGCGTTGTTGCTACTTACAGCTTCAAATAACAACTGCTTAAGTTTTAAATTACTGAAAAGGTCAATCTTTTGAGATAGTAGTTTACAATATAATAATTTGATTTCACATTTATGTGTTATGAAAGTACAAACAGCTGCCAAAACTAATAACACATACTACTCTTTTTATACTAACAGGCAGGAAATATTTCACCTGCCTTTATTAAACACAAATACAGTGATCCAAGGAGAAAACATGGTTATTCCCCTTCCTCCAAATCAGCATTATAATGACCAAGTTATAAAACTGTTCTTGACACTCGGGCTCTGCAGCCATACCGTTTACAAATAAGATACATGAAGTGATCTTGTTAGGAGCCCTTTAAAGTGTACATAAAAGCAGAATTAATTGTAAGAATAACGCTAGCATTTGCTGTGCAAAGATGGCAGTGCCCTACACTGTGATGTCGGAGACTGTTTAATAAGGACAAAACATTGTGCTCTCCATAAAACTCTTTTAAAAGCATAGATCTGTGCAAATTCTGGCATATTGGGCAATAGGCTTCTAGGGGTCTGCAGAAAATCAACCAGTAGAAACAACCCTGCAGAATCGCTAAGAAGACAGATAGCTGTATTCATGTGGGTTTTTAATGTTTTTGAGGAAACTTGAAACAGCAGTCAAAGTTTACAGAAAATTTTCAATCTGAGTCTAAAAATATTTAAGTAAGAAAGATAAACTTGCCTTCTTCCTCATCTAGAAGATATGAATAAAAGAAAAAAATTGAATAGAGAAAATTTGATTAGTGAACTGTTAGTCATTTCATTATTTCATATCAGAAAATAATGTCATGCACTAAAGCATACCAATAACATTCAGAACGTTACTTAGGGATTCAGAATATAATTTAAACTGCAGAAAATAACAAGAAAAAGCAACAACCTGTAAAGTTAAAAAAGAATAGTTTCTTATTACCAAAGGCCTTATGTTCTCAGCCAGTGCACCTTTTATTTCATTTTCTGCACCTCTCCCCCATAATTACACTTCTAGAAGGCTATATTATCTATGTGAATGCAGCATTTACACAACATTTGTAAGGACAGAAACACCCCCACACAAGATACAAATGGCGATAAAAATGATTAGTTTATTTTTAAATAAACGTTAATGCCTGGATTATGCAAAAGCCAGCAAAGTCAACATGCAGCGCTAGCAATTACTGCTGAGCTGTCGGTAGCTGTGTTTTAAAACAGGGCTTGGTGAGTGAATACGTTTCCCTTACCGCTGCAGACAAACTCCCGTTTTTGGACCTCGGCTACGTTGTGTCCCCGGAGGTGGGACGGCCCCATGCACTGGGTGTAGAGGCCGACCCGCGGCCGCTGCCGCAGCCAGTCGGACAGCCAGGCCAGGTGGCAATCACAGTAGAGGTTGTTGGAGTGCAGGCGACTGCGTGGAAAAAAACACGTCAATACTTTCAAATTAGGAAGAACAAACAGAAAAGCAACCAATTTTCCCAGCCCCTTCCTCCGCCAAGCAACTATGTCGATTCATTAATAAAAATTGTTAATGAGGTATCAATTTTTCACATCTTTCATTGAAAATCTAGGACTTAAATGCTAATAAATACAACTATACAAGCAGCAAAATTACTTTCTATTTGTGGTCTAATTAACTGAAGAAAAAAAAAAGGCTTCTGAACAGAGTAACCTATCTGTAGTTTCTTTTCTCTTGTCTAAAAGAAAGAAGTAAATACACAAGAGCTTGAAAGCTGCCATGGGACTCTTTAGTCCAGATCTGTACAAATAGTGAGTAGGGAAAAAATGTCTCAAGTAAATTGCCCTATAGTGATAATATACTGTCAGAAAAAAGAGTTAATAAAAGATTCGGTTTCCAATTAGATATATCTGTAAGTCTGGCCATTATTAGTCTCTATAGAAACAGCCTGCAAAATCCCTTTAACAGGTCATATTCATTTTCTGCTGAACAAGACAGAGTAATAACTCAATATAAAACAACTTCTTTCACATCCCTCTTCTGATTTCCTCTCTTTTTGTTTAATCACAGAAAGGGGGATTAGCTGCTTTTGGCTCCTAGGGACCTATGTACTAAGCAATGCCTGAAATTAAAAGACCAAATGGCAGCAAGTGATGGAATTAAGTAAGTTGCCTCTCTGTTGGCAGGGTCCAACACAAGACCATGGCTCCTTGCCAAGTGGCAAAAAGCACTTTGCCATTGATAAAATATCAGACAAATGTATTCACTAAATTAGGTAAATTACTTTTCTCCAGCTCTTACTTTTCTCTGAGTCTTACATTTTCTCAAGCTACAGAAAAGGATGTCTACAGCTATAAATCAAATCCTTACTCAGAATCATCCATAACAGAGTAATGCCATTTTGGTCCTTTTTACCTAATGCGCTCAATGCTAACTAAATAACTGAAAAAGTAGTGCAAGAAAATCAGAATTTAGACAAGGGGTCTAATTAATCCATTAAAAAAACCCAACTGTAAAGCAACATGAAACATGTAACCAACATAAAAGATTTTAACTCACTCACTTCCCCCCCCCATAAGTGACTAGAAATTAAAGGCAATGTGTTTTCCTGTACTAATTCTTGGGTGGGTGCTTTGCAAATATAGCTCACAATACAGGACTCTCATTCAGTGCAATCTGTGGCCAGCTGTAGGCAAAACAGCATTGAAAATCAGAACTAATGCTGCTGAAATCAATACGGTTATACTAGCATATTCTGACTGCAAATGGGATGTTACAGCTATAACGTAGGAGTCTGTGTCCATTTTGTTTCTAAAACAGATTTTCAAAAGATGAAATATCCCACCAAAAAAGTGTAAATGTTGCTAATTTGATTCCCTGTAATTTGTGGTTCAGAATATAAACTGTATTTGAAGGTTTGAAAGAGACACAGACGTGCATGTTTTCAAGTCTCAGACCCAAAAGAATGGAACGAAATTGTATTCTTAAAATATAACCGAGGCCACCAAAAGCCCATGGTCACCATAATTCAAGTATTCTTGCATTTGTCCAAGCAAGAATAGTTACAATTCTGTTATGAAATCAACAGAACTACTCACCTGCCTGAAGTCTCTCCAGTTATGAAAGGTATGTTAACTCGAGTGAACAGCCCTACTGATTTCAAGAGAGTTGTGCAACCCAACAGGCATAAAAGAAAATGGACAGGCTTTTTGTAAAAGTAGTTTTTTAACAGTAAGAGCTACTCTTGAACTCTGATAGAAACATCCCATTCATTTCTGATTTCCACTTCTCTGGAAAACCTATTTGAAAGAGAGTCTCAGGACTAAACCGTGATATATTCTGGTTTTGCCACTCAACACAATATACATTTATTCTGAGTTCAGTGTAAACGTACAAAAGAAATAACGCCAAACTGTACCACTTGCATACACACACTTTTCACTGTGTTTTCTTTTAGAAGCCTGAAGTGTTCTTCTGTGAAAGTCATAACCTCTAAAAATGGGGACCTTATTGTAAATGCTGACACAACTTTAATTATAATAGCACTACCGGATGATGCTATAATTTTATGTTACAAAGAATGTTGGAAAGCCAGTTTAGTTTAATTAGGTCTGCTAGCAGTACAGTAATAAAAGCATAAAGATTTCCCATTTATCACATCTGACAGCCAATCAAAGATCCTTCCATGTTCCTAAATGAAATGTGACCCATTCAATAGCTCAAAGTAAAACAAATTTTTGACTTTCAAAAAGCATCAATTTCTCTCTCTATACAGCTGTAACATATAAAAGAGAATCCCCCCTGCCCCCATCTTTTTTGTTAGAAGGTGAAGCTTTTCTGTGACTGAATACAGCACTATGGAAAACCCAGTTGGGAAAAGCCCGTGAAACCATTTTCATGGACTTATTCATCCCACATCCTAAAAAAGCTGATGGAAAAGGATGCAACTGCTTCTTTATCTCCTGAGCCTCGAGTATCAGCTTTGGGGTCACTTGGCAGCTTTACCTTTCAGAATTAGCTGCCATACACGCACCGACAGACTTCCCATTTGTCAACCTCATGCTACCTCAATATTTTTTTGATTGAACTTACACTTTCTTTGCCTGTATACATATTTATAGAACACTGCAAAAACCTGATAGAGGTAAAAATAATATACAGGATTGACAAAAATGGCAGCCAGTTTCAGTGGGACTACTTACAATGTTCTGAGTTTGGGCATATGGTTGAAACTTGCCACGGACAGTCGAGTGATGTTGTTATTGTTGAGAGTGCTGTGAAGTCAAGAAGCAGCATATTAACATGTTACAGTTATGTCATATTTGCTACACTTTTCAAAAAGGCATAGCTAATGAAGATCATAGTGTACTGTTGTGGGGGATGGGCATCAGAAAAAAAACACACATGCTTTTAGATATACTTTTCCTCCCTATTCAGTCCTTGGTAAAACACTAAGATTTGACCGTTCCGTTAATAAACCTAAGTAATGTGAGGTCCCAGTAACCTATGATTCACTCAAATGGAGCTTCCACCAATGTTGAGAACATCTATGGCATTCCAGCTAATCTTGTCATCCTGATGTAAAAAAGAGAGTTCTTGGAGAAAATGCCTTGATTCTAGGACTCTGGTTTCTCTTTCTAGCTTCTGAGTGTCTGTATTTTTTGACAAAGGATACAAGTACAAGATCTGCCCGTTTTTTCAAGAATTTTAGGAAAAGATTAACACTGGGCTGCAATTAGGTTTTATATGGAACAGAGTTGCTATAGATGATCCAGAGCTCCACAAACAATAGAGGAACTTCTGCTATACAATGGAAGGAGTCAGGCATCTTAATACTTCAAGTAAACTAATAATTTAAATTTTAGACAAGGTGCCTGGAACTTGAGATAGAAACTAGGAACAAATCTTAGCCAATTGGTGGCCAGCCCAGACCCATCATACTCTGTAAGCATAGTTTGTAAAGATAATAAAACTTTATGAATGATCCTGCAGTTAAATATCACCTTTAGGCTGCAAATAAAATGCAAACAAGCTTGACTCCAGAACATGGTAATAAGCGATAGAATTTACAGTTTTGACTTAGAGATTACTCATTTAAGCGGGGGATTTTAAACATAACTGTGGCACTAAAAATTAATAATTCCCACTGACCAAATCTTTTTTCCCTTTTGAAACAAACAGTGCTTTACTTTTTTCGTTTCTTTTTTTTTTTTTAAACTATAGTGTAATTTGTGCTCATTTTGAATAAATTTTTAAGTACTCTCTGATCCTGAAACACAGAAAGGTAAACTCGCAGCACCCTAAACAGGATCAGGCTACACTCCTTCACACTAACCAAGCAATTAATTACTGGTGCAATGTGCTGCATTTTACCTTTGTGTGCTTACTCATTCCACGTCCTAAATGCTTTCTTCACTATGCATAAGGGATCTCCCCTGTGTGCCCTCAGGGCTTCATAAACAAAAAGGAGAATAATCAAAAGAAGAAGAAAAGGGGAGTATCGTGCCCTTTTTCAAAACACAACAAAAATGAAACAACAAAAAATGGCCAAGTGGGTATATCTTCAAAAAGGTCTCTTAATGAATAAATGACAATCCGTAAATGTTGGCAGGATTTTCTTACAATGTCCACATGATAAATCACAGCTCCCTTAGTTCTTCCTGCATGACTTCTTACAAGGCTTTCAAATCATATCTTTTCAATGAAGGGAATGAAAATCAGTACATGTTTCCATAGCTGTTAGCTGTTTAAAGAAGGCGTATCTACTAATGTTTTAATTTTCAATTTCAGATGTTTGATGTTTGCCTTACTATTTTGTATACATGAGCTACTAATTTATTTTTGCAAGGACACAGAAAAGTATCCAGAGTAGATGTAAGGGATACAGAAGGAATTAAACAATTTTCATAACTATTTCTATCTAATGATGAAAACGCTTGATTTCATTACAGAGATGTAATTAAAAAAAAGTTGGCTCAATACTTTTACCTAAGTGCTACATACTATTGCAAAGAATGTGATGACTGACATTTTTTAAATTTCTTTAATTTTTTTAATATGACAGCACTATATATTTTCCCATAGTTACTGTACCCCAGTACAGCAGATTTTATCTTAAAAAAAAAAAGAAGAGAACAAGGAAAAATAAAATTTCACAGACATTCACAGGGAGGATTATACCTATAATTGGTTTAATCTTTCAGAATTGTCCAGATTTCAGGTTGATTTTGTACCTTTAACACTAACAGCCTCTAAGATTCTGCAATTATTTAACCAATATATGACCTGTTACTTTGGCAAATATTTCAAGCTGTCACTAAACAGGATTACAACCTAAGTAACTTTAAAGATTATTTAAAAGCTTTATCATATACCTGTAGTTTGAAGTAATATACAAATTCTGTGCTTAGGTAGAACGATTAACTCCAAATGATAACAAAATATGTAGTCTTATTTGCTACTCAGTGCATATACAGTATGGTCTGATCTACATATCTTTCATTCTTTAAGCCATATTGGAAAGAAGCTGAATTAGATACAAAATTAGACACAAACTCTTCAGTACTATCTCAATTTCTTTAAAACTTAATCTTTACATCATTGCTTATCACATAACATAATTCAAGATAGTGAACATTTAGTTGTATATTTGAACAATGCTAATATTCTATGTATATTCATTCACAAAATCCTAACTACCTACTTTTTCAGCAGACTACTATTTTAACAGAGTTTTTTTTCCTTTTTTGCATTCATCGAGATCAATGTGAAAATTTCACTACTGACTTCAACTGGCAAGGATGACCTTTTTAGAACACTAAAAATAGCAAGCATTAAAAAAATACAGAAAATATTTTTTTAAACATACATTTAACACTTTCACTTGTAAAGAAAGGCTTGTATTAAAAAACATAACCACCAGATTAAGCCATCACTGGAAAAGTTATTCTGTCATATATATGAGTTCTAAAGATAAAAATATCACAGGACATCAGATTTACTGACAGACAATCAACAATTCATCAACTTCACAACTAGATGTAATATCGAATCTACAGTACGTTTTACATGGCTTTACAACAGAAAGTTAACAATAGGCTTGTTATTCTATAATTATAACATAAAATAAAAAAAAAATCAAATTCAGCTGTCAGATCCATTCACTCATAAGACAGACCAACTATTGCTTAATAATAAAAAACTTCACCACCAGCAGCTCACATACTCTTTAGTTTCTTGGACATACAGACACTATCTATTGCCAGGGCAGCTTCTTTACTTCAGAACCTTAAAGCAAACAAGCAAGCAAAAAATCCCACCTTCCCTCACTGCCCCCCCCCAAGGTGTTGTGATTTAGAAAGTGTGATTCAAACTACCATGATGAAACTCACCTATACACAAAGTCTTTCACTTAATGTAGAAAGCCCGGAAAAAAATGTGACATTTTGACTGACAGAGCAAATATTTCAGGAATGTGTCCTGCACCTCAAATTCTTTGGGAAGTGAGGCACTTTGCTCATTACAGTAACTATTTTCAGGTCAGAGGTCACTGATGATAATTTTGTTACCTTTAACATCACTGATGGCCACTTTGAGACAGTGAGAAAAAGTACGCAAAAGTGTCCTGCAATACTAACCCTCAGTGACATAAAAAAGATATTTTTATATATATATATATTTATACACATAAAGGTCAAAATGTTAAAAAAGCAGTTAATGTGGACACGCTAAACATCTTAACAGATAACAGTAGTGTTTGATAGAAAAGTGCCTAGTATATTGTTCCTTAAACAGAGCCTGAAAGATCAAATTGATGTCAGACTGTACAACAAAGGCAATCCTGAAAACGTTCAGCATTTCAACAGTGATGGATAATTTACAAAGTTAATTGGATTCATTAATACTCCCCCCCATTTTAAAAGGAAATATATTCTTTTCTTACAGTATCTGCCATCTGCTTTTTTTATGTTTATTTTTTTTTTAAATTGCGTGTAATGGTTTTCTTGCAGAGTAAAGGAATATCTCTGCCTCTCTACATGTTTTTACCATTTTATAGCACAACGCAGTGGATTATTTTAAGACATCTTTTCACTAGACCGTCCTGACACCAGGCTGCAGCTCGTAGATAAGCTTTTACATTAGTACTCCCCAGATACTCAGCTCCTGCTACAAGTAAGAGATAGAGGAATACTTACAGCACTTCCAGGTCGCGCAGAGCCCTAAATGCCCCATCTTCAATACAGCTGATCTGGTTGTAATCCAGCTGCCTGTTAAAGAGATTAGGAAGGTATTTGTAAGGGAGAGGAGCGTTGGCAGCGCTGGGTGCAAAGCAAAAGCCCGCGGAAGGGCCGGCAGAGCTGGGCCACCCGAACTGAAACGCTCTCGCAAAAACGCTCGCACGCTCGAGACCGTCACGCAGCACGCTGGCCTGGATGCTGCCACAGAAATCCCTTTTTGTTCTGAACCGGCTGCGCAAAACAGCAGCGCTGGGAAAGCTCCAGTAAATAATAACTGCGCCTTATATTAAATGCCAAAGGAATGCAATTTCATTACATCAAGAAAAGCTATCCATTAAAAGCTCTCAGCGTCATCCTGCTGAAACAATTTCATTAAGGTAAAGGACGGTAAATCACTTAATGTCACACGCATCCCCTCGGTGACCTAACAGAATCCATTTATCAGAGCAGCCCAGCTGCATGTTAATTCCAGCCATCACGGCAGGGACCGGTGTGAGACACCGCTTTTCAGGGTCCCTCTGCGTGCGTGCACGCCTGGACCGGGTGGGAGGTGTGGGGGTGTGCGTGTGGNACGTAGAAATAATAGTGTCCAAGGTATTTACCGACTTGGTTACTTATCGCCTTTAATTCTGCTCCAAATGAAACAAGTATTTCTGCTGTAACCTTCAGTATGTGGTGGTTTTTTTTTTTTTTTTTTTTTTTTTTTTTTT